>JANZLQ010000029.1:42184858-42272798 GCA_026212715.1 Elanus axillaris | reverse complement strand
TGTCCTTCTTGTACTGACGTGCCCAAAACTGCACACAGCACTTGAGCTGGGGCCGCGCCAGTGCAGTGTGGAGTGGGACAGTCGCCTCCCTTGACTGGCTAGCTGTGCTGTGCTTTAGTCACCCGAGGACACGATTGGTCCTTCTGGCTGCCAGGGCACACTGCTGAATCGTATTCAATTTGCCATCAGCCCAAACCTCCAGATCTCTTTCTGTGGGATTGCTCTCCAGCCTCTTGTCCCCCAGTTTGTATGCATAACCAGGATTACCCTGTCCCAGGTGGAGAATCTGGCACTTGCTCTTGTTAAATTTCATATGGTGGGCAATTGCCCAGCTCTCAAGTCTTTGCAGATCTCTCTAAGGCCTCTCTGCCCTAAAGGGTGTCCACAGCTCCTCCCAGTTTAGTATCGTTAGCAAACTTAATGTACATTCGATTCCTGTGTCCATTTAATTTATAAAAACATTAAAGAGCAGTGGCCCTAAACTTGAGCCCTGGGCAACCCCACTGGTGGCTGGCCACCAGCCTTATGTAACCCCATGGACTAAAACTCTTTGAGTCCAAGCCATCAGCCAGTTGCTCACCCAGCGTATTATGGACTTGTCTAGCTGTGTGCTGGACATTTTGTCCAGAAGAATACTGTGAGAGACAATATCAAAAGCTTTGCTAAAATCCAAACCCACCACATCTACTGTCTTCCCTTGGTCAACTAGATGGATGACCTCATCATAACAGGACATTAAGTTGGTTAAGCAGGACTTTCCCCTTGTGGACCTGTGCTGGCTATAACCAATGACTACGTTGTCTCTCACATGTTATTCAATAACTCACAAGAAACCTTCTCCATAATTTTACCAGGCACTGAAGGGAGACTGACAGGCTTGTAATTATCAGTCTTCCTTCCTACCCTTCTTGAAAACTGGGACATTTGCCAGCTTCCAGTTGACTCCTCTTCAGACTCCCAAGACCATTGAAAAATAATGGAGAGAGGTCCCACAACGACATTGGCCAGTCCTTTCAGTACCCTGGGATGAACACCATCAGGCCCCATAGACATGTGCATCCAGCTGGACTAGCAAGTCTTCAACAAGTTCAGAGTTGGCTGGAAGTCTATCATCCCCTCCAGTCAGAGTCTTCCAACACATGGCTCTGGGCGTCCCAGGGCCCATCACTGGTGTTCAAGGCAGAGGCGGAGAAGGCATTAAATGTCTCTGCTTTGTCTACATCCCTATTTGTGAGGTGACAAACCTCCTCAAGTGATGTCCGATGTCATCTCTGATCCTCCTTTTGCTGTTAACATATTTTAAAAAGTTCTTTTTGTTGTCCTTCACAGTGCTAGACAGCTTGAACTCTCAGCTTTGTCCTCATGAATTTTCTCCCTACAGTGACAAACAGCATCCCTGTAGTCCTCCTGAGTCACCTGTCCTTGCTTCCAATGTCCATACACTTTCCTTTTCTGCCTAGGTTCTAGAAGAAGATCCTTGCTGAACTAATCCAGCTTTCTGCCCTGCTTGGGGGATCTTTCATATAACGAGAAGCTGAAAGAGCTAGGACTGTTGAGCCTGGAGAAGAGAAGGCTCCAGGGAGATCTTTTCTATGTGGATAAATACCTGATGGGATGGAACGAAGACAAGGGAGCCAGACTCGTCTTACTGGTGTCCAGTGACAGGACAAAAAGCAATAGACACAAACTAAAAAATTGGAAATTATGTATAAATATAAGAAAAATCCTTTTTCACTGTGAGGGTGCTCAAACACTGGAGCAGGTTGTCCAGAGAGGTTTTAAAGTCTCCCTCCCTTGAGATATTCAAAACTCATCTGGACATGGTCCTGGGCAACCAGCTCTAGGTCACCTTGTTTGAGAAGGGGGGTTGGACCAGATGAACCTCCAGAGGTCCCTGCTAACCTCAATTATTGATTTTGTGATTGTGTATCATGACTGAAGGGAAGCCCTGCATCTCCTGTTCCCGGATATCAAGGGCTGGTTTCCTCCTGCCTTTTCTCATCTTTCCCTACCACAGGCCCTGGCAATGTCATGCTTTGTATCCCTACCACAATGACCTCTCAGGTGCTGGTAAATTCTGTCAAGTATGTTGATGTGCCCTGTCTTGCTCTCTCCTGCCTCCTCACCCCTCTTTTAAGCTCTTTATATGCTCCTGCAGGGTTTCACAGAGCTGAGTGAAATGAAAAGAGTGCCCCAGCATGAGGGAATGTTGCCTCCTTTTATAATCCTTTGCATCATCTTAACTGAACGTAAAAGCTTCATGGCAATCATGAAATGAGCAACAGGTACTTTTATCTCCCATTCTCTAGAATGAAGGGGAGAGACAATATTTTCCTTAAAGATAAATTAGATAGTTATGAATTACTCTGATGCAATGCTGAAACTACCATCTTTCCTTGTGCTAAAGGTGCAAGATGTGGTGATGAGAGTCTTTAACCTCTTGAGTTAAAAAAAGTCCATCTTTGCAGGTGATAGTAGCCTGTCTTGCGTGCCTGCTGGGTCTATGCATATGGCTGGTTCCCACTTTCTTCCTAAGGGAGCTGTGACTTAGAGCTGGGAGTGACAGGAGAGTAGTGGATCTCTGAGGGAGAAAGGTACTACCACTGAGGGGGTGGCAGGATCTGTAGCCTAACCAAGGAACAAGATGATAAATTACAGGTGAGGCAATAATAGCCATGGGGTGTATAGGAAGTGATCAAAACAGCAGAGAAGAAGACCATCTTGGTAATTTCAAAAGGATGTCGTCATGTCCTGCACTCCTCTAAGGCTGGTATTAGAGTTGGGTTAAGGGATTACACCTGTAGCAGCCCTTTGGTCAGAATTCTTGTGCAAAAAGACTCTCAACCAGGTTCAATAACACAGAGAGATGTTTCATTCACTCCATTTCTGTTAGCTATGCTGGAAATTTCTTAATTTCTGCTTTGGTCCCATAACCTCCTGTTAAACAACACGTACAAGATGTGCAGACATGAAACAGGTACTTGCAAGAGTTGTCCAAAATGTACCCAGATCATGACTGTTTGCCACACAAACCCAATAAATACATCCCCGCAGCCTGGAGCATGTGTGAGCTGCTGTGGTTTGTGCTGGCTCTGCTAACCTGGGTTTTCAGAAGATGTTGCTGGGGAGCACTGACGGTAGGAGGAATGTTCTAGGACAAAACTAGGATGGGATTACCATTCCTGCTTGCTTCACATTGATTCAAAGCATTTGGCAGGAGACACAGTGAATCACTAAGCTTGCCGCTCTACAAGAATTACACTGGCAGGATTATGCCTGATGGTTCTTGATGCTATTGTTCCTTTATAATAAGTCTCCTCCCCATACCAAATACAAAGAAACTGAAATCCATGGTATACCAAATGTGATGAAAGCTAAGGATCGGAAAGTGGTGCTTTAACAACAATGAAGAAGAGGTTTTTCAAGCAGTGGAGTCTGCTCCCTCAGAACAAACTTGTGTTGCAACACAGGTTTATCTCTTGCTCCAGATACTTCTCTGCACAAAACACAACGTGCCCCTAGTGTGCATAGTATTTGCTTAGCTGGGTGTAAATTATTCCAAACCTGTAGTCAAAGTCTGAGGAAGAGGAAATGTGGTTGAAAGCCTAAAGCCAGAGGACACAGAGTCCGGATTCTTTGGTGTTACAAAGAAAGGGGAATTCTTGGCAGGAATGATCTTCCAGTTTCCATAGAACAGGACAATTTCCTCTTGAAACCTCAGTAATTCAACACCCTTCCAGTAAAATCAAAATATTTCTAATAAGTTTTCCCTGGATTAAAACTTTTAAATAAATTATTTAACCTCAATGAGAATATTTCTTTTAAAATAACCCAAATGTTTTATTTTGTATCAGTGCAATAAATTGTTATCTTTCATTTTCCTATTAGCATACTGATTTATGTGAGGTGTAATCTATGTCCCCCTTCAATCCTATTACCTGGGCTCCCAGGAGCACTGTGTTTCCCACAGTGTACTGTGGATTTCCTGTGACTAATGGGTGGTTACTCAGATTTTGAAGAAGAATGAAAAATTAAGATTGCTAAGTACTAGCTCCCAACTATGGGAAAAGATAGCGGTGAATATAATACCTGAAAAAAAGGGGGTTAATGTTCACTAAGTAAAAGGAAAATATTTACATTTTATGAACATTAAAAAATTTCTTCTAAACATCAAAACAAAAAAGCTAATGTTGCCAACAGAAATTCTAAAAAAATATAGAAACAAAAATTTTACAAATTTCAAAGATGTGCTCTAATTTGAGACAAAAACAAATCAGATTCTTGTGGCCTGCAGGACTGGCCCAATGTTCAGTTTTGCTCCTTGTTTTATTTGCTGATTCAAATCCTGGTTTGGTCACAGAAGGATCATTGGGAACTCATAAAATAGAATAATCTCAAAACATATGTGTCTAGAATAAGATGCATTAAAACTTGATTTATTTTCAATGAGCTTGTAGTCTTGCTTTAATATGTCTACTACTAATTAGATAATTAATTGTTTTCAAAATATTTGGATCAAAAAGATATATCTTAGCTTAAACTTATGATATTCTAACTCTTACGGTCCTAAATCTTTCTAGACAGTTTTGTCAGGAGTAAAACCACTTGCCCTTTTAAAGTCTTTCACTTGCTCTTGAAGGGCATTTCCCAGGTCCCTTACTGGGGAGAAGATCACCTGCTTTGCTAAACCCTCCCATCTACCACATTTACAAATAATTTTAATTTTGCCAGGGTGTAGTTATTCTAACAGACAGAAGTTGAGTTTTGCCTGTATAAACCAGATCAAAGTAATTTCATAATTCATTAGGGAACCATATGACATCTTTAAACAATTGCAATTGTAGAATAGTTCCTATGGTCATGATGTTAACACAATCTGGTCTGCTACACAGAAAAAAACAAAAGAACATCTGAACCAAGTGGATCGCAATTTGGTTTGTAATTATGGTGTAGGCAAAGCCAAGAGGAGCAGAACAGGGGCAGTCTTTGTGCTGGTTATAGGGTTCCATCCACCACCGAGGAAATTCTAGGTAAGGCTAAAGTGAACTTAGGACACCTTCAAATATCCATTTTACATGTTGCTACTTGCTATTTGTTTTATGAGAATACTCTGTATCTAATATTGCTGGTGCTCTTTGTGTGAGGGAAGATAGCCACTGCCCCAAAAAGCATCCTGAATAGAAAGAACATAGAATTATTTTTTAAAGACATTCAACAAGCCATCATCCTGTTTTGTAGAACTAGAAAGTCACTTGTAACAGGACCAGAATACTAAATCTAATTGCAAATATCCTAAGGTCATTGCTGAATTATGAAATCCAGGCTCAACTATACCTAGCATGCGAATGTCTGTTTTGTTTGCCCAAGAGAAAATGTGGATTGGAGCAATACACATTCTTAAAAAATAAGAACAAATCCTATACAAATCTGAAATGTCTTCATCCTTATTTCAGGTCAAGGTCTAACAATAAAAAGCACAGGCTGACAAGATTGGTATTGTCAGTGTAGAAATGTTAGAGGACCAACTTGAGACAACTGCAGAAGAGACAAGATAATTGTTGCCAAGTTCATTTTCTGTCTCATTTACTGTATGAATGCATTATGATGAAAGCTCACTCTTTCTAACCAAGAAATTAGTATATTTTATATGGACAATTAACTGGACTGCACGTTATCTGCTAAAAATCAAATAACCTTGGAGGAGAATATGCTAACTTGAACAAGAGAAGTGGCAACAGCTGAAGTGTGTTTTCTTTACGTGGACTCACTGTCATAAGACTTACTCTTTTCAGTACATCAGTTGGCTTCATTATAGTGTTCTTGATGGTATATTGTGATTAAACTGCAGGATCTACAAATGGTTCAGCAGCAGGGTTATAGAGTACTAAATTATGAAGGACACAGTATTAAATCTATCAAAAGATAAAGGAGTAAAAATATTCTTTTATTATAAATTAACAATGAGATGTTAAACATTAGATCTGCCTAGAAAAGCAAATCAGGCACACTGGGAGGCATATTAAATAGATGTAGCCCACTTTTACGCAGCCCTGAAACATGGCAACTCAGTGTGTCTTCTTTGCCTGGTAGGGAGTCTGGATAACAAATGTAAATGGGGAAAACGCTAAATTTGCTGTGGAACTGAAAGCTAGATATTATTTTATGAGGTTTAAGGTTATTTGTAAACTAGGTGATATTTTGTTTAATTTAAATTTCCAGTAACAGGTACTGATTACAGGCTGTAAGTGTCCTGTCAGCATCAGCTATAAATTCAAACCAAGCTGAAACAGTTATGTCTCTCATTCTGCAAATATGCACACACATGATTAAGCACATGGATGGCCCTATTCAAGTCAGGGAAATTCTCAACCACACTGGAGTGATAATCAGCAAGATCTTCATGAAACAGATAAATGTAATGCAGTCTGATCTGGAAAAATGAAGAATTTTTTTTTCATGAGGAATACTCTGAAACATAGCATCACAATGCAAGACCTACCTGGAAAGCAATTATTTTTTGTTGTCATGATTATTAATTATTGCTGTTAAGTGTTATAGGAGATGCAAAGGTCAGAGAGTTCTAGGGAGATTCCACTCTGAAAGATTAAGCCTTGCTTAACAATAGGGATAAAGATGTTTTATATGTTACATTCAAGAGATTTTGTTTTGTGCGAGTTACTCTACATATGTGGTATCACCAAAAAAAGTGCAAAGCCATCCAACAAAATATAGCTTTGGACAGTTTGTGTCCAAACCCAAATGTAAACTATGGGTAGAAAATTTCCTGTCAGGGTATTTCTCACTCCATTATCTGACCATTTTATTGTAATAAGAATTGTATGATCAAACACAATCACATATTTTAAAAAATATGTTATTATAACTTCACCCACGCACATAATTAGACCTCACTTTATAGAGATAGACAATTTGGCTACTCCAAACAGATCACATTTTTCCCAAGGGAAAAGAAGTTTCTATAGATTTATATAATTGTTTCTAAATTAACTCAGTCATTTTGAAGCCTATAGCATTAAGATTCTCAGGATAAGGTGTTTTAACTGCAAGTTGCCAGTATACTTAGAAGGGTACAAATAGCATAGCGTGCTTAATAAAAAAATGCTCATTTTCCTGAATAATATTTAAAATTTCTAAGGATCTATTGCCAGACCTGCTCACAGTATGATTTAATTGGTGTTAAAAAAATTCCAACCTAATATTCACCTCCTTTTAAATGGGATTGAAAATGGCTCAAGCAAACTTTTGAATGCCAAATTCAGGGCTTTCAGATGACTTGTTCTTTTACCTCTTCCACACCAAAAAGTAGACCTGAGGATTAACCATACATACACACATACAGCTGTATTAGTGGTGGGTTATATATATAAAAAGACCTGTAATTCTTTTCATTCACAAGCAATTTGTGTAAGTTCAGATCTTGCTCAGGTGACTTGTTTTGATGACATCAAATTCACCATCACACTTATGCCTTATCAAAACAAGATTTCACTGGAGTTCAAATCATGATAGTTCACACTGAAGATCCATATGCAAACAGCAGACAGAAATGTCTTAACAAGCAAACAAACCAAAGAAAATTGGGGAAAAAAATCCAGTTTGCAAAGAAGAGGTGATTTTTTTCTTTGCAGAAACGTGAGCATTTCAACCAACTGTTTCAACCCAGAAAACAGAAAATAAAAGGTAATTCTGATGTGGAAGTAGACTTTAAAGCATGCTCTTTTTAACCATAATTTCTTTCTAGAGGAAAAAAAAAAAAACAGCTCATCAATTATCAGCATCACCAAAACAGAAGATTTGGGGAGCCTGTGGTGTGTGCTTCTATAGCCTCAGTACTAAAGGACCAGGCTCTCAAACCGAGGGCTGTAACATCCCAGATTACCCATGTACAGGAACCAGAGGAAGACAAGCAGGTCAGATGAGTTAGAGGGGCAAAACCCACTTATTTCAATAGGACAGTTAACATGCATGAAGGGTAGAAGCAAAAAAAATGTATTGTGGTACCGGGAGAACACTAGGGGTGCTAAAGAGTCATTTTGCTAAGTTTTTCAGTAACAGAACTTTACAAAGATCCCAATAAATATGCTTAGGAATCGACCATCAGCCTCTAAAAATAATGAAATAGGGTATTTTAATAATATCTTGTATTCTAAACCTAAGATATCTCCAGTATCCTCTTTGGCTATGAGGGTCTCTAAGAGAGAGGTGAATTGCAAAGGCAAAAGTAAAAATTAAATTGCATTAAGAAACTGGCACACCAAAAGATCCACTCCCCACAGTTGGCAATTAGTGCAAAGAGATGCAGAAGTAACACTGTTTTGCCTGTTATGTGTGCAATCAATGGAAGAGTGACTCCGGCTAGCGCTGCTGGCATGCACAGAGCTTCGGTTCGTGCTGGACTGAGATGTTTCTTTTTAATATTTGTGAACAAATTTCAGATCACACTAGTGAATAATATGTTATGCAGAAATGCTCTGTTGGGAGTGTCTTGTATTTTCATTTTGGGGGGAAAGGTGAAGGATTAAATCTCTGCAGAAGGTACAGTAACTAATTCTCATACATAATTGCATATGCATCGAATAAGCAAGAATCCCTCTCACAGAGTGCAAATTGGATTGAGACACCCAATAAAATTACATGTGATTATTGAAATCACAAGTATTTAATTACAATTTTTAACCCATGGGTTCTCAGACTCCCCTCCAATGGAGCTGTAATCAAACTGTGTACATATTGGGGGAAAACACCCAGCATTAATAACAAACAAGATGATTGCAGCAAATGATAGCAGTTTTTATAAGAAATACCAACGTGAAAATGCTTGAGGCCACTATAGCAAGAGATAAATACCTTTGAAAATCAGGAAGACTAAATACTTTTAAACTATTTCTTTGCTGCAATGCATTTTACATGGTCACACTTTCTGGTTAAATTTTATGCTGGTACCATTCCGATGGTGAGCTTGTTAGAGCTATGGTCTGACATCATGGTCTCAGCCAAACCACCTTGTCTTTTTTGGATGCAGGTGGCTGGGCTCAGATTCTCTGGAAATCCTGGGATATGGAGCCAAGCTGCCATTTCAGTCTCCAGGCTGCTACCCTCCAGGCTATGTGGATACTGAAGCAGGAAAAAGGATCAACCATTTTCTCTGTTCTTTCCAAAAAATGGTAAAGTGGTAAGTGTGCTTCCTGAAAGTGCAGCATCTGCAAGGGAAGAGAAACAGTTAGTTTTACACCAGAATGTTGGAGAGGAAACAATAGCCTCAGGCAAGTAGTAGGAAGACATCAAACAGACCTCCTCTCAGGGAGACATTTGCAGCTCGGTGGGAAATGTGGTGGCAGCAGTTCTCAGTTATGGGGTATTTTGTGGGTGGAAATAAAAGATCACTGCATCCTCATATCCTTGGACTTCTTTGGTACAAAAGCTCTTGTGTTACTGAGCTGTTGTTTGGCTTCAGCAGCTTCTCATTTTTAAGTTTTTTTTCTGCCGTTGTGTAGGGTATGACGATGAACAAAACATATTTTGGGTATGAAAGTGGGGAGGTTGTCAATCACACAGAAAAGTCTTCACCTCCAGAAGCACAGACTTACTGGGAAACCCTTTGCTTCATTCTTAAAATCGCAAGAACAGCCAATGCAAGTCAGCCCAAGGGTCTGCCCAGCCCCTTCTCCTAGGTCTGCCAGTGGGCAGTGGCAGATACCTCAGGACTATAAAAAGCATAAATCCTCCAGAAAGACTTCCCTATATGTGTTCCAGCACTCGGTAATCTGCAGCTCAGAGACTTGCTGAATCAGTACTGATGTCTTCGTGTGTAACAGTCCTCAATGGATTTTCCAGCTAAGAAATCTCCACGATTTTCATGAACCCTCTTTTTCTCAGCACTGTCTCTTTCTCACTGGAGAGTATGATGTCATTCAGAATCTGCCATATAGGGTGGCATGTACCCAGAGGATAAAACCAGCCTTACCTCCATCCTTGAGGCTGATTAAATTACAATAATTTACTGCCTTCTAGACTCTATACACTGTTTCAGTTGCCTGAAGCAGACAGTGTATTCACTGACTGAAGAGAAACTTTGAGGAGAGGATCTGAGATAGTCTCAATAGAAAAATCTTTGTTAAAATAAAATCTAAACAAAGAAGCAACATGCCCTGCACAAAGAGGTTTTAATGAATGCCTTTGTGAAAGCATTTCTCATTTCTAAACTGTAACAGGTTGTCTGATGGAAGTGGGATTGTGCAAAAGAGACAAAAAATCATTTTGACATGTGGATACTATCAAAACATGGAGAGACAGAGACTTAAACAGAGTTAGGATTGTTTCATACACCGAGGATATTTATGCTGGCAGTAATCTTCCTAGGCATCTGAAAGTTAGGATTTTTTACTAGCTGCCTTCTTTACTTACATCACTTAACCCATAAAAGTTGTGTTTACTCTTTTCTTTATAACATACACTCGCTTTCCTTCCCCTCCTTCCATCAGACAAGAAAAAAGGACTAGTTGGGGAGCTCTTTGTACTTAAAGTACACGAAGACCTTTCCTGATCAATATTTGACATTTTTACACTCGTTAACATTTTGTATTTGTTGTTCTCATAGTCTTTGCTTGTTTGTATGTGAAATAAAGCACGTTTTGCCCGTCAGACTGCTATGTTAAGTTTGAGCAATGTGTATTACAGACTGGTACCGACTGCCTTCAACTTGGACTGTAACATTAGATGATCACCAGATAAAATGTAATCATCTGTGTTGTGTGCCTGGTTTCATTTTAAAAAAAATAGAACAGTCAAAATATTTGCTAGAAGGTAAAGGGACCATTTTAGCACATGGAGATAGTCTAAGTGTCATTTAAAGCAGGGGCTAATGCACATATTAGAAAAGAATAAATTGCTGAGGCAAAGTCAAAAAGGATTTGCAGTCTGAATGCAATGTCAAACCTAATTTGTCCTTTCTTTGTATGTACTTCTGAACTGAGGAATGACGACAATGTAGGTTTCTGACACTAGAAAATTGTGCCTCTTCACATTTTACACACTAATTCGATGGATATTCTCATGTTACAGTTATTTATAACACTTACCTGTCTGTCACTTAATGAAAATGAGTATGAAAAGGAAAAATGTTGGCTGTACACTACCTGTTAAAATGAAAGGTTTTAGTTTTCTCTAAAACTAAAACCCCTTCATGAACAGACTAGTTTACACTGGAGGTTTACTCACAATACTTTACTGCCAATATATAGCACTGTGAACGTGAGACAGTACCTTCTCTATGAGAGCAACCAGAGCTTAGATTTGGCCAGGGTCAAAAGTCTCAAAATGCCATTAAGAACATTTAAAATGCTGTTTTCCTCAATATATTTCAATCTTCTAAAAAATGAGGAAGACGGTGATGAATTGCGCATACTAGATCCTTATGTTCATTCAGTTACATCAAAATTTACTGGTTTAATGGAATGGAAACCATCTTAAAAAGAAGAAACAGATTTGATTGTTTTCTTTAAGCAATTAGAATTAGCAGGATTATTCCTCAGACTTATTGGGAACCTTCCAGTCTTACACACAACACAACAAAGTGTGATTTGCAATCTGTTTACAGTATACAAACAACCCAGTGCACTAACCAGAAGGAAGCAAACCACTGTAGCTGATTAACAAAAGGCAACAGAGGACAACCTGAAACTATTGTTGGATACTTCTACCCTATGTTTTTGCTCTGCTCATTCTGATTTGCCACACAATAATAATAGCAATAAGTAACTTGGCATTTCCATAATGTTGTTCTTCCTTAGCTTGGAATGGTTCTTTTCAGGTTTACTTCAGATAAAACAGGTCAATACCCAGCAGACTGAGGGCAATCAGGCCAAAACTACTCATTCACGACTTCATTTTCAGGTGTGTTCTTGATGTTATCAGTTGCACACAACCCCACTTTCACCTGCTCTTAATTCCTCTGAGTAAATGGAGCAAGAGGAAGTCTCTGGATTGGATATGAAATAGCTCTGGGAGAATATACACCTGACCTTTTGTTGGCATTGTCTTTAATTCACTAGCTAATAGCTGGTCCTGTAGGTTAACAACCGAGCAAAGAGAAAGCCAGTTAAGTGGAATGTAAAAATAAACAAGGTTTTAGAAAATATAAACCATTCCTTGCCCATACAAATAACGTGTGCATCTACCATCTCATTCTTAGGCTGAAAAACCTTCTGCAGCACAAGTACAAATCACATCACGTTATTCAAAATATGTCTGATTTAACTATTTTCACATGCTCAAGGTGCTTGTAACACAATTGTGTGCTACTATAACCTCCATCTCAAAAGGATTCTGTTGAATTTAGTGGTAAAAATTTCCTTTGGCCCTGTTGGAAAAGGGCTGGGACCCACACCAAGGGCTTTGGAAAACCTAGTAACCCGGGGATTGTGTACAAGTTTTTTGTAAGCATGCTATTAAGTCTGTGAGCACTGAAACAAGTAAGGTTGGGCTTACTGTGAATTTGTGCCATGGTCAGATGGATCCTCAGGGGTTCTTGGCAGTGTGAGCTCAAACTAGAACTTTCAGCAGCAGAGTTAATGTTGCAGCATTTTCTTTAGCTGTCATGTCAACAGGCTCTCTTCTATATGGCCTCACATCCTCCCATTTCTATTAATCCTGTAGAGACATAATATATCTCAGACTGTTAACTTGATGATAAATTTGGAAAAAACAGTGGGGCCTCTAAAACAAAAGCAAAATCCCATGAGTCTTGCTTCTTTAGGAAAACAGGGTTAAAAAGCATATCTACTCAACTTGTTTACTTGTCTGTTCCCTGGATTTAACTTTTGTTAGTGTGCTTAGGACAAAATACAGACAATCTATATTAAGCTGCATTCTGTTGGCTGAATTCCTGTTCCCTACCTAGCAATTTTTGGTTAGAGGCCCAGACTTCTGATTCCTCAGATGAAAAATTCCCACTTCATCATATTTAGCAACGTAAGTTCTTAGGACACAGTTGACATGCCTGGATCTACCTGTAAATGTAGGGAACAATCTGAAAATAGTGCATAGTCAAAAAGGCCACTTCTAGGAACACAGCCTTTGAAAGAGCTGTGTTGCTAGTGGCGGAAGATAGCAGAGCTGGAAAGGGTATTGGAAGGAGATTGGGGTTGAGCACGTCTCTTGCTTTAGCAGGTTGAAACCATAGGAATTTCAATAGGGCAGCAAAACCTGTTGCCCACAGTGAGATAACTTCGAAGAAACCATTGTGAATGGAAACCCATGGGAATTTCCTGTCCTTTAAGCAGGTTTTTCCTGTACAGGGAATAACCTGACCCCTTGTTACTACTCTCTTTCTTTTTCTCTCCCATGAACACAGAGGACATAAATACTGTTGAAATGTCAGTCTTTATCATCATCAGCTGTTCACATTCTCTGAACTACAGACTGCATTTTCACATCCAACCCCTTCTGATATCATCCCAGGACATTTCAGTGAACTTAAGTGTGTCATCTAATAAGATCACAGAACAGTCAGATTTAGAGGCAAATCTGTTGAATAATTTCTATTTAAAAAAAATATTAAAATTACATGTTTATTGATGTGAATTTGAAGCTTATTTAGATCCCAAATAAAAACAAACTGATATTAAAAAAAATTATTTCTACTGAGCTGTGCAAGAAATGGGGGGGGGGTATTCTAAAACAAAATTGCAGTATCTTCTCTTTTATTATTATTATTGTTCTAAGCCATGACTGGAATAGAAATCTTTTGAAGGTTTCCCACCAGAAATTCCTCCTTCTGTCAATGACACTGGGAAATTTTGAAATAACATAACACAGATGCCAGATTTGTCCGCTAAATATTTTCCTATTGAAACATTTATCAGTATTACCTTTGCCTGTAGCTCCATCAGTTCTTGAAATTAGGTTTTTCTAATAAAAACCAAAACACTAGTCAACTTTCCACTTTCTTCAAATTATATCACTTTGCATTTAAGTTAGAATGCAGGTTATATCAGCCTCTCATCTCAGATTTAAACCAGCCCAGCAAAACCAAAAACTTCACTGACTTTAATATTATAGGGGTTTGACACATCAGATCAAAGATTTGAGTCCAATATAACCTTTGATCATCAGTGACCCAAAAACACCATCCAGCAATCAAATGCAAATGTGAAACTTCACAACTTTGTCCAGTTCCAGTCAAATGAATTAGTTTTGGTTTTGAATCTGCTCTTCATGAGAATCTGTCCTCTTTTCATATTCAATATCGTTCAGTACTTTCTAATAAAGAATTCAGAATGAAATTCTTTCTAATAAAAAATTCAGAATTAAATTAGCAAAAAGGTTAGGAGGAAGGTCATTATATAAGCTTTTATAAAATAAAATCACAACCAGTCCACAATACAACTATTTTCTTGCAAGTCTATGCTCGTCCCTACTAAGAACTGTAAATCTACTTCAGTGAAATAACACGAAATATTCAAAATTAATACCCATGATCTTCATATAGAGACTTACATCCCCAGCCACATTTTCAAAGACTTTATTCCAAGTTGTAATATGGAGGTACTGAACCAAAAATTCTGCTAGAAGATGGACTAGAAAGACACCTTTTTCTTCTTCAGGTGCAATAATACTTGAGTGGACTTCTACAAAATGATACAGCACTTTTCACAGTGGATTTAATTGATCATTCCTATTAAGACAGTTCCAGAATATTACTACACTGAAGTTTAGAAACAGTTTTCTTATTTCCAGCTTTAATTTTTTTAAGGATAACATTAATTTATTCTGATAACAATAATTCTTTTAGCATAAGTAGCTCTTCACTATCCTCATGCTGATCCCCAAAACATACTTATAACCACCCTTCTCATCTTGTCATAGTGTTCACTTTGCTAGGAAAAATAATCTCCACTACATATCATGAAGATTTGTCCCTAGAAGGCTTAAGTTAATAAGTCTAGCCCCTACATGGACCATGGCTTGGTTTGATGGACTGAGCTGGTTGAAGTGCTCTACCTTTAGTATTTGATAATTTAGGAATAAGTAAATCTTGAGTATGTATGGAAACTTAATGGAATAATACACTGTCACCTTCTCAGTGATGAAGACTAACTTTGTAACCCAGCGAAAAAATATGTCCTTGCCTTGTCTATCTCTTTCTTCTCTCCTGCTACAGCATCTCAATCATCTGACTTTTGCATTCAAAAGCTACAAAAGCTAGTGAGCAAAAGAACTAAAGATTGTCATCAGTTAAGATGACAATCACAGGAATAAATTGGGAGTATGTTAGATTGCTTTTTACTCTTCCACATAATTTAAGATCATTTCTACAATTCTTGTTTGTATTTTTATGCTGTAAAATTAATGACCTCTATGTCTTTTGTGTAGAGTGTACAGTAAATGCTTTTCCCAAGTACTCATGTGACACAGCAAGCTTGATTGATTTCAACCACATCTAAATAGGAAAATGACTGGATTTGGAGGGATGTATTCTTCGTACTGATGGTAAAGATTGGTAAATACCACTGTTAAGAGAAGTATCTCTTTTTTGTGTTCTACAGAGACAGACTATATCTCAGCATGATAAATCAGCAAGTTTCCTTTTTAGACAAAGGTGGGTTTGGAATGGAATGCATTATTACTAAAGATCCATTTGATGCATATTTGACATACATTTAACTGAGACAGATCACGCCGAGATCTTGAGAATACCTCCAGGTTTCATTCCTATGTCTTTACCTCATTCTGATCTACCTTGGTGTAAGTGCAGTGTGACTGCCTTTATAGCAGTGGGGCTCTAACCAAGCAAAACCTGGATAAGCAACCTACAAGCTGGATCTTTGGACATTTGCTTCTTAATTTAAATTTTGAATGAACTCTGAAAAATTCAGAATTACTCTTAAAATTACATTCCATTAGGTTTCTGTTCAAATAGAAAATACCACAAAAGTCATGTGGCTTCAACACAAATCTTTCATGAATTCCAGTCACGCCAGTTTCCACAAAATCAGTGTAAACTTGTTGAAGCTTTCAAGATGGGAGGAATTTGTAACAGAATAAAAATGTCAATATCGGTGTGAGCTTTGTAATATGTCCATTTGGTGGGCTGTGTCACATTTTTCCTGGATCAAGTCCTGCAAGTCCTACTTGAATATGATCTCAACAGCCATCTCAGTATGTTGCCCTGTTATTTGACTCAAGGAAAATCATGTCAGGAAAGCGACTAGTATGCCTAGTCACTAAGTAGGACCTATATGAGATGGTCACAAATCCCATGCTAATAGCAGTCTATAACTCTATCTCATTTGCACAATGAGGCTGCATCTGGAAATTCTTATGACTGAGATGGAGCTTCCCCATGGCATTAATGTTTATCCAGCTGAATGAAACATCTGTAGGAACCTCCACAGCCCTCACAGAAAAGAAAGTGAGAAATGAAATTCAAAGGCTCTCCCTATCCCTATGTATTCATGTGTACCTTGAAATCTAGGCCAAGGATTTGGCTCATTATTAGCTATAGCCCTATTAGTGATTTCTTTCACAGAGAATGACACACATTCTGAGCACACCTAAATCCATCCTGCCTCTGCCCTGAAGGTAGCTTATTCTCTTCTTAAATCTGCCTTCAGATAGTTTGAACAAATAGTAGCTCAGACTAGTTCTGACCTGTTTTTCCCCTGTTTTAATTGTCTTGCCAATTAGCTGGGCTTCTAAAATATTTCTCACATGATTCATGTATGTCTTTCTTCTGCCCAGCATGCCATGAGTATGTGTATGAAATTAAATTCATGGCAGAACTTAGCCATGCTCTTTACCTTAACATAAAATTATAATATTCCAAAGTTGTATTGACACTTGACTTTACCACACAATATGCTGCAGGTGGTTTTAGTTCTCATTTCATTTTTACATTAGGCCTTTTGCATCAACAGTGTAGCTATCACATTTATTTGGTGGGAAGTTCAGTAATGATGATAGTTTCAGATGGCATTTCTTCTTCACCCAGGGCAGTTGGTGTCTTACTGATAATACTTGGCAGTTTTCAAAAGGGAACTTTTCCTGAGTAAAAAAAATGAAAATGGAAAAATATCTGTAAAAAAAAAATCTAAGTCTAAAATTTAACAGTAATAATGATTATGATGATAATGGTATATTAAATGCAAGGAATGAGTAATCAGCATGATTATGGACCCCTAAGAGATTTTTATTAGCAATGTCATGTACAGAGGACCCATGTGAAAAAGTGATACATCATTTTAAGTACTGTGCTAAGTATCAGAGCTCTTAAACCAATCTACAGC
Source organism: Elanus axillaris (assembly GCA_026212715.1). Lineage (NCBI taxonomy): Eukaryota > Metazoa > Chordata > Aves > Accipitriformes > Accipitridae > Elanus > Elanus axillaris. The sequence goes on along the minus strand of JANZLQ010000029.1, from coordinate 42,255,492 downwards.
CTAAATGGAATAGACAGAAGCTGGTAAGTGAAGTGATTTCTCTGCCTGAAGTCACATGGGAGGTCTGTGGCAGTGCCAAGAATAAAAGCCAGGTTTCCTAGATCCTACTCCAGTGGTATACACACTGTGCTGCACTGTCTTTCTGTACTTTACAAGATGGTTTCCAGACCCCTCTGTGCTTTCTACACAGCTACATCTATGCTGTAAGCACTTCACATGTCATCCCTGACATGCATCATGGCTGCACAAAAAAGCACAAAAGCAACATGCAGGGTAGAATGTTAGGAATGAAGAACATCTTATCTGGCTAGTGTTGAAAAGTCCTCAGTTTTTCAAAATAGTAAGCTAAAAAAACAAGGGAAAACTGCAGGGTTCCCAGTGCAGAATATTAGTCACAAAGATCTGGAAGTGGGTATGAGCTATTCAGTGTGGACTACTGTTATTATACAGACACAATAGAACTGATGTAGCAGGATGCCATGGTTTCAGCCCAGCTGAACCCAGGACACAGGAGTATCTGGAAGCAGCAAATAATGCAACATATTCTCTGTTACATCGCACCATCATCCACTTAAGCATATTCATTCTAAAGGGAAAAGTGAGTGGGGTAATGTCAAGATTTCAGAATTTGTAAATACCTTCTCCTGACCTGTTTCTCAGTAATAAACCAGGGTGTCTTATCTGAAAAATCCCAGCTCAAGAATGGAGTTGCCACTAGCTTCAGGATCAAGCATTCATTAACCTTGTTCAAAGGCAACAGTCATCTCTACAGGACAGTTCTAAGAGGAGTAATAAGGATCTGATATGGTTATGTGTATGTCTAGGGGTTGCATGAAAACAATCTGTGTGTTGGTAGATAATTATTTTGTATGAGTTCTGGATGTTGGCCCAGATAAACAAAGGCGTTTAGGAGTCAAAGCTACAGTTGTTTAATGCTGAAATGTTTTGCAAAGCCTTTCCAAGAGCTGTCAACTCTTTTAGGCTGACCTGTGGCAAGCTGAAATAAGATGGTGCATGTTTTATTTATGGTGTTTCATTTTTATCTGTTCACATATTCATTGTTTTGATAGACAGTGCTATCTTTGAATGATTTCTGTGGACGGATGCCTTCCCATTAGTAAATTGCTTTTTGAGATGCAATCTCCAGCAATGGTCAGATGTTGACCCCGCTCAGGAGAGTACCCAAGGAGTGAAAAGGCCTCACTAATAAAAAACTCGCTGCCGTATCTAACATTTGAATATGGTGGTCTTTTAACCTCTCCTTGTTACCCTAGGAAGAGGGCAGAGATTTTCTATAATGAGGGCTCCATAATACTAACCACAAAGGGGAAAGGGATGAAAACCTATTTTGCCACACAGAAGTAGGACAGGCAGCCCTAGAGAGGACGCTGTGCCAAAGAGTTTTTCCTTATGGGCAACCCAGAGACCAGCAGGGGTTAAAGTTTCTGATAAAGAAGGAAAGGTACTGCAGACCTCAGAGCCTGGAAAGAAGTACACCACCTCTGCATGAACATCGTTGACATGATAGCAATCTGACATCAGGTCTACAGAGAGCTTGCCAATTCTTAAAACTTTATCTAGGATAATATGTCACAGAAAAAGAGATTTCAGACACCTCTGAGAGCTTTTTCTACGCTATACTCACAAATGCATTCACTATTCTGCCAACAGCAATCGGCTAACTCCAACTAAGCCCTTTAGAGCCAGGAGCCTTTCACCCTACTGCTTAGGGGAGAAACAGCATTGCTCCATTCCTTCCCATCTGGGAGATACATGGGGCAGCTCTGGGTGCAGTGGGCAGGCTCAGGTAAACAGAATGCAGCACATGGCAAGAAAAGCACACCTTTCCCCTATGTATAGAGGACTTACAAGGATGCAGGCTGTCTCCCTTCAGCTAAAAGTCGGATGGACCCATCTCCTCAGCAATGAAATTCCTACTATTCCTAGCACAGAACCCACCCTTTAAGGAATAACTCAGTCCTTAACACAGTGAAATGGAGTCATTTGGCCAGAACCACAATGAGTCTGCAACTAGCTCGGAGCTATTGCATTTTAGCTCACACAGCAAACTCAAAAGAACAGGGGTTTACGCCTTTTGCCAATGCAGCATTTAAAGGGTCAGAGATGAGACAGGACCTCAGGCTTCCTGTCATGCATGTCAGTACACAGACCTTGGGGAAGGAGGCCAAGTGGTACTGATGGAGACATCTTCACTTGGTGCTTTTGCTCTGGGACAGTCAGCTACTCAGAATGTGCTAAGTAACAGCCAGGACAAAGCTAATGTGGAAATTTACAGCTTCATGATGTGATCTGCTTTGTGGGTTCTCCTTTCCCCTCTGTCAAGCCATATTCACTTCTTAATTATTGTGGCAAAACTCCACTGTAACATTACTGAAGTCCTTCATATTAATTCATACATGTGTTGGTAAGAATTAAATTTGAATACAGTTCTCAAAAATTAGCATTTACATATCTCACTAGAGCAAACGAATTGCACTGAGTCACCATGAAAATTGACTGGGTAAGCTAAATGCATAGTTTGGCTAGAGTCAGCAGGCAAGATACTTTGTCTCCACTCCCACAGACAGAAATCCACACCAAGATTTTTTGGTGTGCAAATGAGCCTGATTTACTTTGATTATAAAACAGACTCATAGCTTAATAAAAGAAACCAAATTGCCTTAACTTGCATGTGCATGTGGAACCTCCATAAATTATGGTCATATATAATGAATGGAATAAAGCCGCAAAAGTTACATGAAAGCAAATGTTCCAATCAAACTTATGTTATGGTGCAAATCTGAAGTGACTTCACCAATCCCAGTTAAATTTCCCTGAGTTTACATTGGCTTAACTGAAAACAGATTTTTCTCATTAGCATTCAGCTGAAACCTTCACATGACAAGCAGCATCATGAAGCTGATTTTTAAAGGGGCAGCTTTCTCCACACTACATGTGAGATACCCGCTCCTTGTGCAACCTGAAAATAACATCTTGGAAAAATATCACCTCTGAAGAAGACTGGTCAGTCTTGAACATGTGTCATCGTATACTTCTACATGTGTGCTAGCCCCCTGATGTGTCTAACAGTCCCCTTTTCATGGCTACAACATACCCAGCTTCCAAGCATTGGTAAACATCAGATTCCACCTAGCTTTCTGCTTCCAGTATTTATTTCAGGGAAGACACATAGTATCTCCACTAAATTATGAGTGTTGACTTTTCCCACCAACAGTATAGAGCATGTCTTTCAAACTTCCTAAAACAATATTGTTGGAATGGAAGCACAACCCTGTTTTAAAATACAGCATTAATCACAACCATTGTTTAAAGTCTCAGACTGACAAAAATTACAGAAAATCTGTGAAACTCCAGCCACCATGTATTTAACATGCCAAGGAGCTGGCACTGCAGCCTTGTGCTAGAGGCTTGCTTCCTGAAGAGAGATTGAGCGTCCCTTTACACGCAGGCAGCCAGGTGCTCTGGTAGGAGTGCATGAGGCAGGAGGCTCATGTAAGCTCACCCCTCTGGAAAGAAGAGTTGACAAATATCCCCTAAGATCATCACCTGAGATGATACCCCCTCCAGTGACTATAACACTGCAACGGCTCCAGCTGCAACTGACACATTCTTCAATGTATTAATCACTAGGATGTTTTACGAAAGGTGGTGGTGTGCCTGGCATAGAAATGATTTCTGCTCTTGACTTGTGAATTAAGCAAACTCACCAGCACACACTGTGTTCCTCTCTTATCAGTAGGTTTTTGATTCTGATATTTTGAGCCCTTTTGACAGGAGAAGATAAACCTTAACTCCAGTTTCACATCTACCTATGAGCAATAGTTATGTGTGGGAGTAACTGCTGGCAGAAATTTTGCCCAGAGTTAGACCAAGTAAAGTCACTTCAGATTCACTTTTCTCTTTCTCACGCACAGAAATGCTTCTAGAGGAGGATGTCGTAATGAGGGTGTGACACACAGGAATGTCAGGAAGAAAACTAACTTCTTTATTTTCTGGCATAGAGAGATCTGGGATAAGGGTTAAAAAAAAGTAATTGCTCTTTCCTGATGCTAGAGGTAGAGAAAACTATTTTGGGGGACCTTGCTAACGTCAGAAGCAGCCCCTGGCTCTCACACCTAATGGGAAATTTGAATTACTGTCATGAAAGCATGTTCTGGATTCCAGCAGCTGCCTTTTAGAGAGGGGAAATTTTCACCCCACACAGAGCTGGGAACTTCAACAGGAGGCAGGAACATAGCATGAACTTGACGGACCGGCCTCTTAAATTAGCAAGATGCTTTGTGGGAAACACACAATACCTGAGAGCCAGAAAACCTGCCCACCATTGCCAAAGAGGGCTGCCACAGTTCCCCCCGTGCTATGTCTGCAGTGGGCAGCCAAAGCCAGGAGCAGCTGCCTGCCCTCCAGGGAAGGCACTGTGAATGGTGCTTGTTCACACTCCTTTTCCCCCCAGAAGCATCTATTTATTGATGTTTAAAAATACACAGTCAAAGGTATGGGTGACTGCTGCATCCTGCCCCTCTCCAAGCACTGTTTTTATCACAACAGGGGCTGTGGTTAAGGCTGCCATTGCACGATGGGGAGTGCAGGGCTCCTTTCTGAAGAACAGCTTCGTTAAGGAAAAACACAAACAAACAACTCCCTGGCAGTAGCAGGCTTTGTGTTTACTGTGTCTCCAGAGTTTCCAGCTGAGAAGCAACTTGAACCTTACTCTTGTCTTGTGGTTTAAAGCTGTTTTCATTGAGCTTAGCATCATGAAGGCAGGTTCGAAGCTGTTCTCCTCTCACCTGAAGTCATGACTGAGGTCCTCTTCCAGTTCTGGGGATAGGATTGAAGTAATCAACCTAATTCCAAGGTAAGCACATGATGGGGACTATCATTTTAATCAGCTCACCATTTGCCAGAGTGCAGACATGAAGGAACAGCAAAGAGGAGTGGTCAGGAGGACTGACTCTCCTCAGAACTCTAAAATTGCTTTTCCTGACAAAAACAGAGAATGAACAAAATTCAGATGTTTAGATATCGATCCACTCCCCCTTCTCCATTCCCACAGGACCTTAGCTTAGACTGCATTGTGAGTGTCACTCTCGGGAGGCAACGTGAGGGCAGACAGCAAAGGCAGGGCTGGGTCCCAGGCTGATGACAAGAGACTGACCTCCCTTGTGCCCACTCACTGACAGAGGAGACACAGTGAGATTACAACACCATCTCCAGCTGTAAACCATGCCCAAACTTCTCCTGTGCAAGCTGGTTAGGAAAAGGCAGGGGGACAAGGGAGCTAGAGAGTGAGTTTTGAGCTGACAGCTGAAAAAGATTTGATAAAATCAGTTTTGGATGTCAGGCCAAAATATGAGCCAAGTAAGAGTAAGGGAATCATGAGATGAGGGACAACTTGCAGCAGCTTATGGGATTTCTCAGTACTGAGCCAGGAAGGAGTTTGGAGCCTCAGAGCCAGCTCTGCCCTCTTCTTAACAGAGCCAGAAAGTGCAGCAGTACACTGTGAACTGGTCAGGGGATCATATCTTATGTTCTTTCATAGTCTGAAGTGTTTGGGAGCTGCTGGACAGGGCCAAAATAAGATCATAGGTGCAATGAGGAGTTTTCATCTCTTAGCAGGAAACCATAGAGCTGGACAAAGAGAAGACAGACATGTACCCTAGTACTGCAGATGTGCTGCAGCAAAAATATGTCATCCACAAGTACAAGGAGGACAGCCCATCATAGAAGTCTTTTACACCTTCTGGAAAGTCATCTCAAGTGATTCCTGGTGATAAAACATTTCATTTGCTCCAGTTAGGGTCCTTAGATGATCAGATCAGATTTCATATAGATAAATCTCAGCCAACTAGATAGAAAAGAGCAAAATACTTCATTTGACACTTCCAATTTCAAGTTCAACTCAATGTCACAGAAATAGCCTTGCTTAGAAAGTATCTGTGAATCAAGGTTCTTAGTGCTTCAAGTACATCCAACAAGATCTATCGAAATAGCAGCATTAACAAAATGATAGTGTGTCCAGCCTCTGTGTGCAATAAAGCAGAAAGCACAGAGATTTTCTACTTGGCTCTATTTAACTCTTTAATGAAAAGTTCTAATCTGTATTTCTAGACCCTATAAGTGGGTGGCAAACTCTGCCTCACAGTGCAGAAGTTTCTGCAGCAGTTTCAGTGTGCTGCAAAAAATGAGCTTTGAGACACAATGAAGAAAAGCAGTGAGTCCCAATGTAAAGGAGCCAAACTACCTGTTTACAGGCAAGTAGACAAACCCCCTCATGGTGGAAAAGAAAGATACAGCAACAACAATTTCATTTAAACAAGCACCAGATACTAACCAGCTCACTCATCCAGGAAACATTCATGACTTACTGAACGGTTGCAAAAACATAGTCATTGCTAAAGGAAAGTTAATGTTTGCTTTAAACACAGCTGCAAAAATACCTGGGCAGAAACTTAGGGTCTTCAGACTCATATAATTGTCAAAGTGAGAAGACAAGGAAGACCTACCACATGAAATACTTCCACTTCATTCTCAATCACAGTTTGCAATGTACATGTAAAGAATCATAAGACTTCTTGTTTTGTAGCTAAATCTTACCAAACTAATCCTAGATAAATTTACAATGTAGAAACCACTCAGATGAATTTCTGAATCAAGCTGCTAGTTAAATTTGCCTTTCTGCAAAACAAAGCCTTCAAACCTACATGTCCATTCTCAGATTTTAAATGGGACTCTGAGGCACCCTTGTAATGTAAGTCATTCCACAAAGCATTTTTTTCATTCAAAGACAAACACACTTTCTGCAAACTGAATTTTGTGAACTAGACCCTATGCAGACCCCTCTGAAATGGAGGGAAAGATTCTCTATCTGTGCCTGTGCTACCAAGTGAGTCAAGAGCAAGTGAAAGCACAGCTAACCTTTTCACTCATACACTTCCTATAAGTATTGCTGGCTCTGGTTTGGCATTGAATACTTGTGGCTTCTTTTTACATAAGGGATATATGTGACTAATCGTAGGTGTCTCAAGTCAAGGCACCTACCTCTGCACAAGTCACCTTGGGCCGCTTTCACAGAGAACAGAGAATTACTCAGGGCAGTTAACACAGACTGCATGTGATGCAGCTCAAGATGATGACTATGGTCACATGAACTTGACTGCCTGTATTGACACAGCTCCTGATAAAAGTCTAGCAAGTATACTTGATAGGCTTCAGGGAAGGGATGCCATCCAGGAGGACCTTGACAGACTTGAGGAGTGGGCCCGTGCAAACCTCATGAAGTTCAACAAAGTGAAGTGCAAGGTCCTGCACCTGGGTCAGGGCAGTCTTCAGTATCAGTACAGACAGGGTCATGAATGGATTGAGAGCACCCCTGCAGAGAAGGACTTGGGGATATTGGTAGATGAAAAATTAGATATTAGCTGGCAACATGCGCTTGCAGCCCAGAAAGCCAACCATATCCTGGGCTGCATCAAAAGAATCGTGGCCAACAGGTCGAGGGAGGTGATTCTGCCCCTCTGCTCTGCTCTCATGAGACCCTCCCTTGGAGTACTGCTTCCAGCTCTGGTTTCCAGTACAAGAAAGACATTGATGTGCTAGAGGAGGTCCAGAGGAGGGCCAGAAAAGTGGTCAGATGGACGGAACACCTCTCCTATGAGGAAAGACTGAGAGTTGAGGCTGTTCAGCCTGGAGAAGGGCAGGCTTTGTGAAGACCTTCTTGCAGCTTTTCAATATATAAAGGGGTCTTATAAGAAAGATGGAGAGAGACCTTTTCTGGGGCCTGTAGTGACAAGACAAGGGGTAATAGTTTTAACCTAAAAGAGGGTAGATTTAGATTGTACATAAACAAGAAATTTTTTACAATGAGGGTGACGAGACAGTGGAACAGGTTTCCCAGAGAATTTGTGGATGCCTCATCCCTGCAAGTGTTCAAAATCAGGTTGGATGGAGCTTTGAGCAACATGGTCTAGTGAAAGATGTACCTGCCCCTGGCAGGGGGGTTGGGCTAGATGATCTTTGAAGGTCTTTTCCAATCCAAACCATTCTATGTTTCTATGATAAGTAGGTCAGATGTAGGAACTACACTGTTGTCACCTAATGCTATGAAAGATGGATCCCTACCACAACCTCTGTGCTAGGCTAGGAAGTATCAAGACTGACATACCTGACAGCAGATGGGTCTATAATGGTTCAAGACTGTTCAAGTCCAGGCTGCATGAAAAAGAGCTTGAACTCATGTTAAGGTATTCGACATACTCAGAATTTGCTGCTCCAAGAGGCAGGTTTGGTTTGATGAAGGCTTAAAGGTGTGGGTAAGTCCTGATAGATTTGTTGGCCTAGTCATAAGTGACAAAGTACACATGCCCTCATTATCTTCAGCAGACTTTTCATCAGATACCAAATGTACACAACCAGTCAAAATAAATTTACCTTCTACCTTTTTGGCATTACTTAACTGGGTGTTTGCTATTCTACCTGTATTGTCTATGCCTGCATTAACCTTAAAAGTCTCTTCTGATCCCTGTATATGTGAAGACAACTGCACTTTGAACACAGCAGCACTAGAGATGATGGCCTTGCTCCCTAATGCCAAGAAATAGTAAAGCTTTGAGGAATGCTTGTAAACATGCCTGTTCCACTCCTGTAAACATAGTTTCTGTCCACCTTCACATCAGAATTAAAGGACAAAATTGCATTCAGTAGGAATGGATGTGAGCAGGTAACTACTGAAGTACCTTCTGGTTATAGTGGGCAGGACAAGAATAATTAGTTCAGCTTGTGGTAAGGAAGATTTACGTTAGATATTAGGAAATACTTTCTAATGATAAGAATAGCAAAGCACAGGAATTGCCTGAGGATGCTGTGATGCCTTTATACTGGAGGTCTTTAAAAACAGGTCAGATGCACATCTATCAGGAGTGGCCTGGGTATAGGATATCCTGCCTTGGGTATCGGTACATACCAGGTAACCTCCTTTCAGCCCAATGCTGTCACCATTCACACTAGTTCCCTATAACCTCATTTTAGGGTTGTGGAAACGCAAAGAGAAATAAACTAATTAGGCTCTTTGGGTATTATTCTTAGCAGGAAGCTTACTAGAATGCAGGGAAGTTTCCAGGAAGATCTCAGGATCTTAAAGCCCTCATCAAGACCCTCCAACCAGCAGGAATTTTTAGTCAGATTCCCTTGCTTTATTCAGATGAGTCCCAAGAGCATAGGCAGTGTTTCTGTGAGTAGGGTCTGAGGTGGTGGCCATCACCCTCAGGCCATTTAGTCACCTGATGTTTGAGTTCTAGGACATTATGGAGTGGCATGCAAGGGAAAGCGCGGAAAAATCTCAGCAAGAAAGATCAGACACAAGAAGCAGTGAGCAAGACAATATGTCATTGATCAAGCAGAACAGCAGCTAGATCCAATGAGGTAGGGGTAGATAAGCCTTTATTGAGCATTAACCACTTGCAAATTGCAAGCCTAAACTCAATCACATGTAGAAAACACCAAGCACATGGCAGGCACATTTCAGACAACACATAGGGACTGCAGTAAGCTCTCATGAGCTACAGCATACTAGTTTGGGAGCTACTAATATACCAAACCTGATACTGGCTGGGAAAATGAAATTCCCAAAAAGGAAATTTCAGGTTTTTCACCCACATATGAGATGACAGTTATACAAGATAAAAGGCATCATAAACAGTAGTGCACTTAGACATGCAGAGGCAACTATGGGAAAAGGCTGTTATAAAAATACATACATAAACTCTGGTTACCAATAAATAATGTGTTTCAAGTGCTTTAGCTTTTCTCCTGCCATCCCTCTGCCAGGCAGGAAGGACCTCTGGGACTGATACAGCTTAACCAGACACAGAGTTTATCTCTAGATTCTCTATTTCCTTTTGTAAAAGAATAAAGACCAAGGCTTACATGTCTTCAAATTTTTTAGTTTTGGTTACTTCCTACACACACATGCTTCCTTTTCCTCCTTTGTGAGTAGATAATTTCTCACATCAAGTTGCTGGAGGGCTCTGCCAATTCATAAAATTTTATAAAATTTTAAATCAAAAAAAGAAAATTGTATATAGTTCCACTAGCCAGGAAAAATAATATACATCCTGACTTCTGATTATCAGTGTCTGTGGTGAGCGTGTGCCATACGTAATTGATGAAGAGTCTTTGATCTGACATTCACTTGCACAGTAAAATATTATTTTTTAATAAATTCAAGTAGCAAATAAAGATCTAAATACCTGCTAGTTCCCAAACCAACCAGGAAAAAGGGGAAATGGTCTCAGTTCTCTACATCTCTCATTGTAATGTCTAAAGCCAAGTTTTAATTCACTTTAAGATCTGGAATAATCCCATGAATGCCACACATAGTGAAGAAATTGCTGACAACTCTTGATGCCCTCTCACAGGTATTTATAGGGGTGTTATCAGAAGCACTCAGACTGGCCAAATATTGTTCTACTGGAGTGAATAAGAAGCAAAAATTCCCCACATAAAGGTCTGAAAAGTCTTGACTAATGGTTCTGTGAGGAGAATTAAGGTTAAGTGACATTTTAATAATCACAGTTTCACAGTGAAATAGATTCTCTTCCAGTGAGGTCCCCAGTCCAGGTTAGTGTCATAGGGAAGAACAGAATGGGACCTTTTCCCTCATACCATATGTAGTGCTTACGGTAAGAATAACCTGTGTTTCTCCTTTGCCCTGCACTTAGCATTTAGCACACACTACACAAACATGGCTGGAACAATTTCTGAATAAAAGGTTGTTCAAAGGCAGATGGGCATAAGAAATGTGTGCAGAGCAGAAGCCAGAAGAATTGTCCATGCTACAGCTCCATCTAGCTATTAACCCGTCTTCTTTGTCAAATGCTAGAAATAGCCTTGCAGCTAGCTCACCTTGAAAATGCATATGTTTATCATCTGGCCAGACCAAAAGAAAACACACTCTCCTATTAATATGCAAATGAGCAGTGTCTAATAGTGCTAATCAAAGTTGCACAGGAAAAAAAGTGTGTCCTTAAAAGATAATGGTGAGTAGCTGATGGACAGAAGGGTTTTGGAGTGACTAGTTAGCCACCCCTTGTGCTGCCCACTGATGCTTCTGGACACTTGTTTCATTAGGAGAAGCTCCACATTAAGGCATACTGCTTTTTCAAATAGAAAACTATCCAATTAAGAATCTTATTTCTTCTGAGCAGTCAACTATGTAGGCTTAACTGAACTGCTGCTGATGACTAAATCTTTTTAGCCTTTGCAATATATTTTTACTGTGTGCCCCTGTGTGAGACGGAAATACTTAAACTGATAATGACAACGGGGTGGGCAGGTATGTGTCAGGCAAAATGCTGTGACTAAACTCCTGTTTACAGCAAGACAGCAAGCTCAGGCACTGGCGGGAGAAACATCTCATTGAATCAGCATTTCCCAAACCAGTGTGTGAAACTGAAACACGCAGCAGCATTGCCAAGTTTTGCAGCAGACAACAAAGGATGCCTGGAAGTTGAATTAGATCCTAGTATTTAAAACCTTGCTGTATAAGATGCTGCCCTACTTCTGATTCTTTGGGTAGCTTATGTTGCATTGGCTTGGGTATGTCTCCCCAGTACTACTCTATATAGTGCAGACAGACAGACTCCTACTTTCTTTATTCATCCGTTCTCCCTCCATTTTGCTGTTCCTGCACTCTTTTATCCATTTTTAGGATAAGTAAATAAACACTGCTTAGCTCCTATTGAGCAGCAATAATAGTCTAAGCCATGGGAGAGGGAACATTTCCCCATTTCTCTTGCCACTTTTTGCAAGGCATGCTGCTGAAGGGAAGGGTGCTTGCAGGGAACTTGGTGATCTTGGCTTTAGCCAGAGAAAATTCCTTGCTCACTGGGAAGGTTTTGAGAAAACAAATAATTCTGTGACCCTGTTACTGAGAAGCTTCAGGCTGATGTAAAACTATACCTGTCAAATTTTGGGGAGCCAAATCTTTTGCAAATGGCAGCCACTTTAATGCCATTTGAGAACATGCTTTAGATGTTCCTCTAGGAGACTGCACATGTCCTGACTGGTGAAGCAATGCAGTTATTACAATTGACCTAGACTTAACCTTTGATCCTTGGAGAAGAGCTCTTAAGTCATTTTTTATTAGTCATCTCTTCTGGGTCATGCCTCTGCATCTTCCTCTGTCACAATCCTTTCCTAACTCACCTCCAGGACAGATGCTGGCTGGCTTCTGGCTGTATATGCCAAGGGAGAAATACACTCTACCTACTTCTGCTAATACCCCAAGGGCTCCACTTATCTTTCTGAAGGAAGCCTGGGAAAGTCTAGCAAAAGCAGGCAGGGTTGTGTTTTATACCTCCACAGCCTCTGATGAGAATAAGAAATGCAGCATGCAGTACAAAGTTGACTTAAGGTATGCCACAAGCCAGCCACCTCTGAGGGCAATCTGAGTGAATAAAGCACTGCCTTGCTTGTCTGCTTAGACACACCATTACTGTGGCAATCTCCTGGTACAGGGATGTCTACATATTTGCACAGCCCCTTGCAGACTGGGGTCCTTCCAGCCTGTGCTTGGAGATGCAGGTGATAAACCTTTCGAACAAGGATGTCAAAACTACATCCACTGCCATGTTCTGCAGGAGATAGAGAAAGGACTACCCCGGCCCTGGGCCTGTCATTGGGAGAGCTCAGTCTCCTGTGTCCCTTCTTGTGCTACTGCTAGCATTTCTTTACAAATCACAGCCTCAGGTATTGTTATTTTCTTTTTTATTACAATAACAATTCCACTGGCTTCCCCAAGTTGTTTTCCTTCAAAAATACTCTTGACATAGTACAAGGGTGAACAGCCCTGTGATCTACACACCAAGGTCTCTGAATAGCTGTGGTGGGTTAACCCTGGTTAGCTGCTCTATCACTCCCCCTCCTCAGCTGGAAAAGGGAGAGAAAATATGATGAAAAGCTCATGGGTTAAGATAAGGACAAGGAGAGGCCATTCACCAAATACCATCATGGGCAGAACAGACTCAACTTGGGCAAATTAGCTTAATTTATTACCAATCAAATCAGAGTAGAATAATGGGAACTAAAACCAAATCTTAAGAGCACCTTCCCTCCACCTATCCTTTCTTCTTGGGCTCACCTTCACTCCCAGTTCTCTCCACCTCCTCCCACCGGCAGCACAGGGGGACAGGGAATGGGGGTTGGGGTCTGTTCCTCACACGTTATCTCTGCCTTCCTCCTCAGGGGGAGGACTCCTCACTCCTCCCCTGCTCCACTGTGGGGTCCCTCCCATGGGAGACAGTTGTCCATGAACTTCTCCAACGTGGGTCCCTCCCGCAGGCTGCAGTCCTTCATGAACTGCTCCAGCATGGGTCCCTTCCACAGGCTACAGTCCTTCAGACACAGACTGCTCCAGCGTGGGTCCCCCACAGGTTCACAAGTCCTGCCAGAAAACCTGCTCCAGCCTGGGCTCCTCTCCCCGCAGATCCACAGGTCCTGCCAGGAGCCTGCTCCAGTGCAGGCTTCCCACGGAGTCACAGCCTCCTTCGGGAATCCCCTTGCTCTGGCTTGGGCTCCTCCCTGTGCTGCAGGTGGAGATCTGCTCCACCATGAACCTCCCTGGGCTGCAGGGGGACAGCCTGCCTCACCATGGTCTTCCCCATGGGCTGCAGGGGAATCTCTGCTCTGGTGCCTGGAGCACTTCCTCCCCTCCTTCTGCACTGACCTGGGGGTCTGCAGGGCTGTTTCTCTTACATGTTCTCACTCCTGTCTCCGGTTGCAGTTTCTGTGCCACAGCAACTGGTTTTTTTCCCTTCCTAAATCTGTCCTCCCAGAGGCACTACCACCATCGCGGATGGGCTCGGCCTTGGCCAGCAGTGGGTCTGACTTGGGGCCGGCTGGCATTGGCTCTGTCAGACATGGTGGAAGCTTCCAGCAGCTTCTCACAGAAGCCGCCCCTGCAACCACACCGTCCCCCCCAAGACCTTACCACGCAAACCCAATACAATAGCAAAGGGCTCAGACACAGACACGAGAGCTTGAAGAGCTGAGTAGAACATGAGTTCTGGGAATATGCCACAGGACATCACATCTCCTGAGCAGATGGGACCACGCTGAAGTGCTGCAGAGAGCTGCAAGCCCCAGCAGACTTTAGTAGTTTGATTCCTCCTGTGTTTTGAGATTCAACACAACACCCTGCCAGCCTCCTGATGGCAGACCCAGCTCAGAAGCCTCAACGTGCTTCATGACATCAGGCAGGCCATCACTGCCATGGTGTGCTGTAGGCAGGCATTGCCTCATGTGTGGTCACTTTTGGACCTCAAATTCTCCCCAGGCTCTTTGACTGATTGGTCTTAGTTGTTTCCTAGTGAGACTGGCTAGCTGCTGCTCCTCCTGCCTTGGAAATGTCCTCTGGGGATGATTAAGAACATTTGGCTTGCTGCAGTTTTCACACCAAAAGCATAAAGCCTGGTCAGTCCCTACTAGTGACTCTGTTCATTTTCAGGACTCAGGGATCTCAGCATCTCAAGAGTGTATTTTTTAAAGGCAGCATTATCTTGACTACCATGGCACACAGGGGGTGGAAAATATGGAAAACACACCAGGCATATAGATGGCTATGAACACAACTGTAGCACTGCAGACTGTGAAAGAGCTAATACATAAAACATGCAGGATTAAGATGCATGGCATCTTGACCCAGCTGCTAATGGAAGTGGGATTCTCAACACTTGTGACATGGGTTGTTAGTCCAGAAACAAAGAAATAATTTATCACTGACTGCATGCTGCTGGCCTTTTATTTTAAATAAAAGCGATGAGAAGAACCGTCAAATAACCATTACTGTCCTGCCTTGATTTTAGCACAGCGCCTTCCAACGTAGGCCTACTCAAGGCTTTTCAGAGACAAAACAGAGTTGTGCAGCCCCATCAGAGAGGTGGCTGCTCTGGCTGCAGGTGGTGGATGTGACAGGGAAGAGGCTGAGCAGGGGTGCAGGGCTGCACTGGGGCGATGCAGCTGAGGTGATGAGATGCACAGAGGCAGCAGTGTTGCTTTTTCTTTCCCTTCCACAGGTATCCTAACTTGTCCCATGACCCCAGCCTGCCTGTCCTGTGTCCTGACGTACATAAACTAAACACCAGCACCGCGAGCATTTTTGCACCCAGCAGCCAGGTATCTGCTTTGCTAAGTGCCTGACACTGACCCTGATTCTGACCCACAAACTGTAATGGGAAAGGTAACTTCACTAGCTGAACTGAAGCGTAGTGTCTGAGAAGCTAAGTCTTGATCTAGCGCCTGTTAAAGTGATAACAAGGATTCACACTGGTCTTGGCAGATCAGTGAATCAATCCCCATGTGGCAACATGCTTGTTTTGAGTCCATCCCTGTAAGGGTAAATCACAGTGTCAGCTGCTTTGGTTGTTTTTTGCTTATTGTTATTGTTTTGGTTATTGGCCATTAGAAATAATCTCATCCACCTCACAAACATATGCATCAGACTCCCAAACCCACTTACACAATTTGTTTATTTTTATCAAAAGCAACACAGGGCAAAGAGCTGCCCTGTTTCAATGTGCTAGGTCATGGTCAAAAGAGTCAACTAATATTTTCCTGTAAGGGCTAGTATTTACTATATGAACCAACTATCAAATTCATCTGACAAGTTAATCCATTAACCTAACCTTCATCTAATAAATACCAGAGAGAACAGATTCCCATTGATCTCAGCTGTCATAGGGATTTTGGACTCTTTAAACTTCACTACTGCCTATAGCTAATGGGTCCATCAGAGTTAAACCCATCACGTACGCTGTCTGCTTTCTCATGTCTTATAAATAATTCCCTGAGCTGTTCTTATCTGCTCCAGCCACTTCTTCACTTACTTATTTGTTTATACTTATCCTGTGCTCTCACACTGAGTTCATCTGTGAAAAACTTCAGTGAGCTGTTTTCTGCTTCCACAGGGTTTATCCCACCTAATCTGATGGTACATTCTTAAAGAAGCCATACCATAAAATAGGTCTACCTGTCTCCTGTGTTCACCATTTCTGGGGTCTGTCAATGTCACAAGAGCCAGACCCAAATCTCCATCAGTGTTCATGGAAATCCTCTTACTCATTTCACTGGCAATTACACTTGTGGCAGCTCATCTCCCCACTGAAAGGCAGTATAAGAAAGGCAGTATGGACACAGCAGAATCAAGCAGAAAGTCAAGCACCTGCTGGCATTCAGCAAATACCCTGTTTATATCAGTTATATAGTATGATTTTAGTTTTAAAGCAAAACTTGCATTAGACCTTCCCTACTAAACTCAGGCACAGTGTTCAACCCAGTGACAGACCCCTCTTAGCCTTTGGCCTGCCAGGTTTGAGTAAACAGAAGAACTTCTCAGGCAGGACTTCAAGAGTTGCTGCAATGTGGGAGTCAAATTTCAAATTGGGAGGAATAGCAGTGGGTGGATTAACCCCCATGCAATGCAGGTTGGCTTTGTAATCCCACCTCTATCTATCAGATCTGTTTGATTTTACCAAAAGAATTTCTTCTCAGGAGTTCTTCCCCCTTCTCCCACCCACTTTCCCCATGATCACACCTTCTGTTGCTCGGTAAATTTTGGGTCATATGTAGCACCCATCAGTTTTTACCCTTTCAGACCACAAGCTAAAAACACAGGGTGACCACACTCACAAAGAAGACAGCAGCTCCCTTCTGCTTCCCATGAACCTCAAGAAACCCACAAGCAAGTTGGATTTCACATTATTGTTCTTGAACTTAGGTTACTTGCATTCCCCACAACAGGCAGCCTGAACATGGTCCTTGCTTAATGCAGCTTGTGGAATGTCTCAAGCCTAAGCTTCTTTTGCTCTGTCCATAAAATCAACCTTTTGATATTCTATGTGTAAAAGATACCCAAGGAGCTGTAGTTTCTTGTCCTTTTGGCAAGACTTATCTCACACCTTTCCTTTAAGTTAAAATTTTCACTTAGCTCTGAATTTGTAAGAGAATGGTTAAGAGTTCACTATCTTCACATTGAGTTAAAGCTCAGTTGTTAGAACAGAGAAGCATAGAAAGTCAATGCTGACATCACATTTGTAAAGGTGATTAAAATCTTGGAAGCATTAACAACAGCTTGTTAATAAAGGTAATCAGGTTTTTTTTTCTTTCCTTATTAGAAGAATGGGATTTCTGTTCCAAATGTCCTTCTCCATAAACATAATCTGTCCCATTATGTCTGCGCTGCTACAGAATGGACTTCTTTTCCTTTTGTTTTCCTTTTGTTTTTACTCTTTTTAAACAAAAAACATCACTGAAAGGAAAAGGGAAGCTACACCACAGCATAAATGTCAGGGGTATAAAGGAAGCCATCCTCAGCCACCCCTAGTGACTAATAAATGCCAGTAAAATTCATTCCACATCTGGAATGTGGTCGGTAGAAAATCCGACAAGTATAAATCACCACCCTCAATCAGAATATAAATCCTGCCATGATGCAAATAATGCATGGTTTGTATGTTTGTGTATTTTACTGCTGTATCAGGAGGAGGAAGGAAGGGCCAGGTGACAGGATACAAGGAAGTTAGAAAATAACTTTGTCCATTTCAAGAAACAATACACTGCTTCCACCGGAAGAGGAATATTTTTTAGAAAGGAAATTTACTCTCTCCTGCTTCACCACTACTAACTACTCCTCCCCCAATTTAGCAGCCTCAAGCAAAGAAGAAATTAAGATATCTTGAACTCTGCAGTCAGAAGGTCACGAAATACCAGCTTGGCTATGCTGGCTACATTCACTTTTCCTTTGTGCAGCAGTTATTTCGGATCAGATGCAAGTGCATGTCCTGCTTCATCTCCTTGGAATATTTGCTCCTTCCCCTCTCAATGCAGTTCACCAGCAGGTCACGCCAGCATCTTCTCACTGATTTTCAAGAGACCGGGTCTTACAAAGGTGACTGTCAACCAATGCAGTCAAGCTAACACTGTCTCTTCTCTATTTTTTTTCCCCAGGACATGGTAAGCTATGGCACACAGGCTTGATCCAAAGCCCTCGGAAGCCAAGGAAAATGTAAAAGAAAATTGCCTCTAAGGGTTTCACAGCATGGGTGTACGGCAAAGGAGACCTATTCTACTCTGACTCTGAAAACTGAGCTATGCAGCATAGTCACATCAGCACAGCTTTGGTAATTGACTCGGACTCAGCCCCTCTCCCACAGATTTGCTGTTTGATGTTTTCCTCATAGCTCCTGATTCACCCTGCAATATTCTAGATTGCCACAGGGGAAAAAAAAAAGTTTATTAAAACTCATGATTAAATGTTAAACTGTCAGTCTGAGCCTTTAGCATGTGTGAGAGAGGGTCTCACAATTCACACAATTCATCCTAGACATGCAGTGCTTACAACTTGTGTAATGCCCGTGGTTGCAGACAGAGGGGCCTCCACTCAGCATAGTAGTATAAATCAGAAAAGCTCCACTGAAATGCTCACACTGCTTCTGTGTACGTTTTCTAGGGAGGAAAAAGAGATTTGAAGAAGCATGTGACAGACTTTCTTCACACAAACAGAGGCAAATTCAGGACCCAAGAGGGTGGCTGTAAATGGAGAGTAATTCCATTTTAGATTTATGCCATCAAAGCTGAAAAGAGAACTGGGCCTTAAATAAGTAAAATAAAAATAATAAATAATTTCTTTTTTAATATTAAAAGCAGTTATATGGCATCATGAACTGAATAGTAAAACCACCTTCATGCAGAAGTGCAGAAGACTGAATCTTTTTTACAGTCTTTGCTTCAGGATCTGACTCAGTGATTTTTTGTGGGATAAAAACAGAGCATCTGTCGAGAAAAGTTAAGCCTGCTGAGATATTGTATGAAGATTAGAGGATTTCCCTATCCCCTAGAGATAATTCCTATTATGAGGCAGAGAGAAATCTCTTAGTCAATCCTTAAAAGGCTTCCCTCTTCTATCCTACTGAAGGGTGCGTTACTTATCAAAATAACTTTTTTTTCTTTTCTTTTCTTTAGAGACTCTTTAGATGCAGATATCTTCTTTGGAAAACCAACACAGGCAGGAAATGCTTAATTGTGTGACTTTTCTGTGTTTGAGTGTGCTTTTTAACCTTAAGCACGAGATATGAAACTGTCCTTGAATCAAAGGCTAAAGAAAATCTACCCACAGCTGAAGTACTGTGATTTGGTCCACAGACTCTAGGTGGTCTAAAGTAACCCCCCAAAATGCAGAGGGTGTGGGCATCAAGTCCTTGGTACAACCTGTCACGCTATCCAGATCTGTTCCTACAATGCAGCACTAATTAGTATTGCAGACATGCCACTCTGCATTTTGACTGTATGCTCTTCTGGGAGGAGGTTCCCATATTTTACCTATAACGTAAGAACTGTCTTGGTGTCACAGCAATACTGACATATCTTGATCATTTCTACTTTAAATTCCAGTCCCTCTCCTCTTGCAAAAAATTATCCAGGTTTTCAGAGGCTGGTTTTTTCAATTTAATTTTCAATTAGACATTCTTTTGTCCTGCTTCCCTAGAAGACTTTTTTTGAAGAACAAGTTATGACATTGCAGAGGACAAGACCTCCTTATGTGCTGTAAAGCAACAAAAAAAAAGATCTCACTACTTCACAGTTCGCATTGAAGAAACACAGTGTCCAGGTCAGTCTCAGGTGTGCTGCTGCTGGTGCCAGGGGTCAACAGAAAACTCTCTAATGACTCATTTGCTAATTAAAGGCTTCCCTTCTGTGAAACACAGATCACTGCATCTTAACTATGCAGTGCACAAAGTTGAATGTTCTGGCAGCTACCTACCAGATCTTTTACACCTAGGGACTGGAGATTGTCTGTCAAAGGTTGTTTTTAAACCTCTGAGGTTTAATTTTTCTATTTTTAAACCACCAGCTCTCTAAATACAGAAATGCTATGAACCTGCTAGTTGGGTGCCACTGAATTTTACACCTCTACATCAGTTTCAGTGAACATTTTTTGGGGGGGAAGCTGCAGCCCAGGAGTGTGGTCCTCCAGTGGCAAGGGAGAATCTGGTGGGAAAGGTATGCTGGAGCACAGGAAGAACAGGCTTTTTTGCTTTCTGGAGAGCAGTTAAGTGAATTCCCTATTCTCAGATTTTTATACCTAATATACACTGCCTGTGAGCTACTCATCCATTAAATGTGAGCTACAGCAACTATATTTTTACTAAATCTTAAGTCCAAGCTCATAAGTTTATATAGACTCCACAGCACCATAAAATTTAGACACATGGCTTCTCCTGCAAGACTCCCAAGAAATGATGCTTTTGGTCTTGAATTCAGCTATAGAAAGCATTGCAGGGTTTGGATCACTGTGGTTTAATGAGCACCCCCTTCTCAGCAGAGGAGTTTAAGCTATGATGGTGCAGGAAGAAAACTCTCACTCAGGCCAGTCATAGCAGTCCCACAATCACATCAAGCTGTCTGAAACACAAGCTGGTCCTTGAGGGAAGGGTCATCTTTAAAACCACACTCTCGTGGCATCCCTCACCTCTTTCCCCCAATTCCTACCACGTGTATCTTTGCCAGAATAGTTTACACTCAGGTCACTTCATCTGACTCTGCACCTTCACAAACGCACTTGTGCCAATGGAAGAAACAGAGGAAAGAGAACCTGAATTTGGCAAGTGGCTGTGGGTAAAAGGAGGGTGGTTGTGAAACCATGCCCTCACAGAACTGCAGCAAACTGCTTAATTACAGCTGCCATCCCATACACTTCTCATCTGAATATATTCTCAAACTGGTAAAAACCAAACCAAACTTCTTTGCTACTCTCTTCTCCTTTTATCTTGTATATTAATGTATTTCAGAAGAAATCTCAGAAGCAGACTCCATTTTATTGGTAAATGTTTCTCTTTTTGAATTTTCAGAAGTTTCCTTTTTTTTTCTTCACTTACATTTTTAAAAACTCACTTCATCTTTATGGGAGAGGTCCACCAGAAGTCCCTGAATGTAAGGAAACATATGATGAAAAAGCTTTCCTTGTTATTGAATTAAAATTAGTCTTTCAAAGATTTTTGAAATGTTCCTCAATCCCAAAACTAATCTTTGTTTTAACAACAAAAAAAACCCCATATGTTGACAGAAAATGTTCAGCCAGATCTACTATCCTGTTGCTTTTACCTTGAGTTGTCATTTTTCTGAGTCCTATTTCTTATGTGCCTAATCTATGGTCATATACTGTATGTCTAGGTCTATATAAAAGTAGTGTTTTTTCATATGATATATATAAACATATATTTTCACTTAGAGATTTACACAGAAAACACTGTTTAGCTTAATAAATGTAAGGGGAAAAAAGGACTTTTATGGGAGGATTTGATTTTATAACATATGGCCTTCCAATAAGCTTTGCTGTAAGTCTTTTGATGCCTGCTATGAATGCAAGAATTGAAGGAGTCTTAAGCAGGGACCAAACCCCATGGTCCTCGAATTGCTATGAACATGAACAGAAATGGCCCTCTCCCACTTTAAGTACAACAATAGATGGATACAGATAGGTAAGTAGAGGGAAAAAATAGGAGATTCATATCATGAAACAACAGCAGTGGAGAAGTTAGCCATCTAGCCTCAGCTAGTGTCCAGGCACAACTGTTTGCTTGGCTGTGCTGTGAACTGGACCAGAGAAGAAATCCAGCTTGCCTGAGCCTGGCCCTCTGCAAGCTGCAGCAGTTCCCAGAGCCACTTCACAACATAATTACACAAGCTGCTGCATTATCGTAGCTGGGAAGATGTCATGCTAAAATATGGGACAGGAGCACGTGGTAGGAAAATAAGAATACTTCAAGCAGATCCAGTTGGTGAAAACTGTATCCTGAAACCAGTGTTGCAGAGTGTTTGATAAGGAGCCTCCTGGGTCACCACTCGACATGGTGTGGTGGGTTGACCTTGGCTGGATGCTGGGTGCCCACCAAGCCACTCTATCACTCCTGTCCTCAGCAGGACAGGGAGGGGAGAAAAGAAGATGGAAAAAACCCTCATGGTTCAAGAAGAAAAAGGCAGTTTAATAAAGCAAACGCAAAAGCCACTTGCAGAAGCAAAGGAAAACAAAAGATTTATTCTCTACTTCCCATCAGCAAGTGATGTCCAGCCACTTCCTGAGAAGTACACCTCAGTACGTGTAGTAGTTGCTCTGGAAGACAAATGTCATAATAATCATACTCCCCTTTCTCCTCCTTTCTCTTAGCTTTTATTGCTGAGCAGACATCGTAGGGTATGGATGACTTTGGTCATTTTGGATCGGCTGTCCTGGCTATGTCCCCTCCCAAGCTCTTGCCCACCCCCTGCCTGCTGGGTGAGGTGGAGATGTTGGAGAGACAGCCTGAATGCTGTGCCAGCACTTCTCAGCAGTGGCCAAAACACTGGTGGGTTAGCAACACCTTTTTAGTTATCAATACAAAGCAAGGCACTATGAGGGCTGCTGTGAGGATAATTAACTCCATCTCAGCCAGATCCAATACACACGGCTGATAGCGCAGCACTACCATGTCCATCCAAGGCTACTCATAGATGTTTTCCACGGGAACGTTCAGCTGTTGAGCCAGCATTTGTTCTGCCTTTGAGATAGCTTATGCATCATTAATGACACATGCACCTGAACCTGAGAACTCCTGTCCAAGATGAATAAGTGGGGTTATGATAAGATTTATATTGATATAGATAACAAGAATATCCAGAGCTATAAATATTTTGAACCAATACATCCTTGTTTTCAACCTCACTCTTCAAAGTTTAAGCCAAAATCTAAATATTATAGATATAAAAGAGATCTACTGGAATAGGAGAGGGGAAAACAAGGAGAAATATATTATCCCTTACCTCCCAGCTAGAAGAATCTTACACCCTTCTCTAAGATAGCTATTCCCACACCTTGGTGGAGGTTTGGAACCAGATGCTAGGTGGACCTTCAGTCTGTTCCAGGATGGCAGCTCTTGGCTTCTTGCTTTCTGTTGACTATATGGATTTCTGCTGGAATGTGGATCACATAATGACTGTCATAATAATGGAGAAGGGATTCATCATGATCATTCCTGAACCCGACAGGGTCTTCAAAAAGTTTCCGAAAGAAAACAGGAAGCTGCCAAAAAGAAGTGGACATCTCTGGTCCAACAGTTGGCTCTTTTGTTTGAAACCAAGAAAAGCACCATTCAGGACTCTAATTGATTAAAACTGAGTGCAATTGCCAGAGCACCAATAATTGCTGAAAGAGGGCAACGGTCACCCTAACGCGTTGTCACTTCAGAGGAAGCTGAACACTAATAACCAATCAAGCAGCATTAGTTAAAAGTAACCTTTTAATGACCCCTGATTTCTCCTTCAGGAAATATTTTCTACACAATTTGTATTACATTTTCAATGCTAGCCCCTAAGTCTTTGAATACCTCATTTATTTTACATTTTAAAATATGCAGAACTCTTCACTGGTTCATTCTGGCTATGCACTCTACCTTCTGAAATGATTTTCAGATGAACCCCAGGAATTCTGCAGCTCATCTAAATTTGTCCCATCCTTGCTGCTTGTTTGCAACAAAATTATTTCTTTTGCTAACTTTTCTACAGCTGTCATTAGTTTTACTTGCCTTGTTTGTCTTGATTACTTACCCACGATTAACTCAGACTCCCAGTTGACTTAGTTTTACTTTTTCACTCACTTAAGTGTAACACACACTTCTTCCTTTCCCACAACGTTGTGTTTAGCATTGCAAGAATGTTACTGAGAGTCCCATAAACTTTATGTTTTTCTTACAGCCTGAAGGTTGGATTAACGTGTAAACCCTGGAATCATCACTCCTATTTACAGAGAAAAAAAAGGGCTATTGCACATTTTTTCAGTAACACTATGAAAAGTAGCACTGCTTCAGAAAACCTGAAAATAAAAAGCACTCAAAAGTAATTTTTTTTTAAAAGTTTACCATTTTTAAAAGGATTTCATAATCTGTGGAAACATAGGTCACCTGGATTTTTCTTTCTAAAGGAATTACTTACTCTATTGTGCTAGAACCTCTGAAAGTTTGATGCTAGCTTTATTTTATTTTGCTTTTGCGACACATTTTATTTTCCTGATATATGCATATTAAAATACCTTTTTATAAACCACAAGCCTATATAACAAATAAGAATAAAACCAAGAAGACGCATGCCTTGAACACCCAACATCTCCATGTTCTTGTATGTTCATACTTCAGATTGTACCTTTGCCTTGGCCTTTTTTTATCTTTTACAGTGTCATTTAAAAACATTCTGTAAACATTTAAGACCAGGGACTGCCTTTTTTTTATGTTGCCAAATCACCAGACATGTCTAGAAGGCTGTATAAATAATAAATTATACTAATTAATAAACCATCCCTTTACAAGTGAAAGATGGAATTATGAGAAGTTATCTCACCCTGTCAAGACAGAATAAAATCCCATCCATGAGGAGGCCTGTAATTAAGTAGAAATATCTGAAAACCCAGGGAAAACTTCTGAGGAAGGAAAGCATTTTAGGTGCAGTGAAACAGGGTGGTCCCCAAATCACAGGGGCTTTCACCATGAGTAGGAGAGTACTTCACCACTGCCTTTCCCAATGCAAAGATCAGCTTTCCAAGCAGAGGTGACCTTGGAGCAAGAATGGGACAAGGAGTCTTCCCCTCCGAGAAGGGAGGAAGAGGATTGTGTCCCTGCCTGTGAGTTAGTAAATAGGTGGAAGGCAGCTGGCACCAGAGGAAGAGACTGGGTGAAACATCTCCCAGAGCTCTGAGAGAGAAGACTGACAGCCTCCAAGGGAGTGATATGACTCAATGAAGAAGAGTGGACAAAAGCATCTGGATTTGAGGTGCTATATACTTGTCCTGGAGTAGGCAGACTCATCCAGATCATCAGCTTGCCCTGCCCCAGACATCCTGCATGGTGGAAAACAGAGGCATGGCTGAGACCCAGCCTGAATCAGGTAACACAACTAGAAAGAAGAGACAAAGGTCCCTGGGAAATACAAAAGACAGAAGCATCTGAAAGTGGATTTGGGCTGGGTCTGCATGTCAAGCATCTCCCAATCCACAACAAGAGAAGGGAATATAATTTTTGACACTGGAAATAGACTTTCAGTGTGGGCACTGCTGCCATCAATGCAAGTGTGCATTTCAGCTGCTCCCTGTGCTTTGCTTCAGTTTCTCTGCGTGCAGACAAAAAGTCAGTGGGTGTGTTGGTCTTTTGCTGGAAGGATTTTAAAAAGTACAAAAAGACTTTTTTAGTCTTCTTTAATCCTTGTTTCCTTGTTCCAAGCTGACCAGAAAACCTCTGCAAGTTCCCTCCTTACTTCTGTGATCTTAAAATAGCATTGGACCCTTTTCTCCTCTCAGCAGTATCAAAGTGGTGCATTCCCCCCTTCAGGACTCCCTTTATGTTTTAGCTCCCTTTGGTAGTTGAGGTGGATGATGCATTTGGGATTCATTTGTAAGGTTCAAAAGCTTTTAGATAAAACATCTGTTTTGTTAGGGCAGCACACATCATCCCTCATGTTGGGGAAGGAAAGGAATATTGGGCTACTGCAAACTCTCTCTATAAGGGGAAGCAGTCATTCCTCTGGGGTCAAAGTCCAAAGGATCTGGACTTTGTTCATTCTCTCCTGCCTGCAAACAGGGAATGAGGAAACATAACAACCTACAAGATAAAAGCAAAACCTAACCCTAGAAAAACAAGCAGCACTGATCTATCTCTGGATAAGACCCATGCAGCTCACACTGGAGTCAACCAGCAGCTACTGCTGTTCATTCTACTGTGGAAGAAGGAACCTCCCATGTTAAGAACTGCCTTTGCAGCAGAAAGCCTAAAAATCAGTCATGAAATCAGACACAAGGAAGGCTATGGAATAACAAGACAGTGATGCTTTACTGTGAGAAGAGCAAGAATCTTTATACAAGGTGGTGTACTGGAGAATGTCAGGTATGTACATAAAATAAAAGGTTGTTGCAACAAACCCAGAATATTTTGCTAATCTTTACTGAGAAATCAGCATGAAAAATTCATCATTGCAAAGTCAGCTGTTCCTGTCATGTCTGTTGTCCAATCTACTTGACCCGGCCCATGATAAAAGGAAAGACAAAAGAGATACTAGTTTCTGATGGACTTTCCCTTGAGAACCTGTTGCCAGAGGGGAAGGTCTGGCTCAGCAGAGAGTTTGCAGAGCTCTGCAGCTGGGTGTCTGTGGGGTGCACACAGGGAGCACAGACATCTACAGTTCTCCCTTCTGTGGGTTTCTCTCTGCCTTTCTTCTCTTCCTCATCCATTGCTTTGTAGGTTCAGTTTGTTGGGCTTTAAGCCCATTTAATCAAAGCTGTTGCAGTGATCTGGCTCATCATAAACCTGGTCACTCTAATTTTGGCTGCTCCATCTTCTACCAGCATCACATTGGTATAACTGAGTCTAGATATTGACTAGTTCTGTAAGCCCTGATTTTCTTCTCCATCTCTTGGGGTGTTTAAAGGAAAACCTCATCCAGGCTGGAATAGGGAAGAAAAAAATCTGACAAGCCAGGAATAAAAAAACCCAGAGGGACCAAGGGATGAGTCTTGAGCACCGAAGATGAGACTTGAGCAATGAACTCCCTCCACCTGGTCTTTGGACTAGAGTCCATGTGATTATATGACACCATGGTGCAGCTTCTCTTCTGCTCCGTGACTCATCTCTCGGATCCTGATTTGCCTGGGGCCAAGAAGGAGAGATGCCGTAGCACTGGGCTGCAGCCAGGCAACATCTCCCTGTTCATAGGGCCCAGTCCTCAAAGCCATGCTCCTCTGCTGCACCCTGTGCCAGGCTCCTTACCTAGGCATATGCCAGATGTGTGGTCTACATTGGGACCTTCACATGCTAGGATTGGACAAATTTGAGAAGTCAGAGGGGAGAATGAGCATTAGGGACAGTAGGCACATCCTTACATAAACATCATCTGACAGAGAGAAGAATGGTCTCTTCTGCTTTCAGAGAAAGCAGCTGGAATCAAGCCCAGAAATTTTCTGCAGCTATCATCTCAGCCACACTGCACAGAAACCTTAAGACATAAAAATGATACAGTATTAAAATAAGTGCAGCAGTTTGGGTTAAAATTGCACTGGGAATCACAATTTCACAATTCTTAGCTATCTGTGTGCTTCAGCTTACAGCCACAACATATTAACAGTGACTTTCCACAGGTAAGGTTGCTAGAAAGTGTTCAGTAAAGTGGTAACATATATGAGCCCTCTCTCCAAGAGTGAAACCTGTAGTCCATCCTTGGAAAAGTATGTGCTTCCCACTGGCTTTATGGAGAATTTTTCTTTTGGATCCACAGACATCACAAGGCTCTCAGGCCTGTCAGCAGCTCACTCTGACAGTGTTTGTATTTTCGTATGTGATGCAGAATCACTGTATCTGAAGTCCGACATTGCCTGCTGCCTTAAAGAGATGCTCTTTGCCTTCTCCAAGTGGATGTATTTCAATGGTGAGTGAACAGATCCTAATACAAAGCAGATGAAACTCTCCACCTCTCTGTGCTTTTCTGTAACCAGCTGCACTCCTGCAAGATGGATATGGAAGGCTGCCAGATCCTAGTGGTTGTCTTCCATGCCCTTTTTATATAGGTTATTACAGTAGTTACAAGGCAATGAAGCTATCAGACATATATATCAGCTTAGGGCTCTATCTGTACTTCAAGAACCAGTTTAACAATAGCTTGTGCTTATGCATTTGATTAAGAGTTCAAACATATATGTTGAAAGAAAAGGAAATGCAGAATAGGCACGAGCATTTGCTGTTACAATTCACTGTGATTCTGTTCACTGCAGTGGTGCTAGGTAAATTTACACAGAGACTATCTGACTCAGGGAGCTGGTGGCTAGTGGAGTAGTATGAAATAGTTAATTGATGTTATCTCTCCAACAATATTTTAGAGACAAAAGACAACAGGGAAGAGGGTCTTTAGGAAGACGCTTTATCAGCATGGTATCAAACTATTGAAACCTACAACTGGGGTACCAGAATATGCTTGGTAAGCATATTTTTTACTTTTTAGGGTGGTCAAAGATCATTTGCTACTTGCAGTAACTTACCAAAAGGAATCTAGAAGCACAGAATACTAAATTATCAGTATTGTACAAAGTTATGTATTATTTACAAGCACAGTGTGAGCTGTCAGGTCAGTTAAATCAATTATTCACCATTTGTTCAATTTAGCTTTGTATAAATCTTCATTTTCTCACTCAGCAAATTCCAAATTTACTACAAAGCCTTATGCCATGTCTGTAATGAGAACAGACTGAAAAGTATAAAAAGGCAGACAGCTTACTAAATTTATAAGCAATTGCTTGAAAAAAAATGATCAATGTCTACTCTTCGCTTTATTTTATCTGGAGTGTGATTTTTGTGCATAAATCATAAATGATGTATATATAAATTTGCATTTTGAGTTAGAGGGATCCAACTCCATTCATTTCTTGACTGTTACCTACAGTAAGAGATTGAGACATTCCGGTAAAAACAGAGTGACTGAGTAGAGGAGGGATTCACAGACTTTTAAGGCTAGAAAGGACCATTACAGACTGTGACCTCTTGGATCATATACACCATAAAAGGAACAACTACAAGAAGGTCATTTCTTCTGATTGACCTAGACCATTTCAAATTAACTTCTCTTTCTCCCTAATTTGGCCATAACTTGCTGCTTCACATCAGTGGACATATATATATATATATAGACCAAGGTAAAAGAAAGTTTGATTACATGTGTAACCAGAGAGCTGGCAGTCAGGCTAGATCCAAAGTCTGATCTGTTGCATGATGTACAACCGGAATGCATTGTTAGGAAAAGTTATTTTGCATATCTACCTTACTTATGCATCTCAACCTTGAGAAAGAAAAAACCCTCAGCTGAGGATTCAGTCTTTCTTTTTAACATGGCTGGCTTGTCCTGACCAGACCCTGGCTATGTCAATGGATTGGGAAAAGGGAAACAATTAATGCATGAAAACAACTGATTTTTTGGTCTATTGATTTAAGATTATCATTCATTAGCTGAGCAATGGGAGCTGGCCCTATATACTTTTAGTGTGGCCTGCTTGTGAAGCAGGGTGAGTTGTTTCAAACCACAGAAAAGCTCAGATCTAAGGCTAGGCTGCTTTTCTTTGCAGTGGTCATTACCTCATTAATTTCTGTAGTAGTCATTGTTTTATTCACTGAAACGTGTATAATGAGGCCTCTGGTTTACTAAATGAGAATTTTTTTCTCTTTTCTCTCTGTACTCCTCTCTTGAATACAGCATTTAGTTATGAGAAAATATTAAATCATACCTCCCTTTTTCCTGTCTATGTCCAAAATTTGAGTTGAACAGAATTCTTCAAAGGAGTAATCATAAGAAGGTCCAGATTCTGCAATTGTTTACCACACTGTAGGATGTGATACTACCCCCAGCTTCTTCAGACAAAAAGTTTCCAGTTCTATGCACACTGAATTAGGCTTATGTAGCTCAATTGACTTTATGGAGCACAGCTGTCCTCCTGAACTCTCCTTATCTCCAAGAGCTTTGAAAGTGAGTAGTGTTACTTTGAGTAGGAAATGGAAGCAAACCTAGCATTGAGCAGAAGAATTATAACATGTGGAAGATATCCCCAGAACACCAGGGAGAAACATAGCTGAAATCTGCAGGGTCTGGATTCTTGCATTTCATTCATATTTCATTCTATTAAATCCAAGAGTTTAGAGAGAACGAAACAAGCAAAGTATGCAATCTCCTTGGTCATCTGGGTTTAAAAATGGATTAAAGAGGACATTACACTTGCCAGAAAAAGATGATATGAGTTTAGCTGAAGCATGAATTAGGTATTTTCAAATTCCTTCCAATTCTGACTACCATAATTTCTATTGTTCCCTAAGGCATCTTGCCACCCAGAATGATGGTTTTTGGAGCAAGGGTGATTTTGATTTGGTACGGTGAAGTGGGGATGGTTGGGGACCACCCAAATAGAAGCAACTGCAGTTCAGTCTGTCTACACTGCATAGCAGGTACATCTTGGCAAAGGTGAGAGGTGAGCTGGTTGCTTCTGAGAAATCAGAATATATGAGGAGCTTTCTGTGCTCCACAGCAAAAGAATAGCTGGAGGCGAGATGCAAAGTCATTGCTCTTCCAGGTGTTCCTGTGAATTGTCAGTCCTTGTGGTTGACTGGACCAAAAAGCATCAAATGGGATGAGCCATTCACTGCTATAGAATAGGCTGCTTTCCGTGTCACACAGTTTTCACCTTACTGTGTGGCAGATGGAAATGTGGATAAGCAGTGTGTAACAGACGTGCACTTGGAAAATATAAATCATCACTGTCTCAAATCTTGCCTTGGACAGAAGGGTTTGGAGAGGTCTTTTGGAAGAGGTGTTAGATATTCAAAATTCATGAGAGCCTCTACATTTTCTAGAGGTGTCAGAGAGAGGTGTTCAACTTAAAGCATGGGTGGTCTATATCATACTGTGTTACTGACTTCCCATTCCTGACTAGCCACTTACTTTTTCTGTGCCTTTTGATTCCTCATTAGCAAGGACAAAGTATCCCTAAAAGGTTAAGGGCAAAATATCTGCAAAGTATTCTGAAATAACATTTAAAAATTTTACATTTCTCTGTTTAAACCTAGGGCATTTAGAAGAAAAAAAATTCATTAGACATCCCAACAGAATATGAAAAACCACCCTCAGAAAAATAGGTTCATGAAATCATTAATTCTTTAAACACCCATCAGTTTAGTTAGTTACTGAAGACACTTGCTCCAGCAAGGCCTCCTACAAGATTTTTATCCCATGGAAATTAGCATGTCAAATATGTTGCAAGTCTGACATTTTTTCCTTGTCTATCCATGCAAGAATGTAATCGAAGAAAAAAACTAAATTAAACATTTATGACAGAAACTGTTTGAAAGCTGAGATAGGAACTAGCACTAATGTGCCAACTTTCCAGTCTGGTACCTTGCAGACAAGCTTTGTCCCTGACTATTCTGCCTATGTTTCTTGGCTGTTTAAAAAGTATTGTTATTGAGAAAACACCCCTTGTTACTTAGTTAGGAATTGATTCCTTCCCTGCCACGTCTAAAAATAACTTCTTTTTTTTAAATGACAAAATCTGCCCAGACAAATGTTGAAGTATGTACCCAGTGTTGTGTAGCCAAAGGAGAAGATAGGCTATAGCCTCAATGTTGATTACAAGACTACCAGTCCCTCAAAATCCTCTTAAAAAATGAGAGTGTCATAGAATCTTAGAATTATAGAATAGTTTGGGTTGGAAGGGACATTTAAAGATCATCTAGTCCAACCCCCTTGCAATGAGCAGAGACATCTTCAACTAAATTAGGTTGCTCAATCTACCCTCTTTTAGTTTAAAACCATTACCCCTTGTCCTATTGCAACAGACCCTGCTAAAAAAGTTTGTCCACATCTTTCTTATAGGCCCCTTTAAGTATTGAAAGGCCACTATAAGGTCTCCCAGGAGACTTCTTTTCTCTGGCTGAACAACCCCAACTCTCTTAGCCTTTCTTTATTGGAGAGGTGTTCTATCCCTCTGATTGTTTTTGTGGCACTCCTCTGGACCTGCTCCAACAGGTCCATGTCTTTCCTGCACTGAGGACCCCAGAGCTGGAGGCAGTACTCCAGGTGGGGTCTCACGAGAGTGGAGCAGAGGGGCAGAATCACCTCGCTCGACCTGCTGGCCACGCTTCATTTGATGCAGCCTAGGACACAGTTGGCTTTCTGGGCTGCAAGCACACATTGCTAGCTCATGTCCAGCTTTTCATCTACCAGTAGCCCCAAGTCCTTCTCCCCAGGGCTGCTCACAACCCCTTCATCCCCCAGCCTGTGTTGATACTGGGGGTTGCTCTGACCCAAGGAATCAGGACCTTGCCCTTGGCCTTGTTGAACCTCATGAGGTTCACATGGGTCCACTTCTCGAGCTTGTCCAGGTCCTCCTGGATGGCATCCCTTCCCTCAGGCATGTCAACCACACCACTCAGTTTGGTGTCATCTGCAAACTTGCTGAGAGTGCATGCAATCCCACTGTCTATGTCATTCATGAAGATATTGAACAGTACTGGTCCAAGTATGGACCCCTGAGGGACACCACTTGTCACTGATCTCCTTCTGGACATTGAGTCATTGACCACTACCCTCTGGATGAGACCATCCAACAAGCTGACAGGTTGGTAGTTCCCAGGGGCCTCCTTTTTACCCTTTTTAAAAATGAGTGCAATATTTTCCTTTTTCCAGTCACCAGGGACTACACCTGACTGCTATGGCTTTTCAAATATCATGGAGAGTAGCTTGGCAACTACATCAGCCAATTCCCTCAGGACTCTGGGATGCATCTCATCAGGTCCCATAGACATATATATTCAGGTTCCTCAGGTGGTCACAAACCTGATCTTCTCTTACAGTGGGAGGGATTTTGCTCCTCCATTCCCTGTCTTCTGGTCCATCCAGGTACCTCGCAGAGTACCTGGGCTGTGAAATCTACAGCTATCTTTCAGCTTTTCTCTGGGACAATATAAGTGGAAATATGTGCAGTCTGGCACTTGCTATAGAGCTTCTAGGCAAAAGTCAGAAGGACAGCTTTTAAAACAGCTGTATTGGATGCTGCTGGATCAGTGGAAGAAATTATTTCCAGCACAGTGCTTCCAAAAAATAACAACACAGTCCTGGATGCAGTTTCAGCATGGCTTTCTGTAATTCAAATATCTGATGCAATCCAGAAAAGATGACCCATACCATGACCCAGCACAAACATTGTCACCCTACACTGGTTCTTCAAATCCCACTTTGCTAACAGGTAGCTTGGCCTAGTTGCAGGTCGCAAGGAGGGAGCAGAGGGGAAAGGATAGTTGTGTCAGTGCTCCCATTTGAAAGGAAACTTATGGTTCAATGCAACTTTGATGGAGATGGAAAAATTATCTTGGCTAGCTTGGCTCTGACCATTAGGAAGTATTGGAATCGAGAGAGGCTTTCCAAGCAAAGGCTTGACAAGGAGACATTTAAGACCTTCAGTCCTCTTCCCATCTTTTAGAGAAGAACAGGTATCTCTGTGAGGGATGATTTTACAAAAAAAAAAAAAAACATCAGAGCTATAGAACACTTAAAATAGCCCTGACCCTTGAATCATCAGGAAAAACAAACAAAACTACTTTCACTGTGGGTGGTCAGTGCGGAACATCTACAGCACAGTGTAGGAAATGGACCACCTTCTAGTACATCATGTCCTGTCCTGAGCCATAAAAACCTTTCAATTATCCTGGTTAGTTTTCTCGCTCTGAGTTCTCTTTGGTCTCTGTTAAAGCACACTCATATTGTGGAGGATGAGATATTCTTCTGTGAGCCACTTCTCTCCTCTAAAGGATCCTCTCAGGGCATCTGTAACTCATCCTGCAAAGGTTGAATATATAAGCTCTGATGTCAGAGTATATTCATAGAAGTGTTTAGTGACATAAAATCATCTGAAGATGTAATACAAGAATAATAAGTTGGTGATAATATTTTCCATATAAAACCATTCAGGATAAAAATAATTTTCTTTTTTTTTTATAATGTCAAATTAAAGGACGAGCGTTGCATCAGCAGACTTTCACAACACATTAAAAATCCCAGAGAAACAATACATCATACATGAAGAGCTTCCTACCAGATTCATGCAGCTAATGAAATTCTATGCAACTTCTTCCAGGAAAATAGCTTGCGTACTCTGAAGCTATATCCAGCATTTTTACAAACTGTTCTGCATGATTCATTCAGTGCTTGGTAGATTAGATGTTATTGAATTCACATGAGTTCACGTTAAATAAATAAAGTGAAACACAACAGCTGGGGCTACCCATCACTCAAGCACGACACCCATTGCCAAACCCAACAGAGATTCAGTAGTGTTGCAATTACCAAACTGGGTCAGTGGTGAAGTAGAAAGTGGGGACTGTTATAACACCAACTCCTTTTATTATCTGTGATCAGAACAAAACACCAGACAGGTCTGTAGTATATCGCAAGTAGCAAAGTCCCAGGCCTGTGCACAAGGAATTGCTAAATGGAGGACCAGCATTTCATCCTGTAAAATTCCATTATATGGAAAAGGGTAAGTTGGAGCAATCTCATCCTCCACATTATAGTGAATTGAATGGCCAATGTTGCAAGTGCCACACATGCAGAAATCCAACAGAGATTAGGGAGCCCAGGTTTCTCTGCTTTAAACTTCCAATGATTTCTCCCCAAATGGCTGTTCATAGCTCTGTGCTTGCTCTGTGTTTCGCCAGGGCCAGTCACAGAAGCAGAAGCAAAGGAAAGGAAAAAAGAGGAGGTATGTGACTATAGAATGAGTCTGTGTCAACAAAGAGCAAAGGCTTGAGATCAATGTGTGCCAGGCACGAGCAGGACCAACTTCACACTACAGGAAGGAAGGACACTAGATCTCTGGGCAATTCAAGGCCATTTTATTCGTGTTAGCTCAGCTTCCATGACAAAGGTCTCAAGCATACATATAGTGCAGGCTAGAAATGTTAATGTACATTAAGAGGAGTCAGGGGAACTATGTGACTAGTGCAGCATCTGGTTTGCTTGAACTTTCCTGCCCTGCAAGACCAGGAACAGCTGGAGAGAAGAAGAGAGTGGCCTTTGGCTCAGGTCTGCTGCAAGACTCAAACTCAGAGTTTCCATTCCACAGCAAGACACCTTCACCACTCAGCACCCCACCCCTGGCGTGTGCATACTCATTCTTTGTTTTGATAAGCAAATCAGTATGTACTTTAATGTATTATACCTGGGGGAATTTAACTCAGTATGCTGTGCTGGGGTTCCAAGAGGATGTAGTTATTTTTGACGCCAGTAATTTGTTTTTTGTTTCTTTTCCAAATAAGACCAAAAAAAAAGCTAGGGCTGGATGTTTGCCTGGTTTCCATTCTAAATCACCATTTATCCCCTTGCTCAGCTGCCATTAGTGGAAACATTAGAAAATCTTCCTCTTGCAAACTATCATAAACAATACAGACACACAGCAAACAAAAATAACTGAAAAGGACACAAGAATAACTACTCAACTCTTGCTCTCATCCTTGTCCCTGCATTCTGCAATGCTCAAACATTTGCCCTTCAGGAATGACAAATAGCCCTGCCTCACACCCATTGAAGGATGTACATGTCTGTATCCCACCTAGGGATCCAACTCGCAGATTACATTTCACACCCTCTGCTCAGCTGTTATCCACCAGGTAGCATCTAAAACTCTATACACGCCTCAGTTTTGACCTAGGAAGTCACCTCAAATCTGCTTTTGTACATATGGAAATGCACTTCTCTTTCAAGAGGTAAGCAGTGAGGGGTCATATTCAAAATTTAAATGCTTCAGAAATCAGCTTTTTCTCACTTGAGTAGAGAATCTCAGTGAGAAATCCAAACTGTGCCCAGAATGAAGTAATGGCCATACATTTTTGTAAGATTCACTCCTGTGGGATGCTGACAGGGAGAGTAAAGAAATTAGGTGACAATGTCAATATAAGCAGTCTCTCTAATATACTTGGGTTGAAACAGCATAATAGTTCAAGTCAGTAGTTGATAGCTGACATTATCAGTCATACAGAAACACCTAGAGCCATTTTCCTCCCTCCCAGACTCTTTCTTTTAGTGCTTCTTAACTTACCTGCTGTTATAGTACAGGCTTGAGGAAACTCTCAGCTCTGATTTCCAGTTACCACCTAAGAACACAATGGCAAAGATGGGAGACTTTAGCAGGCTCTTTTAGGCAAAATTTTAGAAATATTGATGGCAAGGAAATTTGGGGGTGCAGATGTCAAATGTTATCCATTGTAACATTCTCGGAGAGCTATTTTTAATGCAACCAACTCAGTTGGCATGAGTGGGGCGGAGCCGCAGAATAGAACAGGTCCATTTAATGCTGAGCCTGGCACTTT
The DNA here is from genome assembly GCA_026212715.1 of Elanus axillaris. Classification (NCBI taxonomy): domain Eukaryota; kingdom Metazoa; phylum Chordata; class Aves; order Accipitriformes; family Accipitridae; genus Elanus; species Elanus axillaris. The sequence goes on along the minus strand of JANZLQ010000029.1, from coordinate 42,219,520 downwards.
ATAAGGCCACGCCAGGTCAGGAAAAGGGAGAGGGAGCCTCCACAAATAGCAAACATCTCACAGCTTAAAAATCATGACAAGTTTTTCATTTGAAACAACTGTTAAGGAGGCTGCTGAGAAGACTGAATCTTTGAATATCCCTTGTTCAGCAAGCTGCCTTGCTGGGTTGGGAATGTGTTGGAGCTTGCAGTCCTGGAGTCTAACATGCTCCCTCTGCTTGTCTGTTCACTTTTCCGCGATTTTATAGCTGCTTTATATAATGAGCACACAGGCACCTCACACCGCTGGGTGTGTGCAGTAGTAAGATTTTAGCTGCCACTCCAAACTGCAGCTGGTATTTTTTAAAAAGCTTTCAGTTTTCACTATCCCTCGAGGCTCCTTCTGGCATTTGGGGGGCAAAAGAAACTGCAGAGCACCCAGATGAAGCATTTTTGAGTGCTCTTGCATTTTTACAGAAGAGTGTTTGAACCACACCCCGGAAGATTTTCACTAGAGCCAAGCACCGTCCTTAGATACATTGTATATAGGCAGCATTCAGCTCCCCTTCAAGACCTGCCAAGACTCATGTGCCAAGTGTGAGATTCACACAGCCAAATCCTCCTCCCCCAGATACTGCTGCCTTCTGGCGTCTCTGTCTGTGCCTCCTGCTTTTACAGCACAGCCCCTCTCTTCCACTGCCTCTCTCCTGCTTTGGGACCCCGTTAGTCCAGTTTGTGGACTATCTAGTCTGTTCCATCTCAACGATGGGGCCCTGCTCCTTGAGTGCATATGTTGCAGTGATGTATTTCTTTTTTTCCCACTCTGAGTAGTCACGCACTCAGTGAGCCTTTCCCCGTGATTTGACAACAGATAGCACTGCCTTGTGCGTCAAAGGCGAGGTCTGCATTTGGTTGCTGGAGATGATGACTAGCATGATGGCTTTTTCCATGTGTGCTGTTACTAATCCCATTTCATCTGGGTCAGTATTTGGCCAATTCTGTCAGCTCCAGCTTTCCTAGCATGAAACAGAAGCCTAATGGGTGAAGCTAAGGTGTGCAAGGGCCTCAGAGCTCCTTTGACTGAGCCTCACATCCCAAAGCACCGTGCAGATTTAAGGTCAGAGAGGTGGCTTTGGACATCAGATTGGACCTGAATGATGTAAGACCTAGAAATTCATGTGGTTATTTCCTCATTCAGCACTGTCACACGCCATCAGTCTGTGCAAGTAAAAAAGGAACCGTATAGATCAGATGATTTGACCATGAAGATTTGACCATGGTATTTGACCATGAAGCAGAGAACAGCGTGATCCATTGCTCCCATGCCTCCAGCTTCTGCCCTCTGAGACTGCAGTTAATTAAGTTTAATGCCCTTGGATCTAAGCAGCTGCTGTAAGACACATCCCCCCAGCCCTCAGAGTTCAGGGGGGAATTCGGGATGGCTCCCGTGTGATCCTGGTTTTGGCAGTCACTTCTGATAGACTGGAGGGTGGCAGCAGATGAGGAAGCAAGGGGAAGGCTGGACTACTGCCCAGGGGCAAAGGAGTGCATTCCTTCATGTTGTTATAAGCACAAATGGTAATTACAGGATAATTTGGATTGGCTTTCAAACTGCACTAAAGCCCCTTTCTGCAGCTTTGGAAACATAAGGTGACCTAGCTAAGGGGACAGAAACAGCTCTTAAGAAGATGGCTGTGGCAAGGGCACGGGCAAGGAAGAATATGCTGACCCTCTCAATGCCTGTCTAAAGGGCAGGGTCAGGACAAATATATCCAGGTCCTGCTGGCTGCTGCTATCTCCCTGCAGCAAAACAGGTTTGCTGTGTGGTCTGGGATGACAGGTTGAGTTCTGGTCACTGGTGAGCAAAAAGTGCCAGTGACAGTTAGGAGAAGGGAACAAGGGGTAGCAAATGTGTCCTAGTGCAGGTCCTGCCTAGCACAGTGCTCCTGTTGCAGGGTGACCCAGGACAGAACTGATGTTGGGCAGTTTTGCTCCTAGCCCCACTTGGGCTGGGAAAGCCTGGAGGCAGGCTGGGGGTGGAGAAAGCTGCAGCTGCAGCCCAGAGTGTTCTGGCTAATCTCTTCTTCAAGATGCTCTAAGATCTGGACAGCCCCAGGCTGCCTAAGAGCAAGGGGAAGAGGAAAGGTTATAGAAAGGCCTGCGTGCCCTCTTCCTTCTTCCTTGCCCCAAGCATGAGAAGAAGACTCAGGCCTGCTGGGTTTCTACAAACAGGGCACGTTTCTTTAGGAGAAGCTCTGGCTCTCCGTTCCATAGCACCGTTTAGGAGAAAAGCCATCCTTTCTCACGCCTGCTGCCGCAGCAGAGGGGTCTGTGTGTCAGGATCCCCCCACCCAACGCAAGGTCAGGGGCTGTGAGTGATGAGGGAGCAGCCACAGGAGACCCAAGCCGGTGCTTTGGGGATGCAGTGTCCAAAAATCTGCTACAAGCATTGGCTCTTTTCTTCCATGACATTTAACACTGAATACTAAAAAAAAAAAAAAAAAAAAAAAAAAAAAAAAAAAAGTAATAAATCTCTAGACCAATTATCTTTTCATTCTGCTATTAAGGAGGACTTTGGCAAAGGAAAACACTAACTTTTGCCTTTTCTTTATTCATTCCCCCTCCTTCCCGCCCGCCTGGCTGTCGGTAGGGAGGAGGGCGCGGGTCCCTCGGCGGGGAGATGCTGCCATCCAGCGGCCCCTCTGCCAGCCCCCGCCGCTCTCGTCGCGGGGCGGAGGATGCAAGGTGTTGAAAAGGCAAGGATGACTCGATTTTTAAAGATGTTTAAGTGATGCCACCCACGGTACCCAAATTCATCTCCCCTTTTCGAAGCTGCTGCTCCCCCAAATCAGTGAGAGTTTAGCAGCTGCCGAGGTCACACCCAAAGCAAGCTGGTGCACTTCAATAAAATACCTGAGAAATCACAGCCTTGAACATTCATCCACAACCACTCCTCCCCCACCCCCCCTTTATGTCTCTCATACAGAATGGAGGTCACTATACAGGACAAGCCTGCCAGTACCTGATGCCATGGTGTCACATACATCCTAGCACTGGAGCTGGTGCTATCAACTCTGGTGTTCCTGCCCCATGCTGCCTTCCACCACTCAATCCAGCCCTTTCTGCTTCCCTGTCTGCAGGTTGACTCTTAGGTGTGTCAGTCATCTCTTTTGTTTTCAAACAGGTTTCTTCCTGAATCCAGGTCACCAGGTAACTGCACTGCAAGCGATGCCAGCTTGACTGAAGAGACAATAGGATGTATCAGGGCAGGAACCAAACCTTCTCTCGAGCCACACAGTGTCAGGGATGCGTGTGATACAATGGCTTACGTGGGAGCTTGCAGTGAGGTATAGGATGGTGTCCTACAACAGGACTCTTAAGTTCAAGGACCTTCAAAGTGGCAGGTGTCCAGCAACTGCTCAGTACCTTGAGCTGTCTCCAACTTCATTATCCAACTTGCTGTCCACAGACCATGGCATAGGAGGAGATGCCATATTGCCTTGCTGGGAAGATGTGAGGTGCTGCCTTACCTGCAAGGGTGATGCAATAGTCAAATGGATCTTGCATGTTGCAAGAGGTCTGACAGTCCTGTGTGACATTATGGATGTCCACATTACTTGTAAGTGTATATACACATGAATGCACTCATTCTTGATGGGCCAAGATCTCAAACAAAATGCAAGGTGTGAGTAACTGCGGTCAGGGATTTTCTATGACTGATGAATAAAGCACAGGGTTTTTTTTCCCCATCTGTGAACTCCAAACAGTTTTCAAAGCAGGACTGAACCTGGAGAGAGTGACAAACCATAACTGCAACCTCCAGCTCATATGCCAGAGATGCTGGCAGTTCCTATCCTGTAAAGCTGGGTCACACCCAGCTTTGTGTGTGCTTTGTGTAGATGAGGGAGGAAAACAAGAGTGTTCCTCATGCAGACCAACCAATCCATCAAGTAAAAAACCCAATGCAACACAAAGAGAAGAAAGGCTTCATTGAGGAGGGTAAGAGGAAATATGGGACAAGGGAATCTGGAGCCATCACTAGTGCTGTGGGGCCCACTGGTGTTTCATGGAGTGGAATTTTCTGGAGCTGAGCTGTGCTCGTTCCAAATTCTGGATGGGTATCATACAGTCCTATGTGGGAGGAATGCTCCCCACTGCGGGAAATTGTACCTTATTTTTCAAACCCTTTGTCAGGATGGAACCTTAACCGCCTCCTCTGAAGGACTCAGTTGTCCAAGCAGTGGATTTCTCTGCATTAAAGGACTCACTGAGCTACAGTCTGAGACAGCCTTGGTCTGAATTTTCCTTTGCTCGTCAGTGCCTGGTGATGAGGGGCTTTAAGATCTAGGACTAAGGACTCACAGGCACTTCAAAATGCAATACAAATTCATACGGAGTCTTTTCAGCTAAGTTGAATTAATGTTCATCCTTTTTTTTGATGATCAAAACCGCTGCCCTGCTCCGCAATGTCTCTTGGGGGTTTAAATGCAGCACCGTCCGTTGTCCTTTAGGACTGCTCCCAAATGTGAGGGGGGAGGATTGAGGCCACAGGAAGACCATGCTCACAGTGGTTAAATTAGACTTATCATCCTACAGCAATTCTCCCATCTGTCCTGTCCTCCCACTCTGGGCAGAGCAGGACTTTCAGGGAGAAAGTGAGGAATACCTCGAAGCAAGCACGGATCTGGTAGGACCATTTCTCTTCACAGACAGTGTCGATGGGAATGAAGGAATGAAGGGCTTAAATGTCTCCCCACCATCTAATCCCATCTGATCCTTGGGGATGACCACACAGAAATGTATGGAAACCTCCACACAGAAATTTTTTGAAACCTCTAACCCTGCTGAATTCAAAAGGGAAAGTGAGGGCTGTGAGACTGCAGATGGGTGATGATTGTCTCTTAATTTCTGCTCATTTTCAAATGCATTTATCTAAAAATCTGTTGGCCCCAGTTCTATTAGTTTTCTCTCTGAGGAATACCACTGTCACATTCGGGAACAAGAGAACAGGACACCCTACACCACCTCAAAAGGGCAAAGGGAGAGGGGTGTTTCACTACCAATCTTTTCTCCTCCCACCAGTTTAACTGGGCTGATGATGGGCCTGGTGATCAAAAGAGAAGTTAATTCTCTGGGTTTATGTAAAAAATCACCTCCCTTTGCTGTATCCCACTCTCTGCTTCTCCCCACTTCTGCTGTGCATCTGAGTCCATTCGCAAGCCCTTTCCACCCCACTTAATCCCCCCTCCTCTTCTCATGGTAAAATCAGCCCTCCACACTAGGCTTCAGCTGTTTTTCAGAGCTTGTCTGTTCACATCACTGAGCAAGGGATGAAGTAATGAAAATTACAAGCTGTGGAAATTTGATCTCTCTATTCTGTAATTACTGCTCTCTGAAATCTGAGAATGTATATTTACTTTAATATCCTTGCAGAGGAGGGGAAGTATCCCCAAGGCATAAAGCAAAGAGACAGAGAGCTAGGAAGAAGGAATAGCATGAACCCATTTGTACTTCATTAAATGTTATATACAGTAGTGAGTGGATCTTGCCTTTAAGGCTGACACAAAATCACAGCATTCAACTCATCTTAGTATTTAGAAGCAGTCAACACTTCCTCTTTGCAATGTACATTTATATTATAGCAATTTGAAGGTGAAGAGTCCTCATCTTCTCCTGCTTTCCCAACACATAATTACCAGTGTTTGCCATTTCATGATGATATATTGGCATTTTGCTTAAAACCATAGATCTTGGAGTCTTGTGAACACAGTAAGAATCATAGCTGTCATTCATAAAATAAAGTGAAAGAAATTCACTTTGTTGCTCTTGAAAATATCACAAAAAGCTGGAAAATATGAACAGAATAAACCCTAAAGGGTCAAAATCTGAAATAAATTAAAATAGCTGAAAAATTTGTTTTAAACATGTCTAAAACTTCTAAAAATGCCATGATTTTGGGAAAGCAAGTTGGTACATGCTATACCAATACTATTATTGCTGCTACAGTAATTTCTAGAAGACTCCAAACATGACTGATTTGGTAGGTCCTGTATAAAGCAAAGTCAGTCTCTGCCCTGAAGAGCTTAGACTCTGTCTTCTATGGGTTAACTTCACTGTTAAGAGAAAACCATGGAATAAACATGAAAGTCAAGTTCATTGATGTCTAAATGTTCAATGTTTTTCTTTGCTGGCACTCTAAAAACAGTAGAGGAAAAGGCCCAACAATCGCCTTTCCAGAAATGTGTGGTTTTCCTTTCTCATAACACTCTTCCATGTATGTGTCCGTTATGTCTATTGTCTTCCTGGCTCTATTGTCCCTTATATTTCTTTAACAAAGAAAAAAAAATTTAAAAACTTGCATAATAAAAAAAAATATATACTGCTAACAACTGTCTTGTGTGAACAGTTTCAAAGCTATCTGAATGACAAGACCTTTTTTTTTCTGATCCAATCTCGTCCAAGAGTCATTGCCTTCATCCACTTCATACAGTTACAATAAATACAATCCTTGCTAAAATATCAGTTGAGCAACAGCAAAAGTCTGGCAGCTGAGCTGGCTTCAGAAAGGCAGCCAAATCAATCTCCCAAGGTTTTCTCTATTTCTTTTTCCCCTCCAGGAAAAGTATGTCATGAAGTTGAATTTTTCAGGATTTCAGACCATACTTTTTGAGCCCTATTGGTCCTGGTAACCTGGTATCACAAAGGCATAAGAATCAAAACAGGGAACATACTAGAGCACAAGATGTCTACTGAGTACAAGTTTCTGACTGTCAGCCAGTAACGACTGATGTATTTCAGGGACAAGCCCATTGTTCAAGCTATTCCATAATTCTCTTACCCTTCTGCTCTGTGCACTATGAGAGGTAGGGGCCTGAACAGATGCCATCTGTCCTGTGTCATTCCCTCATAATTTTTTAAGTGCTGGGAAGACTTCATGAAGAAGCTTCTATGAAGAAAATGTTCTTCATTTGTTTTTCTCATTTTTCCCCACAGATTATTAATTATATGAAAAAAAAGAATCTATTTCCCACCATCCTTTCTCTCACTCTTCTCAGGGCATTAATGAACCTAGCCAAGTAATTAACACATGCAGTTGATTTAATTTCATGTTTGTTTGCTGCCTGAAACAAATTTACCCCTGTCAGCAGTGGGCCATCCCTAGAGGATATAGCATTTGCTACAGCTTTTGCTTTTATAACCTTCTGCTGCTATTGAGAAGAAAGAATTTCTAAGTTATTAATTAAAGTTTTACAGAGCAGAAGTTAAGGCAGTCCAAGCACCTTTTAAGCATTCTACCTAACTTAGGTATGGCCCCTCAAATTGCTGCAGGAAATTTGGCCATGTGAACTACTAAAGTCAAAATCTAAAAAGAAGTAAACTTTTAATAATTTTCATTATCTAGACAACAAAGCTGTAAGAAATTTAGGATTTTCCACTATGTGGCTTGCTTATGCTTGAAAGTTATCTGCCTGAAGATTTGCCTTCAGTTATTTGCCTAAAGATTTTTTATAACCGTGTGCTTAAATACATTTCTTGTACCTCATCCCACCCTCTTCCACTCCAGAATGGGAAGCAAATTCTTTTAAATTCAACATGCTATGTTTTGGGAGCATCTCTTTAGTTTGAGTTACTTAAATCTATCGTTCACTTTTGAATTAAGGCTAAAAGCCAGATGTCTCATTTCTCTCTGTTGTGAGTGCAGAGAAAACAGACACCTCCAGAGAGAGGTTCTTGTCACCAGTCATAGCTACCTATCTCAGAAGGTCTGCAGGGAGTCTAGGTGACTAACTAGATGCTTAACTTGCAGATGGCTTAAATCAGGTGAGATGAGTCATATCATAAGAGCTTCCTAGAGTCTCTGTGTCTCACACCTAAATCCAGGTAGGCTATACCCACTTCCACACATCCAGCTTTTTAACAGTCCAAATAATAGTTCAAATAATTGGTCCTGTTAGGAGTAATGCAAGAAACTATTCATACCTATATGCATCTAGCATTTTTCTTCAGCTGTGGACTGATGGAAATTGAGATCTTTCATAGAGCTTTCATCTGCTTCTGAGGTTCTGCAGACGTACACAACAACAGTAAGTCAATGAAATCCAGAGCACCCCAAAGCCCTAAGGATTTTGCTTTCACTGACTAATCCACAGTTAGAATCTCTAAAATAATAGTGAAGAACAAGTCTGTTATAAATGGCTTACTACATCCTCCTGCCACGCCAGCCACAACACACATCCAAGATGAACCCAAGAGATACAAGGGCAAAACAGCCATAGGTCTCTTTTCCGCTTCCTACTTCCAGTCTTCTTGCTGACAGAAGTTAGATGACAATGCAAGTTAAAGCCAACACCACTGCAAGTTCCCTCCCCGTTTTAAGGAACCAGCTACACTTCATTTGCAGCTGCTCTGCCCCATCAGAGCAGGGCAGAACAGTCAGGGTCTGTATCTGATGTATGGATCCCTGGGTAAGGAAAGTCAGGGTTAATAGAATCTTCTTTTGCACATAACACTCAATACTTTCTTCTGACCTTATTTGTATTACTCCAACAAACAATAGTGTTTCTACCTTCAGTGAAGCTACAGCTGGTTTTTATTCATGCATGTGGTATCATAAAGGATCTCACAGTCATTGAAATCAGACATAAAAACCACAAATAACTCACTTTCCTAACTAACTAGAATTACTCTTTACTGTATATTCCAGTGCTCAGGCTGAATGTCTCTCCTTCACAAAGATCTAGTGTATATTAAAAGCTCAAGAGAAGTTACTCCAATCAATTGGATCAATGAAACACCAACTAAAACTACATTAAGTAAGGCCTTAATACAATAAACTATGACAACTAGGAAAGGAGTTGTTTGATTTTATTGGGACATTGATTTGTGAACTAAAGTTTCCCTAAGTTTCCTGTAATAGATTCTAACAGCTACTTTAGAGACATTGCAAAGCTCTTCTGGGCCAGTGATCTAAAAAAGCATCTCTAAGCTGTAACCTTGAAAGAATATCCTTTGGTCACATAGCCACAGCAAAAAGGTGTGTTTAGTGGACTACCTTTCTTGAATTCACATGTGTTCTGGTTGAATAGGTCACTGCCTTTTCTTCATATTGAACATTCTTCAAATACCATTCAGTATTTTTTGATCATCCTTCTTCATAAGATCTAATATCTGAAAGCTGGTTGTCTGATCAAAGTTAATTGACAAGGCTCCTACTATTTTAAAGAGAAAGGGAGGAATATCTACAGGCTGATTCATTTCATCTGCCTTATCCATGATGGGCTGAACTGCTTTCTGGAAGTGGATTTCTATAAGAAAAGAGAAGGGCTACCTTAGAGTGAATGCCTGCCTTTATATATTCAGTTGCTTTTATCTCTTTATAGTCCCTCAATCTATTAACCCACAGTCTCAGCTGTGACTTTGGGCTGTAAGTCTTTCTCCTATTACTGCCCTCAAGTACATATTAGGGTGTTGTTTATCTAAACCATTCAGTTGCCTTCTAGCTAGGTACACTGTCTCTCTTTCTCCTATGCAATCAACACAATACTTTCAATGTACCTCAGAGAAACCAGGTTCCATAATGTTTTCTTTCACACAGTATATTCATTATATTATTATAGATCCATTTCCTTAGCTAGCAACTCTAAGCATATAACAAGGGATCTCATCTGCATGATCAGAATGGATTTTGCAAGCTAGCTTACACACCATGGTAACCAGGGCTTCGGTACCAACTGGATAGTAGTTCCTTGGACGATATGCCACAGCTGCTTGAAATGCACATAATTCTGCTTGGGTGTTAAAATCAAAAGAGTCCAAGTGGAGGACCTATATTTTGTCACAGTTCCAAAGGTGAGTGAGAGAAAGGCTGAGCAGGGAAGTCTGGAGTTACATTTGTCCTTCTTTCCCTCTGGATTCTCCCATAAACTTCAGGCCTATCTCTTGGTTGTAGCTGGTGGCACATTCCCATAGGTGCATAACACAGGGGCTTGTTAAAGCAATAACATGGTATGGCTTCAGGAACACACCTGCATTTACTGATCAGTGGGTACCAGAGCAATGAGGAGCAGCTGAGACAGTTAAATACAAAAGGAATGCTCACCTATTGGTTGTACTGACACATGTCCCAGGCAATGAGTAATAAGGCTTTTTAAAAGTCCACCTTATGGGAACAGATGGGCTTTTAGAAAAATAAATACGATTCATTGCATATGTTACACCGTGATCATTTCCACAGCAGTTATTTTTCATACTGAATTGTGTAGGGAATTCAGAAAGAAGGTATCAAAACTTTTGGACCAACAGGAAGGGAAACTTGCATGATAAATGGTTAGAAACAGCACAAATGTTTCCTACAGATCAGCTAGGATAGTTCACACCTTGTGACTCTATGATGATAAATTCTCATTTGTTTACATAAAATGTGGAGGATTTCCTCAGAAGAATATCCAGCCATAGCTTGTTTCATTGGCTTTTGCCAAAAAGGAACAAAACTTTTCCAGCCAATTGGTTGTTCTACCACCCCCCTGAGAAAAAGCAAACATTTTCTGATAAAGGACCCTGCAACACAACTAGGTTCTAAACATCCAATAACTGTCAGCATCCTACTATTTCTCAGGTAATGCATCCATCTCTGCAGGAAATGATACATAAGCTGCTGAGAAAGAGAGTTTAATAAAGTAAGCTGGAGAACAGGTGAATCTCTAGACATAAAGAAGATGATGCAGGATTCATGACTGAACTCCTCTCATCTGTGACAACAGAAATAAAACAGTCTAAAGAAATTCCAGTCAATCACTACAAACTGTAATAAAGTCAGTTTACAGAACTGATTTATCTTAGACTTTTGTACATACAAGACCCAGAGTGCCCTGCAGGCTTCACAAAACTAAGAGGGTCATGGTGTAAACCTTATCCTTGTGCCTTCTCCACTATTCACCATTTGGAGGACAGTATTAAAAATGCAGGGGTATACATTGCAACTGTCTCTGAAGAAAGATTGAAGCAGAAAGGGGTTTAATCTGGTGACAGAGGGGATTTAATCATGGTGTATCAAAAAGACTTGTGCAAACATTCTTTTAGTATTCAGCTTCTCTGCCTCAAATTCAGGTTAGAAATAGAAATGCAGCAACCAGCAGCATCCACAGAAAAAAAAAAAACCAGCTGGAAAACCCATACCCAGCTAGTACTGTTAAATATATTAATTCAGAGAGGCTATTATTATTTTATTATTGCTATAGTATTACAGGAGTGCCTACATATTTCCTCTGAGATGTGTCTACAACTGTGTTAGATGCTATATAAATAGGGTAAGGTATTCCCTGCTGAAGTTAACAGAACGATACTTTGATAGAATTTAGATCAAGCCACACATGTCCTGAACTTTTAGAGTGGTAGCTATTTATAACTCCTTTCTGTATCTCTCTTTAAATTCACATAGAGTGAACTGACAAACAAAAATACCAGTACAAAGTTTAACATGATGCAAATATCTCTTAGAAAAGAAGGTGGAAGAAGGAGGGAAAAAACAGGTGTATCCTGCAAAGAGTGATACTAAGCCAGATGCTGCTCTTCAGTTTTAATGTATTTAACTGCCTGTGGAGCATCCACTTAGCCAGCAAGGTCACTCCATCTTTGAACTCATGTCAGCTCAGGCTTGGGAGTATTGCTTGGTTAAATCTCCATGTTCTCTTGTACTAACACTGTAAACATTCTCCACCCTCAAAACAGCCCCCAATGTTTGTCTTTATCATCTTCATATAAATGTCAAATGCTATTTGCTTACATTTGCATAGAGTCTCTCTGCTTGTCACTATGATTAAAGATCTGATATCACAGCTGCACAGCACAACCTGAGGGGGGAGAAGGAAAAGTCAGTCTTTTCCACTCAGGCAGAAAATGTCGTGGAATTGTTGGCACATTGAGTAGGTGCACTTTTTCTGGGGAAAGAAGGGAAAATGCATTCATCAGAATAAGTAATAGAAACAAAGCAATTTAAATGATAAACTATACTTGATACCCAAAGGTAGGAATCTGCACATCCTTTTCCTTTCTCTGCCACTGACTGATTTTGTAATTAGGCAAGTCACTTCATCCTCCTCCCCAGTGTTTCCCCTTCCACTATTTCTTTTAATCTGTTTAGATCTTGATGTCTTCCAAGAAAGGTTTGCCTCCCTATTCTGCTTTTATATTGCACCTAGCACAAAGTGACAATAGTCATTGTTTCAGTGTCTATTTGCTGTAATGAGAAATTATATAGAAGATTATTAAGAAAAGAAAGTTAAGACGCTTGTGGGAATAGATCAGTAATTAGGAGGGATATGAATACTTTGTATAAAGAATAGAATAGGTGTTTCAGGATCCCTTTGAATTGCTGGGTAAGGTCATTGAGTAGCAAAGGGAAGCTTATCCTCAAGTCTGTTATGTTCCCATTGCTTCTGGAAACACTCAGAAGGACAGCACTTGCACGGCCCAATAACAGCTGATCCAGGCCTGGCACCAGTCAATGTTTTGACAGCCTCCATCTTTTTGCTAATACCTTGAATTTATATAATGCTTCTTACCAGTAAACTTCAAGTGCTTTCCATTCTCTGCTTAATACTTGAATACCCTGAGGCTCAGGCAGCTGGTTTGTGACTCCACATGCCCCAGCCAGCTAGCAAGGCAGCAAGGCCATGCTGGTAATGGAGCACTAAGTAAGAGGTAATGAGCTAGCAGCAAGCTAGTAACAGAGCGCAGTGATGACAGGCTGTGCTATAGGTGTTAGGGAATACTGATGCAACTGTAGCCAATTCTGTCCCAAATTAAATTCCTCGTTAACCCAGAACATGCCGGTTCGGTATCTCAGTGATGGCTCTTGTCTTCTCCAGCAGAATTGCCAATAATCTCCTACCAAATTATTTTTAGAGCAGTATTTTTGAACATGAATGTTAAATACTCTAGTTAACGCAAATGCCTAGGCATCAATTCAGGTGCATAATTTCAAGCACACAGGATTTTTAAAAAAGTCTATTTATGTGTTTATTTCAATTTTGGCAAGGTCAGTGATGCCACATGATGCTGACACTCCCTGTAGCATTCAGTATAACTTAGGAGAATGTTCTTTTCTCAGCTGCAAACTCAGTCATTCCATGCCACTGAAAGTCTGCATTCTGTTGACTAATAATAGTGGTAAGAAGGAGCATCCATTTTCATTTTACTCCATATACCTTTTGCATATATGTTATTCTGACATCCCCCTTTCTCCAATAGTCCATATGTGCTCCTTCAAAATCTATGGAAAGATGCTGGATGATATCCTTTGCGAATCCATCCCTCCATTCACCTGTGTGGATTATTTTCCATGCCTTTGATAATTTCTGAAACTCTCCCATCTCCATCTTTTGCCATGTCTCGCCAGTGCTGGATGTAGACTCCCAGGTGAGGAAGTAATATTTTCTGTAATATTTTGTGCTTTCTTCCATGCTGTTGCTTTCTGTTAGCTTGGCTTTCATCTACCAACCCGTGGAAGGAAGGCGATACACCAGCAAGCCAAGGCTGCTTTCTTCAAGTTAACGGTCTCTGGGCATGTGCTTGCAGCATCCTCAAAATGCCTCTGTCTTCTGGTTTATCTATGGGACTTTAAAGAAAAGTGATTCAGACATGATGTCCTTTCAAAGAAACTGAGATACCGAAGTAGCTTCTTTGCTTTTAACTTCCTGGGAAAGCTCAAGTGTTTTCAGGGAGGAGCCGTGTGTAAACTTCTGACTTTCGCTGCTATGTGTTTGTGTTAGCCTCAATTTGTGTAATGTTATTCAGGTTTCTCTGTTAGCTCTTTATATCCTGCACATCTTCCTCCTGGCCAGCCAGCTTCAGCTGCTTTCTGATAGCTGGTCAAGATTTGTGCGTTGCTAAAGGTTACTGTACTGTTGTCTTGCACCCGAGTGGCCAAATGCTTCTGCTTTGCAAACACTGTGCAAGGAGTGTGCCTCTGGGGAACTCCTTTAGAGAAAATTAAAAGTGCTTCATGGCAGGCTATCAGTTCTTGCCAGAATTTTAATCTGTGATTGAACACAAAGCTGACAGTACAGTGGCTGCTGTGGGACTGTGGCTGCTGCCCACCAATCATCTCATGATACCAAATCAGCCTCCATGATAATCGATGGAAGCTTATCTCATCTGGCTTTATCCAGCTAAACCTTAGCTCTATGGTCTCAGCAGACCCATTAGGTTCTTTGACAGCCAATAGAAAGGTTTCAGTGGTTTACTCAGCCTGTCCATCATCTTCAGCACCAAAATTAGATGTACATATAATTAAATATTCCATGGTCTCTGTATTGTTGAGGCCAGCTGGCACATAAGAGGCCTCATGCCAACTCTCACAAGCTACAGAACAGAGCAGCTGCATCTACACCATACCTAGGACCACTGGGGAGATTCAAGTCCCAGTGCCTGGGTACATGACTTGGCTTTCCTTCATGGACTCCCGTCGATGCCACCCTGAAGTCCAGAAGGACCTTGGTTGTATCAGAGCTGTGCAGCTCGGCCTCTGCTTCAAGACTAAGTCCCACTAAGGAAGAAGTGTTCCTCACCCTATTTTTTATGGCAGAGGTTTTCTGAGGACAACAGATCCCTATAGCCTTCAGGCTAGAGGTTATTTTGGAGCTGACATTATTCATGCTTCCTGTTGAAGCTGGCATGGAAGAGAATCCAAGACTCTTGGGTGAGGTAAAGGAAGGAGAAACAAGCCTGGCTCCACAGCCTTGTGAGATCACTCACTTGGCAGAGGAGTCCTGAGTTCCAGTCTTTTCTTTTAGGGATTATTCATGCTTTTTTTGTCAGTGGAGTATTCAGTGTAAAATGCATAGACAAATGCATGGAGCAAGCTCTGTAGTCCAGAAGTCACTACCTAGACATGCACTAATCACTTTGCCAAGCATTGCAAAGCTTAAGTCCCCTCTAGGGACTAGTCTGCACTTTATATTATATAAGGAGCCTTTTAATTAGTGGATAAACAGCTATCCAGTCACAAAAGAAGATGCTTCAACAGAAGGACCCACCATATAGGCCTCATGATAGAAAAGTATTTGGGTCCTGGGCAACTTCCCATGCCCGCTGTCACAGCATCCAGCCCTTGTGTGCCTCTTGCTGCCGTAAGTAAAGGCACAGTCACCCTCCTGCAAAGGATTTGTCTCTGACAAGTCAACAGGAGATGGCCCCCAGCACAATCAGCCTGACCACTGCAACTGTCAGTCCAGCAAAAATCCATCCTAATAAGGTCATTGTTTCCTATTAGAAAAGAATTTTTGGCTTCTTCTCATAGTTCGTGAATACTAATCATTTGCTGATTGTCTGTCTCTTTGATGGAATGCCGGACTCTGCCAAGAGGCATTGCTCTAGGCACTGCTTTCTACTTAATATGAGAACTCAAGGCCAAAACTGCTCCTGATAGATTCCCCACAGAAATTCATTGGCTTTAATGAGACTGGGTTGTTGTGAATCAGGAAAGATATTGACCTCACAATCCTGATTGTATTGATTCATAAGCTAATGACTATAAGGGATCATTATGCCATTCTAGGCATTAACTATTACTCAGGAAAGAAAATAAACTTCCTGGAAGTGACGATGTTGATCTGAATAGTCTTTGGAATGATGTGCTGGTTAAAGAGAAATGGATTGGCATACAGTGCTTTTTGAACCGCTGCTCATAAGAGGCTCTTGCCAAACAGACCAGCTTGCTCACCCACAGCAGTGGAGCTGTGGCAAACTGGGGTTTTGCGTGGGCTTCTAGCACCTAGCTCAGAAGCCAGGAAAGCTGGCTTGCCCTGAGTTAGCACCAGGGCTCACCAGTTCAGGCTTACCTACACTGCAATCACACAGTCTACCAGTTGTCAACATACTAAATTGCCTTTGCCTCACCATGCCATACCTGTGCCTCAGTATCTCCAGTCCCCAGTTACTTCAATTTACGATGCATTATTCCTTCTCCAAAATACATTTCCTTCTCCCAGTATTTTCCTTTAAACCAGAGGCAGGAGTTCAGAGAGTGTTTGTACATGTGGCTTCACTTTTCTAGTCACCTATGGAACGGCTGAAGGCTGATAACTTCCCTTTTCACATCTTAATTTAGGTGAGAAGCTCTTTGCTAGAGACAGTGACCTTTACTTCTCTGAAAATGCTATTCACAATTATGCCGCTGTCTAAATAATGTCTGTGGTTATACTGAGGTGAACTAGGCACCTCATAAATAATTCCACTAAATTTCATTACTGGTGAAACAAAGAATAGAGAGATACTTATTTACAGGAGAGATTTTCAATTTGAGACACTGCCTCATTTATTCTCCTTCCTTCGCCTGCCCCAGAGTAGGAGGAGAAATACAGCACTCAGAGAAAAAAAAAAGAATGTGAGCTTTCTGAAAATATGATAGCTTCATCTTCACTCTAAATATTCAGGAATATGCGTTTAGAAATTGGAGTATTTTGACAAATTAAGTTGCGCAAAAATAGATTTATCTCGGACAAGTGCATTTCATGCGTTTTATCAGATATACAACACCAAACTCAGAAGAACTTGCCTATTAGTGAAAAAAGTACATCTAACGATACGCTGCAAAAGTCTGAAATGGTGTTAATGAAGACAAATGAAACTCAAGGACAACAAATGTACTTCTAAGCAAATTAAATGCTACTTTTGCACATTTTTCACTGGACTTAAAAGAAAAAATCATTAAAAATACTGGAATATATGATTTTGTTGTACTTTGAAATGTGAGTCATTAAAGGCAAGCACACTAGCTAAGAAAATGAGTGGTCTTTGAAGTTATCAGAAAGACTTATGCTAAAGATAAAGACTTATCTGCAGTTATAAGACTTAATTTACTTCTTGCTTACCACCATTTTTCAGTACTTTAATTTCAGCAGTTCCTTCACAAAACACAGTATAGATTTTGCCCAGCTCCATTTCAAATGCTTCAGGGAGTGAATTAATTTCCACAACTGTGCAGATCATTCTGAATCTTTCTGTGAGTGATAGTAGTAGTTAGCAAGAACTGGGTTTACTTTTTATTATTATTATATTGTTAAGGCAAGCATACCTGCCATTCAGAACAAAATAAATAAGTGCTAACCGATTTGCTTAATTACTAATGGCTAATGGTTGACTGCAACCTAAAGACTGCGTGGACAAATGCAGTTACAACAGCTGCTTTGTGCATCACTTTTTCTTTAGTTAGGTCTCCCCTTTGGAGATCAGCTCTGATTTTTCAAGATCAGAATCTCTGTCATGTGAGAATGCAATTGATATCTATTGTTGTTATGGATTGTGTGGGGGAAAAAAACCCTCTATGCAGTCACGTAAAGCTACTAACACAATTCTGCTGGGTTGGGGAAAACAGATGACTTCTCATGAAGTAGATCTGCAGCCAGGACACTACCATGAGCAAAGCCCAGGTGCTTTTAGGCACATCAAGATGGAGTGCTTGACCTGTGAGAAGAGGCTTGCTCAGCCTGGGGAAAAAGGAGGCATTGGGAGGATGTAATAGCAGTTTTTCAGTGCTTACAGGAATGTCATCGATAAGACAGAGATCAACTCTTCACAGTGGTTCATGAAGCACAAGAGACAACAGAGATAGGTTGAAACAAGAGAATTTCAGACAAGGTATAAAAAAACCTCTTCCATGATAGGAACAGTAAAGCAGGGGAGCAGGTTGCCCAGCAAGATTGTGCAGACTCCTCCTGGAGGTTTTCAAGAACAGGCAAGATATAGCCCTGAGCAGCTCAACTTGACCCTGTAGCTGAGCCTGCTTTGAGCAGGAGATTAGATTACCTGCAGAGGGCTCATCCAACCTGAATTTTCTTATGATCCTATGACCCTATGAATTGGGGTTCCTGGGTACTTTCTATCTGAGAAAGTTCGGCATGTAGCTCAGTTTAGCATCACACTCATTGGTCCTTCTCCCTTCTTCCTCCCAAATTATCCCCCCTGCTCTAGGGAAGTACTTCAAGGACAGAAGTGCACCTGGCTATAAGCTGTAGGACTGGATCATCTATCCATCTCTGCACAACAGAGGCTTCTGTAGCTTCATTTAAGCAGGAGCTACATCCTCACTGCAGTTTGTCAGTGACCTTGAACCACACTTGTTCCTCACTGTAGTGATTTCAGGACCAGCTCTTAAGCAACCTATAGGAGTATACACCAAGATATTAGGACACGTGCAAGTGTACACTTAATATCTGCCTGGGTCCTGCCCCTCTGTGCTTGGCAGAGTTGTCTTTAGCTATCCTACCAGTCCTTCTGGAGAGGGCCTCTGACAGCAGGCTAGGAGGTCCGGGGTTCTTCCTACAAGAGCCTCCATATCACTTGTGGGGATTTCTGTGGGGGCTGAATTCAGGCATGATGCAATTTGCAGTTATTTAAAAAATCCTATTTGAGCATTCCATATAAGCTCCATGAGTATAAAGCCCTCTGCTCTTCTTATACACTTGTAATTATTTTAAGTCTTATCTGTCCCATTTAGGGAAAGAGAAAATACAGGGAAGTGTGAGAGTCTCAGAAACCATCAGTGTGGTGAACAAATATGTCAGGGAACCGTGAAAGAACACCACATCAACTTTGTCATCAGCTCCCCACGTTCAAATAAGTCCAGTTCAACTGGGTACCCAGGGATCTCCATCATTTTTATGGGAATCTGGATCCACCTCTAGATGCAGCAACTTCAGACAGCAGCCTTCAGAACTGCATCTAGAGCTGGAGAAGACCTTGCCAAATTAAATAAAAATCTAAAAGCTAGCTTATCATTCTGGAATTGCATCAAACTGGGTTTCTTTGGAGTTGAAATGCCACACTAATTCTCTTTCTGAAAGGCTGCTTTGGGATCCAGGAGACCTGAATGTCACTGGGGTTTCTGAGTGAAGATTTTTATCCACCATTGAAAGTGATGGTCACCTGGGTCTTCATTATGCTGCTGACCGCAGCCTTTGGAAAGGCAACACATCTCTCCACAGGTCCACTTCTGCTACTGTCCATTGATAATCACAGGAAACTGTTATTGATGGAGTGTGCAGGATACATAGCTGAATTGTTCTGATTCTGTCTGATATAGAAGAATGTTCTCCATATATACAAGTTAATTTACAATGTGGGCACACTAGTGACTAGTTGGTGTTGAACTTCGAGAACAGCATTATGCTGTCTCTGAACTTGAAAAATGACCGTTATTTGCTTCTAATACATATAGACTGATTATAACAATTGTTAGCAGATTTATAGTTTTCTATACTCCATAAAGAAAAGAACAAAATGAAAAGTAGTCAGGAGGACAAAATTGCATCTGGAGATATAGGCATGTATTATGCTACCTTTCTAGGGGAGTCCCAGCAGTTACTTTCTTAAATAGTGGTTAAAATATCACTCTTGAACAATTTCCTTATAAATGCATATACTCCAAAGGTCAAGCCAGAGCCATTGTGAAATAGGCTTGAAGAGAAGCATAAAACTCGTCTGACACAGAGTCGGTGGCAATTGAAAAAGCAAAGACTGGGAGGGTTAAAGGCTAATTACTAGAAGAAATCTGGCCTGGTGGCCTAAGGTCTTTTGAGTGGGAGCACAGTCAAATGGGAGTTGTGGGATTAATTGGGTGAAAGACATTGTCACCTTGACATTCATGAAAGCACTTGGGAAGATCACTGTTTGCTGATATACTGCGGACAGTTCATTTGAACCATGGAGGTAAGATATCTCTTTTCCACAAAGTCTTTGCCTTTGCTTTTTAACTGGTGTCAAATACGAAAATTAAAATCTCTGGTGTGAGAAGCCCTTGCACATATTTTCTAAAGTTTGTAAATGTCTCTTCCTGTTCCCACCATAATAATGAAAAGTAAATGTATATCCCAAGGACAAAATTTTCAAGCCCTTGGCTTAACAAAATGAAAAGAGTAAAACTTGCAAGCTATAAGTCTCTTTGGAGCTCTTTGTGCTAGTGGGAACATAATGAGCAGTTCTTTGTGTTTCTTATAAATAACTCCGACATCCACTGATCAGCAGCATGATCTCAAGCCAGGCAATTCAGCTCTCTACTTTACCTTCCCCAGTAATTGTCATACCATGCAATAGGTATCTTATGGTCAAGGATGACAGTGGTTTGGCTGCAGGGGAATCAGGTAGAGTGCTATGCATAATAAATAAAGTTTGCTGCAAAATTTCACTATAGTCATGTTATATCAATGCACGAAATTGTCCTTTCTTTCTTCTCCATCATTTAGTCAGTATAATTCTTCTGCCCCATGGCATAAGATATCTATTCATACAAGTTTACACTTTCCTTCTTTTTTTTTTTTTTTTCAGTCAAGAGGTCAAAATAGTTGCCAAGATATATGTATTATGTCTTCAGGGTACTTTTGAAGCACTGTGTAGGTGAGGCTTTGACAGTTTTGTGAACTGGAAGTATAAATTAGCACAGCTAACCCTTCCTTATTAATGCTTCAAAAGACCTCATATCTCCTAATAAAGGACAGTCAGTACAGTGCAGGTCTCTCTCATTGATCAGCTTCTCATTTTTTCACCTCAGCATCACACTGTAGAAGAAAATAAAGGTGATTTCAGGAGAAATTCCCCAGCTCGCGAATCTGACTCCTGTCCAGCATGCAAGTCTCACTCTTGTGCAGCAGCATGATAAGCATGAGAGCCCGGTAAATCTTCAGCCAAGAGACCACAGATCTACTCTGTTTCAGCACACTTTACACAACTGCCAAAGACTGCACCAGGTTTCTATGTGATACGATAACCCAGTAATTCCTGCAGAATCACACCAAACACTCCCAAGGTAACAAAACTTTGCACAACTGGAAACTTAGTTTGGACAAGCATTATGGAAGGACTGGTTGACATAGTCTCCCCAAAACTGCCCATGGCAGTTCCCTGGCTCCAGAATGGAAGAAATGTTGCTCCAGTCTGCTTTTCAAGCCACTTAAAGACATAGAGGTAAAAAGTGCTTTAGAAGAGATAAATGTCCTCCAAATCCTTAATTGCATTATGATTCTAGTGAAAGGGACTGATCATTTTTATGAGAGATATAATTACCTTGCAGTGTTCACATCTGTTAAACCTGCAGTATGAAATATTCACTCTATTGCAGCTCATCAGTATTTCACTGCCAATGGATGTGTGAACAGGATTTCAGGCACAGAATATCAGTGGAAAGTTATGTGGCTGGATAAGTGAGACATAGCCAAAGATCTTTTACTTTCTCTTGAATTCAGAAGGGAATATGCATTTTAGTAAAAGCAAGTGCCTAAGTGAACATTTCAAACAAGGTGACTTTCACCCTAACAGGAGAAGGGAAAAAGCAAAGCCATAACTGAGTAAGAATCTTTCTGTCAATTCAAAATCTTCATGAAGTGAAACATGTCCAGTTTATGCTGCTCTAACAGTTTTTTCACTCTTTTCTACATAGAGGGAACCAGCAAGTTTAAAATACGAATGACTTCTCAGATTGTCTATTTAAATTTAAGTTTGGGGTTGCAGTTCAAGTTCAAAGAACCACTTCCTTGGCCCAGAGATTTACCCCCATGAAAAGTCCTATTCGGTCTCAGCCTGCAGATCTAACTATAGCAGCTCTACTGAAAGTGGGCTGTCTCAAAGCAAGAGTGATCTTTGATGCACCAAAAATCAAGGATGCCCAAAAGCCAGCACCAAAAATCAGGGATAGACAAAAGCCACTTAAGCTAAAAGATAATGTTCATCATAACAGCAAATACATGTAAATTGTGCCTAGATGTATTTAGTTAGAAAGCAGAAGCAAGTTTCTGCTATCAAAGGAGTAAGCTTGTTTAACAGCCTCCTAAGTATGAAAAATGTGAATAAACTTAAGATGGAGTTTAATCAAGGTATAAATGGGATGAGGGGCAGCTTCAAGTACACCCAAAGTATGCAGCTGTTAGTGTGGGTACTAGAGTGATTAGACCAGCAAAAAAAATTGAGTAGATTCCCCAGACATCACTATTTCAGAGTGGATTAGGGAGTCAGACATATGCAAACCTTCCATCCTTGCTAAGAAACAGTCCCATTCCATCCACTTGGTGCATTTCCTCCATGGCCCCTCCTCTCCCCACAGCCACGGTGGGAGCAGCTGTGCCGATGCTGCCTCAGCATGAGGGAAGAAGGGTCGGGCCACAGGCTGGAGGTATTCCCATAGCCGTGGGCCTTGGTCTTGAACATGTTGTTGAGTAGACATGGTACCCGCTAGCAGTGCTGGGAGGTCATGTTTAGGGAAAGAGAGGGCATGTGCCATCTGTGTCTTAAGTGCTCAGGAACCATGGTGTTACAGTGCAACTATCAAAGTAAAAGCTGCCTACACTAATGAGAAACAGGGACTGCCTCTGGTAGTCACCAGTTTTGTATTTGGTTTTCAGTCCACATTCCTGACTTCAGTCCTCATCAAGTCAGTTCTGCTCCAGCCTCTTGCATTATGAAAACTGATTTACATATCCAAACAAATGACCCTCGAAGGGGAAATTCAGGCTGACAAAACATAACTCATGCTCATCCTTTTTAGAGCTATCTTTGCATTAAAGAAAAGATTAACAAACAAAACCGAGGAGATAAAGAAAGAAATGTCATGGAACCACTGGGATTTTTGATAAACTATTCAACCGTCCATGTACATTTGTGAAGATGGGGTTGGAGGTAGGGAGATTTCCCAGTTGACACGTTTCTCCACTTGTGAATATGTTGAAAGATCACTCATATGTTTTCAATGAAGTCACTGACAGTCAAGAATGCTGGAGGCAACAGCTGTTGGAGATTGATTTACCTCAAGGCTATTTAATCTCTCAGCCTCTCATAAGGAAGCTTGCTAGGGGGAAGGTAAAGAAGCACAACTAAAAATTGTATTGCTTTCAGCAGCTGTTGTTATTCCTGAAAGCCAAGAATGGGTCAAAAAAACGTGATGAAAGTCTTGGATTGTTATCAGCTATAGGGGTGGCCAAAGCTTACTGCTTCCTTTGGGGGTAGAGTTTCCTTTGTGGAATGAAATACAGTAAAATTACTAGCTCCAAGAGGGCTTAGTTGCCTGGGAGTTACCGTGAAGTGTATATGCGCCTTGGAATTTCCAGAATTATAAGTATATTATGTCAGTCTGGAGTGATACAGGTTGTGAAAGGCGGCCCTTGTGTTCAGTAACAGGAGCTGGGACAATCGGGTAGCAAGAAAAGATAACATAAAACATTCATTAAAATGGTGGGAAAAAGTGACTGAAAAGCAGAGTGCAGCTGCTGTACATGTCAGTTACTATTTCAGAATGGTGTCTCCCTGTGAAACTCCAGATTCTTATTAAATCATATTGTCCAACCATGCATTAGACCCCTACGCTCTAAGACATTTGTCTACCTAGTTGAAAATGCAACACATGCATCTCCCAGCAGATCTTCTTTTTGTAACCATGCATTTTCCACACTTTGCTAGAAGAACTTTTGAGAGAGGAAAATTAACATGGACTGCATTTTCAATGGAGAAGGAAATAAATGAACATCTTTGGTTCACCAGGGACTTCATTGCTGTGAATACATAGGGACGCAGGGTGCCTTGTGGCTTCTCAGAGTGCATCACTAGGCATAAAACTTATGTCTGTTCCCTCCAGCAATGCCAGCTGTTTGAGACAGTGCTCCATCCTGGGCATTAGTTGTCTACGGCCTGACACCTCATTCATCTCTTCGAAATCCTTCCAGTGGATCACTCAGGATGTATCTACACCAGGGCTTTAGTTTGGGTCAAGAATACACTTTTGAAGCAAATTTCCCATTATCCCTACTTGTTGTGCTTTGGTTCCCATCATGAATCTGTCCTGGAGACCATGAGCCAGATTCTGTCAGATGAAACCGAAGTGGAAAGTGTCCTTTAAGAGCATACCTCATTGCACTGCACAACAAAAAGGGGTCTGCAAGGTGGGACTAGAGCTAGTTCAGAGTCAAATAATCCTGAAATGTTAATAGTATGGACATCAGGTCCTTAGTACTAGCTGTTTCTGTATGCAGATTCACTCCTACTAGTCCACAAAGCTTGCTGATACCTACATAGCCATAGAAATGCACCAGTTAATTAAAAGCCTCTTCTTCATAAATAAAAAAAAAGAAAGAAGAAAAGGAAAAAAAAAAGAAAAATAAAAAGAAGAAGAAAAGAAAAAACAATGGAAAACATCAGGTAGGGGGAGAATGGATCTATGGATCTGCAAGTCACCGTTATCCTGAAAATTACTATGGTCAGAAGAAGATGAGTGTTTTTCATGCTACTGCTGTTTCTTAACACCAGAAGAGTTCTCAGTAACAACATGCAAGGCAGCAAAGACAGAAGAATTCAAAGAAAGCAACTTTTGGTTAGCATGGACCTAAAATTGCTTTAAGTATTCTTCAGATGCTGAAAAAATGGTAAAGCCATAGAAAAGATCATAATGCTGAAAAAACAGATGGTGTGTTCTTGAACTGTTTCCAAATATTATTTGCTCCTATGACAGAAGTTAGTCATACAGTGTATGTAGCCACACCACCCTAGCACAGGACTGTATAGGAACTGCTCATCACAGGGCCTTGGGATTATTACTTAGTCCTGTGAACTTGATCCACAGCTGAAGTTTATCCAACCTATTCAAAACTTTTGGCTCTGAGAAAACTAGTAAAGGGCCATTTTTGGTGAGTGGTTTGGGACTACAGGAAAGAAATCATCAAATTACTGAAAATGCCTGTCCCACAAGTATTTAAAAGGACAGAAAAGTTATTTTTTCTTGTAGCTTTTCAGCAGTTCTCCCTCTGGGACAAAGTGGAAATGGGAAGAAGGAGAAATGCAGAAATTAAGAAAAATTAATTTTGGATTGTGTCCAAGAGAATCCACTAATAGTTTTTCTGCTGATTACACCAAAGGTTGGATCAGGCAGTCTTGGTACAGTAGTCTTCAGAACATTTGATAGCTTCACCATAGTCTGACTAGATAGATATCCAATTCCCCTTTTTATCCACTTGCCACCAAGTTGACAGGCATTTTACACTAGTGATGGAATATGCAAATCCGGTAGCACGATGGCCTTCCCAAACAAGAAGTGTCATGCAAAGATTATTTGATTTTCTAATTGTAATCTTAAAAAAACCCAACCAAATAAGCAAACATACAAACAACAAATAACCAAACTAAAGCATTTGAGCTAGAGACTAGATAGTAATAGTACTTTATGGAAAAAACAGAATAACATAAATATTTGACACTTGCAGGATTCTTACCCTATGGCACTCTAACAATATATGCTTGTACGTACCAAAACTTCCACTGAAGTGAAACCACTTCTGGTCCATGGATAACCCTTGTCCTCTGAGGACCCCTAGCACAGATGTCTGTGCTCTTCTTGGCGTAACATAAAGCACAAAGCGAGGATTGCTAGGACCTGACCAAAGCTCCTGCTAATCTCACTAGCTGTAGATCACAGGCTTTTCATGAGGTTGTTCTCCAACGACTGAAAGATAAGGGATTTGTTCAATTCCAGCTCCAATGTTTGCAGAAGTATGATCCAGCCAAAATCCATCCTTGCAGGTCTTCAGGATAGATTTCTTTTCCCTGTGTATTTGAAGCTATCTTTCAGCATCTTCTCTTCCAGACACCTGAAGAGGCCTTGATGCAGCTGGTTCCCCTGTCATTTTGCAACAGCAAGTGGTTATGTTTTTTCAGCCACTTGACAAATAAACTTTTACACTTTACTTTAAAAGAGTTTTTACTTTTTTTAAAAAAAAAAAAAAAACAAACCAAATTTGTCATTTCTATTTGTTCAGGGAGACATTTATATTTCTCCTGCAGATACACCCTGGAAATGCTCTGCAACATTGAGTATCCACAGACAAACTTTGCTTCAGAAAAGCTTTTGTGTTGACAGATAATGAAGCACCAGCACTGGCACTGAAGGTATGAAGATGCTGTCATCTAGGCTTGTTCCACAGCATGAGCTGAGTTCATATTCACCTCTCTTACATGCTGTTTCAAAAGAAGACTGCTCAAGCAGAGTAACCAGAGGAGGAAAGCAAAGCTATCACAATCCCTCAGCCTGGAGCCAGCTGTGCCAATGCAGCTTGGGTACAGCCATGGACATCCTGGCTGAGTCCTTCATTCCCACCTCACATCAGCCTTTGCAGGCAGCATCACATGTTCGGTACAGGGCAGAAAAGGGGACTGGGATCTTTCCTACAAGGGCTCAGTGTAAAGGGAGCTGTAGGCAGCAGAGCCACTGTCCTCTTGTTGCTGCTGTAATGACACATGCAGCTCCGGGCAAAGTGTATAGTCCCAATGACAGAGTAACAGATGTCAACTTAGCAAGGGAACCATTTGTCTTATGAAATATTTTAGTGTGTTTGTTCTCTGGTAAGTTACAGTAATAGCTGATGCCACTATAACTGTGTGAGTTCAAGATGTCACAAATCAGATAAAGAACATACTCCTCAGCCCTATCTGTTTCTTTCCTTAGACCTATTTCATACAACTTAGTTCTATAACACAGCTACCTTGATCAGTGCTAGAGCATGTGGAAAAATATAACTCAATTTCATGCAGAGAGTCAGGATCAAGACATAGTCTGTCAGGTCTCTGGTCATTTTAAAGCCTTCCCAAATACAGTCATCCTCCTACTATAGCTGGAAATCTTAGGGGCAAGGGACAGTTGCTTCTGTCTTGTTCTTAGGTGTGAAAATCAATAGGGGAATGTGAAAGGCTTAGAACATACCGTCCCAGAGCAGTAAGTCTCAACTTGCAAAGGAGACTCTAGTTAGGCAATGACAAATTCCTTCCTCTCATTAGAGACAAGTTCCTTAGCATCAGAAGCCTTCCCTGGAATGTGTCTTTGAGCTCCAAGGTCACTCTAATGATGGAAAAAAGAGATCTTGAAGGTCTAAAGCAAAAGCCTGCAAAGCAGCTTGCTCAGACCCCACAGGCCACAGGTGAAGGAAAGAGCAGCCAGCAGCCTGCTGGAGAGCTTGCGAAGCTGTGAGCAGTGCTCTTGCAGTGCATGGAGAGGTCAGCTCCTGGGGCAAAGCACAGAGAGGCAGATAAGAAATCACCTACATCAGCTGCCATTTCAAAATCGGTATGGGTGCAAAACAGTGTTTTCCACAAAAGAGACCAAAAAGAAAGGAGAAACTTTTGTGGCCCTTTCCAGTGGTAAGGATGCATTGGGTGATGGCAGAAAGTGAGGAAGCGGATGCAGTTCCCGGGCTCTGTGGTACAGCACCTTCCTGCAGTCTCCAAGGGACAAATGAGGAAACATACAGAAAGGGTAAAAATAAACATTTTGATTCACCAGCCTCATCACCCATGAATGAGAGGAACATGGAAACTCAAAGAATAACACTAAAAAATGGCTTTCATCAATCTATGTCCCTCTGCATCCAGAGACAATGAGCAACTCAGAGCCATCAGGTACAACTATGACAAAAAGCAAGGGAACAAATAGGAGGGAGGATTAATCTTGGTATTGAAGGAGAACATCATCCTTACAGAAAAAAATAAAATAATCAGGGATTCATAGGAAACATTGTTGAAGAGACTCTTGGAAACTTAACTTGTTTTATCCTCAAGGAACACAAATCAGCTGAATTTAGGAAAATTATCTTTACTTATTTGCATGTAAGTGACTAATTAATTGCCTATTACAAAAGTTTCACACTTGCTTCTAACACAAGAATGTTTTGCTTTCCATTGTCAATGGCTGAACATCAGACTAGACAACCTGAACATTTCAGGGCAAATCTAAGTTGTGAAATGTTGCCCTCGTCTCCTGGGATACCTTGGTCACAAGGGGAAAATCCCAAATCTCCCAACTTCCCTTTTTTACTGAGTCAAGCATTTTGGTGCTGAAAACAAAAAGCCACATTAAATATATGTATAAGCAGAAAGTGGAAACTTAAACAGGTGCATGTTCATTTATGTAATGTTACCTTCTTGTAGTCAGCACTAGTCCCAAGCTGACAGCAATGCCCTTTAAAAACAATCCATCAGATTGTTGTGTGAAGTTATGTGTGGAGGTTTTCCTCTGAAATACTTCTTCATAAAAATGCCTTGAAGGAGAGATGAGTTACGAAAGTGTGTGTTTGTGTGTACGTGTGTCTGCACATATGATTGCAGAGTGGAGGAAGGGGGAATGCTCTGTCACACGGGGAAATTTCTGTGTCCCACATTATTGCAAATAGGGTGAAAAATGATAAAAATTACTATGATGCCTGGTCCTATTTCTCAATTCCTCATGGAGCCTGGAGGCACAAACTATTCAGCAGCTGGGCTGGGAAAGAAAATTCCCCCTCCATGAAACATTATAGCACAGTTGAGGGCATTTATGGCTGCACAAAACTTTTCATGGCATCAGCTATTTTCTTTTGGGAAAGACAAAATACTTGAAAGCACAGCCCTGTTCTGCTGCTGCAATTTTCTAAAGAAATTTTCTCTTTTGCTTGAAAGAATAGCCAGTCATGAATATGCATGCATATGCAGGCACTGGGCAAGCCAGGAGAACTGGAGTGCCTTTCCCAGGCAGCCTGCCTGCAGGATGTCCTGGAGGGGCTGGCCACTTCCAGTGCCCATCCGTTTAGCCTCTCACTGGGTCTCAGCACAAACTAATGGCCTGTCGGAGATGATCTGAACAAATGTACCTAAGCACAGTGCAGGAGTGTGTTGCCCTAAAGAACCAATTTTACCAGTTTTAAATTTCTCCTTACCCTCTGTTAGGAAAATCACAGAGACAGCTGGACAAAAAGAGACAACATGCAAGAAGCTTTTTGTATTTTAGTATCTGGAGATCAGAAGTGAGGGCTGCTTTGATTGCTGTCATTTCTTTATCACTTCTGAAATTACATTGTCTGTGTGGGATATGGTGAAGAAATATATATATTTGCCTTTCACCTTTCCTTATCTTGAGCTCAGCATGATTTCAGAGTTGCTGGATAACAAGGCAGCCTGTATGGACTCTATAAGCAGGAGGACTGCAAATGCTTCAGCTTCTTGCATGTTCTCCAGAGAACTGAAAGAATGACCAAGAACATTTATATAGAAAGTGTGAGTCAGGGTATAGCAGGTATCATGAGGGCCAGAAAAGGAAGAAGCACCTTTCCAAGATGGTAACTCTGGGGGTTCTTTAGTAAGATCTTAGGAAGCATGCCTGAAAACTGAGTTTATTGTGCTCCTCCTGATCTTAATGGGGCTTGGGTTGGAAGTCACTGGTTTATAGCATTTGTCTTTCTGCCTTAGTATCATCCCAGCTCAAAACCATCGATTTGTGAAGCCAAAATATGTCATCCTGAAGTAGGGAGTGGTATATAAGTTTTAGGATGGTGAATTGGTGAGAAGGAGATTTTCAACAATTTTTATTTTTTTTTTAACACAGTGCCCTATTTAGGTTACACAGCTAAAGACATTAATTTTTAGACTGCCAATAAAAGTTGCAGGTATTCAGAATTTTCAGAAAACAGGTCCCAATATGCCCCACCATATTCTCTCAAATTTTAGAAGCTGGTTTTGAGCTTACATTTTTAGAAGATCTCCTTGACCTGGCTTCCACTTTCTACCATCCACACCTTAATCCTTGTTCTATCTTATCATCACAGTTGTTTGTGTAGAAACAAACTCCAGAGGCCATGTTCTGAGATTTCTAGCCCTAAAGTGAACCAATCCGTTAGTGTCTATTGGTCAAAGGAAATTTTATCTGCATTTGCACATGAACAAGACAACATATAACTCTTCCCTGGCCTACAGGATTTACAAGATGCGGGATGGGACATTACAAGACTGTCCAGTTCTGCTTTTTTATATTCAGCATATTTTTTTCTCAAAGTGGAATCCACAGAGTCAGGAAATGTGCAGCCATCATCCTCCCAGAAATAAGTAAACCTGAGATACCAGGAAAAGAGTTCATCTTATTTTCTTCAGAAGGAATGCTTCAAGATACTAACTGATAGATATCATCTTCCTGTCTGAAAACAACTGTCATGTCCATTACCAGCATCTGCGTGGGTAGAGAAAAGTATTGGAAAAGTCAGAAGGTTAAAAACATAGCAAAACAGAGAATTTAGCCTGCCTGACAAGTTGGGCAAGTGACTGCTTGTAGAACTTTGTCTACCTTTGAGAAAAGACAAGCTCTATCTAGAAATGAACCCTTTTTTGAGCACAAGGATCATGCAGCCCAGTTGCCTTTCCATTTTGCAATGGTATTAGGAGTTAACCAGCACTATGCTTTTTTTTTTTTTTGCTAGGTATAACATTGCAATTTAGTGGACTAAGAATTTGAAGTCACAGTGCTTGACTCCTCCCATGTTGTGTGACTTTCAATATGCCAACACTTCCCACTTCTTAGTCTTGAAAAGGATTTGGTCTGATAACATGGAAATGGTTAGTTGGATACTCTGGGCCTTGGAAGATGTTTAGGCATTTGAATTAACCTGGCTTTCAGCAGTGTAAATCCACTGAAGACACATAATTTTTTGCTAGTATGTAGGGAAAAGAATGAAGATGTCAGACTCAAAGCCAAGATCTACCAATTCAAAGTCTTTGTTCAAGAGGTCTCTTTTTAATTTTTTTTTCAGTTACAAAGAAAATTATAGCTGTAGTTACTACTCAGATCTCAGAGTTTATCAAACTCATGCAAGTGGGACCCTGTCCTTTGACAGTCTATA
Source organism: Elanus axillaris (assembly GCA_026212715.1). NCBI lineage: Eukaryota > Metazoa > Chordata > Aves > Accipitriformes > Accipitridae > Elanus > Elanus axillaris. Next base: position 42,188,883 of record JANZLQ010000029.1, on the reverse strand, counting down.
TTTGTTCTGAATGCTGTCCAGTCACCTGAATTTAGACTACATTTTTTAAACTAACCTCCAGCCACAGTATCCTTAGTAACGATCTTCCACAGCAATGTTTTTGACACTATTATTTGTGCTGTGTTGTAAAATTGATGTGTAAGAAATACTGAAAACATTTTCTAGCATTGATGGTTTGGCATTTCTTCCAAATAAGCAGCTTCAGAGATGCTAAAAGCAGGCTTCATCAGACAAGATGTAGGTGTTTACAGTGTAAGCATCTACATTTATGTTCATTGCCTAAGCAGCTTTTAGTCAGTGGTGAGTTACTCAATGTAATTTAGAGTATGCTTTCAGGGTAAAATACACTCTCACATTTGGTCCAGGGAATCACATCCTAAATGTAATTGACTTTATTGACAAGATCTCCAACGAATTTCAGAGGAGATTAGACACCTCACCCACACACATTATGCATTGTAGACACCTAAAATTAGCAGATATAAATCCCACCTTAGGATCTCACTTTCATTAAAACACAAAAGAAAGGACACTTTCTAGCTAAATCTTTTGTTATATTCAAGAGTAAAGCTTGTCATTTGGCTTCTTGCTATTAAAAGCTAAAATGTAAATTTTCATCATTCCTTCCACTTGGGTACACTTAACTCCATCCTAATACCATTGTATCCCCTATTCTCTTGCCTCCTCTACACACTGTTGGTTGCAACTTTAAGAGGAAATCTGGTCCTTCTCCAAAGAGAAATTTTTCAGCACTACAAATTCAGCTAGGACTGACCTAAGTTCTTCAGAGTTTCTCAGAGATGCTCATGCAAGTGCTGGTTCTCTTTCTTGTTTTCCTTTTTTTAAAGAAGTTGGCACTGCTTTATCTCACATACCCACAAGAAGGGAAGCAAGGGAAAAAGCTCCCAAACACTGTGATGAGTTCCCCCCTTCAAAGAATACTAATGTCAACATCACACTTTGATCCTCACAGCCAGCCAGAAATGTTTCAGAAATATGACTTTATTCAAATATTTAAGAACTTACAGAGAAGATGCACAGCAGGTGACATAATTTAGAGGTTGTACAACTCAGTTCCATAATAAAACACACTGCTCTCATGCTTAGCTATACTAGATTTTGCTCTTAGAGCAGAGTCAAAGTACCTTTCACCCTGGTATAGATCTGGGATAACCTTGCCAAACTGAACAGAATAAAAAGGCTGTGAAACAGAGTAAATCACAGCCACAGCAACTCATTTAATTTTAGCAGAGCTACTCCAGGTTCCAAACAGTCTAACTAATTGTTTGGCCTTGTTCCACTTTCCCTAAAGACTGAAGCATCAATTTTTTTTACTATCAAATATTAGCAGGAGCTTATGTATCACTTGTCAGAAGATGCTTAGCAAACTGACCATCCTTCAGCAGCTCCTCTACAGCGCAACTCCAACTGCAGTTGTAGTCTTTGTCTCTGTCCTAACCCTAATGCTAACTCAAGGCTTTGACTGAATCTTAGCCCAAGATCATCAGCCATGACCCAGATGGAGAAGTTTTCACGCGAGACTTCTCTGTGCAGCCTACCCCTTCCTTTGGCAGCCCCTGCAGCCCTACTCCAACTGAAGCTGATTTTTTTCCAAGAAGAATCTAAAGGGCCTAAGAGCAGCAAAACAACAGAAACAGAAAAATGCACCCAAGAGTAAAGTGGCCAAAGTAAAACACAGACAAATAGCAGCAAATGTGAGCAGTAGCTGAGAAGGGTAATTCTAAGGATAACAGCAGTAAGGCAGTGTCCTAACAGCTGCACTCCATCCACTCCCATGTTTTTCAGCCTATTTATCTTTTAATAGGTGACATTCCCTGTCATGCCCTTCAAATCGCACAAGTTTATTGCTGTTTGCACAGTGTAGCTTCCATCCCCAAAGGCTGTATGCCTGACAAGGGAAGAAAAGTATGTAAATAAGATTTTCCCTGAGTTCCCCCTGGCAGGCAGGCGGCTGCATGTCTTCCATGCTGAAAACTTGCCAGCTACACTGGTGGGATTTGGGGCCAAAACGGTAGCAGTCTAGTGGAGGACACTGAGACACAACAAGCATGACTGCAAAATCCTTTGAGTTGTGGCTAGGCAGTTCAGGGCTCAGGTTCTGCATAGGCTGGGTACAAATCCTAGACTCATGGGAGACAAGGCAGATTTTAAAGTGATTTGGTGCCCTCTAATGGCAAGGATGCTTTTTACCAAAATGTTCTGATGAACACGCTTTAACCCCAAAAGGTCACAGTCATTGCTAACGAGCTCGGTTCAGCTGGCATAGCCCTACTTTAAAGTATTACTTCAGTTAGCTCGCTTGACTGATAGGACCTGTCTCCCACTGGCTAATAAACATTTCCATTTATCATCTGGGCTTTGTAGAGGCTGAAGCATCTTGTGAATTCAAATAATTGAGATCCTACTAAGCTTTATGCACACTGTGAAGACGTGGCTACCCCACACCAGGAATGATGGCTTTTTGCCCTGAGCTGAATCCTATGCTGACAGAAAAGTCTACTGGTGCCATGGTGGGAATATGAATGTTTCATCTGTGGTGACCAAAATAAGCACTGGGCAGTGCAGAAGCTGTGCATGCCTCTCGTGCAGATGAACTTGATGAACTATAGAGTCTATTTCTTAAAGATTCAGAATTTAGTGGAGTACAGCAAGCAGTTCAGAGTTCTGGAATCACTCAACCATTCACTTTCTGGAGTCAGGTCTTGGGTGTTAACCTCAAAGAGGCACATCAACTGCCCACTGATCAGGCCAGGTTGCCTGGGAAAAATGGAAAATTAGAGAGAAATAGAACTAATTACATAAATTTAGGCTGCTGCTTCTCCTTATCTCCCACTCTAAGCTGGTGGTGTTGTCTCTAGCAGTTATCTAACTATCATGGTATACTGAGAGATTTTAAAAGGTACAGGTGCATAGAGTAACGCTGCAAGTTTCTGTGCACTTTCTGTGCTCCTGTTGAACAGAAGCTAACTGAAAACAGAATGCCTTTTGTTCACATGGTGTTGTGTTAAAATTATCAAGCCCTGTAGAGCTGTGGAAGAATCGTAACATGCTAAGTGGCTGGGTGATAACATAACAGATGTAATTCAGCTTAGATAAACCCAAAGCAATGAACATAAATAAAAACAAACACAACTCTATTTAGATACAGTGATAGCCTCTAAATCAGATTTTACCACTCAGAAAAGTGATCTTGTAGTGACTGTTCATGCAGTGACTCTGGAAAAGGCAAACTGAATCACAGAAGAAAGAGTAGACTAAACTAAACATCATTATGACTTTAAGTTCAAATTCTTTAGTGTGTCTAGAGCTGTCTGTGTCTCTGGTAATCACAGCTCAACAATAGACAGAAGAACCAGAAAGCCTGCAGAGAATTATGACAGAGATGATCAATAGCATAGACTAGTTTCCATACAAGAAACAATTAAATAGTCAAAGATGCACAACAGAGAATATCTGATGCACAGCAGAGAATATCTGCTGGTTTTCATAGCACAAGAAATAGGGGCACCAAATGCTTTTAAGCCACAGGTTTAACAACAGAACCTTTTTCTCATACCCCCTACCCCCCATTTAATGTTGACAATTGCCACAGGATTTTGGAGGTTAAAGATGAGCTGGACCTATGCCTGAAAGATGGATCCATCAAGATCTGCAGAAGCATGATAGACCTCGAGTTCAGGGATTTCCTATCACCCATGTCTGGAAGCTGGGAGGAGGAAGAGAGGAGTTGTTCATGGAGGGAAGGAAAAGAAAAGGTAGCCAGAAATTTGATTTAGAGACCTACAGCTCTGTAGATCTTCCAGCATTATCTGCCTTGGTACTGCTGAACAGGAGAAAAAGAGCATGTGAGAGAGTGACCAGTGGCTGAAGCAATTGTCCTGGTGTCAGCTGGGGTAGAGCTAATTGTCTTTCTAGTACCTGGTGCAGTGCTGTGTTTTGAGTTCAGTATGAGAAGAATGTTGATAACACTCTGATGTTTTCGGTTGGTGCTAAGTAATGTTTAG
>JANZLQ010000029.1:42149918-42168276 GCA_026212715.1 Elanus axillaris | reverse complement strand
CAGAGTGTTATCAACATTCTTCTCATACTGAACTCAAAACACAGCACTGCACCAGCTACTAGGAAGACACTTAACTCGATCCCAGCTGAAACCAGGACAAAAAATATTTATTTTTATTTTCTTCAGAAGTTCAATTTTGCATTGACGTTTTCTGCAAACATTGTAAGCACAGCATGAGTGTTGCCTTTTTTTTTTAATTGTGACAATCCACCTGAAACTCTGTTCAACTTCATAAAAATCAAACCTTGCTGCAAATGATATGTTAAATGCAGCCTGCACACTGTGAAAAGCATTGTATTGGCCTCTGAGCAACAGGGAAACAATTTTGCATTAAATGGATTTAATTAAATGGAAGTTTGTGTTTACTAACATGAGTTGATCTATGAAACAGAGAAAGAGGGGAGTGTGAATCTTTGTTTTGTTCCATTTGGGTTATGCTAACAGAAACTAACTTAGAAATTTGGTCCTTTAACTAATTTAACTGGCTAGACAGGGCATTCTTTCCCATTTCTCACAGATCAGGCAGTCCCTTTCAGAGGGAATCTGAATTGCCTCTTAAAACCATTTATTCTGTCCTCCCTCCATGTGAAGAGAACGCTTCTATTTTCCAACATGAATTTATTCATGACCAGCCTTTGAAGGTCTTTGAAGGTTGTCTTGAAGGCCAAACAGCACTTACTTACCTTCTTCCAGATGCTTGCCTTCATGCTGTGTGTAGGGACAGAAACTGTATCCCACCAGTCTTCAGGGTGCCTGTGGAGCAAACTCAGCTCTCTGTTTCTATGATCCTTTTCTGCCACTTTCCAGGCTGCATCCATCTCTTTTGCCCATGGGTGGATGGTTCATCTATCATTGTGTCCAAATTCCTTGGAATGAGGAATATTATTAAAAGATAAGCAAATGCTTAGATCAGTGGAAAAAAGGACAGTCAGACATTATGATTGTGATGTGGTAAAACATTTACATCTTGGCAGCTGAGAGCTGACCTCCTGCAGCTTGTGCATTCCCCATCCCTTGCAATGCCAAGTTGGTCCAATCTCTGTGGCTGCGGAAGTAAAGCGTTATCTTGAGTTTTATTTCCCGTTATAATACACTGGGATTGTGGGCAAGGTTGTTTTCTGCAATTCTACGAGGTCAGCAATAATTTTCAGTTCGGGGCCAGACTGGATTTTCCTCTTGCTCACTTCAGTGAAAAAATACTCTCAGATTTCCAAGAGACTGCTTTGCAGGAGAAGCAATCCACCTGCATGAGGATGGATAGTCAAGGTCTATCCACAATATCTAATCCTGCTCTTAAACTCAGCAGGAGACTACGCTTTGGGTAAAAAGCAACCAGTATAAACCTATGAAATCACTGACAAAGCAGTGGCACTAATGTGGAGAAGCCTGACACTGAGATTTGTTAGGCTCTGGAATGTTTCCCAAGGTTAATGATAAAAACACCATCCATCACTTAGGTCTTCTAAAACTAGTCAAAGCAGTAGAAAAAATACACTTTAGGAAAACAATGTTCTATTATCAGGAAGATGGACTGGATGACCTGATAAATCTTTTCCATCTCTGATCTTTTGTTCTGCTGAGAGCACTAGGAGGTGTATTTTTTCCCCGGGGAAGATCTGCCAAACTTGACTGTTTAGGAGGAGGAATTTTATTCTGGGCAACTCTGAAGTGGTGTTTTCATAACTGGTCCCTTATAGAAAAGATTTTTACAGCATCCTTTACTGAGATATTCATATTCTCTGTTGTAAATATTTGAAATTGTCTTTAAAAAAGCCAACATTCTGTCAGTCCCTCACCAGAAGACCAGCAATTTTGCTGATAAATGACAAGATTTAGTTCTATACAATACCTGCCCATCTATCCTAATCAATGCAGTAAGTGGAATAATGGATGAACAAACACTCGTCAATGATAGCATCTGCTAAGGAATCAGTGTAGAGATGACTTCATGGCATTCCAGTAAGCTCCTGGTTTTTAACTGGTATACCAAAGCCATTCAGTGCAACAGATTTAATCCTCATTTGTACCTACCTATACAGAAGGCAAAGCAGGACTTTGCCATGATAGTCATCCCATCAGCCAGATCTGAAAACTGTCCCAAATGCTATCAGTAGACCTGGCACAGCATAGGACAGGTTTCTAGGAAAGGTTTTTAGGTGATTAACTACTAAAGGCAGCAGGCAGAAAAAATTATTTCAGAAGAGGAAAAATAAAATTCTAGGTCCTTCTCTTGTCACGAGCCTTTGCCTTAAGAATAATTCTGAGAAAGGTTCAGAATAATTCCCTCTAAGACGCCATTAGGGTAACGTGAGGAACTTAACAGCCTCATCTGTAACATCTAATAGAAAATGATCTCCTTGCTACAGAATTGTAGGGGTGGTTCAAAAGTCCTGAAGAAAGGATAATGTTTTCCATTTAGTACTTTAGAATTTTTGAAGTAATTTTGATAGGTCTCCACTATACTGTTCTATTATTTCTGAAGTGAATTAGTTTAGGAATCTAGGTGGTTATTTTCCAAGTGATAGCAGTCCTTAACATAAAAGGCATCAAGAACCAGACAGGGCTGAGGCACAGCTGTGTACATTGTGACTTTTTTCATCTGGAATAAAAGATTTCCCCATGCGTATGGCTGTGTTTACTGATTTGCTTCTATAAAAAAATGTAAAACAAACTAACAGTGAGACATCATCTTGCCTGGATTGGCAGAGCTAAAACCTGATTTACACAGCTGGCATCCTTTAACACAGCAGACTATCCGCACTAACACTCTCCAGCCTACTTGTCAGATGCTTCTTCCCTGGGCATGCTTCTTTTTCCCTTTCTTCCCTTTTATAAGTATTTACCTGATAATAAGTGCAACAAATCTGAGTGTTCTCTCTCAACTACATCAGGGAAAGAGGAATTTCTTTAGAGTCATTTTATTGTCTGCCAATAACTTGTCATAATTGGGTCCTCACAGGTTTTCTTACTGGGTTTGTAATCCTCCCGCGGCCTGCCACAGCCTGTTAAGGGAAAGACTGCAATCTTTTGGGTCTGCAGACAAGAAAAGTCTCTGCCCAGATCTACTGATGACAGAAGGATCCCAGATCATCTTCCTTACTTCCAAAAATCTAAACATGGTGACTACATGGCAACACATCTGCCAGATAGGGCCCACCTGAATATCATGCACCATGGAGCTCAGGCTTAGGGACTAAGTGCACATAACCAGACAGGTATCATCAGCAAATACCCTCCCCAGCTCCCATGGCAGACAGCGAAGGGCCTGTCAATGCCATTTCTATTATCCCTGCTGGAAATAGCTCCGCAGTGTGCTGCTGCTTGGTCCTCAAATTAACTACACACTAGGCTGGCAAAAAGACTGAGCAACCTGAGACAGCATTTTCATGGTAAGGAGGAGGATTCAGTAGCAATGCTGGTTTAGTGAGTTCCCAGTCAGCACAGCTTTGGGAAAAAAAATTTTTTTCTTACACCAGTCAGTTCAATAAGCCAGTTACAGCATAGCCCCCACCCCTTAGTCAGGCACAAGGCAGGGACAAAGGCAGGATTTTTCTGGTGTTCTCCAGCATGACCCATGACCTGAGATGCTTCTGTTGTCTGTTGCTCCTAAGGTCTGAACCCAAGTCCTCTGGTGAAGAAATCCACTCGTACTCTGCTTGTGTCTACGGGTGCAGTTAACAGAGACTGCGTCATGGGGAAGCATTTCCATGCATCTGACCTGGTAACAGGATGGACTGAGACAAAGTGAGGAGGAATTTGCTCTTGTGCTGCCCAAGGCTGCTCCCCAGCTCCTAGCAGGGCTCTGACACCACCGAGAACAAATGGGAGCCATCTCTCACACCGAGCTGCAATCACATCCATTACAGTGAAGAGGGAGTGAGCAGCAACTAACAGAGAATCTAAACTGCAATAAATCACAAGAACCGGATGGTTTATTTTTCTGCGGATTAGCAATGAACAAAAGCCTGGAGTACCAAAGCTGCAACACTCCAGTACACAGCGGATCATTAACAGCAGCTACTACACCTCGAAACTGCAGTGTCCAACCCCATGCCAGGCTTGTCATTGCAGCTGTGACAGTACCAGGAGAAATAGCTGTTAACTTCTCTGAAGGCAGAGCTGTAAAGCACCGAGATGTATTTAATGTGACAGGGACATACTAACACAGCACTTATAAGGGTAAATCATTCCTTCTTCGCCTCTTAGGGTGTTTTGAGAAGGCTGAGGAGGCAGTGTGTGAAGAAGGGGACAGGGGCTCGTCATGATCAGTCCTGGCACGGATGCTTTAAAGGGCTGTCATGAAGCTGGTCCTGGGCACTGGTGGCAGTTGCAGCTCCGTGGTGAAGGACAACCGTCAGGACTGGCCCCAAAGGCCCCTGCACTCGGGGCTTGGGGCAATGGTGCGGGCTCAAGTCCAGCGTTCACCGATGTGAACGATGTAATGGAGTTTAAGTGGCGAGAGTGACACAACCTCTCATTTCGTGTTCATGGGCTGGGTTCTCTCTTCTGAGGGAATTTTGGCCAGGACAACATGGTGGCAGCATCCCTGCCAGGGATGAGGCTGGAGCTACTGATACTCTGCAGCAGAGGCATCTGTGCTTTGTACAGATGGCCCTGGCCTCCCTGTAGATCGAGTGAGATTTGCAAATGAGCACCATGGCAATTTTTTCAATAATGGGGGCTGTTCCAGCTGCTTTCATCCAGCAGAACCCTGACAACACCACCAAAGCCAAATATATCTACACTCTAACGCAAATCCTTGTCTGTCACTTTTAGCAAAATCAGTGGAAGCAGTGGTATCAGAATCCCTTTTTTAAAAAAAGATTTGTCCCCAAGACATTGGAAATGCATATTTATCTATGCCTATTTTAGCTCCAGAGTTTACTTCTTAGCATTGAAACCTACCATTTCTCTTCCATTTCTATATGCTGTACCACACAGCTGACATATTGCTAACCTCATGCCAAAGCACAAGCTGTAATAATGCTATCAGACCGGCATTTCAGAGAGTTTTTTCTCAGTAACCTGTGTCTGACCTTTAATTGATAAACAGCAAAGTGGATCTGATAGCGGGGTGATGCAGAGGCCTTATATCTCTATATAACTTCAATTGATTGCCCCTAAAATTGAGATAAAGTGATATAAGGCCACAGTATCTGATATAAGAAAACACATTACTTAGCACATGAACAGAATGCTGAGGCAGAGCATAGAAAGGTTAGACAAGTGGAAGAAACAGGAGGGAATGTGGAACAAAAATCTCTGTGTTGAGGATCTCAGACGGTCTGTCAGAATTAGTCATGCAGTTGTGTACAGATTAAAAACATCTTGTTTGATTAGTCTCAAAGCTTACTAGGGAATTTAGCCACATAACTCATTAATTTCAATGAGCATGTTAGTGGCTAACTACCTTTGTTGACTCTGAAAAATTTGGAATCTTGATGTTACATTTTTCTTCCCATGAGTTTCTCATGGACTGAAGCAGCAACAATGATGAGAAGTGTGACTGCATGTATGAGTTTATGCGAAGGGATGCCTAATGCGGTGATTTTTTTTCAGCTGCTACTGCTGTTATTAAGAAGATTAATTTAGAAATATTGCTATAAATAGGAGGCCATGATCATGACCATGTGCTGTGAGTCATCGCTGTCCATTATTCAGATGTCTTCAAAGATACCTGGGGATTCGCAAAAATGAACGGTTATAGAATGAGTTAGTTACTTAGCATTGTTACTTACATATGCATGTATAGAGATATATATCCATTTGGTTTTCTCCTGTTTATAGTTTCTCTGTGTAGATAAAGAGAAGGAATTTTATCACATGTTAAAAGTGGCTAGTCACACGATACAGTGAATAATGAACTGTGTGTGCAAAGCAGCTGACAAATCCCCCATGCTAAGCTTTATTGTATGCAAACTATTTGTCAGGTGCCTGTGACTAACAGATTGATTTTTCTAGAAATCATGACCAGTTAGTGGACAGATGACTAATCCAAAAAGAGAAGATATTTCTAATGTGTGCTCTTAGGAATAAATTGTTTTCACTGTTTTATTAACTACCATGATCAAACAAGGGGGTGTTTTGTTTCTGTGCCCACTTTAGTTGTTTGGTTTGGGGTTTTTTTTAAGACCAGCAGCAACAACGTACAGATAGTAAGAGCAAGACTGTACAGGAGTAAGGGTCCACTTTGAGGCTGGTTATATCAAACTAAGGATAGCCTCAGGGATCATTACTTTATTTGAAAGATAAACAATACGAGGAATATCCCCAGCCTGGAATGGAGTTGTCAGTGTTGTTAAATGATTATAGTAGCTCCTGGCCTGATTCAGATCTGGGGCACCTAACACAATCCTAAACGATTCCCAGGTGCAGCTCAGCAGTTAGCACCAGCCAGGGACCACTCCTGGAAGGTTTTGCACATGGAGCCATGGCATTTCAGAGACTTAGGGACCAAGACATCAGCATCACAGATGTGAAATGTCCCACACCAGTTGTTCTCACTGCCCCAGCAATACAACATAATTAATCTACCAAGCTTGATGTAACCCCTGTGCCCAGGAGAGCCTCTCACTGTGCAATAACTCCTCTTCTTCCCAGACAGGTGGGACAGCACTTTCTTGCTATCGTCATTCCAGGCCCTCGGATGGTCTTGGTCTCACCTGCACCTTTGTCTGTCCCTGCCTTCTTCCTCCCTGTGGGAAGGAAGCCTGCTCAGTCTGTTGCTAAGCTGACATTCAGCCCCACAGTTCAGCACCTGCCAGTGTTGCAAGGGGGACTCTATGCAGCAATCCAGCTCACCCTCAGTAAAAGGTTCACTGGCTCCCCCTTCCAAAACTTTATGTCTTCCAATTTATATCTCCTTGTTTCTTGTGTATGTAATGTGTATGCTTTTATACACCAGTCTGGGACCTACCAGCACCTTATCTTAGTCCTAAAGTGCCCTCGCTGAATGCAGCGAATCACCAACTCATCTTCACTCAGCTCATTAGCTCCAACAGGCACAGACCACCTCTGTTTTGCTCATTATTTCCCCTTGCTACCATGCCCGTAGCAAATGCTGGGTTTCTTCCTCCAGAGTACAGCCTAGCTGAGCTTTATCTCAGATGTGCCAATATCAGTAATAAATGATAAAAATCACAAATAAGAAAAAGCAAAGCTGTGTTGCCTGCTGTCAACTATTGTTGTGGTGCTGATAATTTGTGTGAACCATGCACACAATGCATGGCACTGTTTGGCAGCACAAATTTTCTCTGAGATCAAAGGAGAGCCAGTGCTCTTGAACATACAAGTCAATAAGGAATTTGCTGAAATCCAAGACCAGTGGATCCTCAGCTTTAAAAGAACTCTTGCTTTCATGTTTGTAGGGAACCTGTTTACCATGCCCCTCCAGAGGGCCACAGTTACCTTTGCTGTACAACATCAGTGGAACTCAAGGTGAAGGATGGTGTGTAAATGCCAAATCTCTGACCTGCATCCTCCCTTCTCAGCTCCACCTCTTCTTCTCCAGGACAAGCAGAAAGGATGCAGAAGTGGAGGGGATCAGGCAGCTGTGGAGGTGTCCATGCATATACAGAAGAAGGAAAATCAGCTCTCGTCACTGCTTGGACCTCTTGCAATGTCTGCCCATGCTCTGAAAGCTCAGTTAAGAAAGCTCTGATGTACTACGGGTGTGACAGAGCCTTTCCCTCACACCAGTTGCCCATGTCTTTAGCAGGACTGATTTGAATCCCTCACTGCACTCAGTGTAAGGGAGACCACCGTGCTGCCTAGTACTTGCTTACCCTGATGAAACTTCAGAGAGCCTGGAAGGACGCCTGCCTCTTCCTCCTGGTGCACACTGCAAAATGACTGTCATGACTGCTGGAGATGTTGGCATGAACAGAGCCTCTGCAAAGAGCCATTGTTACCCAGCCAACACAGATGTAATGTTTTGCTTCTTTACAGCTCACATTAGTCAGCGAAATCCATCAACCGACTAATTTATGCCTTGCAATGGGTGAGGTAATAGCAAAAGATGTGTTTTGTTTAATCCTTGTCTCTGAGGCAGATGCCAGTGGGTTTAGTGCAATAATTTCCCAAATACAGAAATATCAGGTGCCAGGTGTCCCACCAGCAGCAGGCTGGGGAGTGCTCTGCTGTGACTTCTTTTCCAGTGTTTGTGCAGACCCTCCCCATTCAGAGTCATCTCCAACAGGAGCTGCTTGTCTTTGCCAAGGCAGCTCCCACAAGGCTCAGTACAAAGAAGCACCAATTAAAAGCCGAATGCAGGCGTTTGTGCCCCTCTTTGCCTTTTCTTGTGAGCAGAGCAACTGACCTAAGAGCTGGTACTCATTTCCCTATGTCCTTGAAATCCATGCCATTAAGCAGGGTTTACTTCTGGAGCTAAATTCTCTTCTTGCTACTCTGGAGCAAATTTGGAAGGTCTCTGTGAAAACTAAAGGGTCATACTTGACTTACATCCTTATTAAGGAGAACGGGATTTCTCTCCTCAGGATTTTATAACATACAGATTTCTTTCTTTCCTATTTCTTTTCTTTTCTTCTTTTTTTTTTTTTTCTTTTCTGGTAACTCTAGGCATTTGGATTCTTTTAGTAATTTTTTCATCAGAACAATTTAAAGGAACCAAATCAGCCTGTAAGTTGCTACAGATTGTTGCTATGAATTATCCCAAAGCCTTTGTGCCAGCATATTGATTGCTTTAAAGTCAAGTGAAAATAGATGCACAGCTTAGAAGGGCCATAAAAAACCCTCTACAAGAGCAAAGAAATTATTCATCCATACCATTTTAAAATGTAGCTTGTAGGTACATGGGTATGATTAGTGAATAAGAATAAGTGCAGCTCTGACAGCTTCAAAATTGTGACACATACATGCAGCCAACCGTCTGCCAATTCCTTAAATAAACTGATTGTCTAGAAGGAAGCCTTTCTGATTAGTAACAGAAGATTCAGGTAAGCTTTTTTTTTTTTTTGTGGGAAGGTATAAAAAGTTAAGTTGTAGTCAGATTTTGTAACACTAACCAAATCAAAGCATTGTTTCAAATATTTATTAGAATTGTTACTGTGGCTGTATCCTTATTTTGCAGTGACCTGTTTTATAATTTATGATTTATAATTGTATAGATTCTCAATGTGCTGTAGCCAGACTTTGTTCCTCTCTTTGCCTGTCGACTCAATTGGTTGCTATCTCTTCCATGCTAGATTAGCACTTATTAGTACTGATAGATGTTATCCTTTCAAGTTGTTGCTAGTTTGATTTTGTATCTGGGTTAGAAGGAAAATGTTTATTGAAACCAGAGCTGAGAGCAAGCCCTTCGATGCAGATTTTTAATTCTCATGGCCGGCACTGGTTGTTAGGCTGCTCTGCCCACCGGTGCTGTGCTGCGGATTAAATCAGCCCTGAGCAAGGGCCAGTCCGCAGTTGCTCCGCAGCAGTGATTTCTAACCAGCCTCTACAACCCAGCCTTGCCAGCTGGTGAGTTACTTTTCAGCTAACCTCTGAAAGTTGTTTGACAACCTCAGTGAAAGGAGGCCAGCCTCTGTGAAGAAGTCCACTCTGCCTAGAAATGTCCTTTCAGTTATGCCTGGCATGCCTACAAAACTGATGGGTGTCTCAAGATGAAGAGGAAGGAAATCCTGTCACTACCTGCATGGTTCTTTCTGCTTGGGGATGCAAATCAATGGCTAGATCTCCTCTGCCTGCTGTTCGACCTCCAACACCTAATGCATGTGGAGACACCCACCTGTAGATGTGGTAATTTGGAGTTGTCTCCCACCTCCAATTTCCCTCTCTTATCAGGAGAGAGATGGAGGCACCAAGAGACAGTTCATCCCAACCTGCCATCTAGGAGAAGTTGGGCGAGTCACTGTCTGGAGGTACCTCTGTCTGTGTGCTGACTCGGAGGACACCCAGAATGCCATTAGACGGGATACCAGTTACTACAGGGATAAAACTAGATGAGAGCAATCCTGTCCCTGCAGTTCTCTTAACTGAGTATCCTAGCAAAAGCTGCAGCCAGCACCACCAGTTTCAGAGGGAAGGAGCAAGAGATTTGCCCAGAAGGAAGGTTTCTACCTGTCAATATTTGCGGAAAAAATGTATGACTTACATGAAGATTAGGTTTGAGCCCTTCTAAAGCAACTGCTTGCCATTAATACTGGATATTACTGTCTTCCGTCCAAAAAATCTGTTTCTGAATTTCATGGCACTCTTTAAAGTTTATATCTTATGGTAATGAGTTCCTCAGGCTAATTGTGCATTGTCTGAGAAAAAAACCTCCTTGCATGATTTTTTTCTGAATATATTTGTTATACCAATTAAAGGACTTCACTTCCCACAACATTTTCTTTAATATTACTGTTAGCTTGAATTCTGCAGGTTGGAGATGGCTGTTGCATAGATAGAGGAGTGTGCTAATCACAGAACTGGAAAAAAGGAATTTATGAGTTCCTTAAACGTCCTCTAATATCAATTGCAAAGGCTCTTTATTAAGTATTCATTTGCCCTCTGTTTTGCTCAAACTGTACTAATTGTACGTGCACATACACATAATTTTATGTCAGCACTGAACAAGGACAGGACCACTGGGCACTGGCCGGTGCAGATAGCTTTTTCCTCTGAAGCCCATTTACCAGCTGGATTTACCAATGTAGGAAGTCTGCCTTCCAGAGGAGAAATCCTATCATTTTTTTGATCTGCAGGTTTACTGACCACACTTACACCTTTGAGGTGCTGGGAGATCTTCCCAGCAAAAGCCCAGTTTGGTGTCCAGAGACTGCAGTGAGAACCAGTTCAGCTGGTTCACTGCCATGGATTAAACAAACAGACTGGTATTTGTTTTCCTTCACATGAATATGTTTAGTGGGGCTCAAAATCAATCAGCAAAGAGATGTTTGGAGCTAAAGTACAGGATCTTTTTTTATTTGGTTGTGTTGGGGATTTTTGTGTTAGAAAAAAGCCTTTTGGCAATGAAATCTGGCTGCCTTAGCTATATAGGTGTATCAGGAGTGAATCAGTGAGAAAAAAATGGACATTTGGCAGGGAAAAATTTTAAAGTAAGACATAGTAATGAATAGGTTTATTAGGGTTGCAAGAAGGGTAAGTATTTAGTCCACGCATTCTTTAGAGGAGTTTATTTGCTGTGTGTTCTGGTCTCATTTTGTTTTGCTTCTCCCAGCTTTCTAAGCTTCAATTTATGTGACACCAGCCAATTACCTAACCACGCTGCCTTAACCTTTCTTTGTGCTGATCCACTCAAGAGCAGAGATAGTCACTCTGCAACAGATCATTGTGCTTCCACAAAAGCGGTTGTAAACTAAATGGTGCTGCATTGTGTGTTCCCTTCAGCATCTTCTGGCATTGCTGATAATGGGCTATCACCTTCCCAGTGCTGCTGCTATCTCTGCCATATTTAACATTTAGGCAGATAATCTTTGGGGCAGGGTCTGACACCTAGAGTTGCCAAAGGCACAGGGGGGTGGTTCTGCTTCATGCTGAGCAGTGGAAACGGAATGGCAACAACCTCTGAATTTAGATTTAGAGACCACAAGTGCTGAATAAGCTTGAGGCAGCTGTGGTACCACCCAGCTCACAAAAGGGCTGCACCCTCAACCAGTTTCTAGCGCTGGAAGAAAGCACCTTTCAGTTCCCTCTGCACCTGGATGAATCTGGATTGAAGAGAACCATATCTAAAGCTGACATCTCTGGGGTGTGGAGGTGTCCAGGAGGTACATTGCCACAGGCACCCCCTGCCTGATGCTCCAGTCTGACTGCAGTGTGGCAAAAAAGGACAGTCACGGCTGAATTCTCCAAGCTGGTTAGGAAAGCACAGAGACAATGAAGAGTCTGAGGATTATTAATGCTTATGATTGTCACAAACCCTTGAAAACACAGGATAGTTCTCATTTATCTGCCACCTTGACTTTGGAACTCTCAATGCACATCATCCATAGGAAATAACAGACTGACTTTGTTTTGGCTATGGTAGCCAAAGCAATACCTACAGTGGGTTTCTCATCATGACCCAGGCTGTCCTCCAAAACTCAGGCTCTGGGCTTAGATTGATACGAAGAAATCTCTGTGCAAGATCTTTGCCATTCCTGAAAGATAAGAACCGGGAAGGAGCCGGCAACTGAGTTTGTTCTGGGGCCTCTGACTGATATTTCTTCACTGTTTGATCCAGAAAGGGAATGCAGGATAAGTAAAAATGCAGGTTTGCCTGTCAGTAGTGACCAGAGGAGGGTTTTTGGAAGATCCTATGGGCTAGTTTCCTCCCCCCACATTCCTATCCCTGTTAGGGTTTGAGCAGCTAAGACAAATGGATACACTTGAATGCACAGCCCTGCAGGACAAAGGGGATGCTGCCCTCATCATGACTCTTGTGTTTAGGTATTTCCAGGCAGAGGAGGGGACGGGAGGGAGAAAAGACATAAGAATGTGTGAACTGCTTTTTTCTTTCTTTTTTTGCCTTCCGAGTCTTTGTTAGAAAAGCTGTCAGCTGTGCACCATGTTATGTCAAACAGCTTTGTAAATGCCCTTGCGTGGTCCTGCTCCAGACACTAAGAAGATCCAACTGGGGCATTATTATCAGCTTTCCTCAAAAATTGATCATGATTTGCTCAGAACTGTCATGCAGGCACCATTGCTGCAGCCCAACTTTTGGCTTTGGTCACATGCATGAAGCCTCATTAGGGCTGTATGACTGTAAATGAAGGCAGGGCTTGGCCAGAAAGGCTATCTGCAAAACAGACCACTGCTAACTTCATGTGACTGACTGGGGTCAACCCTTGGGTATTGTACTAAGACACTGCAATCCTTTACACAACCCTCTGTGCATGCTCTGAACCCGCAAGCAATTTGTAAAGGGTACACTTCACAAGCCTCTAAAAACACAGACATCGTGCAATGAAGTCTGAGTATTCCTTTGTGCTCAACAGTGACTGGAAATAGAAAGGGGATATGTGCCATTCCTTTTGATTTCAGTTTTCCTGCTGAAGCAAGGTAACGAGTCAGGTGTCAAACGCAAACAAGGGTTATTTCCTCGTGCTTTTCCCCTTAGCAGCTGAGCACTGAGCTGACACTTGAGTGAAAGGACAGGCTTAGTTTGCCAGAGAACCAGTTGAAATCTGAAGTTATTCAGTTGAAACCAATAAAGAGACTGGGATCAAAACCTGGCCTCATGCCTGGCTGTGGAGTCCTTTCCGAAAGGACTCTAAGGAAAAAAGAGCTGTGGATTGCATACCATGTCTGCAGCAGAAAGTGGAATTTGCTGGTGAAGCAAACTTCTCATTTATAAAACTTCTGAGCAACTTGCTCTCAGATATTTGCAGTGCCTTTAAATAAACACCTAAACTGTAATGAGCTTATCTGTTAAATGAACAAGTGTGGAAATTAGGACATGAGATATTTGCATAGTAGCCAGGAGATAATTATTGGTGATAGTCCAAGCTGAAGAATAGTATCTATTGTTTCCAGCAAACTAGTTTTCATAAACAACATGAACTTCCTGTACTCAAAACACTCACATCAGCAATGCCTACAATGATATGTAGAAAAACCATTAACGAATCAAGTACATGGGGGGAAAAATTCAATCTAGGCAAACTGTGAAGGATTAATCCTAAACTGCAGTATATCTATATGTTTGAAAGGTCTCTGTACTGTAAATCTTTCTATCTAGCATTAAGTAAGTGAAAATATATGCTGGTGAAAGACACTGGATTTTCATTTCAGAATGACTAGATTTTATGCATATTTATAAGCATGCAGAAGCGTAGACATTAATTAATGACCTCTTTAGGTCAGGAGGCCTGCAATAGCTAGGGACCCCGTTAGAGGGCATGACTATGAATAGTTCAAGGTTTAGTCTAACAGGGCTGGCTTGTATATGCACTAGGTAATATAATTAATCACTAGCAAAGGAATTCATCCTTACTCTGTCACCATGTGAGTCAGTTTTCTCAAAGTAAAATGCAGCCACCCAGACAGAGATCTCTCAGACTGTTTTTTGTTTGGTGAAACAATAATTAATGCTGCATAAGAAAAAAAAAGCTAAAAAAGCAATGATGGCAAAGTGGCAAATGCCACAGGGAGTTTTAGGTTAGTAAACAGGGAGGACAAGCCTGCCAGATGTGCCTCATTTGTAAGCCTTACCTCTTGACTGTCAAAAAAGATGCTTTTCAGTTGGAAATTTCCTGGGGAGGTAAGCAAACGGAATAATGAAACCCAAACCAGAATTTATACTTTAAGTCACATGGAAGTTGGGAGGGTCTCCTGGAGAAGAAAAAAAACATTATTTGCTTTGTCTTGCATTTTTCCCTATGCATCTGTCCTGGCCCACTGCTGGAGACAGATGCATGGGCTGTGTGTACCCAGGGCTGACATGCTCTGCTCGTCCTTATGTACCTGCGACCCCTTACAAATAACAAACTGCTGCAAAAATGGTGCCAACTGGTTTCAGAGACAGAAATCCAGAAGGCCAGGTCTCAATTACACCCTGTTACTCTGGACTTATTATTGAATCAACTTAATCAGAAATCAAGGCTGTGTCTCAAACAGGTCTATTGACACCAGGGACCTTACTTCTCTTCACTTTCCTAAAACTCCTCATGAATTCACCAAGACCTCCATGCCAGTGAGAACAGAGCAAGGTGTTGAACGTTTGCCTGAATGCTCTTTTTGTCTTCCCTGTCAGTCTGTGTCACATCAGCAGATGCTGAGAGCAAAAGGCCAAGCCCCATGTGGTCTCGGCTACGGTAGCTCCATGGCAGCAAGCAGAGCAGTGCCACGCTAAATCACTTCACAGATCGTGTCATCAGCACTGGAGAGGATTATTATATGTGTAATTTTTTATCCTGCTGGCCAGAAAACCTCCCAGATTCTTATTTATGGTAGTTTCCTCTTTCTTTTTACTCTTCCAAGGTCATCTTTTGATAGGAAAGAAGTGGTCAGATAGTGATATGATATGTGTGGCAGAAGGCGGCAAGATCAGAGATGCCATAATATGGCTGTATGCAGAAGCAGAATATTATTTTCCAAGGAATCGGTGTTTGCTATTTAACCCTGCTCATCTACTCTGCCCGCTCCCACCAAACACAGAGATCCTCTCCTCACAGTCTTTTCATGTCTCTCTGGTTTTACTCACTGCCATCTTGCAACAGCTCTGGGAAAAACACTCTCACCTCCTTTTAATCCACTGAGAAGCAGACAGAGGTCCAGAGCCTCAGAGGTACACAGGCAACTACCTCTACCTTTGAAGAGCCCTTGAAGAGCCACACCAGACATGTCTATACAGAGTTACAAGAAGGGTTTGGGACAGTTCTGGGAACTCAGTCCTCCAATACCTGAACCAGCATGTGATTCATCCCACTTGTTGGCTTCTCGTAGAGTTGTCCCCTTCTCTGGGACTGCCCAAGGGTCAGCCCCTCAGCCTGCAATTGCAGTAGAAAATTAATTCGTTAAAGAAGGGACAGCTGCCTCACATGCAAGGTAGCTGCGCAAGCAGGGGAAGGAAGGAGGGAGCAGAAGGAGGCTTTCCTCCCTATCTACTTGCTCCCTGTTAAGGTTTGCAGGTTAAATCACTTTAGATTAGGATGAACCTTTTAGAAACTAACAGATATTATGACTTTCCTTCTTTTCAGGTATGAAGGTAGGAGACTAAAGCACACATATCCACCCAACACAGTTTCGTTGCTCTGAGCAGATAGGTTTCAGTGACAACTATTACGGGAAAGGTGTGTGGGCGTGTGTGTCTGTGTGTGATTATGTGTGGGAGAGCACAGCACAAGAATATAATAAAGAAAACTGAAAAAGCTGAATAAGTCAACTAGAATAAACTGACTAGGATGGGGAGAGGGCACAGAGGGTCCCAGAACATAGGCGTTGGGCTAGGGGTGCTGAGCTGGGACTGGAAACCATCTCTGATTACTCCCATGCTCAGAGGTAACAGGCTTAGTACATTCTTGTGAATACACAGAACTGCATTCAAGATCCCTAGCTCCGGTTTCTCCTCCTAATTAAAACTGCCTATAATAGCTGAGACTGTGGCAGTCTATACAGATCAGAATAGATCAGACTATCCTTCATGTTTCTATTTCAAAAATGAATGTGTCTAGATGTTTCACAGCTGGTCAAGTGGGTGATTTACCATTTTATCCTTCCAGTTCATATCTAGATGTTATTTCCTGCTCTTCAGTTATTCAGCCCAGAAAGAACACTGATAAAGTTTTCAAAGAGACGGTCTTGGGAAAGCCTTGCCTTTAGACCACCAATATCTCATCTTGTGCACCATGCAAGTACTATATTCAGAAGGAAAGATAGGAAATGTAATCTATTCTTCCTCATACCTCTGTCCCATAGGGAATCAGGTAGTGCAAATGTGCATGCCAGGCCCTTTCACTGAAAACCATCTCTAGGAAGCTCATCAAACTGGGCTGCTTCTCCAGTGCCTTAGGCAATTAATGCAACTTCTTTACATTCCTAAGGATCCCCCCCCAGCAGCCTCTGACACAGACACACACAAACACACAAAGAGGTTTACTCTCCTATCACTTGGTGTATAAGGATGGGCAGGTGAAAAAAGACAGTGTTAAGAGATCACAGCAATAATGACAGAGTCACAAATATGCTGATGTCAGGGGATGATACCTGGCACAGCTGAATACAGCTAATATATCCTGCTGCATTGCACTGGAGACATGGTAAAGATACATGTACATGAAGTAACATCATGTTATATGTAAGGATATTTCATCCCTTTGTGGTGTAGCAAAACCAGTGAACTAGGCAAACCCTCCAAATAGCTTGTAGACATCTTTGTTGATAAAGAAAATGGAATGGAAGTGCCTTGTAAATTATTGATATCACATATTGCATGTGAACTTTTGACATGGCTGTCTCCCTGCTGTCGTTCACTGCATGCCATAATCTCTTCCTTTCCTGCCAGACTTCAATCTGTTCCACATAACCCTTGCTATTCCTCCAGCAAGGGAATTCAGTAGCATCATAGATTTTGTACAAGAATTGCATTTTATAAATCATTCCTGCAGTTAGCCTTCTGGCAAGCAATCGCTTAACATGTTTTAGCCTCTCACATCAATTCTCAGGAGTTTGCAGGTCTCAGTCTCAGTAACAGGATCCCGTCTTTGGATAAAGAACAAGAAGCCACTGAAAAGTGGAGAAGCCAGACCTCCAAGAGTCTTCAGGTATGAACAAATTTTTCAGAAGAGCTCAACTGTCTTTAAGCACCTGTTCAGGGGTCAGATGTTCAAAAGTGCCCAATGCCTTAATAGCTCCCACTGTAATCCTTTTAGGTAGAATTTAAAAGCTCATGTGTTGATTTATTTGGAGCCTCTGGACTCAGCAGTGAGAGCTGAGCTCTCTGAAAAATTCAGCCGTATTTTATCAACAAAGCCTACTAAAAAATAAATATTGCAGTCTAAAACTAAGAAAGAAAGAAAGAAAAAGCCCTAACACGGAAACTTCCCTTGCTACCTTTTCTTTTTTAATTTGCTGGGAGTTGTACCAAAATGGTACTAAGGGAAGACATTGACTGAAATTTTTCCATCAGCATTTTAGTAAGTGAAAAAATAACTTGTTAGTCTCCAGCTTGATGTATAGGTAGTTGTGTTGACTTCAAATTTTCATCTTGGGCAAAACACAAGTATTGACTTTGTTTGAAGCAGGAATCTTAAAGGCCACCATTGCTTGTTGCAACTGGGATTACCTTGCAGGGCTTATACCCTTATTTTATTTCCCTAGATGAAATTATGTCATATCAGCTGGTTTGGCTACAGGCTATTCTAAATCATTTGATAAATGCTCAAGTGCTACTTACTGTGTTTTCAATATTGTATACAATACAGAAGACTGACTGAAAGATAAAAGGGGCTCAGACCAAAGAACAAAGTCCAAAGAACCACTAACCATCTGGTATCAGTCTGATAACCAAAAATTCACATGGCATGTGTTTGATAACCAAGGTTTATCAAGGTTAATCAAAGTTTAACCCTCTTTCCCCAGGATGCTATGCCCCAAATTTACGACATTTCTGACTGTGAATATAGGATTCTTAGGTTATACTTAGGGTATTATAAATTCAATTGGTAGAGAATCTTAATTATTTCTCATATATGTACTATTGTTTGACATCTACACATCTGAACATCAGCAGATGACCTTGAAATGGGGTAGAGGACAACCTAATGTTGTATCTCCTCATACCAAGGATACAGGTGACTGACTAATGCTTTGGACATCAGTTGCTGAGCATCACCAAGGGCCCTTATAAAAACAATGTCATGGTTTAACCTCAGCCAGCAACTAAGCACCACACAGCCGCTCACTCACTACCCCCACC
>JANZLQ010000029.1:42131455-42149818 GCA_026212715.1 Elanus axillaris | reverse complement strand
TGTTATCAACATTCTTCTCATACTGAACTCAAAACACAGCACTGCACCAGCTACTAGGAAGACACTTAACTCTATCCTAGCTGAAACCAGGACAAACAAGAAAGCTCTGTAGGTACAATACAAAATGACATCTTGTATCACCACTGCAGAGATGCTGGAAAGGGATGGAAGTGAGAGAATTCCCTCACAATCCAGGGAAAATGGACGAGGCAAGAAAAACTGGGTGCTGTTTGAAACTCGGTTTTAAGTATTTTTGTGAGTAACATATTGGACAAATAACTCAAGGGGTGTTCAGCATTGCCAAGACTAGTGAAACCCTTTATGATCTGCTGGCTAATATCTAGCTGTATAATCTAAAACAACTTGGGTGACCTGCTTGTACAAGCACATTTTTCTCCTGAGATTTAAGTGACAGGAGAGACTGTAGTAGATGACTGGTTATATCAGAAGAGATAGTGAAGTATTAATGTGAGGCTCTGCTGAAATATGTGTTGGATTTGAAAGTGTAAGTCTAGCTAACCACATTCAGGAATGCTGAATTAGAACTGGGACGGGCAAAGGGGACTCCTAATGTTACCAAGGGAACTTGACTTCCTAGAGGAAAAAAAAATATTGGAGAGAGTATCGCTGTCCCTACTAAGTCTGCCAGACAGCAAATACCATTGAGGAATAAAAAGTACCTAAGAGACAGTCTGAGGCCCATGTTAAGGCTGAGCACTGGGAGTGCTGCCAGTCCTTGTCAGTAGTTAAGTGGCATTGCCATTTCATTGTGGAGAACTAAGTTGCTCAGGTGCAATCCAGAGGTGAACAGAGAGCTACCAAATGCCTCTGAAAGACTAATCCACTAGGGTAGCTCAAATTGCACTGAGTAGAGCTGAGAGCACCGGAGGGATGCACCTCCTGCAGTACAGCCTGGGGTCACACAACAGGCTGATGAGGTGGAAACACAAATCCTAGGCATTTTTCAACCAAAGATGGTGTAAATGGTGCTCTTTCATCTACAGGAGTGATTAAACCACCCTGTGATAATTCCACAGGTAGGGAACATTCCTTGCTTTAGCTGATGAGCAACCAACTTCAATCAGCAATAGTGCTCTGCTTCAGAAACAGTATGTGTTTTTCAACCAAAAAAGTCATTACATGAAATACACATGCGAGCACTGGAAATAGGACCCAGAACCCATCCCTGTTCTCCCAGAGCCCCATTAAATGGGCTACAGAATCAGGATCCTTCTGGCTTCACAGATCATGCATTTGGTTTTTGCACAGTGGCTCATCTTCATCAGAGAGGAGTATAGTCCTATCAAGATTATAGATCATAGCTTGTGGAAAAGCATCCATAGAAAGTAAGAGCTGCAAAATCTCTCTCAGGCAGATGAAGGTCTTGGTGTCACACTTTCTTCCTTCCCACATGGGTTCTAGCCAGCAGGCAATAGGCAAAATCCAGCTACAGATGCTTCCTCGCCCTCCTTCTCCATCAGGTATGTTCCCTCAGACAACATGGGGTTCGTGGTCCAGTTTTTGGCCTGATGCAAATGGGGAAAGGTCATTTTGTTCCACTGATCCACACAAAGCCTGAGTGATGGCTCCTCAGCTGCCCTGATCTGAGACGCAGTGAACCAGGCTGTGGAGAATCCTGAATAGGCCCACAGTTTGGAGGGACCGTCAGTCAGTCAGTCATGCGAAACACCCACATCATTTATGGAGGTACCATGATGTCTCAGCAAGGCAGCTGTAGGGTGTTGTCTGAACAAGACCAGCTAATGACGTGAAAACAAATAAATACAAACTGGATGTGAATAAATGTAGCATGTAAATAGAGGGAAATGTAAACAGCATTATCAAGGTGGGCAAGATTCTAAAATGACATTTCAGAAGTACTAGAGGAAAAAAAAGGTAATTGATTAAAGGACAGAAACCAACATGTGATAATAGGAATAATGGACACACTGACCCAAGGGTTTCCTTGTTCCTTACTGGGGGCTGCTTTTTCCATTGTTCTGCTCGTGTTGTGTGTTTTCCTCTGTATCAGTGGGAACTTCCCCCACCTCTGCTAGATGGGCACAGAATGTTGAAAGTGGAAGGCAGATTTTTGTGCTAGGCACTTCTTCATTTCAAATTACCTTTAAACTCATTGAAAACTGAGGTCTAAATAGAGGTGGAATACAGCCTGAAGAGTTGTAATAAAAAATGCCTAATGGCTTCTGCAGGATGTCAATTAACTTGGTTCATGAACGGAGATGGTTGATAACTCAGTGAATATTCTAACCATTTCAACCCTACAAGAAGTTAACTATTTTACATACCATGGTCTAGAAATCCCCCACTGGATTTCACCCTCTAATGTCTATAAAATAAAGGCAATACATATTCTTAGCACATAAGCAATAAATAGGAAACATTCAAAGAGACCAGATCTTATGGGATACACATTAGTTCCCACAATAAAAGGACAAAAATCAAACCTAGCAGCTGAAGAGCAGATGAGTGAATGATTATTCTGAGCCTCTAATGAAATGATATTGTGAAAGGCATTAGACAGATTGATTAGAGCTCAGCTGACTGACAAAACTGCCCACTCTGTCCACCATTATAATGAATATACCTAGAACTATTTCCTTGTGAGTGTGCACTGGTGTGTGCATCCATGTGCATGCGTGCTTGTGCACTTTGTTGCAAATTATTCATTGCTGTTTCTTTATCATGTAAAACAAAATCTAACTTGCAGAGCTTCATGCTTTAGACTTTACTGTGAATACACTTTCAAGGTAGGACTCCTGAAATGACTCATTTTCAGTACATCTGACAGTCATTTCAATTAACACATTTATCAGTGTATTTACAACATGCAGAGGGAAATAAAGATCGTGTTAAAGAATGAAGCAAGATGAATCAAGGCTCTCACTTAGATGAAAAGAGAGGCAAAACTAAATCATTACCACAAGTTAATACTGAAGCTAAAAACTCAGTAAGAATAGAAATGAAGATTGGATGTTTATACCGTTAAGGAGGATATTCAGAGAAAAAAATAGGATTAAAAAGAAAGCTAGATCAAGATCTTTCACTTGTATAACATGTATAAATGTTGTCATTTCCATCTGCTTCAGCAGAACCCTGCCAACAGCCATTAGTGATGGATCTGACCTGCAGTCTCAGAAACTGTGTACTTCAGATATACCTTGAGACCAAGGTTTAGAAATTGTTCCTGGAAACAAAGACAAAGGCAAAGTAAGTCCTGCATGTGGGCTGGAGTAATTTCAGGCAACACTATAAACTGAGGTCTGGCTGACTAGGAATAACCCTAGCAGAAAAGGACCTGGAGTGCTGATGGACAAGGAGTTGAACAGGATTCCGCCAACCAGCTTTACAGTGACAAATGTCAACTGCACAGTGGGCTGCATTAGCAAAAACACAGTTGATAGTTTGAGCAAGCTAATTTCCCCCTCTATTTTGCACTTGTGAAGAGTACATGTCTGGACTACTGTGTTCAGTTTTGGGCTTCCGAGTACAAGAAAGTTATCAACAAGCTAAAGCAAGTTCATCAGAGACCCGCTGAGATGATTAGGGACCAAAGCATATGAAGTACAAGATGAGGCTCCAGAAGCTGAGCTTGTTTAGCTGCAAGAAAAAAAGGCTAAAGGGAATCAGGTTGATATTTGCAACTACCTAAAGAGAGTTTAAAAAAGAGATGAAGCCAGACTAAGAGCTGACAGACAAAATACAGCAAATGGAAATTAGAAATACCAATTAGCTGTAAAAGAAAAAATTTTCACAGTGAGGGAGGTCGAACTTTTCAACAGAAACCCAGAGAGGCTGTGGAGTCTCCATCCGTGGAGATATTCAAAGCAAGACAACACAAAGGCCTCAAGGGACCTGATCTAACACTGATGCCACCCTGCTTTGGCCTCTGGAGGTCTCTTTGAATTGTATCTTTGTATGATTTAGAAAAGAATAAAAAGGAGGTTTAGGGAGAAAATCAGAAATGTCACAGCACAAAATGAGATTCAAGAATCAAGGAATATATAAGGCAGACAAAAGAGTTGCTTAAGTTGAATACTAAGCCAGACCCAAAGAATCATAATTTGGTTATAATAGGCTTAACAAAGACAAACTTCCCTTCCCTTTGGAAATCAAAGCCCTAAAGGCTTCTTGTAGTGAGGTAAATGAAGACAAGAATAACCTTGAGCTCCAGTCACACTGTACTTATTCATTGCTCATTTAAGACATAGCAACCTATTGTATATTGCTGCAATTTGTATAGCTAATTATATAGAACTACAGTTACACATTGTGGTTAATTGCTGAAATATACATCCTCTGAAATCATTAGGAGTCTTACCACTGACTCATTTGAAGATTCTAATTTAGCCAGCTGAATTATATCTGACTCATCTTAGCAGGCTGATCTCAGCAGGCTCTTCTCATGTTGCCCTTTGCAGGAGTTTCTCTCTGTACAGAGAGCTTGGGGAGACTAACTGAAGGGAGATGCCCAGTGCTCTGTGAATACTGCCCTTTCTTTCCTCCTTGATAAAGACAGGGATGGTAATAATTGCCTACCTCCATATTTGATGTGTGAATCAATTGATGTAAAAGCAATTTAACAACAGGAATACTAATAGATCTGTACCATTTGCCAGAGTATAAGAACAGCCTTGTTGAACTACTGGAAGGATGAATTGGAGGAAGGATTGCTGACCATTAAAAAACAGCTTTTCAGCAATATCAATTAATATAGTGTTTTTAGGGCTGTCTGAATACCCTGGCAAAGAAACAGTCTTTAAAGGAAATCCAGTTAATTAGGGTTTGCAGAAACCAAAGATAGGAAAAAAACCAAAAACCTAATAAATATTGGCCAAAGGAAGCTCATTTGTAGTAAGATGGCTTCAATGAATGAAAGAGTGTGCTAGGTTTTTCTGTCTGTGATTTATGGTCGCTGAGTGATTACACAGGTACTCAGGGTGTTTATGAAGCATCAAAAGTATTTGAAGAAGCACATAAAATAAAATACAAATTCTAGAATATATTCAAAGCACAGCAATGTTTGTGAGGTCCAATACAGCTGCTGCAGCTGAGTTATATTTTCTATACAAGGATATATTCTATATTTTTACATATATTCTATATATTCTATATATTCTATATATTCTATTCTACTAAAATAGATTTGTTGCTGTACTTTTATGATAAATGAATAGGACAGGAGGAGAGATTGAGATATTTCATTTCTAGAACAGAATTATCACTTTGGGGAACAAGTAAGAAATATGGAGAAGAAAGAGTTACACATGGGAAGAAAAGAGTGAGAGAACTGAGTCACAGAAGATATGGCTGATGGTGTTAAAGACAGCTGAGGTTAAAATGCTGGTTGAGAAAAGATCATTAGCCACTTCGGTTAGGACAGTGCCAGCGGAGCTAAACGAAGGGATTGGGAAGAGTATGGGATCTCCAAAGGTTGACTCTACTGCATTTAATGTGTATAGGGTTGAAAGCAATGGTTTTTGATAAATTAAAACTAAAGCAGGGGTTTATTTTACAAAAAAGATGTCACTGAGAGGACAAGGGGCATGAATGAGGGAATGATAATAGGATAAAATGAAAACAGGCAATAGGTTGGGATGGTGACAGTAAACACAGCAGTAGGGGTTAGATAAAGCAAGAGTTACTGAAAGAAGGAACCGCTGGTTATATTTTATCTGATATGTGTTATCTGATATGGAGAGGTATCAGTGAAATCTTGCATGGAGAAGATGGCTTAAGAAATTACCTGCCTCCAAGAATGTGTGATATAATTCACATGAATGAACCTCAGTAGGCTTCACCAGAGAAGTAAAATGAGGATAAGCAAGAGAAGAATTAGACTCAGAGCTGAAGAAGGAAACCACTGTGGGACCCTATTTAAATTACTGCTGGGACAGGCATGCTGGAGCTACCTCGATCTCCGAGACTTCCATGAACAACACTTGCCAGTTCTGTACTCTGGGCAGCACCAAAGACCAGATCTAGCTCCAGATCCTGGCTGAGGCCATTGGGATGCTTCTTTTTGTCTGAGGGAACATTATGCAGCTGCAGGCAGTATCATGACTCTTTACAAGTGTTTCCTTCAGTCTTTCAAAACACTGGAGTTATACGGACATTCAGCAGAGATGAACCTTATTTCACCTGAAGCCAGGCAAGTTTGGCACAGACAGGCCAGATGGTCAAAATTATGAGTATCGTCCATTTGCCATTCACCCTCAAGCTGTGTTGAATTGCGTCTGGTTGTCTGGACAGCCTGCTTCACTAGGGCATGCTCAAAGACAGCCAAGCCCATTTTCAGATGCAGACAATAAAAAATACACCTATACTACACAGAAGACTTCTGTGACTCACTGCAGCAGCCTAAAAGCTGTTTTGCCAATTTGCCAACTTGTGTGTTGGCTCTGGCAAAATGTAATTGTCTCCCATTAACTAACTTTATTACAGTCTATTCAGATCCCTGCATCTGCTTAGGATCTCAGCACCATGGTTGCCCAACTTCCTAAAGTGTACCAGGCGCACATACCAGTGTTTGTCAAGACAGGATAGCTTTTGCAAAGGCATTGCTGTGCACAGACTTGAATGGGGTGTTATTCATCTCTTTAAATTAGGTTGTCTCTGTTGGCTGCGTTCCCGTTACAGTCACTGGAGATCTGGTCAATACAGCCATAAGGCATCAGACAGTTTATTCTAGACAGCCACATTTAGGTCAGATGAATCATGCCCTCGATACTATGGACAGTATTGACTGGTTATCCATAAGCACAGTTGAAGCTCAGGTACCTGCCTCAAAGGTAAACACTTATATTTTAGAAATCTCAAGTTAAAAACCAGCATCCTGCTGTTGGGCCCATGCCACATGTCCCATAATAATGGGGAGTAAGATGACACATGGAGAACAGGGTGATAACACAGGTCTTGGGAGATTCACATCAACTTCCAGGAGGAAGGAGGAACTCACAGCTGTACAAATAGCCTAAGAGCATCATTTCAGTCCTGACCTCACCACAGTCTTCATCTGCCACCTCCTCTGTAACCAGGTCACTTTGCCTCTCTACACCTTTGCCTCTCACATGGTCAGAATGACATTCCACTTCCCGGACTGTTCTCTCACCTACATAGACAGCAAGCTCCTATTGCATCTTAGCGGACTTATGGCACATGCAATCTTGCATTTTGTTTCAAAATTCTAGTTGCTACTGTGATATGAGTAAATAACAGAGAATCCATGACAGCTAGTCAGGAGAGCTTTCAGTCCCAAGAGTGACTGCCCTTTTAACTAAGAATACTATGTTTTCATATTGGATTGCTTGCTTTTTTTTGTGAGTAGTGTTGCTGCTGCTGAAAGTAAGTGATTTAATTCAAGATGTTTTCTCTTGTTTAAGAAACAGAAACTTAACCCTTGCTCTTTTCAGAGTAAAAGTAACCCTACAGGGAATGTAATAAATATTTAAAATGGATAATTGAAGGAGGAAGGAAAAAAATCATGTCACAGAGGGATAGCAAGAATTTTATTTCAGGGTAGTGACAGCTTCTGTTGTCTCTGCCATCAAATAACTCTGAACTCAGGAGGACTGCTGCATGCAAATGAAGTCAAATGAAATATAGGTGTCCACATCATGTGCATCGTCTTCATCAGAGCGGCAGATCAGTCTCGTCAGCACAGAGGCCAAGCAGTGGGTGCTGAGTGCTCCCCCCATTGGAGGTGGTCTCATGAGGACAAGGTTAAGCCTGGTTAACGGCACGACAGGGAGAGCCTTGCTTTGCACCTTCCCTCACTGTCTTAATTTTGCAGTGGATTTCGTCCCTCAGTGCTGTCAGGCTAGTATGCTCCTCCAGTGATGGAATTTATTTATTTTACCCATGTTTTAAATCACAAGAGAGAGGAATTGTATGCTGATTAGGTGAATAAGCTGTCACCATCCTACCAGGCAGCTACTCCACACCTGTCTTGAAATCAAATGCTGGGCCTGAGCACTGGCTGCAGCAGAGAAGTGTGATGCCAGCCTGGCAGGAGAGAGAATCTTTCCAGAGTTGTGGCTTTTCACCTTCGCTTCTCAAGAAAAAGGCAGGAGTTCAGCCGTGGTTCCCCTGTGCACTCCTGCTCGCCAGAAGACCCACTTCAAGTCACTATCCTGGTACTTTTTGTTGTTGTTTTCAGGGAAACTGAGGCACGAGTAAGTTGAGTATTTTATTCACCTTTCCCTGGGAATTTGGCAGAGCAGGGAACTGGTCCTGGCTCTCCAAAGCCACGCTAGCGCTCTGGCCTTGGACCACCCTTACTTATCACAAGGATCCAGTCAGATTTGTGGTTATTCTTTTCTCAGAACTACATCAATACATAACCTGCTGCAAAGAGCTTACAGTTTTGCACTCCCGGATTTCCCACATGTGCTGAAATCTCGTTGACTCCTTGTCACGGGCCATGACTTTCCACATTCCCTAAAGCTCAATGAGGCCAAAAATAACAAAGTAATTTGAGCAACAAAAAGCCAATGTAACCTAGAAGTGATTCCTCCCAGTGCAGAGTATGAAGTACATATTTGAATTACTTTTCTGGTCTAGTAACGGTTAAACCACTAGCAAGCTACAAAGTGATGGTGATTATATTAGAAAAAAAAATAATTGATTAACTTAAAAAAATAGAACACACCCCTGAGGAGGATCTTCTCAAATATTACTAATTTAAATGTTTTTTGTCCTCTAATTGTACTGACAAACATATCTAAATCTAAACCTATTTTTGATACTTATGAATGGCTGAAATAAAAATTACTTTTACTAACAAGTGATTATGTAATATTAAAATGCCATTATCACATGTATCTGTTTACCAGCTGAAGTTCTAATTGAAATCTGTTCAAAACCCATAATAGCATTAGGTTATGTTATGCTTACAGCATTAAGTAATGATTACAGCTGTAGCTTTTGTTTTTAATTAGCTTTTTTCAGTTATCTGGGAGAGATAGAACCTTTCAAGATCATAATTCACTTTTGATTACAATGGAAAGAGAACAACCCGAGTCATCCTACAGAAAAATGTGTGATGGTATAATTTACATTCC
The DNA here is from genome assembly GCA_026212715.1 of Elanus axillaris. Taxonomy (NCBI): domain Eukaryota; kingdom Metazoa; phylum Chordata; class Aves; order Accipitriformes; family Accipitridae; genus Elanus; species Elanus axillaris. The sequence continues at coordinate 42,140,738 of JANZLQ010000029.1, read as the reverse complement.
TGACTCTGGGGCCGTTAGATCTGACTGTATTTTGATTTCCCGTCACTCATCAGTTATGTTAATTGGGTTTTGATGGCAATGAGGTGCTGGCGTTTGCCCATTCAGGGATCTAAAATGACTTTTTACAAAAAAGAGATGATCATGTATTGTGTCTTACTTTCCCGGTGGCAGGACAGAAGCATTGCTTTTAATGCAAAGTACTGAAAAACAGACCACTTTGTATCAGCTATGCAGCTGAATGTAGCCAGAGGTGAATATGAAAGAGACTCTCAAATGTAGACATAGCTCTGATTCAGAAAAGCATTTCAGCATGTGTCTTCATCATTCATCCCAGCCTATAAACAGATGCACATGATTACTCACCTGCTTTATGTTAAACATCTTGCTGAGTCTCGTCCTATGGAAAGGGCAAGCTGTTGCAAGCAGCAAGTCTACAGGGGGTACTTCATGTGCCCTCGTCAGTGGGTAACTGACACTAACTGCTCGTTAGTAATAAACTGACTCAAGCAGTTCCCTGGGCTAGGAGAAGTGCCCCTGCTGCCCTCTTTCTTCAAACTCTTGCTTAGCTTGTTGTAAATATCTATGCTTGGGAGAACAGATAAATAACTCCATGAGCCAAAAGAGGGAATAATCAGTCTTAATCCGATGGAATGAATGACTGCTGAGAGACAGCGAGCAGCCCAGCTTGCCATTCTGCTGCCACTGGGAGGCTGTGGGGCATCCATGGCCCAGCAAAGCTCCCACCTCCACGTGCATTCACCATGCTGTGCTGAATCTGTGCTCTCAGACAACATACAGGGAGAAAAGACACCCTGAATGTGGCCAGCCATGGGAATTTGGTGGCATTGTTTGCTGGCCAAGTGTTTATGAAGATGAATTAGATGGGGTTGGTAGACTGCGGCTATAAGAAAACAGCAAGGTCATTTATTTCTAACACACCTATATAATTGTGAGATGTGCAGAGTGGCAATAGTAAGAAACCAAGTCTGATGAGCTTACGTGATAGAGATTGGTATCCCTGGAGGGGTTACAGAAATTGTATAAATTGTAGAAAATAGGCCCAGACTGGATGTTGAGAAGTAACATAATCCACCCCCCCTGCTGAGTTGAATCAAGGGGCAAATTGCTCGTAAAACACATTGTCTGTAATTCTCTTGCTCTGCTCAGAGCCAGCAGTTCAGCAGTTTTCCCGTGTCCAGTTGGAAAACAGCTTTCAGGAATTGAAACAGGAATTGTCAAAAATTCACGGTGGAGTAACAAGAATGATCTAATGTCTAAAATACATCTGTAGCATTCATCTGGTCACTGCACATGAATATAACCTGTTAATACCACTTGCAGGTAAAAATATGTAGGCTGGGCTTCAAAGTACCTGACCTGATTCCCCCCTACACACCAGAAAATTATCCTCCTCCTAATTATGCCTCACTGCACCCAGACAGTTCCTTCTCTGTTGACCTGAGCCACTGCTCCAATAGCTGAGTACTTTCCAATCTTTATTGCTGGGAAGACAGGGAGATGCTTTTTCCCCATCAATAAATGAGTATGTGGTACCCTTACCAGGGCACAACTACCACAGGCATTTTCAAGTGCCCCCTGTGAGCACAGGGACAGAGTCAGCATCTCTCACTGGGGCCGGTTAAATACAGCCTTTCCCTCCCTGGGATAACTGGTCTGCAGGGGAATGATCCTCAATGGTTATTCCAGAGTGAAGGATTGAGAGGTTTTGGGCAGGCTGTCAGTTTCTGCTGGGATGTGATGCTCACCCCCTCTTGCAACAGAGTCGAGGGACCTTCCTTCCCATGGCAGTCCTCCCATGGCAAGCTCCTGCTGTGCTCTGCTTTCTAAGGCCACTCAGAGCTAATGGACATTGGCTTTAGGGTCCTCCTTGACTTTGACAACAGAGGACTTTTTGTCTTTGTTTATACAAACTGGTAGTTCTTAAAAAGCTGTGTGAAGTCTAATGCAGGAGGGTAGCAGCATTGATTTTGCTTTTTTTGGAAAATGAAGCATCAAGTTCTTTGCTCTTTATATCAGCTCCCCTACAGGATCTATGGTGAGACCCAGGCAGCCTGCACAGGACAATATCTGTGCTGGGGAAGAGCCAAGTCTCTTCCTGATGACACCCTGCACCGTTGGGAGGCCATGCAAGGACGCAGACATGGGCTAAGTCCCATATCGGACAGATGCCAACCGAGGAGATGCAGACACACTCACAGGCTCAGGTGACTTGAGATCAGACCTCCCATGACACCACATAAGACTGCAGTGGCTGCACAGGGGAACCTGAGAGCAGAAGATCAAAAGTGATGCTGACATGAGACAAGTTTCATTGGGGATGAATGTGCCAGCAAGAGAAGGCAGTTCCTGTCACTGCTTACAGCCACAGCAGCTTTCATCGAGGATAAGATGGGCAGCAGACAGTGGTGCCATTACAGGAAACTTCTCCTGCTCTTGCTCTGGATTTTGTTCTTAACCACTGAAGACTTAAAATTTTTTTTCAGTGAAAAAATAGGGGAAAATAAGAGTTTATGGCCATTATTTTTCCAGCAATAACCTTACCTAAGGTGCATGAGTCATTCTTATTTCCATTCTAGATTTGGACCAGCTAATGCTGGGATTCAAGCCTGCCCTTTCCACAACGTAAGGCAGCAACCCAGCTGCCCAAACAGTGGCTACGCTGGGACTGCTTGCAATTTAGCAAAATTCTTCCAGAGATCTGAACAACATTTTGCAGGCAAAATTTCAGCAAAGTGAGTGCATTGCCACAGAAAGTGCTGGCTCATTTCCTAAATTCAGGTTAAAAAAATATATAAAAAAATCCAACCCCATCTAAACATCAATGCAATGCCATTAGAGCGATGTAACAAAAATAACTCTGGCCTGAAGACTCAGAGATTTAAGTGAGACTAGAATAGGCCTTTAATTACTTCCATCTTTAGTCTTTAGCAGCCTCGACAGGACTAAAATAGTTCCCTCCCTCCTCTTCCCACTGTGTCAGTAGGACAGAGCTATGCATGAGGATTCACACGCTCCCTAATGTTGTGTCTCCTTAGACATAACGATACGTCCACTAGCTTTCTCTCCCCTCCCACAGCAGGCATTCAGCATGGATCAGCCATACCACAGCCAAAATCAGAGGCACGCAGGTGGATTTCTTTTTTTGTCTCAGCCCTGTCCCTTTCCCCCTTTCCTTTTTTCAGAGGAGATGCAGATGGCAGTCGTTCCCTTTGCTGTGCATGAGTGTCTAGACGCAAAAACTCCTCACAGCTTGTGCAATTTTCTGAGCTGCCTTCTGCTCACCTCCACCTCCTCATTTTCCTCTTTGTCTGCTTTCCGTATTCTCCATGCTGCTATTGGTCCTGTGGAAATCAAAGCCATAAGTAGTCATTTTTTCACTGCTCCTATGTCCTCTCTCCCCCCTCTTCCTTTAACATTAATATTAATAGCTACTGTACCTTTCTTCACTGTTGCTTTCTTCTTGATCCTCAAGGGAGTAAGCTTTTTCTTGGACTTTCTGCTACAGCGAACGCTTGTTTGAAGGAATGCTAGGGCATGCTGGGAAGCACACCGGTGATGCCTGTGATACAATATTGGGCCAAGCAGCAAAGGTATTAAATGCTATCATACTTATCAGAAGAGTCAAGCATGCTTTTATCCCTGCCACATATGGCTGGATTTTTTTTTCCTTGTTGCTCTCTTAGCAAAAATAGCTTTTTAATCAGTCCAAAATCTCCAAGGAGAAGAAAAAAATAAATAACCCCTTTCCTACGCCCTCCTTGATGTTTTTCCACAGGGCTGCTGCCTGACGAGCAAAGAAGCAAGTGCTGTTTTCTCGCCTGTTGTCAAACCACACACACACACAAATAGATACTACAGGGACACACATCACCAGCACCCCCACCACTGCTATTATTTAAAGCACTGAGTTAATGAGCTATCCTGCCCTTCAAGGTTTGCCCGCCTGTTGCTAGTCCCTGGGGCTGAGAGCTGAACTCTTTGCATGTGCGTCAGCCCAGCTCTTGCATTTGTATCCTGTGATGCACTTGCATGTCTGGAGTACTAGGAAGAAATCCTCCAGGTTTGATTTCACTTACACAGTATAATGCATGACGTTTCTGCTCCATGGGGGCTGTACGCAATCCACGGTGAAGGTTGCTACTTAGGATCACAGTGGTGCCCAAAAGGCAGAAGGTGAATTTCTTGATGTCGTTGTCACAATAAACAGGTTCTGTGGTAATAATGAAACTCCCTGTAACACTCAGGCTGAGCTACTCCATGCATGGTTTCTGCTTGGATGCATGTAAAGGTTATTATTTGCTCCTGTCTTGACACTAGGGATCCACTCCCTTTGAAAGCAAGGATTTCTTTAGTGTGCGGAAGCAGACTATGTCTGGGGCAGAAGGGATTTTTTTTACACTGCCCTTTTACACTTCTTTTGTGACATGTGCTGCAGCTGGACACAGCAACGAGTAATCCCCCTCCCCACTCTCCCACATTCCCTGGGAGCTGCTGCTGATGTGAAACCTGTCGTTGTTATGGCCAGTGGAAAGACCCCCATGAGCAGCAGTGGGTTTGCATCAGCTGGAGAAAGGACTGAGGGAGGTCAGGAGATGGATTGGTGCTGGCTTTCAAGTTATGGCCCCTTCCTATCTTTTCCCTTTCCTTCTCCTGCAAAGCCTTGTGCGAGCTGATAGGCACAGACTAGCTGCCCTTTAGACTCTGTAGTCTGGGGAAATCTCCCGTACGCTGATCTAAAGGCTGCAGGACTGAAATATGTTGTACTGGCACCATAGCTGTGCCTTGGGAAGAAAACTGGTAGGGGATGACAACTATACACTGAGTTATGAATGGGAGAGAAACACCAAGCACTTGTGCAAAAGCCCACTGCAACCAAAGGAGCTGCAGATTGCAGAGACACAGGTCAGGCTCCTTTTACATGCTTTTTGGAGACTAGAAAGCCTCACACAAGAACAGCCTTGTGTCCAGCAGCATGAGTCTCAACCACTTCAGCTCCAACCGGCAGTACCACAAGGCTCTAATGGGAGAATGGCAGATTGACTGCCACAAGAGTCAGGAGAGTCATTAGTCCTAATAAACAAAAGGAGGTGGTGTGGAGGGTCTATTTGCTTGTCGTAATCACCAGTTTGATGACTTAAAGCATGTGCAGTGGTTTCAGAATCTAATTGGAGATGCCTTGTGTTTGCAAACATGAAACCTAAACAAAGTTTCGGGCAGTGATCAGAGGATACTTTTGAGATCTCTGCAGGAAAACTAATAGGAAAATTCAAATGAGGTCACATGCTTTGCTGCTTGTCTACAACATTCTCCCAAAGGTCTCCCTGCTCCCCCAGCTTATAAACCTAATTAACCCCCTGCACCTTGTTGCCAGGCATGGAATTTTAAGTAATTATGGGGATGTGTGGCTTCCTTACCAGCACGTCAAATGCTTCATGGCACACTCCCGAGAGCCAGTATCTGCCTTGCACTCCTTTGTTCGGTGTTGCAGGGGGTAGCCAGCTATCCACATATGCAAAACCTCGACTGAAGGGATCAATTTACTGAGTTTTTGGACCAAGGGGGATAGAAATTCCCCCAGAGGGTCTTGCAGGTTCCTGCAGCACTCTGGAGCAGGAGGCTTTGAGTCTGAGTTGTCCTCAGATGTTTTAAACTACTTCACAGGCATTAACTATGCCCATTTCATACACACAGTCCTACCTTAACCAGCTCCCCTGAGCAACATGGATGGTGTGTGAGATTTTCTGCATGTTCAGCTGGCAAGGGACAGCCTGAGGATTTTACTCCACTTCTCCCACAACTCTTTACACATTCCTCATTAGAGTGCCTGGATTGAAAGAATAAAAACTGTAACCAGGAAAAAAATCTCAGAGCAGCAAGCAGAGCTCCAGGAACTGAATAGGAGCTTTGGTGCAGGCTGCTATGGAGGTTGCCCTCTCTGCACTTGTCTTTCCATTGCAGCAATGAATTCCTGGCTACCCTGCAACTTGGTGATGAGGAGAAGGCACCTTTGCTCACCCCACCACTCTCTTAGACTCTATCACACCCTGATGTTCAAGTTTTTTTCATGGAGTGCAGAAGTTAGAGTCAAACCTCCTCAGGTGGAGAAGGACTCCAAACCTTCAAATGCCACCTCCTGAGCGGGTGCACTCACCACTATCGTAGCAGGCAAAATGGGGACAGAAGTATTTTAAGAGTCCTCAAATATATGACCATAGTTTAAGAGAGGTTTCAGACTTTGTGTCGCAGGGCAGATAAGCTCAGATGACAGTCTCACAAACTTCTTTCTTGGTTTGCCTCTTGGTTGGCTTGGAGGATCCACTATTCAGCACATTAGATGTCGTAAATCAGATGTTAAGCATCTATTTTCCCCACCATTCATTACACAAGGAATTGAAGAGTTGCTCCATAATGTACTCAATTTACACTAATTTTACTGTACAGAATTTAAAATACTGTAAATTCCCAGACCCTGAGCAAACTTGGAGGACCTGCAGTCTCAGCATCATCATACAGTGCTGACATGAAGAACTGTCTGTCTAAACTTCTCTCTCCACCTTAAGGAGTATTTATGTCCCCCATATATAGCTGGGCATGGCATAGTTTTTCATTTCAAGGGGAATCCTTATATATTGGAAATCTACCCTGGTTGCTGTCAGGAAAAGGCATACAAGTCTTTCACTGAATTACATAGTGCCTGGTACGATGCAATCATTGCAGTGGCCTTTGTGACATCTTTTTGATTTAACTCCACTTTGCATTTTGTTTTCCCATATATTGAGACAGCAGCAGGTTTTTCTATGGCCAGTACTGGACTGTTAAATAAAATAAGTGTCCTAGCACAATTTTCAAAATGATCAGGAATAAGCTGAATAAAAAGGATATCTTTGAGTAAGAACTTAATAAAAAGCATGCCAGTTACTGTTTAACAATTCAGGAGATGGTGGCACAAATTCTAATGGCACACAAACGATGCAGATTCCTAAAGATAACACTACAGCAATTTGCTATGTGTATATTAAGATGGCATCTACGAACAGTTAGTGCTATTAAATGTTGACAACCAACCTCAAACACAAGTAACTACTCTCGATGTTTTTAAACATTTTCCAGGAAGATATCGCTGTCCTATTACATTCTGTTTACATCAGTTGATTAACCATATATTTCAAGTACCTATTAGTCCTGTGACCTACTGAATAAAGCATTTGCCTTGACTCAGGGGTTTGCATCCACAAATCTTACTTAGTGGGTGACTTTCCCTTTCTCTGATCCAGTTTCTGCAGATATAAAACAGGGATAATGATAATGACCTCCTTAGTAATGCCATTAGGGATTTACTAATAAGCTAATTATTATTGGGGAATAAAACTTTACGTGAGGAACCATTTATCAGAGCATCCCCACAGCTTATTCACACTCCATAAGCGATTTATGAATGGAGCCTTAGAGGGAAGGTCGATGAAAAGTGCATCAGCGCTAAAGCAGCAAAGATCCAAAGCTCGTGGCCACATCTCCAGCAAATAGGTGTTCATCGAGGCATAGGCATGCACAAATTCTCAGTAGTTCTTCATCTTTATGTGCCTCCTCAACCTTCCTCAGCTGCTGCTTTTGCTGAAGGAGGAGGAGGTGGACACTACTTCTTTAGCCCTTTCAGTGCAAAAGTATGGGATTCTTCCATGTTCAACCCTGCCACCAAATGAGCAGCAAACACTTGCCCTGCAGCTGTTTCTGCAGTGTTACACCCATCAGTAACAAGGGAAACTATGATGAGGGACTGTGCTTGGAAAAGGGTATCAGGTGCAGGTGGAGGGAGCTCCCTCATATGGCCTGGAGCACACACTGGGACCTTTTAGACCATGACAGTAGTGAACAGTATACAAAAACCTCATCTCCAACATTATTTTGCTTCTGGATGGACAATCTGAAATGTTAATAACTTATTTTTCTTTTCCCTTCTGCCTACTAACCTCTTTCTCTATAGGCTTTCTTCATCACAAATTCCTGTTTAAGCCTCTGCAGAGCACTTGGCTTGCTCAGCTGCAAAATTTGCTTGGACTGCAAAACTCTGAGATCTGACTGGGTGCCAAATATGGCTCTTTGGCTTCTACCATCCCTTCAAATGGGGATTTTAGCCTCCATGTTTACTTTTAAAAATAGGAATTCACCACTGCAAATTACAGTAAGGTCGCAGGCTGAAAAACTTTTGAAGCACAAGTAGTGTTCTCCTCTATCCTTCCAGTTGTAGGGAATGATGAGGAAAGAAACAGGAAGAGCCAGGAGATCAACACCAGCAGAATTTGGGAGGTTTTGATCATGGAATGCCCAATACAACACCAGGCCTGCTGGCAAGAGATGCGGTATGCCCAAAGGTATGTGTCAAAGGTGGAAAAGGATCTTTGTGCAGGATTTAGCAAGGCTCATTGAAAGAGCCTTAAACTAGATTTGAAGGGGGAAAGGGATAAAACCAGGCTTGCTAAAGATAAGCCTGAGGGTAGTATGCCAGTGTTTGAGTGACACGAGTGCTAGTGAGGTCCTTTAGTCTACCATCTCAGTGGAGGTAGGGAATGGAGATCCATGCAACAGAAAAGATGCAAGTGTTATTGATGTGTTAGAAACCACAGAAGTGTCTGAGAATGGTCCCATAGGAATTAGGGCTTCTCCCTCTAAAAAGGTGGTGGGATCAATAGCCCAACTGAAGTGCATCTACACCCATGCACGCAGCATGGGCAACAAACAGGAGGAGTTGGAAGCCGTTGTACAACTGGAAAACTATGATATAGTTACAATCACAGAAACATGATGGGATGACTTGTACAACTGGAGTGCTGCAATGGATGGCTATACATTCTTCAGAAAGAATAGGCAAGGAAGAAGAGGCAGTGGCGTAGCCCTGTATGTTAGGCAGTGTTTTGACTGTCTAGAGCTTGATGATGGTGACAATAGGGTTAAGTGTGTTTATGGGTAAGAATCAGGGGAAAGGCCAACAAGGCAGATATCATGGTGGGAGTCTGTTAGTGACCAACCCAACCAGGATGAAGAGGCAGGTGAAATATTCTGTCAGCATCTGGGAGAAGTCTCATGATCGCTAGGCCTTGTCTTGGGGGGGACTTCAACTTACCAGATGTCTGCTGGAGATACAATACAGCAGAGAGGAAGAGTCCCGGAGGTTCCTGTTCCTATCTGTGGAAGATAACTTCCTGACACAGCTGGTGAGTGGGCCAACTAGGGAAGGTGCCTCACTGGACGTGTTGTTTGCAAACAG
>JANZLQ010000029.1:42110744-42129547 GCA_026212715.1 Elanus axillaris | reverse complement strand
ACAATCCAAGGGGAAATGGTTAGTGACCTGCTACACCACTTAGACGCAGACAAATCTATGGGGCCAGATGGGATCCACCCAAGGGCACCGAGGCAGCTGGTGGGAGTGCTCACCAAGGCACTTTCAATCATTTGTCAGCAGTCCTGGCTAACTGGGGAGGTCGCAGTGGACTTGAGGTTAGCAAATGTGATGCCTATCTATAAGAAGAGTCAGAAGGAGGATCCAGGGAACTACAGGCCTGTCAGTCTGACCTCGGTGCCAGGATCATCTTGAGTGCCATTATGCAGCATGTACAGGACAACCAGGCGATCAGGCCAGTCAGCAGGAGTTTATGAAAGGCAGGTCCTTGCTTGACTAATCTGATATCCTTCCATAAGAAGGTGACCCACTTAGTAGATGAGGGAAAGGCTGTGGGTGTTGTCTACCTAGACTTTAGTACAGCCTTTAACACTGTTCCCCACATCATTCTGCTGGAGAAACTGGCTGCTCATGGCAGAGAATCATTATGTGCCTTGGGTAACGACAACAACAAATCAAATGCTAAGTCCCATGGCTAGGCAAGATGTCTAAGGGTACTGTAGGCCTGTTCTCAACCAAATCACCTGCTCAACTGCAGTCTACCGTTGACTACACCATACCCTAGACGACACTACTGGGAGGGTATTACACACATCTGTGCATGCCTTAGTGTCATTCTAGGGACTTTCTAAAGTGGTGAACGCAGGCTGGATAAAGACAGCAAGTTACTGGGAAACAAATCCTGCGGAATTTACCTCTTCAAATCCTGAAGGCCCTCTTCCCTTGTATACAGTAATCCGTTCCCGTTCATTTAATGGGAGTCATGTTCAAGGGCTCCACATGAAAAAAAATGCATAGCTGCCACAATGAATAAAGCTGTGCCAATGACTACAGGATGTAGTTTCAAGTCATATAGGCTAAAGATGGTTGCTATACAAGGAACAAGTTCTTGTAGTCAGATAATTGACACACAAACATATGAAAGATGCTAGATCATAGGTTTCACCCATCTCTGTCTTAGATCCAAAGGTCAGGATCAAACTTCATGTCAGAACGAGTGGAACAGGAGGTAGAAATCAAATGAAGTTAGCATTCTTGTGTATTGAGTACTGAGTCAAGAATAACACTTTCTTAGCTGGAATAGGATAAAAGCATGTCAAGGAAAGAAGAAATTTGACCCCAATGAGAATCAGTCTGCAGTTGGGGAGCTAGCTCTTCCCACAGTCTTGATCCTGGCCTTTCTCTTCATAGCCAAAAACATTACCTCAAAATCTGTGCATCGAATCTTCACAAAGTGAAATCCATACTGTCAATTTGTAGGAACAATGAAGGTCTAGCATCAGTGGAAATTGGCTCAGATGAAACCATGATTCATTTCAAAGTTCATATGTATTGAATAGAAACTGACACTCAGCTTCACTGTAAAACATCAGCCTTTCAAAGCTCAGTGGTATGAGAACTGGCAAAAAGGGTTTGGCTTTTCACAGAGGCCATATGCTTCAATTTGTTCAAAGCGAACTTGGCGGGAATAGCACTCTGAAGAGGAGGTGGTTGGGCAGTGTGCAGCCAGGTTAGCTTTGCAGCCACGTGCTGGATAACTTTTTCCCAGTTAAAGAAAGAAAGGTTCTGATTCTCCTTTCATTTACACCAGTGAAAATAACATGGACTGTGCAAGTCAGGGAAGAGAATCCAGCTTAGATGAGAGAACGATCTAGTCCAGAAAGAGAGAAAAATTGTCATCCTGAAACTCTGCTCTGCAGGTGTTTCTGCTATTACAGATGTCTTGTACAAAGCCCCTAGCAGCATGTAATTGAAATCCAATCAGACCTAAGTAAGGACTGTTCTAAGAAACACAACTGTCTCCTTCCTTAGTTCACTGTTGTGGTGCATTCTGTCAGGAGTCCCCGCAGCACTCAGGGTAAATGACTGGGGAGGGACACCTCATGCAAACTCACAAGACAAATTATATTAAAAATTAAAAGTGAAAAAGCAAACAGCTCGATTGGGACTTGAAAGAATAATAGCTGTACTGTGTGCTTTCACTCACAGCTTAAGTTCTTATGGCTGTTGGAAATACTAAGGGTTTGATCTGGCAAATCTCTTGCATGCAGAATCCCTGGGAGTTAGGACCACTCTGTCCTAATTGTGCTATTCTTACCTGATCTTTTGACTGTATTTCTGCTTCCCTCTTACCACTGCAAGACTACAGCCATACCAACAGCATATGTGGGCAAGCCCCAGCTGGCATCTTTTCCCCAAGATAGGTGCTTACATGACACAAAAACCTGAATGAAAATGCAAATGCCCTAAGGCTGGAAATCTTACTCAGGTTCCCATCCAAGGCCCATTTCTCTTAGGAGAGCTGTTTTTCTGTGCTTTGTAGTCTGTAAGCAGTTATACAATGGCTTTTGCTTGAAGGTTTCTTGTCTTGGGGAAATTACCTTCAGATAGCCATAGCCTTAGTCATGCATTCCTTTGGCCATGCATAGTTTTCTTATGCTGTATTTATACTGTGCTAACCATGGTAAAGCTGGGGCCTCTGGTCCCTGCCGCAATACACATCATTAATAACACTGAATTCTCAAATGAGTTGCTAGGAAGCTAGGGCTTCCAAGGCTATAGGTGGTTATATCAGTAAGCCTTCAAGAACTGACATCATCTCTCCAGTAGGTGCGAGGCACAGGGAATGTAAAGCATAAATCATTTGCTAAGGTAAACCCAGGAGAAATACAAGATCCCAGCCTTCCTAAGCCTGCCATGGGCTGAACACATCCTTCTGTACAGAGCCAGCCAGGCAATCGAATGTTGATTTATCTTATCACCAGACCTTCAAGAAATGCATGTCCAAAACCATTAGCAAAGCCTCCATCCTACCTCATTCCCCCCACTTCTGAGATATTCAGCTAATGGTGATCAGGGAGGCAGAGCTGAAAACCGACCCAGACAGGCAGGCTGATAGTGTGCATGTCCTAGCCTGTTCCACAGGAACCCACCGCTGTGATGAAACCTTGCACCTCTGGCCCTTTTGGGTTTTGTAACTAAAGAGCCTAATTTCACTGAAGGTATTGGGGTGGGGGACGATGAGGTACTAGCAAAAGGTCTGAATAGCTATTCCCTAGGCTATTCTAACCTGAAGGGCCAGCAGAGCTGTGTGTAGCTTTCTGGAAAATAGGCCCATCCTCCTGTCAGTGATGGTTATCCTCATTCCTCAACACTTTTCTTTCTGGTGTTTGGGGAATATTCCAGATATTTGCAGAATATTCCAGACCCCCAGTTCCCCTCACTGGGTCCAGCTCCACCCTTCAGAATCCAGTCTGCATGTGCCACACTCAGCTCAATGTTAGAATTACCATCACCAGTAGCAAACTCTGCACCAGATGGACACAGGCCTTCCCCACTCATCTTTGTGTGCTTACAAAATATCTCCCCGCACTTAAAACTAGATTAACCTAGCACTTTTTTAATGTAAAGACTAGTTCTCAAGACTTCTATCTGTGCTGACAACAAAGCCTGTGTTAGTTTCAGAAGCACAGAAATTGTGCTAGTTTCAGGGGGGCTCCTCTGTGCTAATGAATGTACAAGTATCTAACTGAAGAATCTGGTCTTCAGAAATTGCCTGTAGCAAGGTCCCCATGCTCTGTCCTTCCCATGAAAGGGTTGTCAAGCATTGGAATAGGCTGCCCAGGAAAGTGGTGGAGTCACCATCCCTGGAGGTATTTAAAAGACATGTAGATGTTGTGCCTAGGGATGTGGTTTAGTGGTGGACTTGGCAGTGTTAGGTTAACAGTTGGACTCAATGATCTTAAAGCCTTTTCCAACCTAAGTGATTCTATGATTCTACAATCTCCATCTCTCTGAAGGAGAGGAGCTGGCCTCTACCTATGGGATCCTGCTGCAACTCCTCCAGTCAAGAACATTTCTGCAAGACAAGGTGGTCATGAAAGTCACCTTATACCACCTCTTTGTCACTTGCCACAACATACCTGAGACTCCTGTCTTGTAAGAAATCCAAGGTCCTAATGTAACTTTAGCTTAAAGCCATAGAGGATTATTTTTAAACTGGTGAGTAAGCATTCATCAGAAAATGAAATGATGTTGGGAGAAAGTGAGTGTAGGATCTACCCTTATTTTAAAATTCAATTAGCAGCACAACTGTGATGAACAGCCCTGTGGTTATGTAGATTTAGTAAAGTCATTAAGATCTCAGATTACATGTGATGCTATTTCCCCTTACTCTCCCTTTTGCTGCCCCCAGCAATTCTGCCTGTTTTCAGCCTATCACAATACAAATGGAAACAAATCACCAGGGGTTAAACAGCCTAAATTGGATTACAGTCACACTGTTCAGAAAATAGAGTATTGCTGGTAATTGCATTCCGTTGAATAAATATCTCTACATTAGTTTACATCACATTAGTATTCTGACAATGATTATTCTCATTGTAATTTGCCTGTTCAAGAATAAGTGTAACACAGAGCTCAGAATCCAAACAATTGATGTTTTCTGAGTGCTGGTATTTGTTTTAAAAATTAAAAAGCATCTTTGTTGGACATGAATAAAATCTTAGATCAAAAAAATCCCAGACCCTTCTTTCAATCTTTCTGAAGAGTTATAAACCTAACAACTCAAGGCCCAAACTTGTTCCTGCTGAAGTCAGTAGGACTTCTGCTAATCTGTCTTGCTTCAGGACCCTCAAAATTTCTTTTATTTATATCACAGTGGTCTCCTAAATTTACTGGTTCCAAAATATTTATGGATAGTTTGTGATGACTATTTTGATATCAAAGAATTCCAGTCTGAAATGGGGTTGGCATGGTTCAAGGGTAAATTTTACCCTTGATCACTTCTCAGCTATTTTATTCCAGTTTCTAAGTAACAGCCTGTCTTAGTCAGAAGTCTCCATACCTCCCTCCCCACTAGCCAGCTTTACTATGACCACTGACTGCAGTTCACTGAGATGATCATCGACCACTTTGATTTTCTTCAGTGCCTGCTGTTCTTCACTTTCTCAGGGAAAGAGACAATGCCCTGACAGGCAGATAAAAAAGGATATAAAACAATAACAGTAAAGAGCAATTTAGCCAGGCACTTCTGTAAGCCTCATGGGGTCACAGGAGACACATCTCAAGTTTCTCAGTTTCTTTGTTTCTCCAGCTGACTTTTTGTCTCTGAGACCTCTGATGTTGCCCAGGGGAGTTTAAGGACCTCCGGCTCAGCAGGACAGCTGTCTAGCAAGCCAAGAGCATCACTGGTGTTCACGGCCCAGCAGGTTCAGGTGTGGAGCTAAGAAGATAAGAGAAGGCAGGGGGGAAACAGCGGCAGTTAGAGAGACAGAAATACCACTTCATTCCTTGCTGTCAAGCTCAAGAACAGCCACACTACCCCACTAAGCACGTTTCTTAATGCAGCCCATAGGCCTCCCTTGAAAGAAATACCCAATGGCTGGATATCTTGCACTGGGCATTTGTACTAATTATTTCTTTCCCTTGCCATAGGTCCAGTAATTAAAAATTCCCCAGGAGAACTACACCATCCTTTTCTCTCAGCCACTGAGCAGTAGCACAAGCTGCAAAAGATGTGGAGATTCAATAGTACTACGTGACTGTCCCAGGTACCTATCTCTTTTGCCACATCAGAATGTTCTAGATGCTGATATTTCCATGTTTATCTCAGTGATGATGACTTCTTATGGCAGTACTTCAAATGGAAAAAGTTCTTGGGATGAAATGTCCCTGTCTTGTATAAAATAAAATAAAATAAAACAAAACAAAATAAACAAAGACTGTGAGGGCAAAGGAAGAGGGGATTGACATGAAAGAACAGATGTGAGTGTGATGATCAAGACTTGAATTAGCTGCACCTGTGTAAGTATAAAGTTGAGAAACTGGTCATTGTTTACATTCTGAACATAATATTTGAATAAGGCTATCAATAACGGACAGCCTCCGGGAGGCAAAACCTACCATGGCTGGCATTTTCCAAAGAATTATGGGACCTTGGAGTCCAATTTCCACAGGCCTCCAGCCTGTAATCTTGTTGATATATCACTTCCATATGTAGGATTTGATGCTAAACATTGAGAACAATCCACATTTTACTACTGATACCAAGTGTATAAGAGAGGAACAAAATACGCTGCAAAAACTGTTATGAAACTGGAAATTGGGAGCAGTATGGGGCTGCATGAAGACAAAATACAGCAAAGAGCCCAGCACTTTAGCTCGTTTCCTGGCAGCTGACACCCTATATGGCAAAGGCAGAAAGTGGCTGTAGGCAGTGGTGACTGAAAAACAGTCATGGGACAGAGTGCCATGTCGCTGGTGGAAAGTTCTTGCAAAAAATAAGGCTATTTGTTGGCATTAAGTGTGATCTGAGAAAGTCAGAGGGGAGAGGGATAGAAAGAGGCCACGACAATAGGCTCCATCCAGGCACAGGCACCATGAGCCCTTTCGCACCACAGAAACAGATCAGGGTGTTTGGAAACTGGTAGGCACAAGGAGGACTGGCCGAGAGGATTAAGGTCAGTACGCTAACGGCAATGCTGCCTGAGGCACCAGCCCTGCACCCTTGAACTTTTCAGTACGTGAATATCCCTTACTTATTGCAGATTTTGTTTGTAAGTTAATCTCGAGCTCAAGCCAGGGACATGTATTTGAAGCTGGGGGAAATGAGGCTGGATCTGTTCTCCTCAGTCATGCTTCTGCCTTCTGCCAGGTTTACAAAGAGATAAAGCAATCCTGCATCCTCTGTGAACACCAGCAGAAGACTCCTCTCTTCATTTAAGCGAGGGGCTGGATACTCCCTTACTGAAGTAATTCCACCAATCTCCTTCTGCTGTAACCCAGCACAAGTCAGCCCCGTGATGATAAAAGCTGGGGCCATGCTTTCCAGAATGGGGGATAATGCAGCACTAACTCATCCTAATTTTTAAAGGGGAGAGCTAATACCTTTGGTCAGGAATTTACGAAAAATTAACTTAGGGCACTGACCCAAAACACAGCAATTTGGAAGCTGAAGGAGAGATAAACAGAACCTATTACATGGCAGCAGCATTTAACTATAGCGGGAATGCTGATATCTGACATCTGAGTCTTGGCTCAGTAGCTACAGATATCATAAAGCCACCATGTGTAATTAGACACAATCTGTGATGTGTATTTCATAATAAGGCCAGAAGTACCACAGCACAGTTACTGACTTCATTCACAAACTACAAGCCCGATCTTTCCAGGTCACAGTTAAGGTCATTGTCTAGCAACAGCAAAAAAGTCATCTGTTTCCTGACAGGTATTTACAATCTTCCCAAGGCTGAGTTAATTATTCAGATTTTATTTTGCTTATGACATAAACCTTGGGGGTAAAAGCAACACAGAAATAAAGTGGGAAAAAATTTCTGTTCCAGAAAACCAAACCCCATAAATCTGACCATGGTGCATTTTTTCATTAGTATGTAAAAATAAATCACATTCTAAATTCTTACTGAAACACAGTAGCTGTTTTTGCTGTCTGAATTTAAAACAGCCTAAAACCCCAATATGTTAGTGGTAAGTACTGCTTTTCTTTTTTTTCCATATGAGTTACAAATACAAAAATTTAGATCTGACCCCTCCTTCCCCAAAGCCATTACTAAAATCACATGCAAAACTGATCCTACTGGAAGCACAATTTACTTCAAGCACCTTCGCTCCACTTGGCAAAGAATGAGCAATAATCCACATGCTGGTCTCTGCCTATAAGCCATTTCTAAGAAACAAATACCTTAATCTTAGCAACAACAGGGTTTGGTATTTCTAACTAGAAGCTTTTAACAGAGAAACCTTATTGGAAAAGTTAAAACATAAGCAATCAACTTCTCAAGGCCTCTTTTGTGGAATGAATAAGGCTAGCTTCAAGAAAGCTAGAGGACCCCAGACATGCACAGCACTCAGTGCCTTCATTCCAGCATGGAAGATGCCACCTTGTTGCCCTTCCTCACAAGCACTGAATACAGCAGTACCAAAGAGACCATATTACTTGAAAGCCAAGCTCTCACAGCCTTGCTTACAAGAGTAGCACCTTCTCACAATCCTGCTCAGATCAGTAAAGAATGGAGGCAACCTCTGGCCTTAAGTATGCATTTATTTAGGATTTGTAATGTATATCTTTCATAAGACCTGATGCTGCAGTCAGTACTGTGTTGAGCTTGGGTTTCAGACTTCAGCCCATCAGTACTAATATGTCGGAATTTCTAATGGTGAAGGGAATTCATTAAACCCTTGACCAGAAGAAGAGCATCACTGCTCAAGCCTGTCAGTCCCATCATGGGGCAGTGACAAGGTCCCCTGGGTACCAGCGCAAAGTAACTAAGAGGGTGCTATTCCCATGGATAGACTGCACACACAGTCCTACAAAGCACATACAGCTGGGGAAGAATCAGGGAAGCAGTTTTCTGATTTGTCATCTGTTCAGATGACCCGGTATATCTGCAAGGATAAGAAAAGTAATTTTCTCAGGCATCCATAGACAGAGACATTTCCAAGCAGAAAAGTGCTTCTGCCTTTGAAGTCCAGGAAAATCAGAACTTAAGTATTTAGGCAAGGAGAGCCTTGAGGGGTTTTATTTCTTCATGGAGTTTCAAATCGAGCAGAAGTTTTTATCTAGTTCTTACTGAATCAGACTCCTGGATGGAGTTGAAAGAAGCTGTAAATTGGATTCACTGGATCTAGTAGGCATTATTAATAAGTAGATCTACTGTGTCCTGTGTGAATCATAGAATCATAATTTGGACTGAAAGAGACCTGCAGAGGTCATCTAATCCAACCCTCTGTGCAAAGCAGGTCTACTTACATCAGGTTGCTCTGGGATGTATCCAGTCCAGTCCTTAACACTTCCAAAGGTGGAAATTACACAGCATCTCTAAGCAACTTATTCCAGTATTTGTTCACCGTCTTGGTAAAAAAAAAAAAAAATCTTAATATTTAAAATGGCATTTTCCATATTCCAACTCATATCTGTTGGCTCTGTCACTGTCCTTGCACTGGGGAGACCAAAACTGAAGCAGCACTCAGATCCTATCTCAAAAGTGCTGAACAGAGTGGAAAGATCACTTCAATGGACATGATGACTACACTTTTATTAATACAGCCCAAGGATGCAGTTGGCCTTGGAAGGACATGCTTGAAATATGGCCATTATATGGCTTTAAATAGTCTGCACTGGAAACCCAGAACTGACAATGTTTCCCTTCTGCACTTATAAAAGAAGGTGCAACCAAGACTCTAAAAGGCCATAAATTGTTCAGATTTCCTCATGGATGAAGAGTGAAATGAAATGGAAAAAAAAAAAGGACTGATATTTCACAAGACTTGTGAATCCTGCTGAGTTTCATTAATACACAAAACGGTTCTGTGTGACACAGTTACGGAGGCACTTCTTCAGAGGATCCAAAATCAGACTAATTGCTCATTTTTCCTGTTGTAACCAAGCTACAGTTCATGACATCTTATTCTGAAGACATTACCTCCACCTGGATATTATTGTTAAACCTTTGAACAAAGAAATGGCACAGACTGTAGGAACTGTTTTGCCTGATCTTCTACTCTATATCAGCAAAACAATACTGTCCTGCTTCTGATTAGATACTCAGGATCAGTAGACTGTAAATGCTAAAATGGGAAAATATCCAGTAGAATTAGACTGTTGAAACAGTGCATCCCTGGAAAAGCATGGTGCATACAACTTCATTCATCACCCCTTAAAGTCAGCTGGGGTCTTTCCCTCAACTTAACTATGAATTGGATTTAGTTTTTAACAACAAATAAAGGACATTTCAGGTGAAAAATGAGAATCTGTATCTTACTTAGAGGAGTGTCTTTATATTGCTCGTTCTAATACAAAAGCTGCACTGCAAAATGGGTTTGCATTGAAATCACTTTGAATTTGAGGCAGTGGAGATTTAAGCTGATTGTTGCAGACACTTACTACAGCAATCATTTTGGTCCCTTGGCATGGTGGCCTTGCCACTTTCCAAAAAATAGAATCTTCGTATTTTCCCCTACAGATGATTTATCTTTACCCACAGCTTTGCTCATGCTGTTATCTCCTTCATGTGGAACTATAAAACATTTAAATCAGAGCAAGAGAACACCATGCTGCACAGAAAGAGCCAAAAAAAGGGATTTGGTGTGGAGCCGACAACTTTAACATATACAGGGACTGTCTGAAATTAAGCGCTGCCTGCCTGTAAGCATGAGTGTCAAGCCCAGTCTGCAGCTGGTATCACATGTGAGGATCGACAGCATCATCAAACTGCTTTGAGTGCTGCTGAGTTCAGAGCCCTGCCCTGAGCCTCCCTCCTATGCTCTGACAGCCGGTGGAGGAGGATGAACTGGAATGGCCATGGGGCTTCCCTGGAGCAGCTGATGCGACTCCTGCCTAGCGGACAGCCCAGGGAAGGAAAGAGGGGAGGGAGGGAATGAGGACAAAAAAAAAAAAAAAAGGGGGGGTTGAAATAATGAAATAGCAATGAACAGCATATTGTTCACACTGTCCTCTTTCCCTAGTTGGAATCAACCCACATAACCAGGCAGGAGAACATCTGTCTCCAGAAAGGCAAATGAATACAGCTGTCAGTTCTAACAGGTATTAAAGTCATTATGAGCACACACATCATTATCCAGAGAGCACTTTATAAATCCAACCCAGCAGTGCCATCCAGCAGACCAGAAGTTTCCTTGACAGTAGATTCTACCAGGAATATGATTTTCATCTAACTAGTTCACAGGATTGAAGGAATAACCATCTGCTCCTTGCTCTCCTCCCACAGGCACTAACAGAAAGGGCTTAGTGGAAGACAAGGATAATACTGAAGCTTTCTTAAACAAGAAGCACAGTGGCATTTCCTCATTCTCAGCACAGCGGCATTTCCTCATGCTCGGGTGCCTTCTGCAAAGGGGCAGCAATTGTTTAACACAGCAGCTACCATACCTGCTATTTGTCTACAAAGCTGAGCAGGTTGTCTCAAGGCATGTCTTTAACCAAGGTAGAAAATGGTTCTTAGTTGCAGGCAGTAGTGAACAAGTCCACAGGTGTGACTTTAGCCTGCTGAGGCTTGGCTGGTCCCCTGCAGCCTCTGAGGTCTCAGCATCATCATTAGTGAGTTACAGGAGAGGGATGCTTGCAGCCAAGTGAAAATCACCTCCATGGAAGGTGTTTGGCGTGTGTGCTGCAGGTAGTTTACTGCACGTCATTTCCAGAGGCTGGCCTGGGTAAGGAAGGGGTCAAGGACCTCCCTGAGCACTGAGGACATCAGCAGGCTGATTCGAATTCGGACACTCCTACTGCCTGAAAAAATGTAGCACCTACCTAGCAATTTTCCTCTCTGTCTCCATGGGCCTTGTTAGCAGGCACTCTGAGCACTTCAGGACCTTAACGGGTTTATTTATCTTTGCGGCACTTCAGTACAACAGGTAGGAGTAGCTTCTATTCACAAAGGGAGACCAGAGGCCTGAAACCATAGATCCTCCCACTTCATTTATTTAGAAGTCTGAATTCATTGCTAAAGCACCCTCGGTGCTCTCAAAGGTGACACAGTGCTCTCACCCAGCTTTGCTGGTGTGTCAGTCCACCCGGGGTGGGGGTTTGCAAAGCTGCCTCAGACTGATGCAACCCCCAGCCCACGAGCTTCCCAAAGCCCTGCCTCAACGCTAACACCCCAGAGCAGATCCTTCAGCTGCCTCTTCCCTCGTCTTGCTCAGCAAATCCCCATCCCAAAGGCATGCTCGTAACACACCTGGGGCAGATGCAGGTTCCCTCTGTGCATCCATCTGTGGTGAGGGCTGTGGGCGGTAAGAAATGTGACCCGAGACTCATGAGGGCCCCATGCGGAGGGCAAGCTGTGCACCGTTCCCTTTCCACCCTCCACCCCACACTGCAACCAGGTTAGCCCAAGGCCTTCCCCAGTACAGGTGGCTGTGTACAAACCCCACAGCTGCTTCCCCTGCAGCACCGCAGCCTCAGCAATTGAGACCAGCAAGGGGATGAGTCCTGCTCTGCTGGATTTGGAACAGGTCCAGCAGAAGGCCCTAAACATCACCTTCGCAGGTGGTTTGATGCTTTCTAGCTCTGTGGCTTTCCATTGGTTGGGGAAGAAAAATATTAGCCTGTTTCCCAATCTAATGGGTGAATGACAAGGTGGATCACCCACCCAACTCCTGCTCCTCTACCCTGCCATGGACCTGCAGAGATGGTTGTGGGGAGCAGCTGTGGCCAGTACTTCTGGGTCAAATCAGCAAGCATCCAAAGACAGGATAAAGACAGCAGACCCCACAGATCCCCAGCTGTGTTACCACTTTGTGGATGGCCATGTGTTCTGACATGATCAACCTCATATTCTGGCACAGACACCACCAGTGTCACAAAAGGACCCACCTTGCTGGGTGGTTCCTCTGTTCCTCCCCTTTTAAAATGGAGGCATGAGCGCGTAGTCATAGAATCATAGAAAGGTTTAGGGTCAGAAGGGACCTTAAAGATCATCTCATTCCAAGCCCCCTGCCATAGGCAGGGACATCTTCCATTAGACCAGGTTGTTCAAAGCCCCATCCAACCTGGCCTTGAACACCTCCAGGGATGGGGCATCCACAACTTCTCTGTGTAACCTGTAGTCACACCATATATTTGCTGGAAGGAGTGATGTGTTTACCTCACATTACTTTTAATACTTAAATTTTATATTAGCAGCATGGAACAGCCAAAGAAAAGACTCCTTCCCTTTACTAACGGCTTCTGCTTAAGAATTGCATACCAGGAGCAATCATCATAAGTTTCTCCACTGAAAGCAGCAGTCCTACCCTTTCCTGGCCACAGACAAAAGGACACACTATGCTACCAAGGCAGCCAACAGTCCAGTGGCTAAAAGACACATTAAAGGAGATGTTTCTGGGGGAGAAGCTCAGCACGAGAGAGATATGAGAGATGCAAGGGACTAGGAGTTCTCATGCTGGAAAGATGCATGTGCTGTGCCTCCTTCCTTGTTAAGTTATGTTTGAAATATAGTTGCTGTTTCCTGAGGAAAAAAAACAGACTGCATTTTAATTAAGCTTTGCCTGCTGCTCAAGTCAGTTTGATAGCAATTCCTAAGAATCCAGG
Organism: Elanus axillaris; assembly: GCA_026212715.1. Lineage (NCBI taxonomy): Eukaryota > Metazoa > Chordata > Aves > Accipitriformes > Accipitridae > Elanus > Elanus axillaris. The sequence goes on along the minus strand of JANZLQ010000029.1, from coordinate 42,116,403 downwards.
CCTCTACTGACATATGAATTTCTTCATTTTCATTTGCTGGAATGCACCAATTAAAATCTTACAGTGGAAGAGCTTCTTCCGAGATACAGCTTGGATGCCTCAGTCAAAAACTCTGTGGCTTTGGTAATCTCAGCAATTTATTTTGTCAGGCATCACTTCTAGCCACAAATTACAATGCTGAAAGTAGTTAACAGAGCCATAAGCTTTCAGTGAGTTTTAGAAAAAACGGAGTTTGCTGATGTGATAAACAAGACAGAATTTCCCTTCTGTGTTCTCAAGATGCAGGCTTCTCTCTGACCTGCAGCTCCCCTTACTTTCAGGTCTTGAATACATGGTGGGCCCTGCTACACTATATGGAATACAGAAGATCATATGTTCAGAAGCACCTCTTGTTGGTGTCATCAGATATTTACAGGCTAAATGCAGATAAAACCTTCCTGACACAAGAGGCTCATTATCTCTCTCATGTTATGGCAAATATAAGGAATCTCAAGTATATAAGGAATATAAGGAATTCTCAAGAAATACCAAGACTCTCATGATACTTGTCAATATTTTGAGGTCCATAAATTTTCTGGTTATCTGAATTCCCAGTATTTCTCCTGAAGACACAAGCAGAGCCAGCAAGTAGTGACAGCTCCATGCTTATTTCACACATAAGCCCAAAACAGGTCAGAAACTACTTGTGCTCCTTCCTAGGTCACTTCATGAGGCCTGGTCCAACAGAGGTATCGATATGGCTCTAACGACAGAAACCAAGAGATGATATCTGCATCTGGGTTACACCGGTCATGCAGGATATGGGAGACCCAGAGGCCCAATATCTTCCTGAGAAGACAGGAACAGAATTCTTCCATAGGCATGTTCTAAAAGCAAAACTTTCAGATCTTTTTGGCGGGTCTGTCTGAATAACTCCTGATTAAGATATCGCATGATTGTGAGACATCTGAATATTCATTACAGGGGACCTCAAAGCACTCTCATCCCCTTCCTGCATCTGATCTAAGAACCGTTGTCATTCTTTTCTTTTTTTTTTCTGACTGACTGAATGGATATTTAATGAGCCCATACAAAGCTGAACAGCTTCAGTGGGACAGAGAGAGCACGACTTGCTCAAAAATAGCCTACAGTCTGGTGGCTTTCAGTACTCTCCTGGGAGATATTGGTTCAAGCTCCTTCAGTGAGATGAGAGACTTCAACCTTGGTCTTTCATACCCCAAGGAAGCACTCTGAAATATTAATGCTTTTTATTAAATGACATGACACCATTTTCTCTTGTGTGTGAGAAACAGCCAACCTCATCAAAGCAGTTAACCTTGGGAGAGTCTTACGCTGTGTAACGTAAGTGAAAGGAAGCGCCATTTTCCAACAGCTGTCAGGACAATAACTTTATGTCCTATTCCCCACCAGATACTTCAGGCATGCCAACTTTGATGAATCTCATTTTGGGTGGCATTCCTAGCTTTACAAGAACTTGGTGCCTGACTCAGGGATGCAGCTTCTACTGGAGGACAAAGAGGCAACAAAGGAGATGTTACAACTCTGAATCCATATTTCCTTGGTGGACTTAGCTATGGCTGTCATGGAGGGACACCATCCATCAAGGAGCTCTCAGGTCACACACCTTCCTCAATTAAGGGCATGATTTAGTTCTACAGAACTCCATGGAAGTACTTCCATGGATTTCACTAGGAAGTGGTTTATGCCTTCGGTGCCCCTAATTCCACCATGGCTTTTAAGCACTCTAGTTTGCTAGGTCTATGATGCAAGTAGAATGCTTACATGCCAAATGGAGCATAGTTTATCTCAGTTCTCATAAAAGTCTACTGAAAAGAAGAAATGGAAGCTATTAAATAATTCAAGGGTGTCATAGCCATCAGCTGCCTGAATACCTGTGAAACACAACATGCTTACAGAACATGATACTAAACCTTGTCTTACTCAGAGATACTGCTCTCTAAGAAAAATATAAACATATAACAAGAAGACTTCTTTCTTCTCATACTGCCTATCTGTTAATAACAATAACAATGGGAACACAGCATTTCACATCCAAGTAAGGATGAACTGTGATTTCAAAACAACATTACCTTTTTAATCTCTGGATGTAAGATGTATGTAAGGTTAAAAATAAGATAGCACCAGAACAACAAGATGATATACCTACCACTGGGGCAACAAAATAACTTTGACACCTAATTCTCAAAACTAGGGAGCTTAAGTTTAAAGCAACCAGAACTAGCGCTACACAGGTCCCTGGACCAATATCAGCTACATAGTTAGATAGACTAATAAACGCACCTGCTCTGTAGATGGTCCACAGCCTCTAAGCCAAGAGGTACAGTCCCCTCTGTGTTCTGTATACATCAGTGGACTATATAGCCATGCAGCTTTGGGTTTCCAGAGAGCCCTGCATCATGGCAGGGGTTTTGGCCTTAAAAAGGGAAATTACTATTTAGAGTGTACGTTATGGGCAATCAAAGCCTGAAGCATCTCAAATATCTTATAAGCCATGTTGCAACCCACTAGAATGGTATTTTTATGATGTGAAACTGTAGATATGTGTGGCTGCATTCAACAATAGATTGAGAGCATACGGATGTGCAATATCAGCCGGGGAAGTGCTGGAGGGCTGTGTAGAGCAGAGGGAGGCAGATCTCATGTAGATTCACCCCTGATTCCTTGCAGTCTTCGGAGAGACTCAAATGGGGAAGTTGCCTGTAGTGGACCAGCCCCACAACCACACCTGGGTTTTGTCTGGGGTGGACTTTTTCACTCGAAAAGAGAATCTACAAGGAACAAATACTTAATGCAGTCTGGATGAGCAAGTGACTGGGACCTGTGAGGGACCCCAGGGAGTTATCTTATTTAACAGTGTGGGCATCCCTGTTACTTCCATAGGTGTTCAAGCACAGCTGTGACTGTGCTATCCAGAGTGTTCCCTCTGTGACATGCACAGAGAAGTGAATATCTCAAAATTGGATGACAAATGCCATCACACCGAGCAAGGAGTGACCCAATCAAGGAGCCTCCAATAGCAAGGCCAGAGGTGTGTCTTCAACTCTGCGCTGCTGCAGTTTGGGCTCCTAGCTCAGTAACTGAGCAACCATTCCTCCCTCCACTCCATATCCGCAGACTGGATTATCTTTAGCAGATAAGCACCAAAGTGCTTTTTTTCAGAAGCTAGGCAAGAGGTCAATGGTCTCCATAAAAGCATAGTCACTGAGATAGCATGTCACTGCCACCAGCCCCCATCCCTTGTGCCTGTGGAGTTTAGCTGCTTTGAGGCTTAGAGGTTAAGCACACAAGTTTTAAGCAGCATAATTTTAGGCACCAGCCCAGGTGATATATAGGTGCTGTAAGTCCTTTGTGGATTTTCCACCCAGTGCCTTATCTGCAGGTGCAGTATGTCATTATGCATGTGTTTTATGACACAAAAATACTCACCAGTGGTTTCTGATCCTAGAAAGCAGCAGATTGATCAGAGAATGTGGATTCTGAGGAGCAGTCATTGAAAGGAAACTCAAAGAGATCAAAGAGATCAAAGCAGCTGACACGGTGCAGAAAATTAAGCACTGGGGTGAGTTGAAGCAGGCAGAAAGAAATGAGAGAACAAGACAGAGAACTGCAAATATGTGAGGATGCACACGCACACACGAGTGACTCCTCTGGGCAATGCTGAGTTTCTACCCCTGCACAGACACAACTTCCCACACATTGCAGCAGAATCAAAAGGAAACTTGGCCTTCAATCCAGGGCTGCCAAACCATTTTAGCTAAGAAATAAAACTGTTCCAAAGACAGCAAGGTATGGTGCTGAGACACAGCTTCCAATATAAAAGGGAGAACACAAAAAAGTCACCTCTATATTCAGCCTAGCTCCTCCTTTTAGGATACTCTCACCTTTACACATGCCTATTCGTAATTACTGAAGCAATTTCACAAAGCTCCGACTATGAAGCAGGGCCCTCTTTTGTCCAACAGCAGCTATAGAGGAGATGAACTGTAGAGTGAAACAGGCAGTGCTGAAAAACGACATTTTGGAGGTTTACTCAAGTAGCATTGGTCCAATCTGAGGCTGAAGTACATCTAGCGTAGCTGAACATGAAAGGAATGTGTGTGCGTTGTTTGAAAGCACACTGGGATGCAAACTGAAGCGCGTGTGTGTTGGGGCCGGGTGTCTGGGAGGTTCATTTCAAAAGCACACCCCTGATGTGCTTTTCAGTTCTCTAAAATGTTCCCGTAGTCATAGTCACCAGGTGAATTCAAAACAAAAGGGTCCTGATCCAGCTGCCTGTCGCCTGCTGCAATTGCTTGCAACTGCCCCACCATCCCAAGCAGACCAGAGCGAGCGTCTCCCCAGCCCCAGCAATTCTCCCCACCCCAAAGGGCAGGTCTATATTTAAAACCACAAGGGCGCATAATCTGATGGAAACGGTATTCTTTGAGCCTGTGGGCAGTGCCCAGCACCCCGGTAACACTACGTTTGTTCCTTCACTCGCCGCTGTTTAGTGAATCCTCGGAACAGCAGCGTGCAGCTTGGTTTATAAATTACAAGGCAACAGACAAAGGGAATACATGAGACAAAATTAAAGACATTACTCGTAGCTCCCATAAATTATCTCTGTAGTCTATTTTAACAGCATGGATCTACCAGCGCATGTTAAAATAGCACAAATAATAAACCCACCTAGTAGACTAACTAGGCACTAATGAAAAAGCAGAATATTGTTGTGCGTTCTCCCAAACACAGAAGGACATATATTCCCACCAGTTCTGATAATGCCTTTCCAGGGGGAAAGAATCATAATCTTCTATATTGAAAAAGAGAGTGATCTCTTGGAGTTGGAAAGAAAAGAAATTAATAAAACTAATTACACGCTCCACTCATGGAGGAATCGAAGGCACAAAGTCAGCCGAGGAGGGCCGGGCTCTTTGATTTTGTTCGCTTTACAACTTCCCTGTTATTGTCTGCGGTCCCAAGGAGGCGCCTCCCGGCGCCCCCCCGGGGCTGCGCGGAGCGGGGGCTGCGCGGCCGGCGCTTCCCCCGCGGCACCTGCGCGCCCCTCCGCGCCCCGCGGCTGCAGCGGGGTGATTCCCACGGCCCCGCACCGAGGCTTTGCACCTCTCGGTGCTGTCCCGGGCAAACTCCGGCTCCCGGTTACTCCCCCCCTCCCGACCAAACGGGCGGGTTGGGCTGCCTAGTGGCACCGTTCCCTTAAAGGGGCCCCGTGCGAGCGTGCGTGTGCGAGTTTGTGTGCGAGTGCGTTGCACGCCCGCTCCCGCTGCCGAGCGCCGCGAAGAGCTTTGCAGCCGCGGCGGCCAGAGCCCTGCCGCCCGACCGCCGCCTGCAAATCGCCCTCGGCGGGGAGCAAAGCGCCTGGCATGTAGGAGAGAGGAAAGGGAAAAAGGTGCGGGGAGGAGGAAAGGGGGGGAAGGGGGGGGGAGAAGGGGGGGAAAAAAAAAAAAGAGCTGCCTCTTTAAATGCTGGGGGCTGAGCGCTCGCCGGGGCGTCCGCAGCCGGCTCCAGCCTCCCTCCCCTTGGCCGTGCCTCTCCGGCGCTTGTTGCACAGCCCCAGTGCCGGCAGCGCGGCGCACGGGCGCTGCTGCTGCGCGGGGCCGCGCCGGGCCGGGGCCATGGTCCAGCCGCGCTGCGCGCC
>JANZLQ010000029.1:42100130-42110588 GCA_026212715.1 Elanus axillaris | reverse complement strand
GTAGGCGCACCTGGCCGGCAGCCCGGCTCGGCCGGCAACTCGGCCGTCCCCAGCTGGGACCGCCAGACCTCCCCGGCGTTTGCAGCCCCCCCCCCAGCCCCGCTAACAGGTGGCTCGGCGGCCGCCCGCTCCCCCGGCGGCTCCTGCGCCGTCCTCCTCCTCACTGCCGCCTAACAGGTGGTGGTGCCGCCGCCGCCTCGCCGGGCTCCCTGCGGGGGGGGGGGGGGTCGGCACCCCCCTGCGGCCACCGCCGCCCCTCCCCGAGGGGCTCTCGCAGCCCCCGGGGCTCTCGCAAGGGCCGTGTCGCGGGGGGGAGCCGTGCTGTGCCGCCCCGCCGCTTCTCTGGAAGCCGCTCGCCCCGTGCCCGCCTTCATGGCCCCGCCGTGTGTCTGTCGTTGCAGCGGGCATGGGGAACCAGGTGGAGAAGCTGACCCACCTGAACTACAAGGAAGTTCCCACGGCCGACCCGACAGGTATGGACAGAGATGAAGGGCCCAGGATCGGGGTCTCCTACATCTTTTCGAATGATGATGATGAGCTGGAGCAGCAGCAGGATTCGGTGCATGACCTGGGGGGTGAGCACCCTGCCCTGCAGCCCTACGATCCCCAGCTGCATGAGGTGGAGTGCTCCGTCTATTACCGGGACGAGTGTATTTACCAGAAGAGCTTTTCTGAGGAGGACACGCTGCCGGAGGAGGGCGATGAAGGTGGTGGGGGGCACCTGAGCACCTACACCCCAGAGAACCTGCTGAATAGGTGCAAACCAGGGGACCTGGTGGAGTTTGTGTGCCAGGCCCAGTATCCGCACTGGGTGGTCTATGTTGGGGACTTTCAAGTTGTGCACCTGCACAGGCTGGAGGTGGTGAACAGCTTCCTCACCGACGCCAGCCAGGGCAGACGGGGCCGCATTGCCAACCAGCTGTACCGCTACAAACCCCTCAGCCCCGCTGTGGTGGTGCGCAATGCCCTGGAGCAGGTGGGTTGCAAGGACCGGGACTTGAGCTGGAGAAACTCTGAGTGTTTTGCTGCCTGGTGCCGGTATGGCAAGCGGGAGTTTAAAATCGGCGGGGAGCTGCGCATAGGCAAGCAGCCCTACCGATTGCAGATCCGGCTGGGTGACAAGCGCATCCACACGCTGGAGTTTCAGAGCCTGGAGGATCTGATTATGGAGAAGAGGAGAAATGACCAGATTGGTAGGGCCGCTGTGATCCAGGAGCTCTCCAGCCACCTGCAGGCTGCAGAGGAGGAGGAAGAGGAGGAGGATGACCATCATCATCCAGGTGCTCGTACTGCTGTGGAGTAGCAGCCTCAGCACTACCACACTGCTTAGCCTGGGTGATGGGGATTAAAACTGAAGGCTGCGAAATTGAGCTGTTATAAGCCCTTTGGGCCGCTTCGGTGCAGCTTCATTCCAATCACATGTGAAAGGAAGGGGGAAAGCTGATTAAGTGTCTGTGCTTTAGTGCTTAACTCCTTCAGTGCTTGATGACAAAACCACTGACTTATTTGCAGAGGATAAAACTCAGGGCAATTCTACCCCTCTCCACTCCCACCTCTTTCCATTCCTCCCTGCCCTTTCATGCATAGCCTTTCCCTCAACCATCTGCCAGTAGGCCTGACCCTACAAGATGCTGAATACCTTTGACGTCTACTTATCAGCAGAAGTTAATAGTATTTAATACTATTAAGAAGGAGCCAACAACTTTCAGGACATGGCCATGTAGCTCTGAGCACATTAATAGTTTGGTAGCTGAGAAGTGTGAGGATATTGTTTCCCTTCTCTTCCCCTGTTTCTCTTCAGTTGTGGCTCCTGTTGGTATTGCAACAAGCTGCTGGCTTGCCTGGTGCAAAGCTTGGATTAGTAGCCAGCCCCCCCATAAAGTGTAAGGGAGAAACCTGCTAATTTTAATGAAATGGGTTTGATGTGCCTAGTGCCTTCTTAACTGATAGGAACTTGCAGACAGGCTGGGGGAGCTCCTCCTTTGCTATCAGTGTGTGGCTTTGAGGACAGAAGATGCCTTTCTTGCTGACCAGTCCCAGGGAGGATGAAGTTTGCAACCCTGATTAAGGAGTCTGCGTGTTGGCATGTGCTGGTACTCTGACAGGCAGATACCGAGCTATGCCAGTGCTTGTTACAGGCTGCCTGGCTTCCCATAAAGCAAGTGGCAGAGCTCCCGATTACACCTGTGGTACACATCAAGGCAGTAGAAGCAGGTTGCTCATGTGCAAGAGTATGTCTTGAGTAAGCTGTCCCTTGAGAGGGTGGCCTCTCGGCTGGGTGCTGCTGGCGGTGAGCATGTCGCATGTTATGCACCACAGTGAACACAGCTGCGGTGGGAAGCGATGGGAGGGAGCACAGGCTGGAAGGCATCACAGGCAGTGAGTTTTGGGTGTTCCTTTTTTCATTCCTCACTGCAGAGCAATTTCCTCTTCATCAGAGATTTCATGTTTTCTTTTTTGCTAATTTTTATGATATGCAGCTGAGCTATAGCATTAGAGAAAAGGAGAGGATGCGCCTCCAAAGTTGTTGTACAAGTCCTTCGTTAAGCAGGAGGGGAGGGGGAGTGCAGCACTGCCTGTCTTGAATATTCCCTGAACTGCTTTTCAGCCATTGAACAGGTCTCCCACACAGGCAGCACTATCAAATCTTTGTCCTGGGATCTGAAGTGTGTGAGGAAATGCTGATTTGGAACAGTTTCTAATTCAGAATTCCTTCCCCTTAAAACATAATAGTGATGAGGTGAACTTGATAAGCATGAGTTTATTTAAATAATTCATTTAAATATTCATTTAAATAATGGAAACTAACGGTGTGATTTAAACTTGAAGCATAGTTAATACGTTCTTCCCTGCTGTTGTTTACAGTTATACCACAAATAGCAAAGTACTTCGTGTCCTTTCCACCTCTGAGATGGGAGTAAGGTTTGCCTTTTAAGAATAGGTAGATACCAGCTTTTGATTAGTTAAGACTACCTGAAGCAACTTTGCTAATGTGATCCAAATAGACTGTGGCGTTGTGTTTTCTGCCTGAAATACACAAGCTAGGAAAAAAGCTGCGAAAGACGACTTTATCCTCACTTCAGGAAGGAAAATGATTTTTAGGGTTATGCAAATACACCATATACTCTTTCCTTAATGACTCCCATGCTCTCATTTTGGGCTCTGAAATACCCAAATCCAAAGGAGAGTTTTAATGCCAAGCTTCCTTAGAATGCTATAGCTCAGGTGTCTCCACTAAGTGGGTTTTTTTTCTCCAATATGCAATTGAATTATACTCAAGTTACTGTGGTTGTCAAGAAGATGTGCAACCTTGCTTTGAAAGCATAACTACCCATATCTAACTGTAATAGGGTTAATATGTGGATGTGTGCGCACAGGTTTTATACAACTACTAGTAACTACTAAAAGCTGAAATGATCACTGAAATAGTCTGGAAAAGAGTGAAGGAGAGGGAGTTTCTCGGTTGTACTGACTGATACAAGACAACTGAGATTATGTAGACCATGAGTAAATGTCTGGCTGTGGTTTCTTTCGTACTGAAACCTTGTACATAACAAAGTTTATTTCACTGTGTAATATAGGTATGTAAAATAATATTTTCTTACAGATATTTTTGAAAGTTAAAAAAAATAAATCCCTTCATAAGCTTGCATTTGAAAGTAAGTTGTTATGCACATTTTCCAGTCCTCTGAATGGGTTTATTTTTCATTAGTGATCTAAAGTATATTCTAGGTCATAAAGTATAGAAACTGCTATAAATGTCAAATATTATGTATCTACAGGGTACTAAACAGTAAACTAGTTATGAAAATATTTTTCCCTTGTGTCTGAAACATCAGAACTATGACACTTAGCCATTTCTCTCCTTCTGAGATACCCTGCACAGTCTGGCTTTTTCTGTTCTTTTTTTTTCACTTTTTTGTTTAATAAAACAAGGACCAAATCTGCTTGGGAATGGAGCAAAGCTTCTTTGACCCACTGAAATCATGTCTTGTGCTGATCTTGGTGCTTCTCTGTACCGGTCATGCCTTTTGCGATAAATTCCCACACAGGCATAGGGCCTTAGCAAAGAATCCCAGAGTCTGCACTGCCTTGCAATGTTGGAAAGTGAAGGGGGGAGCTTGCCTCACAGCAGAGCAGCGTCTGGCATGCATTCTGCTGTGTTATAAAACCTGTATGCTCCTCTGACACCTGGGATACAGGTGGTCAGTATTTAAAACAGATATTTGGAATCTTTTAAATTTCTCTGCAAGCTATGTTTGGGGATTTATTCTGTCTCCTGGCATTCCATTATGTGTAAAAGTAGAAGGGGCGGCGGGCGGGGTGTGGGGCAGGAGGCCTGGATTTTTTTATTTTTTTTTTTAATTTAGTCTGGAAGAGGGCTACCTCCATACAAGGATTTCTTATTCTGGCAGATAAAGATGCAACTGTTGAATCTTTAACAGGTGGGTCCTTTTTCCGTACCTGTTGATTAGGCAGTGTTACTTAATAGGTGCTATTAAACATCACTGCAAACATTTCTAAGCAGTCAGGTTTTAAAGCCATGGACTTGTAATGAGTTGGATGTGAGAACAGGAATTGCTGTAGAAGCATAACACAACTGCTTTAGTTTCTTGTCTTTGCTGTACTTTACTCAGTTACTGTCTGCAGACTAGGCTGGGATTTCTAGAGCTTGATTTTAAAGAAAAAGATCTTCTACAAAACCAGGCTTTTGTGTCTCTGTCTACTTCAAGACTTTGTGTAGATCACAAAAAAGGGGAAAAGAATAGGGAAAAAAAAAAAAGTGCTCTTCTCTGCATCTCCTTCTTTAACATACAGATATTCAGGTGGGATTCTTCTGCAGAACTTCTGGTTCACCAGAGGTCTTAAGCCTATAGTGAAGTTTGAGGTTGTGAGTAGACCCTACCTTGAGCCATTTGAAAATCTTTAAGACTATTCATGTGCTTGAAGTTAAGCGTATATTTACGTTTCTTTGTGAATAAGGGGCTGGAATTTCAGTCTGAGGTCTCTGGTGGGAGCGTGGAGGATCTGAGGTTGCATAATCACTGGGGGAGAACAAGTAGTGCTGTGAAAGCTGTTTCTCAAAGGGCCTCTTGTCCAAACAAGGCTTGTGGAATCCAGCCCAAACTTTGGCCTGAGCTTCCCCTTGGAAATCCAGGAGCTGTGCTGATTTGGCGAGAGGTGTATTACACAGCAGTTGTAAACTAAGCTGATGATCATGCTGCAGGCTGTTCTCTGGTATCTTTGTCTGTCTTGTCGTGCTTGAACTTTCCCTTGCATTTTTAACAGTTAAAGTTAGTATTTGTTTTAAAATCCCTTTGATATTGCCAATGCTTAATCACCTGTATGAATTTACTCATTTGGGCATACCTACCACTACTGATAGGTTGACTGCTGTGAATATCATTACACACGTTAAGGCTGGCAAGACTGAGCCCCAGATGTGTAAATGTAGCTCCAGCTAGGAAATGTAGATGAGCAGTCTTATTTCCCTGGAGTATTTGTGTGTTTCATGCAAATAATGTCTTGGAAAAGGCTTTATAGTAAAACCTACAATTATCCCTTGATTGAGTAATTTTAAAAACATAATTTAGACATTCACCTTCCATGGCAGTGAACAAGGACATTAACTGAAGACTACTTCAAGTTGTCCCTGATTCTGTGTGAATGCAAAGTATTGATTACAGCAACTCTCTAGGGCTCACCTGGCCAACATAGTAGGCAGTTGTAGGCTAGGCAGGGAAAATACCCAAAAGCTAATTAAAAACCTATGTTTTCTTACTTGGAAAAATATATTCTTCAGACTGAAGGACCCTAGACTATGGAAGTAAACTTTGAATTGTTCTGTATAAATGAAACCCTAGGCAAGCTTCTTAAGTTTTGTTCATTTAAATTCAAAATTCCATTCTTAGTACTAAAATAGGTAATACTATGTGATGAATATATTTCAGATTTTGAATGTAATGGTGGTTTTGTTTTTCTCTTCTCCTTTGGTTAAGTTTCACCAAAGGTCTGTCCTTGGTGTGTGAAGTGTGTTGTTGAGTGGTTTCCCACCTGTGCTTTTCTGACAATTAACAGCACCAACCATAATTCTAACAGCCATGTAGGAACAATTTTTTTTTTTAAAGCAAAAGTTTAATTTTATATAACAAATCAGAGACTAGTAACTAAGTAGAGGTAGGATTGTTTCCAACAGCAGTTTCTATTTGTAAGAAATCCACTGTTAATTGAGTATGTGTTGACTACTCTTATAAATCAATGTGCAGTGATAAGGCCAGGTGTATTGTGTAATGGGCTTAGACTTTCAGATAAGATTATTTTTTTTTAAACTGTGGATAGGAAGAAATCAGGATGACTTCAAACACCAGTGGTTTAGATGGTTCTTTTGCATTAATATTGAATTAGAAGCTTTCTTAAAATGCACACTTGAAATCCTGACATTGTAACACTTCATGGAATCATCCACAATAACAAGTGTAATCACAAAACATGATTTTTTTTCCCACCATGAGCATTTTCTGTAAGCTGTCTTTTGTCAGTAAATGTTAAATTGTTAGTGCAAATATCTTCTTTTCCTGAGAAAGAAGTACAGATCATTGATTGTACCGTTTCCTTCAAAATGAAGGGCATTGCATAGTAACTAAAAAGAAATAAAAGATTTATAGTATCTTTTCCAACCTTTCTTTCTTTTGTTTTTTTGAATGGTGTGTTTTTCCCCAGCTTTTCCGAAAATTAATGATTTCTCATGATGGATGTATCGAACACAAAACAATCAATGTTTTCACTGACTTCGCATGTGAGATCAAAATCTGACTCTTCAGTTGTGTTCATGCTTCAAAGAGAGAAGAGGAATAATCTCTGTACAAGGCCAGACCATCAGCTGCTTAATAGGCAATAGCTGTATTAAATCTGATGAGGATCTGGCCCATAATTTAATTTTAAAAGTGGAAAATGAATTCAGCAGGAGATCATATAGTATTAGTTGGCACCCAAGCTTGTCTTGTCTGCCAGCAACTGCTAAAGGAACAGATGTAGTGTCTGTGAGAGAGAGAAACGAGAGAACATCAGAACTCATGGGGAGTTTTTTGCAAAATCTGTACAACTGTTCAGCTTGTGTGATGTTTTGTCTCATGGAAGCTCTATGGGGATCTGTGTTCTACCCGCACCAGGTGCAGGGATGTTTCTTACTGAAGGTGATAAGGGTCGTTCACTGTAGTAAGGTGTTACATCCATAGGGCAATGGTTCTTAATTCATCAAAGCCTTCTACTGTGTGCACATCCATGATGATAAAAACAGCGATACAATAAACTACTCCTGAAGATCCTGACCAGAAAGAGCTATTTGAACCTCATGCAGAAGCACCAAGTCAGCTCAAGCAAGAATACTTTGAGCAAAACTTCCTGAGGAAATTTAGCTGTAACAAGATGAGACTTCTGCTGAAAGTACCAGTGGAGACCTTGGCTCTTCTCTGGGTTGCAGCTGTCCTTGACAGCCTTTTCACAGGTGTGACAGTGTGAGACAAATTCTTATAACAGAGACAGCAGCTTTTAAGGCTCAGGACCACAGGTGGGATTCCACCATAACATTTAATTTCTAGCTCTTGCATGGACTTAGGTGACTTTGAACAAGATGTATGAGGCACCCAGCTGTGCTCTATGTGACTGCCAGGGTGCCTGAATTTTCAGGTGTCTGATATTAAATCTGAAAAAGAACAGAAAGAACCAAAAATGTGAGTTATGTGATTGAATTAATACCTAAAAAATCCCTGCTGAGCTGCCACTAGCACTGGAGGCCACTAAACTCTGAAGCTTGATTTTTTTTTTTTTTTTTCCCTTCTTTATTTATTTACCATAGTGTTTCCAGAATCTTGAGGGTTTGGCCCTTTTTCTCAACCCAGAAGTTTCAAGTACATAAAGTAAAGCAGCTTATGACTTCTCTCACAGCCTGTGCCCATAGGGAGTGAGATCCAACAAGCAGGATCCTGACTCACATACCAGTGTCTACTCCCAGAATGTATGTGACCTCAGATACTAAAGATGGTCTTTGTAAAAAGAACATTTGCACTGCCCTTTTATTTCAGAATATACCTGAGCTAGAAATAGGTTAATGTAAAACGCATTTACAGGGACATGGACTGTGATGAGGTCTCTGCATTCCTGGCTGTCTGCTCTGAGCCACTGTCCTTCTGCAGAGAGGTTTTCTCTTCAGTTCCCTCTTTTCTGCACTTCCAGCAGAGCACTCTTGAAAGTCCTCAATCCACAAAAATCTGGAAGTAATAGGAAGGTTGAATCCAAGTCATCCACAGGCAGAAGAGGAAATCAATTTTCAGTCTTCCTCCATCCTGAAACTATGCTCAGTTCTCTAGGATACTGTGTAAAGGAAGGCTGCCTATCACTAACATCTCCTTTGTCTTTATAAAGGAAGGTGGCCTAAGTTTTAATTTTCAAGAGTGGTTGCCTTGTACATTCTTCCAAGAGTTCCGCACTGTAGCGGGAGGCAGTTCCTGTTAGCCAAGAGTAAGGTGCCCAAGCACTAGAAGTGAGGGCAAGGAACAGCAGACTCATAGAATTACAGAAAATCCTTAAGGGTTGGAGGGACCTCTGGAGATCATCTAACCTACCCCTTGCTCAAAGCATGGGCAACTAGAACAGGTTGTTCAGGGCTGCATCCAGTCAGATTTTTAATAACTCCAATGATGGAGACCAGTCTTCAAGCAACTGTCCACCTCTTATATGCTTTTTTTTAATGTCAGTTTCATCAGGAACTCCTTGATCGTCCATGGCAATTTTGCTTGACTTCTTGCACATAGGGATAGACCATTCTGGAGCTGGGAGGAGGTTACTATGAACATCAACCAGGTGTTATGGACTTCCTCTCCAGGACTGTGTCTATGGGATATTTAAAACAGGTCCCTGAGCAGGCCGAAGGCTGCTCTCCTGAAGTCCAGGTTGTGATCCTATTTGCCTTGTTCCCACCTCTGAAAATCATGAACCACACTATCCTGTGGTAACTGTAGCCAAGACTGCCCCGACCTTTCCATCCCCAAACAATTCTTCCTTGTGTGCTCCAGAGAGCATCTCCTCGCATTGGCTCCTTGATTCTGTGTCAGCAAGTTGTCATCAATACATTCCATAAACTTTCTGGATTGCTTGTGTCCTGCTGTGTTGCCCCTCCAGCGGATACTGCAGTGGTTCAGGTCCCCCATGAGGAGCATGGCCTCCAATCATGAGGCTTCTTCCACTTGTCAACTGAAGAAGGTCTTATCTAGTTCTTTCAGACAGGATCTAGCAGCCACCCGCCACAACATTGCCCACGTTGGTCTTCCTGCTAACCCTGACCTATAAGCTCTCAGCAGGCTTATCACCCATCCCAAGGCAGAGGTCCATGTATTCCCGCTGCTTTCATGTAAATTACAAGTTCACCTCCTCACCATCCTGATCTGTCCTTTCTACAGAGCCTGTATCCATCCATTGCAGCCTTCCAGTTGTGTGAGTTATCCCTGTACATCTTTGTGATCCTGGTGAGATCATAGACCTGTAACTGCATGCAAACGTCCACTTCCTGAAATCTCCATGCAGCATGCATTAATGTAGAGGCACTGCAGAGAGGCCCCGGCATGCTGTTTTCCCAGAGAGCTTGCCCTACAGAGCTTTCCTATCGGCACTTCCTTATTCCTGTACGTACACTTTGGGTAAGCGCCCTTCAGCCCACTTCTGCTGTTTTTAAGGCCTCTCTCGTCCACATCAGTCTGCACCCTTTGCTTAACCACCCAGTTTGCTACTTCTCATTAGAGTCTCTATTTTCCAATCCAATAAGCACAGACTCTGCCTGTCCCTCCTGCAGTACAGCTGGAGGGTCAGGCTCCCCTTGCATCCAGGTATCAGAGAGGATCCAGTCAACCTCTTTTTCATCATCTCTGATACTGCACAGTCTGCTGAACTCCTGCTGTAGCTCCTTTACTTGGTGACACGGATCCTTCACCAGCACACACCTGCAGACAAGGAGCCCATCTCCCCTAGCCCCAGCAAGAAGCCCCAGGAACTCCCTGCAGCCTGAGACCTGCAGAACTGCATCCTCCCCGTGGTGACTCAACCTTGGCTAAGGGCCCAAACCCCTCAGTCGTTTTCTCACTCCCGCTGAGAGAGAAAATAAGATGGAAGAGCTCATGAGTCAAGATAAAGAGAGGGAGATCACTTAACAATTATTGTCATGGACAAAACAGACTTGACATAGTGAAAATTAAATGTATTGTCATTTAAAATAGATGTGAATGGTGAGAGAGACAGAAAATTAAAACAACATTTTCCCACCACCTCCGCCCGACACTGAGCAGCGCAGGGGCTGGGGGTTGTGGTCAGTCCCTGCCAGCCCCTCTCGGCTGCTCCTCCCTCCTCCCACGTCTCCCTGCTCCAGCGCGGGCCCTTCCCCGGGCTGCAGTCCTTCAGGGACAACCTGCT
>JANZLQ010000029.1:42075985-42099840 GCA_026212715.1 Elanus axillaris | reverse complement strand
TGGAACCGGCTGTGTCCGGCACGGGGCAGCCCCGGCCTCTCCTCACAGAGGCCCTGCCTGAAGAGCCCCACTGCCAGCGCCTGGGCACAGACAGCCTATACAGTCCCTCAGGAGCTTGGGCTGAGAGCCCTAATATTGCAGGGACAGTTGCTTCAGTGGATGTGTGGGACCATGCTCTGTGGCATGTCACCACCATTTCTGAGCATCTCTGTATGTTGTTCTCAGCAGAGTTTCTGGCTCCTTTTCTGCTAATGGCTGCATCTATTGGCCACCTGCTGCTAGCTGTATGCCAGGCCCAGCAGTTACTTAGGCCTCTCCCTAACACCTGCTGAAAGGGTGCTTGACCCTCCTGATCAGAAGTCAGATGGAAATGAAGAACTCAAAGCACCCTTTGATCAGAAAGAGCTGGCAGAGCTTGTTAGAAGGGTTTGGACCTTTGGTCAATGCGACTCATTTGCCTCACTCTGGGTCACTAAGGACTGTGTTCAGTCCCTGTGTTGGAACCAGAATTTGTTGCTTATATAAAGATCATCAGCAGAAATTAACTGGGACTGTTAAGAACCAAGTTAACCGAGGATCATATAAAAGTCTGGGCTTGCTCTAATTTTTCCTTGCCCCTGAGCTTCTTCCATCTTGTCAGAACAAGCATTCTGGGACAAGCTCTCCTCTTTCTGTACAGTCGTTAGTGCAGTGAGGTCTCAAGGCATTTACATAGTATTAATCAAGTCAATCACCAGAGGGCAGAGGAAATGAAATGAGGATGTTCTGGACCATGAAATAGATGACTCACATCCCCGGAAAAGGTTTAATTGAGCAAAACAGGTACACAAGTGTACCTGGCTCACCGCAGAAATTGTACAGAGGAAGATGAGCCTCCAGAGAGAAGGATCGAGGCACCCTGACAGCACACAGAGAAATGTGTGAGGTGCTTATGTAAATCATGTCTGTGGAGAATAGGTCTCCACATACAACTTGTCCAGCTCCCATAGAAGGCAGCTGGCAGCACTGTTCTCTACAATGCTTTCCCTAGAGCTGTTGGTCCTGTCCAATGAGGAGAAGGTGCTCTGCTGGGAATGTCAGCACTGCATACACAGTGAGGAGCATATCCTGGAGACCCAAAGGTGTTACTCTATGGAGACACCTTCGACGCTGTCTTTTTTCTTCTTTGTGTTTTTTGTGCTCTTGTTCCTCAGCTCCGAAAGAAAGCAATGCACCTATGAAAGGGATGTGCAGAAGAGGGAGATGCACAGTTGTGGGGCAGACTGCTATGCACACCTAGCCATGCTGTTCTACGCTACAACCTGTCTCCTGGAGCTGGGTTCTTCAGCCCTTACTGCAAACTGAAGAAATGAGATAGCTACACACAGACTTGCAGGTAAGCAGGCATCTCAAGTGTTTTCCTGGAAAGTGGTTTCAAACCTCTGCTCTGTCTAATCCAGACCACAGTCTTGAGCACAGGACTTGAGCAAACAGTCTAACTAGCGCTTAGGGCCAGAGTCATTTGTATTCTCTGGATCAGTGAATATTTGACCCATCACATCAAAGCAGAAGAGCACTACCAGCAAGGAACAAGAAACGTCTACCTTCAAGCAGCTGCCAGTCTTGCAGTGCCAGTGTTCTCTGGAGGAGTGGGACACCAAGGCTTCA
This sequence comes from Elanus axillaris, assembly GCA_026212715.1. NCBI lineage: Eukaryota > Metazoa > Chordata > Aves > Accipitriformes > Accipitridae > Elanus > Elanus axillaris. Next base: position 42,098,193 of record JANZLQ010000029.1, on the reverse strand, counting down.
GCTCTTCCAGCAATTCAGGATTTTCAACGACAGTGACAGGCCTTATCTCTTCCATGTGATACGCACAGCACCACAGCTCTAAAGAAGCCAAGGAGACCAGGTCCCATGGTGGACTCTTCAATGTCAAGCTCTGAGGCCTCTGTAGTATCTGCCTGAGTTACGTTTTCAAGAGGCAGAAGTGCCACAGCTGCTAGGCATGCACGCATGCATGCAAGATGATGTTTGGAAGTGTTGGGCCAGATCTTCTAGGCCCAGGAAGCCTAGAACTTAGCCACCTTACATGTCAGTGGACCAGACTTTTACTGATTTTACCATTATTATTACAAACTACAGATATGATTAAAAGACATACCTAATCATTAACAAAGTATTTGCTGATTATCCCTAAGGATAAAATAGTTTATTCTTTTGATGCACAGCTCTGCATTTTCCCACCTTAAATGGGCCCTAACGCAGACTTATGTGTTTACAGCCCTTGTGTGCCCAGATGCATCTCAGATCCCCAAGTCTAATGAGTTCCCATCACATGAATTAATTATACTACAAAGCACAGGAAAGCAAGCCATTAAATCTTAAATTAAGTTATTAAAATATTACTGCAGAAGTTCAATAGCAGCTTGTAGCCCATGGGAAGTGACTCTGCAGGGAAAAATACCATTTGCAGGTGAGGTGGCACTCGGAGCACCTCATATTCATGGGGAGGAGGTGCTGACCCTGCAGAGAAGCTGCAATTGTAATGAGTCTCTTATCCAGGAAAAAGCAGTTATCCCAGTACCTTTGTGATGGAAGCAGAGGTACTAAGTAAGATGCTAGCAGGATATAAATAATGAGGGGGTACACATGTTGGAACTGAGCCACCAGAGCAAGATAACAGCAAAGGCAAAAGCTTAACTTACATTGCACAGTTCCTGTGGGAAGGGGGGTGGGAGGATAATGCCACATGGAAAGCTGATTCCTCAACTTGTAGTGAGTAACATAACTCCGTAGCCCTGCTTGTCTTTGTTCAGAGCTGGAACAAGCAGAGTTGAATTACTGCAGAGGTCTAACCCTAGGTGCAAGACTAGATCCCAGCTGATTGTGCTCCCAAAGTCTAAACATACAACGGCCATTTCTGGCTTCACATAACTAAACCCATGCTGAGAAAGGGAAGAAGCTGCCGAACACATGGGTCTAGATTCATCAAAGAATTTAATCAGTGTCACACTGAAAAGGGATTTGAACTTAGGCACGAGTGCTCTGGTAGTCTGAGACTATCAGAGTATACATTATTTGATATTTTATGGTGGTTTCCTGTTACCATGCAAGGCATAACGCATATTTCTAATTAAACATTTTAATATAACACAGCTTGTAAGTGTCTCATCGTACAGCCTAGTAAAGATAAAAGATTGGGTTTTAAAAAGGAGTAGTGATTTTTTAACTACTAGTGGCAGTGCTTTTCAACACGAGTCTGCTCTGCCCTTCCCCTCTGCTGCAAAACTTATGGCAGGAATTCCTAACAGGAACATTGGTCAATTTATACATCATTGTACAGCAGTGTGTTTTGTGACAGGTTTGCTTAAATATCTTTCACTGAGATAAAGGAGTTGCACAGAAAAATGGCACTATCGTGAATTTTCCCTGTTTTGTAACTCTATATTGCTAGATTTACAAATTGCTGAAATGCTTTACTGCTTTGATTAAGGGACAAAGAATTAAGTAAACTTATCTGCTGATTTCAATGGAGGAAAATAGTCACTAATAACCACATTTCATTTGAAAGCACATTACTCTATTAACTGGCCTAACCTCTCACAAGCTAAATCTAAAGTCCAGTGAAATCAAAAGAAGACTTTCCATTGACACTTGATTGGGGACGTATTGTGTGTAGCCAATCATTGGTGAACTGTGGCAGAGAAATGAGTGACTTTTTTGAAATCAGATGGCAGCTAATGCCTTATAACTACTCTGAGCAATATTGCATGGCATTCCCCTTATAATTAATTTGGTACATGAGAGCACTGGGCTTCTTGCTAACTGAAAGGCTGAGTTTTTTTGAAATCTCTGATGCACCTCTCAGCTCCTCCCTGACCATGATAAAAAGGGATATCCCATCACAGCATTAGAAACCACATATCCCACGCAGTCACATTCATAGACCATAGCTCCCCACAATGAATGTAACATATTTAATGTTCCAGTTGTCCCACAATGTGCCATAATGAGGAATGAAGAGCTGGGGCTGGGAGGCAGCCCTGGCCATCAAGTGTCCCCAACATCCTAGGGACATGATGGGTTTGATCTTTCCAAGGATCTGCTTAAAAAGTATTCCTTTAGCTCCCATCCAAAGTGCTCCCAGACACAGAGGAATTAAAATAATTCCTCTGTTCTCCTTTCAGTTATGGCTTTTCCTAGATTCATAGCTAATTGCTCTGACCAGCAGTTTTCCTCAGGGAATCATTTTTTTATCTCACTTAGACTCCTTTTTCAGTCACTTCATCTTCCCTGAGCTGATGGTTTCTGCAGCTTGAAAATGTCTATCTGCAGGCTTTGCTTTAGCTCAGCAGTTTCCACCTTCTCTTGGAGCAACAGCAGGGTTAACTCACAGTTCAGTAGCTCTGACAGAACTATTGGAACGGTATCATTGTTGCTGGAATAAAAGCATTATAAAAAAAAAAGGTTCTTCAAATAATAAAGACATTATCAGAATATCTCTACTCTATACTCCTTTAACAACTTCTACATGGAGACCAAGAGTGTTTCTTTGCTGTTCTCTAGGGCTCTTTCACCTGTAAGAGTCTTAAATCTGCAGCACACAGCCCCTCTTCTGAGTCAAGCTGGTCTTGCTATAAGGCTTCTAGTCCTCTCCCTGCCACCTTCTTGAATCACATCAAATCAATATAGGATATTTCCTCTGGAACTGAAGTTTCTGAAGTCTAGGAAACTGCAATTCCTTTAGTGAATGCACTTCCTTATCTGACCCATTTAACCAAGAACACAATTGGTAGCAGAACATGCAGGAGATACATAAATTCATAACATTGATGAACAGTCTGTGAATGCTGCAGATGCCCACAGCATCTGTCCCTTTGCCATCCAATAGACCTTGAATAATCCATGACATTGCAACTGTCACAGGTGCTCCCATGATTAATATTTTTAGCCTGATTTCTTAGAGGTATGAGTCTAAGCCAGTCTGATGAGTGGAGCTGCTGTTGTACGTGTGCTCTGCCTGGGATTTCAGCTCTGCTTTTGGGAGAGGGCTAGATGAAGAGTCACCACCCATCACAAGCACTTACCTTGCTCACTGCTGAACTGGGCACTCTCAGCCTCACAGTCTTGAGGGTTCTTCTGCACAGATACCATTCCTTGGGTGTGGGGATCTGTACCAGCATCCCACTCCTGCACCCTTCCTGTGTGAAACAGAGATGCTTGTTAGCTGCTGCTTCATAGTCCTGGAATAGACTGTAGTTAAGGTGACCATGAAGAACACTTTAAGAGTTCTTTTATTCTCACGAGAAATTGTCACTGAGATTATAAGCACCTCTTGAATATACTTGCAGAAATATGCCACAGGGAAACAATAAATGATAACATTGCCAAGCTGCTGTGTCGTTTGTGTCAAGATCTTCAAAGCACAAGATGTCCTTTCTTGGCCTTTTGGACTGCTTTGTTCCTGAGATGGTAAGGGGTTGAAAGAAGTTTTCTGCAAGCTTATGACAGCCTATTAAATAATCTTTTGTTCTTGTCTTTAAGCAGCTGACATATCTCAATGTATTTAGCTGGTGAACATTACTTTTGGCCTCGTAATATGTAACTTTACATTGCACTAAATATTAAGATTTTTCTAATACAAATCAAGAAGTTAACTGAATTTGGTCATTTTTGTTGCAGGATAGTACTTTGTGAGCCTGTTGTTAGGTGGATAAGTGATACACCCGGTCTCACAGGGTTCCCTATCTATGAAAAAGGACAGACTTCTTTCAGAATGAATCCAGTCACCCAAACGAGGCTCCCTCAAAGCCAGTCTGTCTTTAGAGGCTTCAACCAGAAACAATTCCTAGTTTGCTAGACCTCAACTTCCCACCCAAATAAAACCCGTTATTCAGACATGGTAACCCCTTACTTAGGAAAGTTTGTACATGATTCTAACATGTTGTCATTTAATAAACTAGGATCATATCTACTCATAAAATCATAATCAAACTGCAAAAAGCAAAGACCACAGTAGGGGAAATTAGAGCTTGACAACAAGGCTCATAAATTAAGTTTGCCAGGGCTGGATTTTTCTCTCTCTCCCATATAATGAGATCAGAGACCTCCACAGTCTCTTCTGAATCAGGGATTTATGCACACAGATGGCCTATGTGTCTTCTAGGTGATTTCTGTTTCCTATTACACCACTCTGCTTCCCCCAAAACAAAATGGAACAATTCTAGCTTGTCTGCTAATTAAGTGTAAAGTTGTCTGAATTTCTTTATTAATACAAATTTAATGTGCTCATTGAATGGAATATATTATGTTTCCACTTGCTTCTGAGCTTACCACAGATTTTACTATATTTGTACTGTAATCTCTTCCACTCCTCTACAGATGAGAAGGAAAGGCCCAGCCTATTGCTTATACAGAACATCAGTTTGTCAAGCATTTTGTGCATCCCCTGGGATTAGTGGAGCTATGAAATTGGATCATTATCATTGCCTGCTGCATTACTGAACCACCAGGCAGGGCCTGAGAGAATATGCATGCATGTTTGTGCAATGACATTTTTAAGCCACTGTTCGCCTTTTCATTTCTTTACTTCCTGCATACTAATCCAGCCCCCAAGTATTCCAGGCTGGTGCCCAGAACCCAAATTTCATTCTCTGTTTTAAACAAGAATTTTTTCAGGTATTTGAGCTATTTCACCCAAGCCCATTATTTACAGATAGGAGAACTGTTGCTTTTTGCTTAGACACATTTACAACTTCTGAAGAGGGAGGCAGACTTGCAGACTGCTGTGAAGTGATTTAGGTTTCAACCTTTGACTTCACAGCATGCCTTTGAAAAACAGGCTGCTTGTAGACACAGAATTTGACTCTGCAAATACTGAAACATGCACATGAAGTGCAACAGCAGTAGCAGACTCATGGCTTTAAAGTATCAAGGTCTTACTTAAAAATGTGGATAGGCCTGGAAGCGCTTCATTTTAGGCAAATTTAGTTTTTCCACTTTGTTACCGCAAAACAAATTTCAGAGCTAAGTAAGCACTGACCAAATTCATAAGCCTATTAGAGAAGGAAGTGCGCTTGAAAACACCCTTTGACAATCTACGGAAGCTACTGCTCCTTTGTAGCCTACACCTTAAAAAAATGCTCCTAAATTAAAAAGTCTGTAAATGAACAGTGGAAGTGACAAAGCTTCATCCCAGTGTTTGCTGTTGCTCCAGCTCCTCCTCACCAGGGTATTGTGCTTCCTGCTGGTCCCTGATGCTTGCTGCTCCTGACAGGGTGTGACTGTGCTTTTGGACACAACCCTAAGCAAACAGTGGTGTCAAACATTTCAGTCCTGCAAGGGAAGTCACAGTGAGGCAGCCAGCCAGGCTAGGCCAGGCTAGGAAGGATTAACCCTTCCCAGGGCAAGGCATTTTCCTCTTCCTTGTTGTCCAAACCTGAGCAGAGTGCTCATTCAGCCACTCTTCACTCCCTCTTTCCTCTTCCATTAGTTTGGTAACCAGAAAAGCAAAGACTTCAGTGCATTGACACGATGTGGTTGTGGAGGGTGTGAGAGGTTTCAAATCCCTCATGCACTTTTGCAGAAGCATGAAGGTTAAAGCAATGTTAACATTTAAAGTGTAAGGAAGCAGACTGAGGAAGCACGGTCCCAGGAGTCTGGCAGCTTTGCTGATGTCCTATATATTTTGTACAGGCTAATGTTGTGGCAGGCTGGAATGTTGTTTTCAAATATGAAAATAGGGTGATTGATCACATTGTATTATGAAATGTAATTCTAGAGAGAATTTCATAAATTTATACAAAACTTGTGGTTCATATTTTTAAACTGTAATATTATGTAGCTCCTGAAAAACAAGAACAGTAATGCCAGTAAGTGGTGTGTAATGTTAGCATGGGAAATAGAGCTCTTGAATGAAAAAAAAGGAGTTTTGGTATTTTCACAGAAACATGTTTTGAATTTGTGGATGGTTTTGCCCTTTTTTTTCAAGGAGGGAAATTACAGTAATTTCCCTGCCACTCTTAGGACCGTTATTGTAGGATACTGCAGTTAGGGTTTTGGAATTTAATAAAGAAGCCCACCTACAAATGGCCTGAAATATATATTGTACATTTTAAAGCATTGAGTTAGCAAAAATGTTTTGCAAATTTGAGGAAAGGATGATGAAACTGAATTGCAACAATTTAATTTGCTGTTCATTTGTCTTTATTCTCTTTTGGCTGCAATGAGCCATCCTACTGAGGTGCATGCAGAGAAACAGAGGCAGAGAATGAGTCATTATCCTTGGTACGTAAAAGCAAAATCAATGAAGTTCACGATCTGGACATTGTTCTCAAGCAGCCATTTTTGCCTTAGATAAATTTTCAAAAGTCTGATATCCTTTTAGACTCTGTGATAGCTAGTATAAACTGTTTAGCTAACAAACAGAGCATTTTTCAAATAATGCTGAGTGGGATTTCTGCTCAAGCACTAAAGTACACTTCAGTATCTCTGATGGGGAAACAAAAATATAGCATAGCCGAACACTGGTGGTATGTTCTAATACAGGCCAAATGGCAGCTACCACTACAAGGAAAGATTGCTTGGAAGATACAATTATTTATTGATAACAGCACTCACTATTTCACCTCTTTGTGTCAAAGATTCTGCAGTGATGTGAACTAAATCGAGTGCAATCTTCAAGTTGAGATTTTCTTCTTTCCAGTTCCTTGCAGAAGGAGCATCTGCAAATTGGAAAGTGGAATGGGGAGCAAATAAGAGGCAGAACTGTACACAGAAATAAAATTTCGGTTTGAGGAAGTGTCAGGCATGTCCTCCATAGCAGGTCAGTGGCTGCATGGAAGTGTTACCACAGATAATGTGAGCAGCATTGTGCCATTCATACATAGAAATCACTTATGTGTTGATGTGAGATCAAGAAGCAGTCCAACACTCAGATTTGGGAGAAAATGGGCTGTCTCAGTTGACCATTAACAGTTATAAAAGTAAACATAATTTACCTGGTTAAAACACAACAGAACTGACATGCTCATCAATACGTAATTTCAGAAATGTACAGGGTTCTGAATAACAAGCTGAGTGCTATGAATAAGGAGCAGAGAGGTAAGTGCTTTATTCAGCCTCTTGCACTGAACTCCTGTGGCTGTAGGTAGCCCTGAGAAATTCTGCCCTGCTTCAGGGACCAGGCATAGGGGGGCAACTGAAACCCCTTATTTTCATGTGTCACTTAGTCACTAAGTGCAATTATGCTTTCCTGTTCTCCTCTCTAAGGAGATGTACTACCACAACAGCTTTATCAACAGGTAGACTCTGCCATTGGTTTAGGCAATATTTTATCAATACAGTCTTCCTATATTATATAACAACACCTGTTGGCAGAACTGGGAAAATGTTCCTCCTTCGCAAAGAAACAGTTGTCTCAGATGCAGGCTTTAAATTAAGAGAAGAAAATGTTAACAAATGGTGAAGTGGGGAGAGCATTTAGAACGTGCTTTGTTGTTTTTCCAGGGTCACTGTGCCTGTTGTGGAAACACAAGCCATCTTCTTCCGCATTTCAGGTTTGCCAAAGTGTGCAAAAACTAGTCTAGACTGGCTGGAGTTGAAAGGAGATTTAGGTGGTGTGAATTCACTTGATTGACTCAGACTTGCAGCACTGAGCCACAGTCATAAGAACCGTTATAATGGAGAAGTTATGAAGTGTTCTGCATGGACCTCAGACTAGCATCTCCCTGTATTAAGTCCAGGGATATCTTAACAAGTTTTAAAGGAAGAATTGAACTGGAATAGTTTGAATTGTGATCACCAAAGATAGTATAAAAAGTATTGTTTTACAAGCGAAAATGTTCCCTGAATTTTTATTTTTTCATTTCTTTCTGCTAAGAGTTGTTGACTTCAGGAGAAGTGTCTGTGTTTGCACACAGCAGCACTGTGTACGTGTCTGAGAATGTAAAAGTGAAAGGGATTGGACACTGGTAATAAAGGTGAAAGTACACAGTTCATTTTCATTGCTTACAGTGAAAGAAAGAACAAAGAAAACAATCAGGATTAAAAGCCAAATTAATTAAATTCCAAATACCTTTCAGTGTAATAAGTTACAATGGTATTAGTAGCAGAAGCTAGGAAATTTACTACTAAAAATAGCATTTTTTCAGTCTCCCTAGGTTTCCTCTGTACTTAGTGAAGAGAGGCGAGCACATCCAAAGGGCATTTCAGATCTTAGGAGAACTGAATTATTTGCTCATACATACTCAACCTCTTTCTTTCTCTCTCTATAAATATATATGTATACACAGACACAAAGAAACACACACACACAAGGAAAGATTTATATGTGTATACACACATATGTCTCTGTGAGTATATAGGTTACACACACATTTACCTGTGTGTGCAAGCATGTGCGTGTGTTAACAGTCCCCAGCAAGCTGCACTCCTGAAGCCAGGACCCTTGCCCACACTTATGTGGGATAAATCCAAGCGTGGAAGTTTGACAGAGCAAATTACGATTCTGCTCTTTCACTGTTTTTACAACTATGTTGCATAAAGGAGCTTCTTCTGACTTACACTGATTTACTTCGTATTAGAGGAAGGCTTTGAAAATAAAGCACGTCAGAATAATACTTACATGGCTTTAAATAGAAGCTCGTAGTTAAAGAGTTAATACATTTTTCAGCAAACTAAATATCATACCTGGGACATATGTAGTCACATCTTCAGCTCATGTAAATTAGCACAGCTCCCAAGACCTTAGCACTCCACATCTGAGGGACCTGACAGAGCCTCCCTTGATCAGCGTTCGGATCTCCCTGCATGGCCCTGTGGGACCATTTTGTATGGGGTTTTCTTCTGCAGTGCCCTTAGACCAGACAGATCTCTTCCTCCAGGCTGGGCTGTGCCCTGGCACATTCGTCCTTTCTGACCCAGAGGTGGCTGCACTTCAGCTCTGTTCCGAGCACGGTGGGGAAACAAAACTCTGCTGTTACCAGTGTAAAATGCATGTATGTTACTGAGCCACATGGACCCTGCTCAGTGCTCAGGGAAGAAGATTTGGCCTCCCATGTGCAGAAGGAGAATATTTTGACTCTTGTTTGGAAGTCACTGCAAGTGTTACCACAGAAAATAAGTATATATCCTACTGAATGCTAATTACAGACAAGCTTGGGCTGGAGCTACTCCATCTCAATCAGATAAATGCAAAACTTTTTACCTTGTAGTAGCATTATGGTTATCATAGTGTGACTGTTATCATTGAGTTCCATGATCTTTCAAGATTACCAAATATAACCAGAGATAAACAGGTAAACTCCACATCTGCAGTTCTTCCCCACATAAGAAATACCACAAACATCAATAAGGCTAGGCTTATCTTAATGCAAATACTCATCCAGTTACTTAATGCAGCTCAAACGTTTTAAGGGAATTCCTGGTGATGGCTGGGATTCTTGAGTAAAAAGCTCTGTAGCTACACAACATTTTATCTCAATAAGAGTAGTTAATATTACATTAGAGTGATTGCTGTCTTTCTCTCATGTTCTGATTAAAATTCTAAAGCATGAGCACCAAATTTTAGGTGACACACATATCCCTGAAGTGTCAGCTTCATGTCCTGAGCACAGTCCCTCGTATTTTTAAGCAGCTCTGACTGCATTTGCTGTCACCTGGTGACTGTAGCAGAGAGCCAGAATACAAGAAAGCCACAGCAGCACTGGCCAAAATCAACCCCATCATTCTTTCATACAAACATGACTGCTGGACCTCAGAAATTATGTCCAATCCCCCACTCAGATAGTCACCTAGAGAACGATGAGTAAATGTCAGAGTGTGGGTTGACACTATTTCCACTAATTGCAGTTCTCTTCATCCTTTTAATACACTCCAATAGAAGGAGATGGCTCCAGGTTATTAAGTATATATTCACTTTGTTTTACTGCAGGGTAAGCCTATATCTGCTATGGAAACCTATAGACACCACAACAATTTTCACCCTGGTGTGTGTACTTAGATTTACACTCTAGTAGCTGTGCTTGGATGTTTGAAGAGCCATCGCTATTATTACCACTGAGTGGTGCTGGTTACTTCCAGTGACCATAAACAAAATGGGGTTCTAGTCATGGGGAAAAAAAACAGATGCCACATATTTTTCCTGCTTGTATGCTGCCTATTATGTCATTTTCCTCAATATGAACTTTCAACTCAGGTTGTCTTATCATGCCAAAGCTTTGATCCCTGAGAAAAAAAAGAGCATTTAGCTTGATAAGGATGCTGTTCAGGTATAAAGGTGATGTCTAGCTACAACATAAACAACCAGGTCACAGTCTTCTCTCTGACTCCTCTGAAATTAGGAGGAGCTGATAAAACAGCCAAAACAGACTGCATAGATGGTATAAGCTCTAAGAAGGTAAAGGTTTACGGAGCATATCTAAGCTTAGATGGCTTGATGAATACATCATGAGCTGACAGCCTAAGTGGCTTATCTCTATGTCACTAGTGAGTTACTTCTCTGTTAACTCCCTCACTCCATAAAGCTGTTTTCATGCATTTCCCTCTGTCTTTATTAATGTTTCAAACTCATTGCTGGACTATTTCAGTTTGTCCAGGCTTGATCCACTTTCATTCTATGAATATTCATTTATTCCGGTAGCCCATAAGCACCTTTGTCATGTTGATGAACTTTTTTTCTTCTTCCTCTGCAGGTAAATCAGATTCTAGGGAGCATGGAGATGTTTAGTCCAGCACTTAAACATGATGTGACATGCAGTGGTACTCACTTGCTTTAAGACATCAAATCCAGTAGTGGAGACAGTGAACTGGATGTCTGTTCTGAGATGTCCTAGCAAGGCAGCGGTGAGGGGTGGTCATAACAGGCCAAAATACAAAAATGTATGTGCTCACCAACCTATGTGAGATGGCCTTTCTTGTGCTACTTCATCCTCCTTCCCTAACTGCTCATAACCTGCTGTATCACCTGTTATCAGCCTATCTCAAAACCTGCCTTTCCTCTTGATTTAGACTTCAGTTCTTGATTCTTCCACCCACATCTGTATTAATTTGCTTCCCTCATATTGAACAGAGAGCAGATCAAGGGCTGTCATTCTGCTTGGCTTAATCTCCAAGCAGAAAATGTAGAAAAAAACCAATTTCAGAAACTCACCAATTAGTCAGCAGAACCACTGTCTTGGTAACTGCCAGGCAGAAAACACCTTTATAACTGCACCCATACATGACGAGTGATGACACTAGCCACAGACAGATCCTGTAAATCAAGAAACTTCTCAGCCCTGAAGGTAAAGTTTGGGCTCTGGCAGATTCAAAACGGCTAAGCAATTTTCTCAGCAGCATGTTAAACAGCACCATAAAAGAGGGCTGCTAAGCTATAGCTGGGTCTGTAGCAGGCTGCAGTGAATGTGTTTTGCTGGGCATCTTTAAATTTGGTGCCCAAATCTCACCTCCTCCACCTCCATACACTGCCTGGGTGGCGGGGAGGGTGTACCATGAATAACGTTGCATATGGCAAATGTCAAAGATGCCTAACAGACCAAGTCTGTATTTGCTTTGTGTGGATGATCAGGAATCTTACAGTATTTTTTGTCGTGTATTCTACATTATAGCTGATATCCTCCAGTAACTATGGGCAGTGGAGTATTTGGTAGAGCTGGCCGATGGTTTCAGGAAGGAAGCCGAAGGGCTCATTGCATTTAACATTAAATACCTTGCAAAAATCCTGTCAAGGTGAAGGATAAAACTGAACAAGGTATCTTGCCACTGATGTTTTTGAGGCATCAAATGACTGCTCAGTGCATGTACTGTGCTGGCAAGGAAAAGTGCCAGATTTCAACACATGCGCAGTTTTACACAGCATCAGGCATCATCAACCTCTCTCTTTAAAGAGCACATTTATGTTGAATCCTCATGAGGGATTTATGTGCCTTCCTCTTTAATAATGCACAATCTTGTAACTTGTGCAGTCTCTAGGAAGCCCTGGCAACCTGCAGTCAGGAGAAGCAAGGGGTTCTTTGGAGACAGCTGTTTTCACACATTTTTCCACTCCTGTTCATGTTCCTAGTTCTGCTGTATGGGAAGATGCTACTCTAATTGATATTATGTATATATTGCATAGCACAATTGTACATGTATGTACACCATCACTCTAAAGACACATATGCATGCGTACGTGCATACACGCACACAATATAATATATATATATACACACATCCCTTCTCAGAATTGAACTTTTTCTGGAGCAGAGTCTTGGTTGAATTTGTTGATCTGTGCTGTCCATTGTAAAATAAAAGCACTGTTCCACAAAATCACCTGGACACTCATCATTCCTCATCTACCAACTCTCCTTTTCAAGTGCAAGGAACTTGACAACTCAATGACCATAGATACATAGGATATGTAGGGTTATCTATAGTTCTTTTCTATATGAATGTACCTCTACATATAAAGTGTCAGATCTCCAGTTGACATATTGATTAATAAACCAATACTGCTCTGTAGATGCCACTGAAGCTCTCATGATTTACATCTGCAGAGCATCTGGTCTGTGAGACGCTTAAGTACACAAGCCACAATAGCATGGTGCAGCATTAGTTAACGTTTTAGGTATAACTATATAAACAGACAGAGTGGTAAAACAGGTTAACAAAAGCTGGACATTAAAAAAGATTAGACTAACTATAGCCTACTATAAATTCTGTATATGAGCAAGAATGCCTATTTTTTGCATTTTTACTGGTATCTCCATCATTCAGTCTGTGAAGTTGATTGACTTAACATGAGCCCAAGCAGAAGTTTGAGTGAAAATAATGGATATTTCACATTCCCCAAACTAGATCTATTGTTTAAAAGAAACCCCATGTTGCATATCCAGCACTCACTTTGACCAATGATAGATGAATACTCTGTTTGCTACTCATACAGAGATTAAATATTATCTGTTTTGCATTCAGTCCCAGTAATTTGAGGAAAGAAATTCTGTTTGAGAACAAAAGATAACACTTCATGAACAGGTTGATTAGAAAAAAGAAAGACAGTGAAACACAGCAGCCGTCTGAAAGCATACAGAAGTTCAGAATGTTAAAAAGGTTGAGCCACTAGTTTCTTGCAAATAAGATTATAGATAAAGATAAACAGAAAGCAATTTTCCTCACTATCTGTGGCAGTAAAAGTTAACGCCCTATGAAGTGCCTTGTTGCAATCTCAGAAACCAGGAACCATGCATCTACAAGACCTATAAAAGATCTCACAGAGTACTGCATTTCTAAAGCTAGGCAGCATTGTAGACACCTTCAAATTTCGTAATAGAATAAAGAAGTTAAACAGGATATTAATACTACAGCTAAAAAGCAAAATGAACATGTATTTAGAAATGTCTTGAAGACCATGCTTCAGTGCAAATGTACAGTATTAGTGATGAAAGACTTCAAAGGCTTTATGTGACAGGGAAACAGAACTTAAGCAAAAGATGTTGGATTAGCAATGACAGAAGCAGCAGTCAGAATTCAGGGACACACAAACTGACTCAACAAACAAAGCAAAACATAAAACCAGCTCTGAAGATCAGGAGTCCTGCCCCGAGTTCTTCTGTCTCTAGTGCAAGAGTTCATTTTATATGAACTTGTAGATGTGAATTATCTACAAGTATCACATCAATGTAAAGAGCAGGACCATAGCTGGTAGATGCTAACTAGCATCTGCCTTGAGGGTGGTCTCCACCATCAGAGAACACAGGGAATGGAAAAAAGTCAAATTTTTTTTTGTGAGGAGGAAGGACAGAGGGGTCAGTGTACACTATATTGTACATAAAAGCAACTGCAACCAACAAAGCAGTGGTGGAACTAATTAGTTCTAGTGGAGGCTCTAAAGGAGCTGCAGTTTCACCAGTAAACATTCATATCAGCAGCACCAAGTTGAACCAGGCATCTGCAGAGACAGGCTTGTTCCTACCCAGGTAGAAGCTATCCATGCGAATGTGTTGGTGTTCATCCCATCACAACAGAAAAGCCACAATCATACTGTAACTGTTAGTGGTGTTCTCAAGAAATGAAAGTTAAACCCAGTGGAAAAGGAGGAAACCAATTTAAAAACCTTTTCCATGCACCAAGCCTGGAGAGTTCATGAGCAGAGCAACTCAAGGCCATCCACCTCTGTGAGAATTACAAAGGTACAAGTCCATAAATCTGATAAACACTGCGGTCCCCAGACTGAAGGTTTCCTGGAAATGGAAGGTAAATGCCAAAAATTCTGAAAATGTAGTTTGGTGGATGTGATAACTGGAGTGAGGGACTCTGTCTGTGTGAATGCTAAGCGGGGTTCATACCAGTGGGGTATCATAAGAACCTGAAATTTTCCAGTGAAACAGGGAAGATTCATAAAAATTTTACTTGGGTTGAGATTATCTTCATCGTAGACAGACAGGATCCCATGCACTTCTCAGCACTGGAGATGTTTCCCCTCAGGCACCTCACTAGGGGTTCAGCAAGGGGGCAAAGTCATAAGCATCAGTTCTCTGCCTGCCTCAGTCCCACCACAGCAAAGTCACTTATATTAAATTATCACCACAGGTTCATCAACATCTGAAAGAATATTTCCCTCTGATATGGATGCACAAGGAGACTTTAAACCAATCCCTATGAAACTGGAGTGGGCTATACATAGATGAGTACAGGAAATTTTGTAAATCATTCAAGCAAATGAACTTCTGGAAGATTTACATGAAGCACCAATCCAACAAGAAAACTTTGGCTCACTCTTTTATGATGACAAGACATCAATGATAGGTGGGAAAAGAAAGCAAAAAACCATCAAACAAATAAACCAAGCCCTTAAAGCCAAGGCAGCGGAGTTATCAGGCTTAACAGAGCTCAGGCTTAACAGGCAGACACAAGAAAAATGTGCTTTCAAATTCGAAGTGGGGAGAAAAGGTGATGGTTTCAACAACCTCCACAACCTGTGCAAGCTCAGAGAGATCTTTGCTGCCAGAGACCAACCATGGTACTTGACATTAGCAGTCTATGAGCATAAAGACTTTTTGAGCAACATGGCACATTCACATTTCTCAGTATCTTCCTAGAACTGAAAATGATTAATGAAACCCTGGCAACAAAGCTAGTTCGTTAGCTGTGTTCATTCCAAAATACATAACAGTTCCTTGAATTATGACGGAAGTGAGCGCAGCCCAAATGTTGATGTGAAGAAAGGTAAGAGTTCATTTAGATTTATTCATGCTGTTGAGGAGGGGCAATATTATGGGGGCAAACCCCAAACTTTATTGTTTAAAGTGGGTTTTAAAGTTTCAAGGCTTAGTGATGCAGAAGCCACATGGCCTCACATCTTTCAGATCACGTCTCTAAATAAAACAGGCTAGGGACCAGTCTCTGGTTCTAGTAAGTCGAGTAAATGGCATTACAGAGTTTACATCCACACAGCTAATTCCCCCATTCCAAGCCCTGGCCCCAGCACAAGATGTTCAAGCCCACAACAACTCCTCTGTGTCGGCCCCAAACCATGCCAGAGCAATATGTGGGTGACCACTAATTGGTGTGAGCCAAAACCATGCTAAGGAGCACGCCAATCATTTAACAGTACGGGTATCTGCAGGACAGAGCACAGCCCTGTGCCATGATGCTGGGTTTTTTTATGGGCATCGGGGTAGCTTTAGAGCCTCTTCAAGCTGTGATCACATTACAGGCAAGTCAGGTTGAAGTTCATTTGCAACATGGTATTTGAGGCCTTTGCATGATGACCATGGGCCAGTGCCAGAAGTCTAGAGGAAGCATGGAGTGTCTTCAGAGACATATCCCACAGGTGTGGGGAGCTGAGACTTGATTGCAAGATTGCACCTGGGCTCTACATTGAAACTTAGTCAAGTCATCACCAGGATTATCAGGGTTAGTCAGCTGTTTGGTGGAGCAGAGCCTCAACACTTGTTATTTCCTGTCTTTAATTTAATAGAAATTGCTCCCTATGCACACAAACACATACAGATCCACACACACCAGCCACACTTGGTGATGCAGCTAAGTAATTCAGCATATTCTGGTGTGTTATACTGGAATTCAGACCATTTCAGGGGTTCTATTTAAAAGCTTTCTGGACAAGGATACAAACATTGATGTGTGAGCACTACTCCTGCAAACATTTAAGTCTATATTTCCACAAAAAAATACAAAATTTGCTTCAGCTAAGCAGATGGCTATAAAATTTAGCATAACTATGTACAGTATTTTATAAAAACACTGGGTGTGAAAGGAACTGGTTAGCAGGAAGAAGATGGGTTTTGTATTTGATCAGATGGGCAGTTGCCTGAATCAAATGCAATGATGTATTTGTCTCTGTAGGACTGATTTTTGCTTTGGGCAAAGTTTTTATTTGATGGATCCTTGATTTAGGGAGTCTGCAATAGATGCTGCAAATGGAAGTATCAATGCTTATCACAGTTTCTGCAACCTCATTTCAACAATGCTGGCGAAGGGAGCTGAATCAGTCTGTTCACCTAGAGTGTCTACTCCTTCTTTCCAGGAAAATAAAAAATACTTTCCTATTATTATTGACATCATAAGTGGATTTCCAATTTAGGTAAGCTGTCAAGGAACGCAGAGAACAAAAAAATGTTGTCATCTGGAACAAGTGCAGTAGAAAACATACTTTAGATAACTCAGTTGATAACGTCCTGCACAGAAGCAGTTGCGTGTTTCCTAAGTTGCCATTGGTGCCAGTTCAATATTTGCAAATAAAATGGTTCCAGTTGCTTATTCAGACAGTACCTGATTCACATGTGCCAATGCTTGCATAACTGTCAGTTTATCGGCAAGCCAAGGTTGCTTGAATACATAGCACTTCATTTCAGTCACCCTTTCTTTTAGGAAACATTCTGTTCCTGAAAATGGAAAGGCTTCCATTTAATGATTAACCATTAAAATAGATTCCCACTTTATAATCTCCCAGGGAAAGGGCAAATCACTTTGACCAGTATACTTTCACAACAGCTCATTTCAAGAAAAGAGAATATAATTGCCAGGGTCTCTAATACTGCCATAGAAAATGGAAACTGGAATATTTTGTGGAAAGCCTCTGTTGTGTTAGAAATTCTTCTGTCCTCTGTATCTCAAGGTGTATCACTTCCTACAAAGCAGCAGCTCTGCCTCCAGCAATTCCCTTCATAGTTCTTTCAGTACTGGGGAACCTTGCCTAGTGAGATTGGTTTTCTTCCTCTAGGACATTGTGATATAGGAGTGTTGTTTTATGCATCTTTATTTCAATAAATAAAGTTGATTGTTGCTGTGTTTGCTTTTCTGGTTTCAGTATTTTTACTGTGTAGTAACAGATGGAGCTGCTAGCAACACAGGGAGATAAGGTTGCTTAACGCTTTCCATGATAAGTCTCTGTTTTCAGTTCCTTATATCTCATTTTATCCACTTGGGCTAAAGCATTTCATGCTTGCTTCTTGCCTCAGATTGAATTTTTTCTCCCTGGAAAAAAAATTATTCTGTTACTTTTGAGAATCAAAAAAGAAATAAATGTTAATTTCCTTTTTGTAAGGTCTTTGCATTTGGGACAAGAGTGTTAATTTTGGTAGGAAGGTTGTGGTGGAGTGAATTAAATTAACAGGTTCACAACTTTTAATCCATGAGCCAATCTCACAAACAATAAAACAAACCACTGTGAACAAAGTATGAACATTCCTGCGTAGCACTGGCTTTTGAGTTCTATGTTTTTAGAACAATGCATTTAAAGACATAAAATAAATTGGAAATAATACAACCACAGAAAATACAAACCAGAAACTTTAATATGCTGCCTCTGGAAGTTTTAGCTAGTATACACACACAATACACACACAAGTACTCATGGAGCAGATATAGAGATTTATTTTGTAAAAAGATGCAGCCATAACCCAAAGATTTCAGGCAAAATGCTACCACCACTGAAATAGTTGGAATATTTTCCTGTTGACTTCGCTGGGAAAAGTATTGTTTCCCTGGTGAAGCTCCCCGCAACCTTACATTTTAAGTAAAGTTATGCAGCTCAGGCTGCTCCTACGCAGAAAATACAGCTTTTGCCTTCCCTGCTACCGCATCATCTGCACACATACGCATTCAGCAGCAGCTCCTGCTCTTTTCTCAGCCATTTCCAGGCCCAGATGGACACTTGGATGTTTGAGAATTACTCACTGCAAGAACAGCTGTTTTCCACACCGTTTGGCTGAACACCATTAACATGGGCTGGTGAGAAAGCTTCCCTGGGCTGGCAGCACTTTGTCCCTGAACAGCACACACTGAGACAGTGCCTGGGACATTAGCTATATATGATAAATATTTCTTTTGGAAATGATCTCCCTAGGGAATGGTAGCTTTAATAATGCCTTCAAAAAAAGTAAACTAATCAATTAAGATTTGTCAAGTAATTACTCTAAGAATTGGTCTACACAACTGAAATTAATCAATTAAAATAATTAGCCTTAGAGTTTATGTCTAGCTAATTATATAAACATTTACCATGCACATTTTCAAGATAAACTTAACTAGCTTCCATCCAGAAATTCCCTCAGTGTAAGATATTGTATCACAAATTACAGAGTTCACATGTTTAATATATGTCAATATATTTTCAAGGACATTTACATAATATATGCAAATGTATTGAAGAGTCTTAGCTGTTGTAAATTCTAATCCTATCCTTAACATCCAAATCATATACAGCAATATGTGTTGTGGGTGTTGGGTTTTTTTAACTGACCAGCTCCTCTACCAGTTTAACTAAATTAGTGAGGTTGCTGAAATATGCTCCTTGTGGGGCCCTGCTCTGGGACTGCTCAGGCACTGGAGCAAGGGCAGAATGCAACTTGATTATTAAATGTAGTGGTGCATTGGGGACACAGTAAGATTAGAAATCCACATTGCTCGCTGCTTGCCATTTACCTTCCAGTTAGAAACCGTGGTGTTGTTCTTTTAGCCTATAAAATCTTGGATGATTTGGGCTTGGTCAAAAGGGATGGTGTTATTCTCCTCATGATAAACAGCTAGAGTAATGCCCAGAGACCAAGCAAAATGTGCAGGATTAATTGTATTATATGAACTAAAAGGTATACTGGCCTCTAGGCAGGCTACCATGCTTCCAAGCTCTCATATTCCAAGAGCTGCTGTAAAATACATTGTATTAGCAGATAAATTTTTAATTTCTTTAGAGCTTGAGTATTAGAGTTCAAGGTTTGACTTCCCAGCACTGAGCCAGCTCTCAATGGCAAACTCATGGCAAAACATCATAGAATCATAGAACCACAGAATAGAATCATAGAATTGTTTACATTGAAAAAGACCTTTAAGATCATCAAGTCCAACCATAAACCTAACACTGCTGAGTCCAGCACTAAACCATGTCCCTAAGTGCCACATCTACATGTCTTTTAAATACCTCCAGGAATGGTGACTCAACCACCTCCCCGGGCAGCCTGTTCCCATGCTTGACAATCCTTTCAGTGAAGAAATTTTTCTTAATATCCAATCTAAACCTCCCCTGGTGCAACTTGAGGCCATTTCCTCTTCTCTTATCAGTTGTTACTTGGGAAAAGAGCCCGAAACCTACTTTGTTATAACCTCCTTTCAGGTCCATTATGTGGGGTCAAATAGGAACACCTCACTCTGTATTCACATTAAATGCCATTCAGGGAGTTAAAACTGCACAAACAAGCCAGTTCAAATGCCCCCAATGCACTTACCTTTCTCAATGTATAATGGCCAAATTCCCAACCTCGCTTTCAAACCCTTGTGTATTTTCTGCTATTGCCCTAGCTTGGTTGGTGTCTGTGATAGAAAGACTGTTACTAGGTAATTAAGTAATATTAAGTAGAACAAAAATGTTCCAAATGGAAACTAAAAACTTCAAAATATCCCTGAGACTTTTCCCAAATCTCAGACCCCTCCCTAAAATACTTTTTCCCCTGTCATTAGTGTGATATGCGAGTGTGTTGAGAGTGATCAGGAAGAGAAACAGCTGTTCCAAACACCACTACAGGTGCCCACTGGAGACGTCACGGTCTCTATAGAAACTGGTTACCACTGATTACTCTTGAGGCACTCAACAAACAAAAGTAATCAGTGGTATGCAGCAAGGAGGAGACCTGCAGCATGAGCCCTTCCCCGGGCTGCAGTCCTTCAGGGACAACCTGCTCCCGCCCAGGCTCTCCATGGCCGCAGCTCCTGCAGGAAACATCCCCCTGCTGCGGCGTGGGGCCCTCCCCGGGCTGCAGGGTCTCTCTAGGGACTAGTTGTGACCATTCCTGCTGTACCACAAAGCCACAGCAGAACCCTTTCTGAAAAAATACAAGGGAAGTGCAGCCACTCATGGAAAAGGAATTTGCACCTGGATCCAGCTCCACAGGAAAGCTAGGGCAAGAGATACTTGGCTGGGGATGTGTGCTTGCATCCTGCAGCACCTCCTGTCCTCACCTACAGCCAGAAAGTGGCTGCAGCCGTGTGGTCAGAGGGTAAGTAGGAACCAGCAGCATCAGAGCAATGGGGGAAGCAGTTAGGAAGCACTGAGAACAAGGAAACAGTCACGAAATCTGTCTGTGGTTCCAGGCTGCAGATATGCCACAAATCAGGTGCATTTGTATGAATTCTTTACACCAAACTGCGCTGGAGTACACACACAGGACCAGCCATGTCTTATACGATTTCCAGCTTACACAGCATCAGTCACAGATTGCTTATTACACAAAGTTATTTATCATATCTGCCACAGACGATAAAACTAAACAAATGGGTGAATATAATTCATTCACTGGTTATGAACCTGTAGTCTCACACAGACAGTAGGATATAGCAATCCAAACTGCAGTGCTGCTAAAATTGAGGGACAAAAGATCACAGTGCTACCAGCTTATAAGGATTTATTCCAGGAAGCCAAATATGCTCTGGGATTGATGTTGCTTCCCTCCTTTCTGGGTTTGTTATCCTTACTGTAAAACATTTACCTATAAACATCAAAACAAGTCACCATGATTTCAAGATAATATGGGTTTATTTAGGGTTTTGGAAGGTTTTGAGGTGTCAAGGTAAATGATCCCTTTTAATGGCAAAGCCTAGTTTGCCCCTTTGAAAATTACAATGGTGCAACAGATACAGGCATAACAAAAATCTTTCTCTAGTCACTGTATTGTTCCATCTGCTTTGAGTTGCACTGTAATGTAAAAGAGCAATCCAAAAATATCGGGTGGACTGTAGATTTGCTGTCCAGTTGAGATCGTTATTAACTTGGCATTGACTTTGCACAAAACTGATGGCAGCAAAGAAAGATAGCTGAATCACACATTCATGGTTCAGTTTGGGATATTTTATGTTAAAAAAAGCAAAAAAAGAGAGAATATCACATGGTGCTCAGACAGAAATCATGCAAGCTGTGAAATGCCAAGAAAGGGAGCTCAGTGTATAACTGTCTTGAGGACATCGGGAATACCCCGACTGGCACCGAGGACATTTGCAAATAGAAGCTAATGCCTTTCAGGATTAGTTTTTAAACACACAATGATGCAAATGTTTATTTATCCGCAGAGTTGCAGATTGTTAGTATTGTGTATGCCAAAATATGCTTTGGCCACAATCCGATGACAAAGCCTTGTCTGAGAGATACTGATCAGTCTGGGGAGCTAAAGTGACACAGAGGAGATTTAAAAATCAAGGGGGTCTGTTCTCTGAGGCATACACAAAGTATTCATTAAGTGTTACCAGCACATAATTCTCTCCATCCAATCTCCTCCACTGCAACCAGATGGGAGGAAAAGATATTTTGGGGAAACAGAAATACTGATTACCATTCCCCTTGCAAAAGTGTTCAAAACTGCCTGAACTGTTTATTTGAGTACCTGTATGTTTTGTGTGTGGTTGGGTCGACCATGGCTGGACGCCAGGTGCCCACCAAAGCCGTTCTATCACTCCCATCTCCTTCACTGGACAGGGGAGAGAAAAATATAACAAAGGGCTTGTGGGTCGAGATAAGGACAGGAGAGATCATTCAC
>JANZLQ010000029.1:42049721-42070586 GCA_026212715.1 Elanus axillaris | reverse complement strand
TTCCCCAAGCCTGTAGCGTTGCATGGGGTTGTTGTGACCCAAGTGCAGGACCTGGCACTTGGCCTTGTTGAACCTCACACAATTGGCCTTGGCCCATTGATCCAGCCTGTAGAGCCTTCCTACCCTCAAGCAGAGCAACACTCCTGCCTAACTTGGTGTAATCTACAAACTTACTGAGGGTACACTCGATCCCCTCATCCAGATCATTGATAAAGATATTAAACAGAACCGGTCACAGCACCAAGCCCTAGGGAACACCACTTGTCACCAGCCACCAACTGGATTTAACTCCATTCACTGTTCCTCTTTGGGCTCGGCCAGCCAGACAGGTTTTACCCAGTGAAGAGTATGCCCATACAAGCCGTAAGCAGCCAGTTTCTACAGGAGAATGCTGTGGGAAATGGTGTCAAAAGCTTTACTAAAATCTATGTAAACAACATCCACAGCCGTTCCTTCATCCACTAAGCAGGTCACCTTGTCATAGATGATACATGGATGTATGAAACAACTCTTCCCCAGTGCATGCAAAGCCAAGACAGCAGCCAGAGCAGAGAAAAAGAGGACATAATGGAAGTGGGAGAACAGAGGTGGCGATCCAAGCAGGTACAAAAACCTGGCATGGCTTCATGGGTAGCTGCTGCTCTGTGCCCCACTGCAGGAAAGAATCCCTGAATTAAAGATGTTTTATCACTAACAGGTCTGAGTTTTTATCTTAAGGCTATCAGAGTTGAATTTCTTGTTTTCTGGTCCCAAAGCACTCCACCTCCTATTCAGTTAGATAGGAAAAAACTGAAAGGAGGATTGGGTGGATATTTTAATCCTGTTATATCCCCATTTCAGTGGCTAGGGGAGTACCTTAATACTTCTTTACAGAGGCAAATAATCCCACTGCCTGTGACAGAGCACAGAACTGAACTGAAGTCTCTGAAATCAGAGGCTTTCTCACTTCTCAGAAGGTGGGCATTAATCCTAATACCTTTTCCTTATCAAGGAAGCAATCTCCCATGTAAGAAAAATTTCTTATTACAGCCCTATATATAGAATAAGGCAGCAACATGGAGGCACAGGAGAAACACCAGGTAAAGTTTTGGGGCCCTTAATACAGGAAAGACATGGAGGTGCTGGAGTGTGTCCAGAGAACGCCACCAGAGGACGTTTAGATTGGATATTAGGAAAAATTTCTTCGCTGAAAGGGTTATCAAGCATTGGAACAGGCTGCCAAGGGAAGTGGTTGAGTCACCATCCCTGGTGGTATTGAAAAGACGTGTAGATGTGGTGCTTAGGGACATGGTTTAGCGGTGGACTTGGCAGTGCTAGGTTAATGGTTGGACTAGATATTAAAGGTCTTTTCCAACCTAAATGATTATGTTTCTAAAGATCAGACCTTCAAAGAAGTGATTTTAAAGAAAGAATATTATTGAAGGTGCCAAATCAAATGGTATATCTCAAAAAAATCTAAAACTCAAAAGTCTAGAACAAGCTTTTCCTCACAAATTTAAATTTATCCACAAACCCACACTAATGGAATTTATGCCTTAAAATCAGGGCTTAGTAGCCTAAAATCAAAACCTTTGTGTTTTCAGAATTTTCCTGTTACTACTTAACCCATAGAGAATAAATTTATCTCAGAAAATATTGATTAAAACAGTCATGCAGATTTTGTCAAGATTCAGTCTGAAATAGCTACAAGACCTCAGATATAAGCAGAGTACTTTCATATACATATGTATACACATACACTGCTTTATTGTTCACTTTGTGCAATAAATTACATTTCAGGATATTAAAATGTATCCTATTTTAAAATTGTATGCTGCAGCATTTGCTGAGTCAAAAGATCCAGACCTTCCTCAAGTCAAGCTTTTGATTACTACTTCTTTTATTGATATTTAATTTTCAGAGTGATACTATAGATCGTCCTAAGACTTTTGCTTTCATCAAGAGGGCTAACTGTGCCTCAAAACCTAGCAGAGAATAACTGTAAGAAGCCCAAATCCTTGCAATAAACACTTCCTTTTCCTCACAATAGTAATCTACAGCTGATTTTGAAACAGACAAAATGACACAGTGAAAATGCATAAAAAGATCATTTAACACATGTTCCCACAATCATAGCTTTTTTTAAAAAGGCCATAATTTACCCTAAATGAGTTATGCCATGTAAATAAGAAATATTATAAAAAATATATTAGTGAAAAGAGCATAATTAGATGACAGCCAATTTGATCATAGTTTTAGTGTCATCAAATTAAGGAGGTTAATTAGGTAACTACTGAGATATGATGTAACTTTCACTGCATTTTTTAAAGTCTCTCCTCTTTTCCTGGCACTGTGGTGAACATCTTCGTCTTTATATTTGGGCTGGGGAAAAAGGAGGTATTAAAATCTATCAAATTTTAATACAATAGTTACTTGTCAACTTGAAAGTCAAGAATACAATAAATTTCTAAACATATTTCTCAGGCTGGGATTACATGAATGGTGTATTCAATTCAATGGTCAGTAGAAGGATAATTGCACTTCACCTTCTATGCTATTCCTTCCTGTCCTAGCATCATTCCTCAGGCTGTGCCTATGTAAGTCCTTGAGATGATCCAACAGTGAATCAGATTGAGGAACTGGTCTGTCTGGAAACCAACACAAGAAAAAAGGTTTTAGCTTTCAGCTGTCTTAGATCCCCAATATGGTTCACAACACAACTGTGCAAAGTTTAGCTTTAGCACAGCACAAGAAAAGAACAAGCAGGCTTGAGCAACAGAAACACCAATTGCAGATACCCGTTTAAGCAGCCTTCCTTCCTAGGTACTTCAGTTTTATTTTCTCTTTGAAAATATTCCCAAAGCACATACAAATTTTGGACACCTTTCCTATTGGGCACTAAGACTCAGACATCTCTGATTTGATCTCAGGCAATTAGCCCCTTAACTTTCATAGATATCAAGTCCCAGGAGATGTCCCTCAGTGCACCAGTTCAAGTAAGGTCAACTCATTGTCTAGACAGGATGCCAAGAGCAGGGCCTTCGCCTTTTGTTCTATAAACCTACTTACACACTTTCTGGATTGATGATCAGTGAGAGGGTTGAGGTATTTTAATTATCCACTGAAACCCAGCCAGCAAAAAATGTGCTAACTTTTGAAGCATATTCCTTTACGTGTGAATTTAGTTAATTTGTGCGTTTGCTTTTAAATTAGTCATTATGTAAATTCCCTTGATATCTTAAGCAGAATAAGCTCTGCTATGCTTAACTTTAAATTGTTTTGTGAGACTCAGAAAATGGAACAATCATAAAAGAATACCCATGAGAGTGTGTCTGATGAAGGGGTAACCAATATGTTTTAGGCTTTGTTTTTAAATAATAACCAGCCACTAATACACAGTCATAATTTCTCTCTGATCTTATGAGCTGCTGTCTTTGATATCAAGCCACTGAACTTCAATCAAAAGCCCATCAATCATCATTTAAAAGAGAAAACCAAGGTACAACATGGAAGAATATAATTTTCTATGCACTGTATAGCCTTTTGTTGCTTTTATGCATTGCTTGTTCAGGGGAAGTCTCTGTTGAGTCAGGGTGTTTTCTTTTCACTGAACTGCAAAATGGAATGACATTGTGGAACTAAAAATGCTTGGTAAGTTCATTTTTTCCTTAGCATAAAACCTGTAGGTAAAGCTGAAGTATATCCAGTTCACTGAAGTTGGTGGACTGACTCTGTCCTTACAATTCAGCCTATGTTCAAACCCTTTGCTTGAATAAAGACTGTAATCATCTTCTTTCAAATTTAAGGCCTGATTTTGTGAAACTTGATTCCTGCGAGCAGAGCTGGCTCCACTGAAGCCAAAGGTGGTGCTGGACCTACATCCAGAGCTCTGCTGTGTCTGCCACACCGGGCAGGGGGCAGTGCCTGGCCCCTCTGAGAACCCATGCAGAATGCAGGATTTGCAGACCCTGTTCTGAATTATTCCTGAGAAGTGATATTTCCCTCTAGGATTAATCTTGTAACTCCAGGTCTCACAATTTATTGCCACTCTTTGGGTTTACTTCAAGCCCTGGTACACCACCTCTCCTCAGGGAGAAGAACAGGGCTTAACCTGCGATAATTCAGCTTAGCAAAGCAAAATGCTGTTTATTTAAAGGAAAAGGATTCTCTTTGGAAAACACATAACAAACCAACAAACAAAAACTTTAAACTCAAGCCACTTTTGCCCATACTGCTTCAAAGCTCCTTGCAAGACCTGCCAAGGAGCAAGACAAAGTGCCTTATTTTAGCACAGGGCCATCTTTTGGCCCCATTTTTTGCTAGTTCTCTTGAACCAGACCAAACCAGGATATGGCTCCTCTCAGGGTGCAAACCTCTAGTGAGCAGATGACCAGCATTGGGAATTGGCAAGAATTATCCCTCCCTGACTGCTATACCCAGTGGATCCCTCCAGCAACCTGTAAATCTCTTTTAAACATACATTAGCACTCTAAAAAGCTCTCTGGTTCAAAAACTTCTCTGAAAAAAACAGGTTTCCAAACTTTCACTTTTCTCACTAGAACTGTTCAGGTAGTTTAAAGGAAGAGGGTGAGAGGGGTGTTTTTTCCAGTGCTCTGTAAGAATATTCTGACTGTCATAACAGTTAGAGAGGCAATTAAACCAACTGTATTTATAAGCACACACTACAGAATGCTTTATCAAAATAATTGCATTTTGGATGATGTTACAGGACACTATATTTGTCTGTAATGGGAATCTGGTACAGGCAAAAAATACATATATGTAAAAACTTCCAAATTAAGCCATCTCAGAATGCAGTAGAAAAAATATTTCTAAACAACAGACTGTTGAAATCAGGAATCAAAAATAGGAAGAAAATTCAATATGCAATGTAAATTAGATGGTTACTTCCAGGGCTAATGAGTCACAGACTGCTTTCTCTCCAAGAGGAGAATAATGAAAGAATTGGGGCTACATTTCTTGCATCACTTGTCCTGATCCCAGCTTCCCTGGACCTCCCAAAGGCCTCCTCAGCAGAGACTTCTGCAATCTCCTTTCCTGTTGCCCCATGTCCTTGTGGTAAAAGCAGTTAATAAAATAGCCAGCTGTGTTGATTTTATTAGGAAAAAAACAAAACCAAAACCTAAACAGAAGATGTAGTGAGTGCCCTAAATAGCTTGAAGTCACTGGCAAAGGCTATAGATGTTATAGACAGGGACAGACACCCATGCTTCTGTGGCACTGTGATGGTAACTGTTACAGACAGCAGCCTAGTACAGAAACTGCCTAACCCTTGGATCTGAATTGCTGATAAAGTGTAAAAGAGTTTTTAAGATGGAATTCAAAGGAGAAAGATGTTTCTCTTTCCTGACACCTCTATTCCTCATCCTGCATGCCTTGCCTTCTCTGATAGCATTTTTTTTTTTTAAATTTCCATGAAGAAAATTTGCAAACTTTCTGTGAGGAGTCTTGGAAAGGCGTATGAATTATCACACCAGTCCCACAGTATTTTCTGGTATTTAATAGTTTTGTGGTATTTTATTCAATCCAAATGAAGTGAAACTTTTAAGGAATCTTAATAGGGCCCCAGAAAACATCAGTTTCAGAGTTAAGAATGAAACTAAGGATTTTCTTTAAGGGTAAGCCAATAGGTGTCTTCCCCCACACACACCTCCCCCCACAGTTCTGCTGATTATCATCTGCAATTATTCTATTAATGAAGGGCTGGATGCAGGGACAAATGACTGCACAGGCAGAGACAAATACATTCCATGGGACAGTGGTAGACAGGAGTAGGGCTCCAGGTAGTCTGCCCCAGTAATGCCCCTGTATTTTCAGACTATGGAGCTCACTATCTCTGTTGTCAAATGCCAAATCAATCTTTAGAGATAGAATCACCATGGAGAAAATACAGAATAAAGACACCAATTGAAATACACAGGTTTCAACCCAGCTGTTATGGGTGGTGGGAAAATCCTTTTGACACTGTTTCCCTGAAGGCATTTAAAACTAGGAGAATGAAGGCTGAAATATCTTCTTCTAGAGCTCAAGTCTTATGAAGAGCAGCTGAGAGAACTGGGTTGTTTAGTCTGGAGAAAAGGAGGCTGAGGGGAGACGTTATTGCTCTCTGCAGCAACCTGAAAGGAGGTTGTAGTGAGGTGGGTGTTGGTCTCTTCTCCCTAAGTGACAAGTGATAGGATGAGAGAAAATGGCCTCAAGTTGCTCCAGTGAAGGTTTAGATTGTATATTAGGAAAAAATTTCCTTACTGAAAGGGTTATCAAGCATTGGAACAGGCTGCCCAGGGAGGTGGTTGAGTCACCATCCCTGGAGGTATTGAAAAGATGTGTAGATGTGGAGCTTAGAGACACGGTTTAGGACTTGGCAGTGCTAGGTTAACAGCTGGACTTGATGGTCTTAAAGGTCCTTTTCAACCTAAATGATTCTATGATTCGTCATGGCAGAGCCCAGGTGGAGGTCCACGGTCTTAATCCAGGCTGCAGGATTCTATCTGACCCTAGAAGATCCTAACAGGGGGATCAAAACCCTTTTCTTTCTACAGAAATGGCTCAGAGAACAATAAAGCTGACACTGAAAGGCAACCCCTTTAACTAGTATTCCCTACAGAGTTAAAATAAGATGCCACATTATCAGTCTTTCAGTGCAGAGACCGATGCTAATGCTTGCTGTCTGGCTAGAGAGGTGACAGAACAATGGGAGCTGCATGTCCGAGTGGCTGTCAGTGGAGCAACGATGCTAAGCAGGAGGAAAAATGGACAAGTCCAAAGCAATCTGAGAAGCAGAGCTGTCACACTGTGGACAAGCAGTTCTTGCAGCTACATAAGATTACAATTCAGCAGCTTCAAAGCAACATGGCAATTTACTCCCAAGTTTCTGTTAAAACTGTGGGCTTTAATGCATAGTTCTAATGAACAAAACCAGGGCCTTAATAAAAATCAGGCTTTAAGCTACTTCTCAATACCTCTTTAGAGCTAAAGCCTAGTACCAGTAAGGATTCAGTCAACAGCAATTTCTAAATCTTCTCAAATACATTGCAAACACATGGATGCAACATAAGGTACAGGTCTTCACTGTATACAATCACATTCATATAGCAATAAAGCAGACAATGGTGATGAAGGTGAATAAGGGTACTTCTGAATGTGTGGATGACTTCCCTTCATTCTCAGAATCCTGTGAAATTATCTTTTTCTGCATCATGGGACACCAGAAATTTCTTGTCTGCAATTCTCAGGTTACATAGGCATGAATCCTCCACTGGTAGAAATGTTTGCCCACCACAGTCCTGACACCATTTATATTCTGACCTTATTCAGTGCTTGGCAACAAAAGCCCTGTCTCCTGTGAATTCTTGAGAATGGTACTTCTTGTGTGCAGTGGGAAAAATTAAATACTGAATCTGAAAGGATCAAAATCCTAAATTCTAACAGTTCAAAGAGCAGCTAAAAGAAAAAAAAACATTTAAAACTCTCATAATTTTTAATCCATCCGAGGAATTTCAATATCTAGCTTTTGGGTTTTGACCATACTTGGTTAACATACCCCAAAAAACCATGAGGTTACAAAGGAAAAAAAAACAACAATTTATATCACTAAACTACATAGAAACAATTGAAGGTTTTGCATTTTGCTTTAATTGACTTTATGGATAGATTACAAGCACTTTTGCTACTATGCTGAAAAATTATCCAGTACTACAGAGTCCCCTCTGGAACACTGGCTTTATTAATTTCCGTTCTTGTCATACTTAAGTAAGTTTAATCAAACTACCAAAAATAGATCCTGAGGCAATAATTTCTGGGGTCATCAAATTGATCCCATGTTCAATAAATGACTACATACTGATAAACTGGTTGCTGACTTTGGGTTAAGAAGCTTCTAATGTTAAACCTTAGAATTCTAGTCAAGGACCACCAGGATGAAGGTATGATCCTCCTCCTCCTGTTTTTTTCTTGCCATTGGAAAGGCACAATTAGGTAAACAACCCTGCCAGAAGGCAGAATGGAGCAACATCCTTTGTTTCTGCTTCCTATCTGCATCAGAGGGAGGACAGTATTTTACAGTGATAGTTGGCATCTGTTTCTGAGACCCCAATGGCTTGGAATAGAAACCACCAAAAATTGAGAAAATACTGCTTTTCAAAGTCCTGTTTTGGATAGCTTTTCCTTACATTGAAGTGGAATAGTTTGGATGAAAACTTCATCCCATTTAAGTCCACAAAGTTACTAAACAAGAAGCATCAAATCACTGAGGAAATTGTTCTCTTCTATCAGCAAATAAGGAACTCACCTTACATAAAGGAAAAAAAAAATTGTTTTTGTCTAACTTGTAACACTTTGTCATAGGTTTGAGGAAACATTACTCCTATCCCACCAGGACTCATCTTGGGAAACATACATGGCTGTGCAGCCACCTTATAGCCAGAGATAAGATCTGTCCCTACTGGACAGATTTCATTTTACAGACATAACCACACACTGAATGCAGAGAATGCAAAGAGAGTTGCACTTTCTTGGGAACCTACAATAGAGTTTCATAATTAATGAATAATCTGTCTCATAACATTTTTGATCCATTCCAGTGAGGTTCACCTTAGAGCCTGTGTCGATACTGCTCTTTCACTGGTGACACTCATCCACCAAGATCTGGCTCTCACTTTGTTAGTCCATCTCCTGTATGCTGCCAGATACACACCAGATTTGGGAGAGGGGGCATCTTTCTGGCTGGTTTTGGACAGTCCCAGCAAATGCAGTTTTGGATATTGACAGTTTTGCTAGCCACTACAACCAATAACATTAATCAGAACTTTTAGGCTGGCTGTCATGGGTCTAATGTCCATCCCCAGAGAATGACTGCAAGGCCACGTGAATGGTGCATGGCTATAGAAAGCTCCACAGTGCTTGAGAAGCCTATTAGTGGCAAATGTGTACAAATTGGCAGTTTCTACTAGATTTTCCAGCCTATTAGACGAACAAGCTCGTTAGAGTACAATTTACTCCAAATATGTAAAAACTGATGGTTTGAAATGGAGATGTTTTCTGGAACAGCTCAGCAGCTTGTTATAACTGTAGCATGATTCAGTGCTTGGGCGTCTTTCATACCTCAAGGGCTGTCTAAGCAACTACCAGAGCTTCTGACAGCAGCTAGCCCGAATGTCACCCTCAGACGAACATCAGAGTATTTGTGCTTCCAGCAGGGCAGCTAAAGATTTCTTAGAAGAATCCCTTGCTTCCTGCAAGGTTGAAAGTACCTGATGAAGAAATGCAGTATACCTGCTACCCTTCTTCCTGACCCTTTCCTAACTGTTTTAGGTATTTTCCCAGTCCTGTCATTACCACCATTTTTGAAAACTTTGCAGTCATCACTCCAGAGGGTAGGACTGTGCTGTGATCCACATGTTCCAGGTGGGAAAATGGGACACAAACAAGGGGTGCCTCTAGGAAGACTTAAGATCTACCAAGGAAGGGAGAGTAAACCCAAGTCCTAGTTTAGTCACCCTCTCATTAGGGCAATTTTACTAATAAATCATTCCAGCCTTGTTGTTCCCAATTCTTTTGACAGCATCTGGAGCCATTCGCATTAACTTTTGTGTTAAGGAATGGAGCACAATAGTATGCTGAGCTATGCATTGTGCTTACAGAGGCATTTTATCACATACAGCATTGCCTTTCTTGCCCATTTCCATTGCAAAGTGATTTCAGTAGATGTAGAGAGCTATTAGAATAGACACCAACACTTGCAAGTATGTGCCGGGTCAGAATAACAGCTTCAAACATTGCATGGCATTGTCTCTAAGTGGGTCAGTTCATAAAATATTGTCTGTTCAAATGATGTCCATGCTGTAGTAAGGAAAAGGGGAAAATGCAGTAGTAATTGAAATGATCTGATTTTAGAAGTCTGGCACCTGGTGTGTGTTCAAAAGAACATTTCAGTGCTCCATTAATAATGCTTCTAGGACACAGGAAATTTGCAAAATGTTGCTTCTAAAGATTAGAACCTGAAGTGAAAAAAAAAGAGAAATAAAAGGATTTTTTAAAGAAACTTTTGTGTCTTTGGGTTTGGGGACATTTTTATTTGTACTTTATTTTATTTTTGCTGAGAATGGGCCTTTGGGTGCATCCTACCTCAAATGCCTATTCAGTGTGCTAATGAGATAAGGAATTCAGTAGAATATATTGTGCAACTGCAAAGCATTAACTATTGCTCCATTTCCGTGTAATCTTTAATAACAGACATTGTGATTCAGTAGAAGAATATTTTACTGACCTTTCCACTTATTTCTAGTTCACTGGCGTGTCTAGAGCTATCTTGTCACTTTGGAATTCATTTTTGTTTTAGCCTAAGTGACTGCTTGGAAGCAACAAGCCCTGCTGGAATGTCAGGCACAAACTCTGCTCTGGAGACACTGAAATGGACCCCACAGCCACCGGGGAGCTGGGAAAGGGGCAGAAATTTGTGTAGAGGAAGTGACCCATGAGACAATGCAAGATGGGCTCCTGCAGTCTGTACCAGCTGAAGCTCTAGCAGGCAGCATTTTGTTGCTGTTGTGACTCTCATTGCTGAAGCCTAGAGGTTGCAGAGGCTGGTCCATGTGGCCGGCTCTGCTACTGAGAACACAGGATTCTACCCAGGCACAATGGAATTAGTATTTTTTCTTGATGTGTCTTTCTGAGCATCCAGAAGCCCCAGGTCTCAAAATGAGGTAGGCTATGGGAGATGAGGGCAGATTCCCTAGAGATGGCATCACAAAACAGGAGAAATTCTTCAAGCTCCTTTCATTTTATATGAGTCTACCTTTCCTCTGGGCCTTGAGAAAAAAAAAAAAAAGACAACAAACAAAAAAAAACTTTGGTAAATTAAAAACTAGTTAGACTCTTCTGCTCAGTGGTCTCTTCTAGAGACAAGTGAGAAAATTCTATATTAAATTCAGACAGGAACAAACTCTAGACATGTATATACTCAACTTTGTCTCTGACTTTTATTCTTTCTCAGACATACTGTGAATGATGCTATGCACAAACTCTGTCATGTCTATGTGATGCTAATATGTCTCTGTGTCTTCCTGGACAACGCTTGCTAGACTGATAGACACTCCAGATCTCATGATCTTAACCTGATACTTCGAAAACCAATTTTTTAAAAAACCCCAAAGTATATTGCACATGTCCACATCCAGGAAGAATCCAAGGCATTGCCACCCACTTTGTTACTTTTTTTTAAAACATTCCTGGGTGTAGAGCTTGCAGTCAATGATAGCATTGATTTGATTCTACTACAGGGAAGCTGAAACAGATAACCTGGAGAAAGACTCAGAAGTCTATTCCTAGAATTTGGCTGTCCTCTAGTAGTGTGTTGGTTATGGATAAACAAACAAACAAACAAAATGTTAATGTGTTAGATATCTTTGGAATTCTAAAACATATCACATCACTTTTACAATTTACAGTTTCATTTGAGTCAATCATTGGTAGGTTAGGAAATGAAAAACATGCTGTCTGGGAGAAAAGACAATGTCATTTCTGTGTTGGCATTAACATATATTCTTTTACTAATGTACATTGGGAAAGAAAAGGAATGTTAAAATACTTTTGTAAGCAACAGAAAAGAAAGAGCAGGAAAGAGCTATGCAGTAGTAACTGCTTTCTCATTTTCTGTTATGAAGATGAAAATTGTGTTGAAGGATTTGCTTTAAACCAGAGAGAAAAGAATTTTTCCTCTGTTTCAAGCAAATGAAAATGATTTATATTTCAAGAGTAGCTGAGGATTTGCAAGTTACTTGCAGTGAGCTGGTCATAAATGTATCTGCTGGAACTTGTGGGTTCTGCAGGAAGGAGAAGAGGATACCACCATGGCTTAATAGGTAAACCATATTAAGGGTGCAGACAACAAAAACTTAGCACCTCCATATGCAGCATCAACTACCATATCAATAAACAACCAAGTAGGTGAGTTTGGAAGGGACCTCCAGTGACCTCCGGTTTTGTGCCCAGGTGCTGGCAGCAGGGCTGCTGGGCAGCCTCTGTGAGGAGACGCTGGGGCTGCCCCATGCCAGACACAGCTGGTTCCAGGTGGTTCGACAACAGATGTACTGCAAGACATGGCTGAGCCCCTCAGCCAGCTGGGGGAAAACAGGTTTCAGAAAGAGCCAAAGGTGGCACAGGCAGAGGAAGAGGAAGCCAAGGAGGGAGCAGCAGCAGAAGGTGGGTTTAGGTGAACATGTTTGGGGTTTTGTCTATGTTTCTTACTACCCAAATCTATTTTAATTTGCAATAAATTAAATTAATTTTCTCCCAGTCGAGACAGTGATCTCCCTGTCTTTATCTCCACCTTTTTCTTCTTATTTTGTCTCCCTGTCCTGTTGAGGAGGGAGAGTGAGAGAGTAACTGGGTGGGCATCTAGCAGCCAGCCAAGGTCAACCCACTAAAATCACCTAGTCCAATCTCCCTCCTTAAAGTAGAGTCAGCTAGAACAGATTGCCCAGGACTGTGTCCAGTCAGGTTTCGAGCATCTCCAAGGACTGAAGCTTGACAGGCTTTCTGGGCAACCTGTTCCAGTGTTTGACTACCATCAGAGTAAAAAAGATTTTGGCTATGTTTAGAAGGAATTTCCTGCATATCAGTTTGTGCCTTTTGCCTGTTTTCCTTTCAGTGAGCACAACTGAGAAGAGTCTGGCCCTGTCTTCTTTACTGCCTTGTTATTTGGTCCATACTTCATCAGTTTATCTATAAGGATGTCATGGAAGTCAGTATCACCTTATTGTAAATGGCTTTCAGGTTGGTCAGGCTTGATTTTCCCTTCATAAATCCATGCTGACTACTCCTAGTAACCTTCCTGTCATTAATAGGTTTGGAAATGGTTTCCAGAGTTGTCTGTTCCATCACCTTCCCACGGATCAAGGTGAGGCTAACTGGCCTATTGTTTCTCAGATCCTTCCTCTTGCCCTTTTTGAAGATAGGGAGTGACATTTATTTTTTTTATCCATCTGAATTCGTCACTCTGCCCCTCTGAGGAGTTAATGGGAACAAACAGGCATGATACAGCTGAACTTTGCTTGATATTTGGATTAAAATGAAGAAAAGTACAGGAGTAATGTCTTCTCTTATTGACCATAAAGAAAGGACAGATGACTAGGTCACAAGTGAATGCCTGTATGTGCACACCTGCATTTGGCTGAATAAATCCATAGAATCTAAAGAACCATTGACTTTTCCAACAAAGACAAGCAGGTGATGATAATACAAGTTCATTTTTTGCCCAGGAATGGAAGCCGCCTCCTGCAGCAGAGTCAGATACTAGTTGAGTCAGATGGATGGATCAATGTATTTGATGGCAAAGGGACTTTCTGTTTCTTTTGATTTAAACAGTTCTTCCTCAGAGGCAAAGGACTGCAGTCCACAGTCAGGTCCCCTTCTTTTTAATCTATCATGTTTGTTTTGCTGAAATCCATGAAGTGCTGTGACAGATTTGCTAGCCCTGCAAGGTGATCCACTGGCTATCCTTGAGCAATGAATGTCATGTTAAAGAAGCAAACATCCCAGTCAAATTGGAATCTGTTTCTTTTCCATGGTTTTAATCTATTATAAGTGATCACAGAAAGAAGCAAAAAATATTAGCAGTGGACTTTTATCTGGAATTAGCAACAGTGTGTTTGGAAACTTAGGGGTATCCTTCAAATGGCAGTGGGTCACTACCATTCATGTTATACTTCCTTTGGCTACAATAGAGTGCTGCCTTTCACTTTTATTCCAGGCTAGACAGCCTGCCTTTCAGTCTGTAAAAAAATTACCCTTTCAATTCTCCAAGTTAAAAAAAACCAACAAACCCCCCCCCCAAAACCAAAACAAAAGCAAAACTACTCAGAGAAATGTAAGAGAAATGGCTGCAAGAGAAATCTTAACCTGTAGGGTTCACCCCCCCCAGCACCAGTTGCTTCCCAACCCAGATTCCTTTGTCCAGCAGCAACCTTTAAATTCTGTATCTGTCTCTCCTGATGTCTGGAGGAATCTGGATCCAAGGCCAGATGTGTGTGTTGCACCCACAGCTGCATTCATGGCCACCTGCCTTGGAGTGAATCTACCAGCTTCTGCAAGAGATCAGTTCTTCAGAGATTCAGGAGCAATGATCCCAGGTGGGTTTGACATACGATCTCAGAGTGGTGAAAGAAAGGCATCCAGCCCCCATGTCATTCTTTTCCACCAGAGACTCTTTGAAAGAAAATGTAGAAGAAAATTAAAAAGCAAGCAAACAAAAAATTACCAAGGGAACAAGGCACAAGAGAGGCAGGACAAAGGGGAAAAATGCTTGGAAAAAACATTTCCCTCTCCTGACAAGTCTCAGTTATGTAGAGAAAGCCTGTAAGAAATACGGAACCTGTGACAGCAGAAACATCCCATAGAGAGCAGTGTGTGGGGGGAGCACAATTAATAATAAAGCCCTGTGGAATTTGTGAAGGTTCAGCACAAAAGCTTGAGGCAGTCTTTTGAGAAGCCGAATCAGCTTTAATTACTGTACTCTGGGTTATTCTTTTAAAATGCTTTTGCAGTGAAAGTTTCTCAGTCTGAGGGAGGGCAATGCTGCTCTCTGCTATCATTTCCCTTCATTGTTACAGGCTTCAGCACTCAGTGAATGTGTGCGAGGACAAGCAGATCCTCGATGTCTTTCATTTCAAGTAGGTTTTTTTTTTTTTTCCCTTTTCATTAACAGCCTTCAAGAAGAAAAAGAACTACTTAGGGCAGGGTTTTCTTTTTTTCTCTTTTTCTTTTTTTGTGGCAGCCTGGGTGAGGCCCTTTGCATTCACTACGCCATGTTATCTAAAACCCAATATAATAGAGATACACAGATGCTCATTACTAGTAGCTATGCCATCTTAATGCTTCCTATAATGGTATTTTCAGCTCATAATAGACAGTGGATGATCTGTGCTGAATAGTGAATGTGGTGCTTGATTTTTCTCCAACTTCAGCAAAATCAGTGAAGTATCTCCCCAGTTTTCAACAGTGAGAAAGAGGGAAGAATCCACTCCCGGCAGTGGCTTTTCAGAGCCTGGTTGCTACAATGCCTCACTCGCTGACAGTAACAGAGAGGTTATTTCAGCAAGAAGGTAGAATGCTCCAAGTTTCTAGACCTTAGACACTGATAGAAAGGAGTTATGGTTTTTCGGGTGAACAAGATTTGCAATTCTAGAGAGATGAGAGTGGGAAGGAAAGTGGGAGGGGGAATATAATCTTCAACTGCTGCTAGAAATGTCAGTGGTGTGCAACATGGAGAGGAAGAAAACTGAGCAGAAAAAAAGCTTAGCC
Organism: Elanus axillaris; assembly: GCA_026212715.1. Lineage (NCBI taxonomy): Eukaryota > Metazoa > Chordata > Aves > Accipitriformes > Accipitridae > Elanus > Elanus axillaris. The sequence goes on along the minus strand of JANZLQ010000029.1, from coordinate 42,055,289 downwards.
AAAATAGGATTCGTGTTCCCCTCTGTCTTGTTTGGTAGTGCCTTGTAAGTGTTTGTCAATGTAGTGAGTTTTAATAAAAATTGGAAGTGACTACATGTCATTATGTACTGTCACATAGCTGGAGGCATAGTTGTGCCCACATCTGCCTATGTCTTTAAGAGTGTGTTTCATGGGCAGAAATATAGATGGAAAATTTCATAAACCCAGTAAGTCATTTGCCCAAAACTGGAAACAATGCAAGCAAATGCCTTACTGGTTGGGAAAGGAGCTACCTGTACTGCTCTGGGGCCAGACATTTCCAGTGTGATCAGTTCCAGCAAATATCAAATTTGACCTGAAGCTATTTTCTTTTTGTACAGAAACGTAGGTACATTCATCAGGTTTAACTGTGTTTCAAAACTTTGCTGAAATCAGCAATGTGAGGGCAGGGGAAGTAGCAATTTTAGAACCACAAACTGCTTCTCAATGACCCAAGTTTCTCTTGTGCCCATAGCTGATCACCTAGAAAGGTCATGTTTTGTCTATGATTCCTAAACACTGATTCCTTGCTATGCAGTTTAGGATTATGCACTAAACCCCATGGAGGGCACTTCCCTTCCTCCACTTAATCCCAGACAGGAAGATGTTGAGGACGGAAATTAAACATAAAGTAGGGCCTGGTAGAAAGCAAGAAGTATGATTAGAGGATCTTCAGGACCAGCATTAAGGACTACTATTCAGGATGATTGGAGTGCACTTCTCTTGTGTCAAAACCAGCCTCATTCATTGCTATGTCCATGCTCAATTGCAATCTCAAGGTTCAAATACCTTCAGTGCCACCCAGCAGACAGTTCAACCTGTGGGAGCTTAATTGGTTCTTCAGCTCCCATCACTACCAAACGCTTGTTCTCAAGAGTGTCTGAACAGTGGCTGAGAGTGAGGCTAAAAAAACACTTCCAAAGCCATGGCCTACTCTTTTAAATATATATATATATATATTTAAAAAAAAAAAAAAACAAACCAGAAGGAAAAATCCTAGCAGCAAAAAATGTATATGCCTAATGCACATTAGCTCATTGCCTTAGGTAAATTCCCTCACCCTGAATTCTTTTGAAAGTCACATCCCACCCAATGGTACCTATATTTGTCTCATTACCAGACATTCATTTCCAGCCACAGCCACTTGCACTCTCTCCTTTCTCCTGTCTATATAGGAACATCAAAATTTGGGGTTTATTTGCTAACCTAACTGGAGCCAGACAAATAGGCATTCCTTAATATCTTCCCCATTGTTTTCTCAAGGACTTCTGGAATTTTCTCAAGTCATATTTCATCTTTGTTATTGTCTTATTTCCTGCTCATGCTGCCTAGCCATCTCCTTTGCCTTAACTCTGCACAACTGGAGCAAACGTGGAGTAGACTGCAGTGCAGAGCACTTTTAAAGCAGTTACATAATGTAGTTCCTGTTCAATGCAAGGATTTGTTTGTTAGTCTTTTGGGAAAGTGAAGGAGGAAGTTAGGGAATAACACAACAAACAGCAGTGTCTTGACATCCAAAAAAAATTATGTTCCTTAGGATCCCAGAGAATGAGAGCTGACTTTTACTCAACTGATAGTCTAGAAGTCTTTCGTGAGCAGGATTCTATGACCAAGAAAGACCTGTGGAGTAAATGTACTGCTACAACTCAAGAAAAGCTGTCTTGTCATTAGGGAAAAGCGATAACTCACTTTGTGGCAATTTGTTCTTGGAAGCACAAAAGTTATTAATCAAGTTCCAAGGGTTAGCATTTACTTCTTAACAAAGTCAGGAAATTCCAGTTTGACCCCACCTAAGAGGTCTCCACTGCATTCATGCAGGGTTGCGTGCTGTATGTTGAATATGGTACGCACATTCTGCTTCATGTTTGATTCTGGCCCAGTTCTTCCAAGTTTAGGATGCAGGCACTCTTTCCTGACTCATCTGCAAACTTAGGATGTAAAGCCAGGTTTTGAAAACAGACTTCCTGCAATTCATGTAATATTAGGCAATGTGAAACCTGGCCACAACTAATGTGCAAAAACTTAGATTCGTGTTCTTCCAGATAAGAAGCTTTTGAGATTAAAGATTTTCTTTTGAGATGTTCTAACATGTTTAGTGCAGTTCTGGTTGCTACAGAAATCATAGCTTTACATTGTTGATTTTCAGGTGCCTTGCTTCTCCTAATTTAACAATAATGAAAGTTTATAACAGTTTGTAGTGGGTTTGCATGGCAAGGTGTTGGTGGGGGGGCTACAGGGGTGTTTTCTGTGAGAAACTGATAGAAGCTTCCCCCACGTCTCATAGAGCCAATGCCAGCCAGATCCAAGATGGACCCGCCTCTGACCAAGGCTGAGCCCATCAGCAGTGGTGGTAGTGCCTCTGGGAAAACAGATTTAAGAAGGGGAAAAAAGTTGTGGTACAACAGAAAGTGCATCTGGAGAGAGAATTGAGGACATGTAAGAGAGACACAACCCTGCAGACCCCCAGGTCAGTACAGAAGGAGGGGAGGAGGTGCTGCAGGTGCCGAAGCAGATCTTCCCCTGCAGCCCATGGAGAAGACCATGGTGAGGCAGGTTGTTCCCCTGCAGCCCATGGAGGTCCATGGGGGAGCAGATCTCCACCTGCAGCCCGGGGAGGACCCCACGCTGGAGCACAGGGATGCCCAAAGGAGGCTGTGACCCCATGGGAATCCATGCTGGAGCAGGCTCCTGGCAGGACTTGTGACCCTGCAGGGGACCCACACTGGAGCAGTCTGTGCCTGAAGGACTGCAGCCTGTGGAAAAGACCCATGCTGAAGCAGTTTGTGAAGAACTGCAACCTGTAGGAAGGACCCACGCTGGAGAATTTCATGGAGGACTCTCTCCCTTGGGAGGGATCCCATGCTGGAGCAGAGGAAGAGTGACAAGTCCTCTCCCTGAAGAGGAAGAAGCAGCAGAGACAATGTGTGATGAACTGACCCCAACCCCCATTCCCCATTGCCCAGTGCTGCTGAGGGAGGAGGAGGTAGAGAATTAGGGAGGAAAGTTGTGCCCAGGAAGCAGGGAGGGGTTGGGGGAAGATGTTTTGGTATTTAGTTTTATTTCTCATTATCCTACTGTGATTTGATTGATAATAAATTAAGTTAATTTTCCCCAAGTCAAGTCTGTTTTGCCCATGATGGTAATTGATGAATGATGTCTCCCTGTCCTTGTCTTGACCCACAAGCCTTTCATCATATTTTCTCTCCCCTGTCCAGCTGAGGAGGCAGAGTGACATAGTGGCTTTGGTGGGCACCTGGCATCCAGCCAGGGTCAACCCACCACACAGTTATATTAGAGCATTATTTTTCTGTCCATCTTCAAACTGAAAAAGACAGCAATTGCTTGCATGTTTTGATCACATTTTGCTTAGTGTAATGGAGTTACTGAGCCAGCTGTTCCTCCCAGCCTCCCCTTCAGTAGGGCCTGCCCTGCTCTGATGGTCCTGCATGCCCTTCACTTATGGCTTTTATACAGACAGGGGACTGCTGGTCAGAGTATTTGATGAGAGATAAGAACACAAAAAGACTCTAAGAAGAAACTCTATTTTATGGTTGAAGGGTGTTTCTTGTTATTAGGGGTGAAGATGAAATCTTCCTGGGTGTGAGACTGTCCTATGGGGATCAAATTAGTTCAGTTTGTCTGGTGATGCCCTTTTCAACTTTCTCTTGAGTGTCAGCTTCCACTGGGCAGTCATCTCACAAGAGGAACCTCGGTCTAGTCTGCTGGAGAGAATTTTACCTAGTGCTGTAGCCAGGCAGCTACATGAAAGCCCTGGCAGAAGAAGTTCCTGCTGCTTTGATGAGGGAACATGCTGGGTCTTCAGCTCAGCATAGGCTAGGTTGCCTTAAAGAGAGTCTCTAAAGACACTTAGCCCTTGATTCAAGATAGGAAGGGCTATAAGTGTAAGGACAAAATCATACAGCACTGCTTTGTCTTTAAACAGCTAAAAACATTCTGTGGTTGTAGAACAGCTCACTCCTGTGTATTCAGAAGCTAGGTTGTTCTATCTTCAAATTCATCAGGGAGGGAAAAAATTGTGGATCATTTTTGCTTGGTTTCAGAATGCAGTGATTTACCTTTGGTCCATGTCAGAGTTTCAAGCTGGCAATAAATTGCAGCAATTCACTCTGAATTGCTTATAGGTGGCCTTTTCATGCACTTCTTTTTCTGTTTCAATTTGAAAACCATTCAGGTTAATTGAGATGCAGTCCTTAACAAGCAAACGTTTGCTGAGGACACCATTACATAGACTAGCAGCTGAAACAGCAAAAAAACCCCAACCCCATACCTCTCTGAGATGGGAACTAACCTTCTAGCTTTCTTAAATACAGAACACGGTTACATTATTAGTGTGGTTAGACTGTTGTAAATGCTGTTTATGCCATCAGTGTATCCTGAAAAAATAAGTGAAGATTACAACCTCCTAATCACAAACACAAATTTGCTGAAATTCAGTCTGATGAAAAGATGGAGAATGGCAAGTTTCAAACCCCGCACAACTGACAACTGTCAAAGTTACACACGGTACAGGCACAGGGAATTTATGTTATAGGATGTACTGGGAAGCTTTAATATACGCTTAGTGCATCACAACAATATACTACAAAAAGTGCCCACCGGCAGCAGTGTGGGGGACTCGTAAATTAAAAATAGCTGGCATACCCCTCTATTTAAATCAAGGGGAGTATCTGTGAAGGGAATTACTTTTCATCCTGAGCATGGCTGGCAGAGTGCATGATTTAGTCTGTGTGATTTAGTGTGAGGAGCTGTGTACACATTTTGTCAGGGTGATTTCTCCCTCGTCATTAAATTTGACATGCAGAGGCTGGCCAAGCAGTGCCTGGTTTAAACTCCCATGCAGAGAGGGTAGCGGAGGGTGATTGAAGAGAAATAAGACTCCATGATATGACTGTTGATCTGGGTTTAAATGCAATGTGTGTGACACTGAGGCAGAGACACAAAATAACCAACCGACCCTCATTCAAAACCCTCTTCCCATGTGAGATCTGTGACCTGAGGCTGTAGGACTGTTTGCTCCTCTAATAGTAGGGACATGAGGATGAATGTGCCCTGGGACATTGTCATCTCAGGGAACTGACGGAGGATTTGCATCAGTCCCTTGGGCACCTCCTCCCCCCACCCTGCACCTGCTCATGGGTCAGAGGATCCTTTCTCACCCTGTGCTTGCCTGGAGCCCACCCGCTCCTTTCCCAGCCCTCTGGGGCAGGGACATCCGTGTTCCCCACCAGGATCCCATTTGCCCACAGGACCATGAGAGATCAAGCTGTCCATACAACTCCCTGCCCAAGGCAGGAACAGCTCTACCTTTGTGTATCGGGTGTCCATGCCCAGGCGCTGGCAGTGGGGCTCTTCAGGCAGGGCCTCTGTGAGGAGAGGCCGGGGCTGCCCTGTGCCGGACACAGCCGCTTCCAGCCAGTCCCAGCCGGCTCCAACAGCCCCACAGCAGGACACGGCTGAGCCCCTCAGCCAAGCTGGGGGAAAACAGGTTTCAGAAAGGGCCAAAGGTGGCCCAGGCAGAGGAGGAGGAAG
>JANZLQ010000029.1:42016721-42047600 GCA_026212715.1 Elanus axillaris | reverse complement strand
AAAACATCAGAGTGTTATCAACATTCTTCTCATACTGAACTCAAAACACAGCACTGCACCAGCTACTAGGAAGACACGTAACTCTATCCCAGCTGAAACCAGGACAAAGATATTGATAGAGAGTCTCTTTGCAAACAGCTGTGCTGGATCGAGACACAACTTTACCGAGCTTTAGAAAATGCTCTTCTGCTAAAGCCTATGAGGCAGCTGGTACAGCTCTGCCTGCAAAAGGACCTATGCAAAGGTTGCCTCTGCTCTAAGGAAATCCAACTGAAGATCACTAGCTCTCTAATGCTGAGGGTTTTCCTGCTCCCAGCACAATGTGCTCATTGCTCCGAGTAAGTTAGAGCGTATGATCTACCTACTGCTGCGTGCATGTAGTCCATATTAATGTTGGCAGAAGAGCTGAATTGATCATACATATAATTTAGTGTCATGTTAAGAAAAGGAAGATGAAAGAAGGATTAGGAATCTGATATCAAGATGCCAAGACAGGCAAGCTTGTTGCAGTTTCCTTGACAAGTCTGTCGTAAAGCCCATGTATATTTTCTCTATTAACACTCACTTACAGCATATTTATCAAATTCAGATCTGTTCTTAAAGTGTCATGTCAAGGGCATTACAGAGGATAAGCACAGAGCAGAAAGAAAAAAAAGCAGGATTAAAAAAAAAAAAAAAAAGAAAAAGAAAAGTAATAATGAGGCTGAACAATGGCATTTCCAAAGAATGTAAGCCAATATTTTCAGAATTCAGAACAGAGCTATATAATACATATACTATATACACATTATATGTAATATATATAATGCCTCCAGCATCTCTCATGGGAAAAAATACCCAGTATACATATTATTCCATGGTACATAATATCCCTTAATCTTTATTGCAGAAGGGTGTACATTAGAATGGATTTGATACATTTGATGCTTCATTCTTTCATTGAATTTTAACACGATGTCCGCTGAGACTTATATCTGGCATTGTTCCTAGTCAGGTGCATCACACAATGTGTGAGCAGTAATCTCATCTGGTGTCATATGTTTTTCCAATAAATCAAACTAAACCAGCTTAGAAAGATTGTGCATTATGTTTAGAGACTAGTTAGGACCTGCTACTATATTTATGAGGTAACCAAAAACCTTAAAGGAAAGTAAGTGCTTAAGTGCCTTAAGACTGTATATTAAACACCCCTTGGATATACTGAGAGATTTACCTACTTGAAGAGCATGGATACAAGCAACAAAAGAATATAAGAAAGGCCTATTACTGTTCCTAACCTAAGATCCAACTCCCTCACCCATCTTTCCTTTGACAATAGCCAGGAACATACACTTAGAAATAGCTTAACATAAGTGCAAATACAGAGTGATCCTTCCTCTCATGTATACTTTGTTTATTCTATAAAACAGCCTTAATTTTTCCTGGTGTCATTTAGCACTTGCAATATGATTAGTTATGAATGGTCATTCTCATCTCGCTGTCTCTGCTACATTCCTAACACTAAAAACCCTAAATATATAACCCTTTAGGTTTCTCTTTTTCAGTCTAAGGTACTCAGGGGTATTTGGTCTCTCCTCAGATCAAAATCACTCCTACTTCTCACAAGAGCTGGCATTTTTCTTTCCCTTTTTTGAGTTCTCCTCTGAGGTTTTACTTTGCTGATTTTGAGGTAGGTGCAGACGCAGTCCCAGATATGGGTGTACAACACAGTGACATTATGAAACTTACTGCTTTATTCTCTATTCTTTTCCTAACAATTTGTAACTTTTTCCTTGCATGTTGATGAACAGGGAACTATATGAAGTGACTCAAGATCTCCTTCTTGATGGCAATAGCTAATTTAGAGCCCATGATGGTATATGTGTGTATCCCCATGTGCTTTATCTTATATCTATCAGCACTGAATTGCATCTGCCTTTTATAGCACAGCCGGTATCTTGGGGTTTTAATGAATTCCTTGCACTCAGCTTGAGTTTCAACTATTAGTGTTAATTCGATTCCATCAATAAACATTTTAATTTTCTTACCTTCCAGATAAAGAGTACCCATATGATCCATTATAATCTCGCAGCTGTGAGAGGTGGAAAAGTGATATTGGGGGTAACATTCATCTGAATCCCTCCTGCAAGAAATCTGAGAACATTTTTGGATTGAAGCTTCTATCTCAGTATCTTGCTCCAGCAACAGTGATTGGAAAGTATGTTTCCCAAATCTTTTGGTATTCGCTAACAGTTCACTTGCTGTGCATTCATATTTGTTTGCTGTACTCAAGACAATAATGTTTGCTTTCTACTTGAATTACATCTTGTCTTCCTCATCATGGCCTTCTGCCATGGTCTTGATCCTCATTGATTTAATGGGAGCTGGATTAGAAAGACCAAGGAAATAGCAAATCAAGCTGGATATCTTCCATAGATGTACAGGTATTATAACAGGTTCTATGCCATGATTATAGCCCCCATAAGAAGATCTTGTAAATCACATGTTTATATTTAAAGTGAGCTAGGACAGAAATGAATTGCTTCTGTAACGCTCACTTTTATAGTCTTTTCCTAGATCTGAAAAAGTCTTCTTTCAAGAGCTGTTAACTCTTATTAAATCCTCTTTGCTAGCACCTGAGTGCCAACAGTTAGCATGAAAGGCTGGCTTAAAAGCGGAGTGGGTATTGCAAAAGTATCCACAAACATTATTTCCCCATAGAAATCAAGGAGTTAAATGAGAAGTGGCTGGAACAAGGGGGAAATTAATGTTGAAAGGCAATATGAAATCCTAATGAGAGGCTGAAATCCATCCCATTTGAAGCACAGAACCACCCTGAAAGGTGCAGTAGCTTGCTAATGCCTTATGTTCAAAATTGCAGTATTCTTTTCATGTACAGTTTGGGACCAGAAACCTGCAGCTGTTTACTGAGCTTTTTTTTTAAGCAGGCTGTCAAGCCAAAAATTGCAATAGTGCTGCTCTGGACAGGGGTCACATTCAAAAATGTGGTGCAAAGAACCTAGTATTTTGGTTAGAGCAAAAATAATAATAACAATAGTAATTATTATTTTTACAGACATCTTTGGAAAACCAGCCCATTCTTTATTTGATTCTTTAGAGTCTCCTAGGCAGTCCTAGGTGGCCCACCTAAGTGGTCTTTAGCAGTTACTAAGCCATGTAGCTAACCTGTTGCATGTGGTTGACACTCTCTCCTACTCCTCTGCAGAAGCAGTGTGGATGACAGTGTTTCATTTCAGCACAGTTTTGTTTGCAAGTACTGCAACCCCCAAATATATCTGTTTCAATATCTGTATGTATTACTGGGGATTGCTTGGAGGAAGCTGCTTGAAGGTGTCACCTTTGATGTTGCCAGGAGCAAAAGACAGGGAGATTGCCCCAGGTTCCTGTGGAAGCACACTGGGTCTGGAAGACATCTCTGGGACCAGATCTCACAGCCCTACGTGAGGCTTCTCCTCCTACCCTGCAAGGAAGTACACAGAGATGCAGGTTTCTTGGCTCCTTCCTATTGCATCAACAGTAGAGTTGAGAACAGAGCTTCCTCACGTCGCTGCCCTCCATCAGAAAACTATTACAGGAAATTTTTACTACCCTGGAGGAAAAAGAAACATTTAGAAATTTTGTATAAACTGATATGTCCAGTCTGTTCTCCTGCAAACAGCAGAGAAATTGTCTGGAGTGCCAGTTATGAAAAAATTGCAAAAACTACAACTGGCATATAAGGAATAATTATAGCATTATTCAACTGCAATCTAGCTGGCCTCTGTGAAGGTTTCCAAGTGAAGGGGAAAGAGGCTGAAGGGAGCATCAGCAGGGAAGAATAAAGAGCTGTTTGGGGGGATAATTAAATCTGAACCAAAAAGGTCACAAGATACTTTATCAGCTTTCACACTGAATCCTTACACACACAGAATGTTATCAATGCACTGTCATTGTCCTCAAATTAGGAATAAACTGTCTGAAATCAAAACCCTGTGGTGCAGAGGAAGCTGGATTTGAATCTCCTCTTTCATTTTTGTTCATCTCCATTAATTTGCCACTTGTTAATAACAAGTGAAGAACAATCAATCTCAATAGAGTTCCAGCTACTGGCTCCCATAAAGCAAGAGAGAAGGAGATTAAATCATCATTATGAACCTACGGGGGCAATGTTATACACAGAGGGTAGGAGATGCAGGAAGGGGAAGTTTATTAGAACTGTGGCAGGAAGTAATTTTTATTTTACAGCTTCTCCATTTGATGAAGCTTTGAATGATCCTAGATCCAATTTGCACTCTGAAACTGGGCATATGAGTTTCAAGAAATATACCATCATCAATATTACCATCATCATCACCATCAAAATAACAAAGAATGATATTTAATCACCTGTAAGTATGCAAGTACTTTAATTTTTGCCTTTTTTTTTAAATGGGAAATCATTAAAGGAATTTGTGCATTGAATAAAAATATTCTGCCTACCTGTAGAACTTAACTGTGTGTCTCCTACCCCCGATCAGACAAATTATTATCAAGCTCTAAGGAATGCATCTTACTGTGGCCAAATAAATGCAGGCCTTGTGAAGACAGATCTAGTTTTATGTCTGTTTCCAGGCCAAATGAGGCTTCTTGACTTTAGGGATAGGAGATTGATCTGTTTCTTTGGGCTACACATATAATAAAGTGCCTTCTCAAATTGGAAACAACCTTTGCTCCACAATTTTAGTAGCCAGGGAGGCAGTTTTCCACTACAAATAATCAGTGTTCGGTCAGTTTATTGATCAGATATTGTATTTCTTGAAACTCAGAGAGAATGAGGTTTACAGCTCTATTCCTAAGAGCTGCCACAAGATCCATGCATCATTGGTGTTTAACTTAGTAAAAAGACCATTTTCATTCTACATATATTTGGTAAAACTTGTCCCTGTCAACTTACCATACTCTTCTTCCCATTAGATAGTCATTTCTACTAACTGACTCACAGTCTAGTTCTTTGGGTAAACAGCCAAATCAACAGCTGAAATAAATGAGATTTATTCCACTGAAGTCAACAGAAATATGCAACTTTACCTCAGCTAGGGGACAGGGCTCAGTGATGGGCTGGATGACAGATGAATTTTCCAGCTACTGGACTGTTTGCTTAAATAATTACATCTCTCTTCTTTCCATTCCGATATGTATCTTATTACTTGGAGCACAGCAACATCTCACTACCCTCTGGGATACAGTTAATGTATATGAAATGCATTGCAGTCCTTATTGTTAAAAAAGCACCTCTCTGGGATTTGGTTACAGCAGCAGGGAACAGGCAAGAAAAAAACATATTAATTTCTGAGTAAGCGGTTTTCAAATTGTATTAGCCATTCTCATCCCTTTCCATCAAGACTCCAATTTGCCTCCAGCTCCATAAGCACAACTCAGTGCTTAGCATTCCACTCCATAATGTAATCCTAAATTAGGAAAACTGAATAAAATCTATGTTGCTTGTACTTTAAATTCCCTGCAGGCAACCAGTAGAATTCCATGAGTTCTCAAGCCTCCTGACTTCACAACATTTCTTTCTCAATACGGAGGGGCAAACATTGTTCAAATCTGCCCACTCCTTCTGGTGACAAAGAACTAGAAGGGAAACTCAGTGTAAGTTCATTTGCCTTCCTCACTTCTCATGCCGAGCTTGGGGACGCTCCTGGACAGCTACAGGCATCAAGGATGAAAAGAACTGTCTTGCATGAGAACAGAAAGTTTTTAAATAGGGCTTTACCCAATTGCACTTCTTGCCCAAGAGTTTATTGTGGTTTATGGTGGTGTTCTACACACAATACTTCTTCAGGCATCATCCATATATTAGTGCAAATAATGTGAAGTAATGGAATATCCATACTATTATTAGATTGAATTTCTGGTAGGCTGGTTTACAGATATTGCAGTGATTACAGCCAGGATTGATCAGAAGAACTAGAAATGTCAGATACCTCCATTTGAGGGTGTTTCCTAAATCAAAAGGCAAGGAAACCAAAAAAATGTATCATCTAGTAATCTGGACATTCACTGGTGAGTAGAGCAAACCTGCTTCAAAATATGGGCTTCGCTAGCTTATGTAAAGAGGAAAAGCATAAAAAGAAGAAACTGATAAAAGGCCCATTGCATAACAATCTCCAAGCAGCTGAAGTGTTTAGGTATTCACAAAGGAGTAGGGTATGTACTAACACTTCTTTAGATAAAGCAGGGACTTAGGTTTGGGAACCCCACACGCTCTCTGAATGCCTGTACACTGATTTTGAAGGAAAGAACCCCTTGCCACCTCTGGTTTAGAAAGAAGGGGTTTAAATGCCTGAAAAGAACAGAAATAAAGTTCATTTACTCTCTAGTATATCCCACTGATATGTGTAGGCCTATTCTTACAGACCTAAATTTCCTCTCCTAAAGGGAGTCTGCACCCCAAAGCTAGTCTGTACCCCAAAGCTAGTCTGTGTGCAAATGATATTAACAGCTCTAATAGATGTTATTTCTCACTACAGATTTGGATCCCTTTGTGTCTTTAAACCTCCACTACTCTGGGAGTACTGTTTATGTTGATTTTCTACATGCGCAAGTGGAGATCAGTAGGATGCAAGGTGCAAAAAGGTTAGGTATTTGGGTGCCTTTATATCTCCCAGGTTGAATAGGAAAGGAGAAAGTGGAAATTGCAAGTCCTGTGCTGAACACTAACATCCAAACATTTTTATGGTCATTAGTGACAATGCAAATACCTGGTAATCCTTTACTCTCACTCACCCTAAAATAGTGGGGCTACATCCCACTAGAAATTTGGGACTCTGAGTTGGCAGCTCAGTATCTCCCTGTCAAACATTCAATCATATCGCTAAAGAAAGTAAACTGTCAATCAAACAGATGCTCCTCTTGGTGACAAACAGTCCCTGTAATGTGATACATTCAGCATCCAGTCAATTCTGTTGTTGAATTAAAAGGAGCTGTGTGGCAGCATAAGCATCTCAAAGTCAACTAGTTCCTCACTTCTGCAAAAGACAGAGGGATAGATTGCAGCAGAGCATGTGAAATGTCAGTTTGCACCTCTGTCAAAGAAGCTGAATGACTGAAATGTCACGTATCTCAGGCAGAAAAAGAGAAGATATAATTATGAATCTATGCTCTCAAAGAAAAACATAACAAACATTTTAATAGGGACCTTTTCTAGATGGAAATATAAAATTATTTTTGTAAGGGAGCTGAATCTCCATTGGCCAGAAGGATTATTCTAATGTGCCTTAGCCTGTTTCTGCTGCACCGGGCCAGCACAAGTGAACATTCCCAGCTGAGGGAGTTTTAGAGACTGTTGCATTAAAAGTAGAAGAATCTTAAAAGAGCCAAGAATATTTCTTTTGCAGCTATGCTAAAAGTGACACCAGTAATCATACTGCACCTCAGATATACAGGTAAAGTGAATGATACCTATTTACAATTGAATGAGGAAATACCACTTAAACCCACAAACTAGGATCAGGTCCTTAACTCCCAGTCCATTGACTGGTGGCAATATATTGAATGTGGCCTGCACTGATTAGGAAGTTATCTTGATTATACTTATCAGAATATTTGCTCATATTCATATTTCTAGTTTCCAAGTATTATAACTAGAAAAGAATACCTGGGGTGGTTCCTGAACTCTCCCCAGTGCTCTTCAAGTACAGAAGCACAAAGCACAGGTCTTCACTCTCTATACCATTTATTTCCTGGTCTGTAAATGAAAGCTAATACTCTGATAATGACAATTAGTACCAGATGTATGTACTGATAGATCAGCCAGCAATACTGATTTGATCCAAATCAGTCATTGCCATGCAACCATACCAGCTGTGGAAGCAGACGTAACACAGAATCCAGCCTGGTACAGACAGGTACAGGTATGACTGGGAATGGTGCAAAGAAAAAAATTGATATGGTCTAAAATATGCTGAAAAATTTTAACCCAACTGAATCCATTTCCACAAATTTGAGCCAACAGCATGGATTCATACTGTATGAGTACTTAGTTATATATCACCACAGTTTCTAACCTAGCAGAGGACCTTACAGAGAGACACTTCATCACCATGTCACAGCCTAAGCGATGCTGTGAGGATAATGGTGCGAAGTGAAAGAGGTTCAATTAAACCCCCACAGCACCACACAGTTAATATAGTGTCTCAGCTGATAGGAGGAAAGGAAGCAAGAGAAGAGTGTTCATAAGTTGCAGAAGGATAACCGTTCTTTAAATCTTGACAGTGCTTTTAGAAACGAGCACTGGACTATTCATTTAGTCTTTTAATATTTGGGGGGTTTTATCCCCTTTGCTTCTGTTTTCCTGATGTTTGCCAGGTTCTGAAGCTGAAGTGTTAAAATGTAAAGGGTTGTACTTATGGTACTTTTTTGCCCTAAGCAGATGTAACTACCAGAAATGTGACAGTATGATGGTTTTCCCAGTCTTGGTTTGCTGATTCCAGAAGTTCAGATGGATCAGGTCATTTATCTTCATTCAATTGCTGAAATTTGTTTCTGGCCATCTAGTTATGCGGAAAGATTTTAATGGCTGCTATCGAGGGTGCTGACCCAAAGACAAACACAGACCTCAGTGGAATTGATGGATTTACCATGCACATCTTTCAGACTCAAGCAATTAAACCCTTTCCTGAAGTGAAACAGGCACAAACAAAAAATCTGTTCCCTGACGCATTTAACTGCAGGCACAGCTTGAGGAGACGTATCCACAGCGATTTCCCTGGCTGCAAGTGCATGGGTTAGGATACTGATTTGCAGGATGTGTGCACCAGAGAAGGAAAGCCACAGTACCATAACTAGAATGAGAAACAGGACAGTGTTCATAAGCCAAGAACTCCCTGGAAAGACAGGCCTGAGGATTTGTGAGCAAGGAAATTTCATGCTGTTGTTTATTTCTACAGAGGTTTTTTCTCAAACAAGATTACACTAAGAATTTACATTACTTCTCAAGTCAATTCATCTTCCTATTGAAAATAAGCCTGCAAGATTTGAATATTGACCAGTGATTCAGGCTACATTTTGATCAGGTACAGCAATTTCCATCTTTTGCTTTATGAGAAAATAGGACTTCCTTTATTGCACTCCCATGTATCTCAGATCATCTACAAATTCAAAAAGCTGTATGAGGAAACCTATGCCCAGAGAAAGATTTGTGATTTAATAAAAAGCAGAAAATAAATCATAAATTGGATATTATGTGCTGCTGGTGTTTGAACAGATGATCAAATAAAATTTATGAAAAATTCTAAATATTTCAAGTGCATTTAAAGCTCAGGCAGAGTTACAGCAATAGCAGTCTGCTCCTGGCCATTCACCACACAACTACTACCAAGACTGCAGCTGCCTAAGTCTTATTCCTACATAAACAGAAATTTGTCCTGAGGAAAAAAGGCTAAAGATGTACAGTAAATCTCTCACTGTGAATATTTGCCTGCATGCTTTTTGGAAAGTTATTTCCTCTGGAATCCAGCTAATTCAAGACAGACAGGATCCTACAAGTACACATGAAAAAATTCCTTATGGTCTGGCAGTATTGTTATTGGGTGACCCTGGGCAAGTTATTCAAGGATGACTCACAAGTGTCAAACAAGAATGGAAATGTTTGCAGGACTATACCCTGCATTTCCAGGCAGACAGATAAGCTGTCATCTTCAACTTTGAATTACTCAGTTTTTACCACATGGCATTTTAAAAAATGCTGCTTGTGTGTGCAGAATTATAAAGACAAACATTTGCACAGTGCAAAACACAGAGAAATAAAGGCATTTAACCCAAATATGCATAAGAAAAGATTCTGTCAAAAGACAGAAGAAAACACCACTTGCAGATACATGAGAGACATTCATTTGTCATTCCCATTTCCCTCCTATCATAGCAGCAGTAGTTCAGTACCTTTTTATTCTCTCAGCAATGACCATCCTTCTCAGGAGTCCTCCGTACTGCCTTCTCAGGAAGGGTTAACTTCTACTTCCTCCACATAAACATCTTCATAAGCTTATCTCCAGCTTTGATGACAGATCTCCTATTCAGAATTTGCCTTACAAGATCTTCAACAAAGACGTTTTCCACTTTTTTCTCATATCCTCTGAAACCTATTGACAGGTATATATAGAACCAGCTCACCCCTCCTTTCTCCAGGACACTGTTACTATACAGTGCTAGTCTTTGCTACCTGGACTGCACTCACTGTGCTATTTCTCTCTTCTTTCAGGAGTCTAGGCTCTGATATTTTTTTTCTTTTAAACATGTATGTACACAGTCATGCAATAACTGGTAGCTGGACTGAAAATGACCATTGGCAAATACCAGACTTGTGCAGGCTAGGCTTTTCCACTTTCTTCCTGGCTCTTTTTGCCATTCAAGAAGCAAAGACTGGTTGTATTCCCCTTCTTGAAGAGAAGGGCAGCATTGCCTTCACCCTCTGGAAAGCACTAGTGTGCACAGCACTGATATAAAGGGATTTATAGATTTAGCCACATCCAATAAATTTTGGTTTCATCTGTTCTAGCCTCTTTTTCTTGGAGAAGGGGCCACTAATGGCTTCCCCAGCACTGGCTGGGACAGGGATTGAGCCTGGAGCTGCTCTGTGGCATTCTGAGCATTATCTCACCCCTCCTCACCACAGCTGGAGTAGGCTACAAAATCAGGGGCTTACAGCATGACCTGCAACTCCTTTTTGCAAGGATAATTCCAGGCACCCCCATGCGCTCCCGGGTCAAGAAAACCAAAACAAAGCCACAAAAATGATGGGGTCTGCAATCAGGAGGTTTGTGAGGAGGACAGAGTGCTTGAAGTTGCAATCACTTCTCAGTGAAGTAAATGCAGTGAGGGGACTGGAAGAAGACAGTGGAGGTGGGCAAAGGTGGACAGACCCTGGAATCAGATGAAATAGAAAGAGAGCCAAGGGACATCCAAGCAAAAGGAGGTAGTGAACCAGCAGGGCATGTAAAGAGTCTGCAGACACTTTGACAAGGATTTTGGAAAAGAGAAGACCTAGACTTTGCAAGAAAATTTTTAATATGGTTAGGATAGTAGAGAGCAGAAGGGGAGAGTTGCAAACTCAGACAATATGGTCTTCAGAAAAGTCTAAGACAAACTGGGGACAGGATATGGGAAATTGGAGAGATCCCCAAGTGGAGAATGAAGTGCAGAAGGCAAAAAAAAATGGATGGGGAAGATGAGCCAGAGGAAGAGGGATATGTAAAAGAGAGGTGGGAGGTGTCAGCATCCATGAAGACATCATAAATGGGCTAGGAAAGCCATCCCCCTTGGGGGTCTTGCATGGAGTAAATGGTAACATAGAACATTTCATGCTATTTAATGAAAATCACAGGAAGTTTTATAAAAAATGTTCTTGTATCTGTACATCACATTGCAGGTATTTTGTAGAAATTAATGATCTGAGTAATTAATGTTTGCGCAGTATTCAGATACTACACTGATGCAGAGAGACATTACTAATTCTGTCCTCAGATCGAGGTCTGATTCACATTTAGGAAGAGCTGGGGAGCAGGGAAATGTATCTTTAAGCAGCTGTCACAGAGTCAGTGGGAACCTGTTGTCTTATGGAGAGGCTCACATTGTACTAATCAGCTGGAATTTGGTCCTCTGTCAGGCTTCTTGGCTCTGAGTTATTTCTAAGCAGCAAAGAATAGTGCAAAAAAGGTCACCCACTGAGTGCGGGGGTTCATAGAAAATATTGACGAGCTGATCATTAACAGAGTGCAGCCTGTCCTGTGGAGCTTAAAATCTGTGGAAGAAGTCTAAAATACGTTAGTAAGGATTTGATTATTTGCACAAGGGGAGTGAATTAATGTTTCCCAAGTAAAATTAAAATCTGGCATTTCTTAATGCTTGGATGCATGCCCTTGCAAGCTTCTATTGGTTTGATTTTTATTTTTTAATGAAATGTTGAAATTTTTTTGTGTGTAACATATTTTAAAAGTTTCCATGAAGCAATCTTGTCTGACACCATCATCTCATGAAACACAAGTTTCCTGATTAACATCTTCATTGTAAGCTCATCTATCTCCAAATGTGACATCTGGAAGAGACATTATTTCTAGACTCAGAACCATCAGAGATGCTAGACAGCTGCCTAAGACACAGCACATTAGCGTAGCAATACTAATCATGTACTAATCATGCCAAAAGAAAGGAGATTAGAGACACGTGCGTTTCTCCCAGCATTGTTAAACAGATTTTTCTGTCCCATACACTGACTCTTATAGCAGATGCAGTCAGAAGCTGCTCCTTAGAAGTATTATCCTCACTTCACCATTTTCAAAATGAACTATTTCTTTCCTGAAAAGCTGATATGCTTTGCTTCAATGTTTTTTCAAATTTCAACGTTGTAAGATTTTGTTTTGAAACAGTCTTTTTCATTTGGGTAATCTAAAGGTAATAACCCAAAAGGCATGGAGATCAAAAGTGGGTTAAATAGCCTGAAAATAAAAATTTCCTTTGGAATAAATAAAGCATTTCAACTTGACCCTAAAGATTGTCAAAATTTCTAGGTTTGTTTGACCTGTTTTTTCCCTTCATTTTCATTTTGGCTATAGTATTGCCCAACTCTCTACAAACTTTGTTTTGGAGGCCACCCCACTTTTATAAGAGCTAATTCAGGCTCCTACATGCTTTTGCTCTTAGTTCCCATCTTTTTTGCATGAAACTGAATAGTCTGAGTGTAGCAATGCATTGAAGTCAAGTTCAAGTGTGTTTATGCTAGCAACCTCTCACTATGACAGCCACCCATGAAGAGTTCTCCAACATTATCCACTTGCTTCATAGCTCTCCCTTTTCCTCTGTCTCCTCTCCTGCCTCAATTTGCAGACAAGTTTTTCTAAAATTCACCAGGAGAGAAGTTCACTCATGGAGCACCTGGGAAATGTCCCTGCAGTCATCACAACAGGTTGATACTCCTTTGATCTGCAGCTCCTCATTCCCAGGGGACATTAGTGGGGGACAGCTGCTGCCACAAGACTTACACAAAAAGCAGGGATTTCTCCCTTTTTCTTGACTGGTAGTAACTGCCCAGTTGTTTTAATGCACTTTTAGCACTGTGTTTGCTGTTGTGTGTTTGGTACATGAAATACTTCATATGCTTCTGAAGTAAAGGTGTTACATACAGGGAAAACATTATTCACTGGGGATTTGCACTGACCTTCCTCATCCTGCTAACCTGCCCTGTGCATTACACTGTGTGACACAGAAAGGGCTTTTAAGGAAAAGCAAAACAGTCATTAGTCAAAACAGCAATACGCTGTAAAAGCACATCACACACATGCTCCTAACATGCAAATTTAGCTGACTTTTCCCGAAACAAAGTGCTGTGCTGCATATAAATGAAGACGATGGCTGAGCTCTACACAGAGGATTCAGATTAGCCCCTTGCTTAAGGCAGTAATGGAAGGCACTCAGATATGGCAGCGTCAAGGCCAAGGTAAGAACCTACAGAAGATAAAACAGATCAAGTATTTTACGCAATACCTTTTGTGTCCAGCAAACAAAAGATGAAAGCCTGTTCCCGAAAACAGATGGGGAGCTGAGTTTTTCAGCACAAGTGCTAGCCATTTAAGTCAACTTTGTAGCAGCAGCAGTGCTGAGCAAGCTAAACATAGAAGATACTGATTATATGTAGGGAAAAGCAATGGCAAAACACCAGCAAATAAACTCCACTGGTACATCAAATGATCTCATGCTTAAAGGATCTGAAGCAAATCTGCTATTCTTGTGTGCCAATGCCTAGAAAATAGTGCTCCCAGGATCTGACACTGAATCCAATAAATTACAAAATCTGGAAAAAAAAAAAAAAGCCCACACAGACAGAAGACAAACCAATGGAAACAGCTCCACATCAAATCAGGATGTATTTCTTGTTGTGCCCTTAAACCCTATAAGGTTTGATTACGATGCTGTGGGTGACATTACACACCATTCATCCATTGACTTTTATTAATCTCCCTTTTCAATTGCTACACCACAGTTTATCTGTTACAGTCATTGGTGATGAATATAGCACCTGATATCTACCTGCTGGACAGGACCTGTAAGTCCCTTCCATTTCAAACATCCAAGACGTAATGAGCTGTAGAGCAACCATTCACTCTGATTTCATCCAAAGTAGGAAAAATACAGTTGGGCTGGGAAAAGTAAATTGGCCTGTGGAGTGGTCTGAGGTGCTTTAGTTAGATTCTAACCCCTAAAAAATTTATCTTAAAGAAGCTTGAATAGAAGAGGAGTCTCTACCCTGCAATCTGCTTAGCAGGCAACAAGCAGGGAAACAGCATTTTGGTTTAAAAAAAAAAAAGTTTTGGTAGTGTGTAACTCCTTTTCCCTAATAACCCATGACTATATTTGAAACTTGACACAGAGAGAATTGTCCCTGACACTGCCAAGATTGCATTCACAGCCATATCACTTAGAACATTAATTTCAGATGAGGTAGGAAAAGAAAGATAAAACCTCTGTTTCATCATTAAACATTTATGGCCAGGTTCCCTGAAATAAACTGGCCTTTAGTCCTAGTTTTGTTTGTTTGGTAAATAATAGACTTCAAAAATTAAGCATATTGTCAACATTTTCTACATTACCTAACCCACATTCCATCTA
This sequence comes from Elanus axillaris, assembly GCA_026212715.1. Classification (NCBI taxonomy): domain Eukaryota; kingdom Metazoa; phylum Chordata; class Aves; order Accipitriformes; family Accipitridae; genus Elanus; species Elanus axillaris. The sequence goes on along the minus strand of JANZLQ010000029.1, from coordinate 42,032,978 downwards.
TTATACTTTTTAAAACAAATTCAGCCAGATCCATTTGATTACTCTTGCCCTAAATTAAACCATCAGCTTATTTTCCATGACAAGCACTGTCTTATAAGATAAATTATGATTAGAATTAATTTGCACTGAAGTTTGCCTGTATAACAGGGAAAATTCCCCCTTAATATGTGTCTTTCCTAGTCAATGCCAAATGACTGAAGACACATCAGAGAAGGACAATTTATATCACAAATATTTTGCATTGACATGTAACCTTCTTAAATACATCTCAGTTTTACTTTAATGACTCTGACTATTTCACAGTTTCTTTAAATGGGACTTTTCCCCCTCCCTCTGCTATACATGCACACTGTTTCTGAGCGCTGCCTGAACTGCCTGGTGACCTCCAGAGAGAGAGAAGTGAATTTGCCACACAGTAACACACAGTGCAGGTTTGCAGCAAATGCACTTGGTAACAAAGAACTAGTTCTGAGTGCTTGACTGTCACTTTTCTACACGGCAGCTTGAAGAAATGAGCTGCAGAAACTATAGAAGGGCTTTCCAGTGAGCAACTGGGATAAGAGAGGATGTGTTGCCTTCACAGAAGCTGCTCTAAGAGGAGCCTTCAGAGGAAAATAAAGGAATGCCTAAGGTAGACTAGAATTTAGATAGGGAGCACCAGACTCTGAAAGGAAGGGGTTCATCAGAAAGACTGGACCTTCAGTAATTATCTTTAACACAAGCCCAGTGAGTCAAATGGGTTTTAACAGAGAAGATATCTGGTAGATCAGCTGAGAAGGGGACCCTCCCAGTGCTGAAGGGACAAGTTCAGGGGATTATCGCAATTGCCCTCACAGCAGAGATGGGGAGCTCTCTGCATACACACAAAGTGGTAGCAGAATTTTACTGTATGCACCACTGTGATAACTCAGCCTACCACACTTTCATAGGAACGGATGGCTGAAGAAAAGTCCTTAAAAAAAGTCCTTAAAAAGTAGGATACTTTGTCAAAAAAACCAAACCAAACCAAACCAGAACACCACCAAAATCAAGAGATGAGTTGAAGTGGTCCTTCTTCCCCCTAACTAAACAACACAGAGATCTGCTTTCTGCCCAAAGCTGGCTGATAGGGGTGTAATTACCATAATCACATAGATTTTATTCCCAATTCTCCCCTTAGCAGGAACTATGGTAACTCTTTGTCAAAAAACTTTATGAAAAAGAATGACATCAAGAGTTGATAAAGAAATGCAGAACCCTCCTGGTTTACATGATTCTATAATAATAGCATTATTCTGGCTTTCCTTCTTATTTTAGGCTGTTCTTTATTGTTTACCCAATAGGTTAGATTGGCATTCAGGAACAGTTTTCCTGAGTGTTTAAATTACAAATAAACCCCTGCGCTGTGAGCCTTGTTACACATGGAGCTTTTCTAGCTCTCGTGGATGGTGGGTGCGCATGAGAAATGAAACAGCACTTGTCTCCTCAGGAAAACAATCTACAGCTTTTTTCTCAATGCTGCTGAGTAGCTTATAAGAGATGCTGCTAGTATCTGCTTTACTTTGCTATTCACACTCACTCTGCTTCCCAATTGATCATTTAGCCATCAGAAAGTCAGGTATTCCAATAAAAATAGATGCTATCTGAAAACAGAGGCCATATTTTAAAGAACCTTATTGTAAAAAGGCAAGCAAAGAAGTAACTAAGTTTCCTGGTGTATTTTGGGAATAGTGCATATTTCTCTTATTTCAAGTACACTGATGACCAAAGTTTCCTCACAATTTGTTCAGTGAAGGTATAGAGTCTTAAGTCCTCCCTTTGCAAAAGAAACCTGAGGAAGTTAGATATCTACCTCTATTTGAATTTGTGTATTGTGGATAAGAATTCCTCAGGTGTCATAGCCTGTTTTTCTGAGCTGAGCAAATTCAGCACAGATTTGTGAATAGTCTGACCTGCAGCATGGCATGTGTCAGAGGGCCTCTTCTGTGTCCTCAGTTGGCAACAACTGTGACTTTTTAACAGCTCCCAAACAAGTGAAATTGCAGCAGGCTTTGCTTTTATCTGCAGAGGTCCATCCAGTTTGTATCTCAAGATGATCAAGACAATTAGAGGCTTTGTTGGTTTGCTTTTTTAAATCTAAGGGCCTTTGCTAACCAAGGGCTGGAAAAGGTGAAGGAACTGAAAGAGGAGAGTAATCTTCTTCCAGCACATAGAAGGAGTTCATAGAGATTATTTTTTACATAAACTGTGATGAATCAGCCATCTGGCCATTCCCATTCACTCTTCACATGCACGGGAACAGATTCTCAGCTAAGTTGGTTCTGGTTTAAATAGAAGCAAGTCTACTGACTTCAGTAGAGCTTGATTGACTTGAACAGCCTCCAAATCTGATTCCTTGGGAGTTTTGACTGAAAAGGAACTGAATTATATCCTCATAATTTGGTCCCTAGAATGATGAACTAATCTTCTGTCTTGGTCACAACCCACAAGTACTTGCTTTGTATTTTTTTTTAAAGATAATGTTAGTAAGATTGCTTTATTTAGTTTGGTTCTACTTATTCTGTTGCTGAAACTTACACTCAATTCCAGTACTGCATAGGACATATCTCTCACATAAGCCATAAGAAAAAAACCCAAATATTATAGCAGTGTAGCACTACTAGCATCACAGAGTGGAAAACAAGAGTGTCAGATTTATATGTAATGAACTCTCTATAGTTTAAGGAGGATTAAATACTTGTATTGTAACACTCTCAGCAAATGAAATTACTACACCACCTGCTAAAGAGTGACATAATATCCCCTGTAAGACATTGTCCATACTCTTAACTGAACTGCACAGTACAAGCCTTGTTAACCTAATGGGAATTACACAAGGATCTGTAGTAACAGGGTGTCTTTCCCATCCCACACTAGCAAATATCAGTTCTTCTTAACCAAAGAAATCATAAGACACACATTTTTGATATTCAGAGCTCATTAACACTGGCACGTCAGCCAGATTTAACAGTTTAAAACCATTTCTTTAATATACTCCACCTTTGACTCAATTCTGTGCTTTTATTTTTCAAAGGAAAAAGATATAACAAGAAAAATCCTCCAAACTATGCCAAGAAAGGTAAATTTCAGGAAGGGCTACCACTGAAATATGCCTTAATCCCCCTGTTCTCTAGAATGAATGAGGAGGGCAAAAATCACCACTGCAGAATTTCATGCATCAGCTCTGTGCTTATACCAGCTTTCCACAAAACTTTCTGACCCTTCTATGGAATTAAACCATTGCCACAGTAACAGCCAGTTTCTGAAAGGTGTTGACACTTTGCCCGCAGTTTCTCACTAGCATCGTCCAGCTTTTCTGTACTGTTGAGATAGCTGTGTAGAATGTAAAGAGAGGAAAAAAAATACAGATGATGGATACTGCCATTTTTGCAGGCTGGAGAAATTCCATGGTGCCAATGACTATAGTCCAGAAATTATCAGTTCCAGTGCACCCAGACATGAGTCCAAACACACTGGCAGCCTTGGTATTGGCCAAGCTCTTGGGCAGCTCCCAGCAAGCACTCCTGGCAGAACCAGTGATGATGAGTAGGCAGCAGGCTAGTAGAGTTCATCATGGCTCAAAGGAGGGTCTACAGCACCTTTCCCACTTGCAGATTTTCTCCTGAAAGACTTAATTGGGAGCTCATGAAGAAAACTTATCTTTCTTCCACACTCACTGAAGATTTTTGCTCTTAGGGAAAGGAAAACAGAGGAAACAGCCACAAGAAAAGCAAATATGCATAATCATGTTTTTTCTGTACTTTTACTTCAAAATGCATGGACTGGTTTTACACGGATAGATAATAAATGAACAAGCTCCAGCTGGCTCCAAGACAGACCACCAAAGCTGAACCCTTCAGCAATGTTGATAGCACCTCTGTGATAACATATTTAAGAACGGATAAAAACACTGTGCAGAAGCTGTGAGAAAATGTGAGAGAAACAGCCCTGCAGATAACAAGGTCAGTGAAGAAAAACAGGAGGACATGCTCCAAGCACCGGAGCAGAGATTCCTCTGCAGCCCCTGGAGAAGATTGTGGTCTCCTCTGCATGTCATCCCCCTGCAGCAGCCCATGGAGGACCACAGTGGAGCAGATATCCACTTGCAGCCCATGGAGGAACACATGACAAAAAAGGTGGATGCACCCTGAAGGAAGTTGCAGCGGATGGAGAGCCCACGCTGGAGCAGATTTTCTGGCTGAACTGTGACTTGTTGGGGGACGCACGCTGGAGCAGTCTGTGCCTGAACGACTGCACCCCATGGGAAGGACCCACGGTGGAGCAGTTCGTGAAGAACTGCAACCTGTGGGAAGGACCCATGCTGGAGCAGTTCATGAAGGACTGTACCCTGTGGGAGGCACCCCACACTGGAGCAGGGGAAGAGCATGAGGAGGAAAGAGCTGCAGATGAAGCATCACAGACTGCAACCTCCACTCCCCATCCTGCTGCACTGCACAGCAGGAGGAAGAAGAGTCAGGAGTGAAATTGAACCTGGGAGAAAGAGGCATGTGGGGAGAATGTGGGTTTACTTTTGTTTTTATTTCTCGCTATCCCACTATGTTATTAACTGGCAATAAATTACATTTGTCTTTCTCAAGTCAAATCTGTTTTGCCTGTGACAGTAACTGGTAAGTGATCTCCCTGTCCTTATCTTGATCCATGATTTTTTTCATTGTATTTCCCCACCCTGTCCTGTTGAGGAGGGGGACTGATAGAGCAGCTTTGTGAGCACATGGCAGCCAGCCAAGGTTAATGCACCACAAAACCAGAGTGTCTGTGTGTGTGTATGTGTGTGTAATTTTAAGCAGAAAAACCAAAACACTGAGTTTAACTATCATGAAGCTTGTGTTCAGATGCCAGTGTTATATCCTCAGGATCCACTTCTGTAACGAGCCCAGTTTCCCCCCAGTTTCCCTATTGTCAGCCATGTGAACCTCTCTCTTTCTTGTAGTGTTTCTGACTCTAACTTCATAGAGATTATAAGCGTATGACTACATTATGTGGTGAAGTATGGTGCAGGTTTTTCAGCTAACATCATTTCAAGATGATACATCAGCACAACAGAGTAGACCACTCTCTGAAGATAATAGGAAGAAAGGAGAGTAAACTCCTTCCAGATATCACCATAAAGAAACAAAGCATGTCACTTTTAACTGTTGCTGGAATGACTGAGATGATGAAAGATACTGAAGAGAGTATCATATCTGTATCAGAGAACTTCATATTGTGAAAACAATACCTAAAGCTGTAATTTTTTTCCTTGTAATTTATCAGTGACAAAAAAAATCAATGATGGGATTTTTACTCATGAGGTTTCCTAACACCTGTGAGTTTTGAGACAGGTATTTGTTTTAGGGATTACTTGAAAAAATATAAGAAGGGAAGGGAAGTGATCTGACACATAGGAAGAGGCACAGCAGAAAACAAAATCAGGTATGGTACAAAGAAGTTATTCATGGACCAAGAAAAACAGAATAGAGTGCTAGAAGGTCAAAAGCAGTTCAGGGCTACATGAAAAGTCCGAAGAGGCAATTAGGATTTAACTCTGACACAGAAAGGGAGAGAAGCTGGTAAAGAAATGGAAGAAGGCAAGTAAAATAGGAAATTGGAAAGAACAATAGACACTTCTGCTGTGTAGTGAGGAAAGATGCTGAAATGTCATCATCACTATAAGATGGCTGGCTGAGAGTATCTCCACATTGTTGCCCTGGATGGAAGATGGAAGGGTTGTGACATAAATGATTACAACAGTGAGGAAGCAGCTTTTTTTCTTCCAGTCAGGATATTCTATAACAACTCTCTCCTCCTCTGTTACGCTCTGAACTTCTCACAGGTCACAGGCATCTATTTTTTGTACGGAAAATGTCCGAAGGTTCTTCAAGAGCTCACCACAACTGTTTCCTTTCACTGATGAACAGTGGACCACCAGAGCAAGAAACTGAGACAACTTTGAAACAAATAGGAGTTGAACATCTAGAGATTAACTTAGTGTTTATGAGAATAGATGAGAAAGACTAAACCACCCTATTAGCTACCACTGAAATTAAATCTAACTGAAATTCCACTTTAATCAGGATCTAAAATGATGTCTAGAATGTTAACTGTGCCACCCTCCTAAAGAATTAAGCTTTGTGCTGTCTCTCCTTATTAAGGCAGTTGCCACCATTGCATGTATCTTTCTGATATGTCACCCAGTCACTTTGGCAGACATAGCGATGCACAGTGAGTGGCACACTAGTCACAGTTAATGGCACTGTGAAAGCAGTATAAGCCCTAAAAGCAGGGCACAATAGAGACCAGATAGCATGAAATAAAGCAGATTACTTTCTTTGCCTACTGGTATTAAGTAGAACTGGTGTCAGCCAACTGTAAGCACTTATTGTGGAACACTTCAGTCCCTCAAAGGGGATTTTTACTGCTAAATCCTTTAACAGTTATGAAAAATTAGAGTCAGAAGTAATCCAGTGCTAATATACAATTCTATTTTTTACTTTAATGTAACATATGTAAATTAAATTCAAATAATGCCAGTTCAGCAGTGGGAAGCCAATTTATACTTTTATTTCGATATTAAGTTTCCTTATTGCAACTACACTATAGATCAAACTGGTATATCTATATCTTACTACAAAAATATCTGCATGGGTGGCAATTTGAAAATAAGAGTTTAACAAAAGATTTTTTTCCTCTTCTTTATCAAACAACACATTTTTAGTCCACTACTTGGGATATTTCATTCTCAAAGAGCAGAGATACCCTGAAGAAACTGAGATATATTATTTGAGAAACAGTATTGTCATTTACTGTCCATCTCATTTTATTCTGTTTAGCTCTGTGTTACCAGAGCTAATGTTCTGTTACTCAGAAGCCCACTGGCTTTTTTGATTGAGACGGGTAATACACTGTGTTGATGTTTCAGTGGTCTTTGCGAGTAAGGCTCTGCAAGCAATTAAGGAAAGAGAGGGGAAAGTCAGTTCTTGTAGAGCATGCTTATGAAGTCACGTTGGAGCATCTTCCTTTTCTGTGTAGGAACTCAGTTGCCTGATAATAAATACATATATACATAAATCCACATATATACATAAATGCACTTATATATACACACATACATACTTAAGATATATATTCATATATCTGTACGTATATACATATACATCAGGAAACACTGGGATATAGTAAGTAGTTCCCTGGAAATAGATTCCTGGATGTGGCCACCTCAAACCCTATCTGCAATATGAATATTGCTTATGACAAAATTACCTATTCTCAGTTACTCAGTCCTCCAACAGTTTCCCTGCAAGTTATGTAGTCTTGCACAGTTGTCTCTACCACAGTGCCCACAGACGCCATCTAAAAGTCACTTCTTGTGACCTACAGAGTATCTTCCTCATTACCGTGCTACCTTGAGGAGATAATGTGTATGCAGAAGACTATGACCTGAGGCTAACAGGGCAGCAGAGTCCTGACTCATATCTGTTGCAACCTTGCCTCTTTGTATGGTTTTACACACCCTGACAACTTACATAGGCGGTGGCAAACGCTGGCTTTACATGAACGCAGGAGCAATGCTGGTAGCACTGCAAGCCACAGGACAGCAGATTGTCCTTGGATGCAGGGTCATGTATGTGCCAAGTCTATGAGGAGCTACATGAGGTCACTAGCAGAAAGGCCACTAGTAAGCTCTTCATGGGTCATTTCTCAGGTAAGAATTTCCATACATTAGACCCTGCAATGCTTGGGGTCTACACTGTCCCTGCTCCCTGCCTTCAGGAATACATCAAAAAGTGCAGGAGACAAGCTCCAGTGCCTTCATTTTAACATCCATGTTGGTTGGGGTTATCTGGGAGAAAGGAAGAGATACACAGGCAGAAGTCGGGAGTCATATACTCTGGACAGGCCCTGGCAGATGGAAGGTTTAAGAAAGTCTGAAGCAATTTATCCCACCCTGCATTGTCACATTCACACTGGAGGACTGTCCACAGTAGAATGTCCTTTATTTGCCTGCAAAACAGCATAATTCATGGCCCTGGGCAACCTGTTCTACCTGACCCTCTTTTGAGCAGACAGATTGAACTAGAGCTCCAGAACTCCCTCCCAACCTCAGTGATTCTGTGATCAGCCAGACAACACCCTCCACCTAGCACTTAGTCCAAAAGATAATGCAATCCCCCAAGTGACATTAGACTTCCCTCTCCCAAGAAACCTCTTGACAAGAGGGAGGTAGGTTGGACCACACCAGTATTGGGACGGTAATAGGAAAAGGAGAGAAAAACATCTCAGGTGGATCAGACCTATTTCTCACTAAGAAACAGTATGGATCCAAGACTCCATTGTATTTTACCTCTTTTACCCTTTTGATAGAGTCTGGATTTCCTTAGAACATCATTCTCACTAAAACCCCTTCAACAGGCAGAATGACTGTGCAGTGAATTTGGTGGAGAGTCTGAGGTGGATATGATCCCACCTACAGAACATGTGGCAATGGTTACAACTTCTGCATGAGGCAGCTGAGCTAAAGAAAGGTGCTTTCAACGAGCTTTGTTGAAGCACGGAGAGCTACAGTATGTGGAGCATCTTTCCAAGACAGATTTTGAATGTGACCCATCTGACCTGAAAGGCCCTGAGGTTTCCACACAATTCAGTGCCAGGCTCTAGGACCAGGCACTTCAGGGTATTTGCTTGCACAGGAAGCAAAGACAATACTGACATGGGATTTGTACCTTAATAAGTGCATGCACCTGGGAGGATGGAGCAGGAGGCTTATTCATCTAGATCTTCCACACAGTTTGATATTTATCTAATATTTTAAGTAAGGATGAATACAAGACTTTCTGATGACCTCTGAAGAAAGAAAAATACTTATAAAAATCTTCCCAATAATGATTTATGGAACATTCACTACTTAACTAATCACATACTTTTGATGTTAACTCCCACTTGATTGCAGGGGTTAACTTATCTAAAATATGAGTAACTGGAGATGCTATACACAACTTCTAAGATGAGTGAAATACTGTGTGTGAATCTTAGTTTCAGTTGTACAGTTATATCCATGACTCAGGTCCTTGCAACTATATTGGGTCCATTTGAAGCCAGTGGAACAATATGTACATATACATACGAGATCTCAGGAAGGGGATCTTCCTTATCTGTTCAAGCTGCAGAGCAGTTCAAACTTTCTCAATTAATTTTGTAAGACTGAAGCATCCCAGGTGTAGGAGGGGTGTTTGCTTAAGAAATTGAGTTATTCCAAGAAAAACACTTTCCTCTTAAAAACCCCATAAAATACTAATAAGGCAATTCTTCAAATGAAGTCTCACGGCCTGACCAGCTCATTAACTGAGCTGCCATGGCTGACCTTGAGAAAGCTCATAGTCTTTGCCAATTATAACATGAAACATTAATTTAACCATTTCTGTTGAAGGTTAAGGCCATAGTCAGCTGAAATTTGGATTTTACATCCAGCACATAAGTTTGAATCAAAACTGCCACAGTCCCATGATACAAGCCCATGACCTAACTTAGCCAGATCAAACTTGTTAAACCTGGAATTCTGCAGACATCCTCATTTTTGGCTTCTGTTAGGAAAGGGCACAGGGCCACTGGCAGAAACAGACCACACAGCATGGTCACTCCCTAGACAAGTCCATACAGTGGTCAAAAAAGTGAGAGCTGGAAAGAGCACTGATGATGACCAGATGTAGATCCCTCCGTGGCATTGGGGCAGGCATGGAGGGCAGGCTACAGTGCAGTATTGGAGATTCATTAGCACACTCACGAACAATTGAGTACATTGTGCTGCAGCTGAAGCTAACTTAGAGAGATGTGTGAACTCTGTAGTTGAGGGCATGCCCTTCTCCTGGGCCAGATGGATACCATCCACTGCAGATATCCAATCTCAACGATTATTTAGTTATGGAGTCAAAGAATACATATTATCTATCATTCAAGCAGGGCAAGCTAAGAAGATACAAAAATTTGGCTTTTATAGGTGTTTGAAATCATGGTTCCAGCATTAGATTACTGATTGTCATGACAAAAAGGCAAATTCCAGTTTGAAAGAAGGCCTGTGATGCCCAGTTTTGAATGTAATGAAAATCATAAACATTACAAAATTACTTCCTTTATGTGACCCTGAGTATTTTTCAAAAGTGGAGGAAAAAACCCTTCTGTTTGGACATTTTGTGTTATTGATTACAAAGAACCCAGATAAATAAGGCTTTGCTCTGAATGCTGCTTTTTTAAAACAGGCATCACATGCTATGCTTCCATGCACACAGAAATTAAATCTCATGGTGATTATTGAAGCTTTCCAAACTGAGCTGAGTAAACATTTCTTGCTTCAGTGCAAAACCCCATAAAATCAAATAGCAGTTACTATGATCGCTGGGCATTTCCTCTGATCAAAGGACAGCCACCCTGTGTGCTGGAGGCCCCCAGCAGCTCGGATGCCCATCCTGTGACAACTCTCATATTGTTCTGAGGCACTGAAGGCTAAGCCAGACTGAAAAGCAAAAGTTGCTGTACTCCAAACTTAAATCATCCAGTTACAACCCCTAAAGATTCACCATATCCTCTGTGAAGGAGAAGAAAGGTAACATTGGTTCAGTGGGTTACATCTCTGAGGGACGTGTGTCTCCGTGGGGAAGGTTTTTCTGCCTTTACTGATGGAAGATGTAGTGCAGTAGTGCAGAGAGGTGCTGGGGTAAGAGCCACACACACCTGGTAGTTGATCTCTCCATCTAGTAACAGTGCTGCCTCTGTGAGTAACCCAAACCAAAACCAACTATGTTTGTTGATCAAATTTACCTATCACAAAGGAGTGTTCTGCACAAGTAGGAGTGGAAACATTTGGGGCTACACAATTAGACCACTGGTGCTGCAGGTATTCTGGCACATGATAGATATGTCCTTTCTAACTAACTTGGATTTCCATTTTGGAAACTTTTTCTTGTGTTTGCCCTCCCCCAAACAGTTGAGACGCCCTGAGAGAGATGTGATTTGCATGCTCCTGAAACCTTTCCTGAGTCTAGTTTTAGATGCTACCATGTCACTAAACAGTTGATCTTTTCTTTTGGCATCTCTTCCTGCCACAGCCTTGTGTTCAACCTGCAGCTCTGCTGTTCCCTCCCAGGGACTGTAGAGTAATCAGAGGTATTATTTTCCTGTGAGTCTTTCCAATGCAGAGCTGAATGTTTCCAAGCATTTTTCTATAGGGAGATCCCACTGTGAGGTACAATTGTATTCAGTGAGCTGAGTCAAAAGTTTCATACATAAAATTGAATTGACAGAGTAGGACATTACTGACAGCTTTAAAGTTCCAAATGAGATCTTTCTGTCTTAAATGTTCTCTCTGCCCCCTCTCCTGTCCCTCACCACTGTGGTTTACATATTAGCACAAGCAAGTCTTCTGCGTTCATTGTAAAAAGATGGTAAGACTTTGCGTAACCCTTAGGTTCATACCTAAGGGTTCATACCTAATGCCCCCCAAATCCCTGGAAATCTTTTCATTGCCTTGAATTTGGGTTAGGTCAATAATGAGTCAAATTAACAGTTATGAAAAGTTTCATGGTGCTGCTTTGTTCCTGCTCTGACAATGGATGATTTACATGTGGGAAAAATCATATGGATTTAAGGACCTGTGTAATAAAAACCAGCCATTCGATATTTTATCTAGCTATTGTGCGTGCAAATGAAAAACATATGAACAGCAGATTTAAAAGAATGTGCTTCTCAGTGACCTAAAAATACAATAGTGACTTCAGCAAAACAAAGACCCATAAGGTAAAGGTTTATAGACCTGTATTTAAGTTACAGTACACCTCCTTCGAAATACCCTGTATGACTCTACAGAACTTTTATTTTCTCCCTGAGTGACAACCAAAGATTCAAGCAGACCTAGCTACATGATATGTTAATAAGGAAACCAGACTCTTCCCCAGTCCTAACCTAGACCAAACTCTAAAAAGTATAAGCATTTTAGAGCAATCCTGATTCTCATGCTTGGCACATAAGGAAACTGTCTCAGTGAAAATTGTTTCATTCTGAGGGCCCAAAACAAAGGCAGGTTTTTGAAAACCTTTGTAAAACTGCTATCTGAGATACTATGTGTTATTGCAAGCAAGGTCAATGGTAACTGATTAGATTTGTTTAATGTGAACAATCAGATTGTGTGACAACATAGTGAGCTCTTTGAAGCTGAAACATTCAGAAAACTATTCCCAAGATGAGTTCTGGACTTCATTTCATCTAGACACTTATTAACTTATTAATCTGCCAGACTAAAAAGTGTGCTGCAGATGGATGTTGTGCTACAGACAGAGCTGTCACACAAGCAAATCAAAAGGAAGCTTTGGCTGTTGATAAAGAGCTGAAAAGGAGAAATGACTGATTTCCCTCACAAACTATGGCTTTATTGATAGGACCCTGTAATAAGGCATAGCGATAGATATTTCAATCAATCATACATGATTGGTGTCTCACTTGTCAACTCAATGCCAAAGATAAGGAGTGAAGGAAGAAACACAGCTGCAAAAATGCTTAGATATAAAAAGAAAAAAATAGTTAACATTTCTTTACAAAGATACCATCTAAAATTTCACTAAGAATCAACTGGAAATACCTTTTCAGGCATGCGAGTGAGACAGATAAGAACATATGCTTTCAATGAGTGTTTTTATCAGTTGTCTTGAAGAACACTCACTTCTCCATTAGCATTATTCTTCTGCTATCTGCTCCAGATTGCTACAGACTAGCACTTGTTATGTCAAGTTTACTTAAGTGCCTTTTTTATTTCTAAATTCCAGACTGATGTTGCCTGCACATGAACTGCAGCATTAACAGGCTAGCTCAAGAAGTCAGTCCATGAACAGTGCCTACCTTTTGTATACCACTCCCAGGTTTTTAAAGAAATGAACTGATTCACAGGGAATAGACCTGCTAAAACAAGCCTGTATCATCACACTGGGAAAATAATATAATGTTTTCCTCTGTCAGAATTTGGTACTCCAGAATCTACATGTTGCAAAAGCCATATTTTCAGAAGTGGCCTCTCATTTAACATGAAGGGGTAGAAGCAGTACAAACTTCAAATGCTTAGCTTCTGTTTTTGGATTGAAGTGCTTAAATATCAGTGTACGAAAATTTGTACACCATTCCCTAATATTTGTGGTTGAAAGGGTTATTTTCTTAATGCAAATCAATGCAACCTCTGAAAGCTCTTCAGTCTGATTTATGAACAGGTAAGACAAGCACTCTGCAAGGTCTGAGTTGCTTTACTTCACCTCAGGAACTTGTTCACTCTGAAATCTAATGAAGGTAATGCAAATCTCAACACATATTTATTTAATTTCTATAAAACCCAACCAAAAAAGGAATAAAATTCTTTCTGAAAGAAGAAAAATCATGAATATATAAAACAGGCTGCTAGGACTAGCTTCTTTTATGAGTGGGCCTCAAGGTGCTGTGGTTCTGCAGCACATGTAGGAGTACCAGGAACCTGGCCTGTAAGGTACTGTGTAATCATTGCTGGTTTTCAGAGAAAGAATGCCTGAGAGGTATTCTCTAGTTCAAAGCCACTCCTAGAGCACCTGGTTTGGTGAATGTATGATACCAGTTGGTTAGGGGAAAATTTTAAGCTTGCAATATGTTGGAAATGGCAATCTCACTACAGAAAAAGGCACCAACCATCTGCAGATGATGGTATACTTCCAGTTATTTGCACTTGCCTCCTGCAGCTTTCTGGTTTTCCAATTCATTTCAGTATATTACAAATAAGTTCCCTAGATTGTCCTCTTTATTCCTCATGCTTCTTGCCTGTGTTCAGCAGACTGACTCACTATTTTTCTTCCTCCTTTAACTTTTTTCTAATTATCAACATCTAGGTCACACTTTGGAGCTATAACAATATCAGCCTCATTTATAGCTTTCCTTACTAAGAAGTCTGTAATGGAGGGAACTGTTTCCCATTTTTCTTAGGCACTCTTCCTCCTTACACAACCACCCTCTAGTCAGGAAAAAAAGGTCCTGCTGGAAGCACCTTTCCAAGGGGCCATCCATTTAAATATAGGATGCATCTGACCCTTACTCATGCCTGTAGGCTGGACTGGGTGGTTTGGAGAGCGGACCACCAAGCCTTCAGAGTTCAGCGTCAACAACCAGCATGTGCCCATCTGGTTAAAGAGCCATCCTTACCTTTCTGTAGCACCTCAAAAGTTTGCAAGAAGCACCACAGAGCTTCTGAGGCAGCACATTTTGTCATGGTTGCAGGCTCATGTCTGCAGGCAGAAGGAGCAGAAGGATGTCCTTCCCTTCAGGATGAACTCAGGTCCTCAGGAGGAAGTATGGCTCACTGAGGAGGCTGTGTTCATTTAAAGCACAGAAATACTTTTCTAATTAGAAATAAAGTTAAAGTGATTAACCCACTCTGTCTTTGGTCTGAGTAGTTAACTTCAGAAGATCTAGTCTGAAACAAAGATCTAAATTTGTTCTTTGAAGAAAAGTTGTTGAGGTATCTTCAGTTATCTTTCTTTCAAGGAAACTTGAGGGATAAAAATCTCCTTCCATTTAGTCTGAAATCCTAAACCAACATTTCTACCTAAGTGATCTGCTCACTAGCTGTGTAATGCTGGTCAAGGACACCACGTGTCCTGCAAGTCTACAGTCCCCTGAAAACTAAGACTGAAATTAGCATTCTGTTCCTAAATTATGGTCTGTAAATTGTAAAATAAATTATCCAACATGCAAGCACATAGTTCCAGCTGTGTTTCTCTATAGAAAGCAGCTGTCCTGATGAATGCACTCACTGTAAATATTTAAATTGAATACAGCAAATTTTTTCTTCAAAATATGAGCAAACAGTATCTCCTTATCTCAGCAAGACACCTTAGATATCATCAGTGAATTTTACATCTCATACACTAAAATAAGTAGGTGAAATGTCACAGGTATTCTTTTTCTTATTATCTATAATGTGCGGTATACTGTGTGTACCTTCAGTACTGACTGAGCAATTGGGGAGGTGCTCCCAATAAGCACATTTCTGAAAAGGGTAAAAATATTTATGTTGGGAAGAAAAAACTTAAATTAAAACAATTCTTGGTTCTTGTGAGTCATCTTCCACTCTGCCAGCTTACCAATTTTTTTCTATGCCAGAATAAAAAACACACTAAAAGACAACAGAAATAGAATGATTTGGTGGCAAATTTGCAATTAATAAAATGAAAACAGGTTGTATACATTGTGAATGAGTAATTAATATTTTCATGTTTCAAAACTTGGAGGGAGGCAGCATTACCTGAAAAGCTACTAAGGCGATCAAGCCACAGAGAGAGCTGTACCCAACTGGCTTCATAAGCCTGTCAGGTATGAGAGGATGGAGGGAATTGGAGCCCTCAGGTAAATGTCCCAGTGAATGTGTCTGCAGCAGGTAAGATGCTTTCACCAGCATCAGCTCAGTTTGGGTTTGGGGGTATTTTCTCTCCCTTTGCTGTTTAAAGATAGAAAAATACTTAAAAAGGTGAGTACCAATGACTCCACAGGCAGCAGGGAAAAAGGTCTGCTGAGGGATATTAAATTATCAAACGGTGATAGTGGCACAGAGGAGGAAGATCCTGAACAGAATCAGCTAAGGGTTTGAAATGTAACACAGGTCCCGTCCTCAGCTCTGAGATGCAAGCATCTCACCTTCTACCAGAAGGACACAAAATCCTATTTACAATGTGTACTTTTTTAGTGGTTGCCTGCTCCAAACCAGATCTCCTTCCAGAAAGCTAAAACTAATTATCTGTTCCCTCTTCTTGCCCCAGAGGTTTACCCCAATCTTTCTCCTAATTGTTGGCATTGTCTTCACCCAAGAAAAGAAGAGAAACACCACTCACTATGTCTTTGGGGTCGCAAGTGGTATTCCTTAGGGCTCAGCATTGGAGCCAGTTCTGTTTAAAAACTTTATCAGTGATCTGGATGAGGGGGATCAGTAAGTTTGCAGATGACACCAAGTTGGGCAGGAGTATTGCTCTGCTTGAGGGTAGGAAGGCTCTACAGAGGGATCTGGACAGGCTGGATCAACGGGCCAAGTCCAATTGTATGAAGTTCAACAAGGCCAAGTGCTGGGTCCTGCACTTGGGTCACAACAACCCCATGCAACGCTACAGGCTTGGGGAATGTGGCTGGAAAGCTGCCCGGCAGAAAAGGACCTGGGGGTGCTGGTTGACAGCCGGCTGAATATGAGCCAGCAGTGGG
>JANZLQ010000029.1:41984181-42016296 GCA_026212715.1 Elanus axillaris | reverse complement strand
TAGTAGGTAAAATTTCTTCACCAAAGGGGTTATCAAGCATTGGAACAGGCTGCCCAGGGAAGTGGTTGAGTCACCAACCCTGGAGGTATTTAAAAAACATGTAGATGTGGTGCTTAGGGACATGGTTTAATGTTGGACTTGGCAGTGCTAGGTTAACAGTTAGATTAGATGTTCTTAAAGGTTTTTTCCAACCTAAACGATTGTATGATTCTACATATCATGGGTATATGGTGTCTATCATTAACCAACTCAGCTGCAATACACATGGTATAAATACTTAATGTGGGGTCTTCATGACTGGTCCATAAAAAGAACTGTCTTCAACATTTACCAGTTAATTTTACAAAATTAATAAAATGAGGTTTCTCCATGCATTCCATAGGGCAAAAAAGAGGTGTTCAGCCTTTCCTTTGTTATTATTGATTCAGTGCAATTTTCTCCTTGTGTTGGAGGTGAAAAAAGTAGTCTTTACCAAGAACAGCAAAGTTTCCTGGGAGGTCTTTGTGCAAATGTATATACGTACACTCTCCACTTCTTCATCGCCTCACCACCTGATTCTAGTCCCCAACTAAAAAACTGTTTATATCATCTTGAAAATGGATGTTTTGTGTGTGTGAAAAAACAAAGTATCAAAAAATAGTTGCCCAATTCCTACCATTATAACATGGAAATCTACCATAGGCATTGTGAATGCAGCTGGAACACTCATACCATCAATCCTACCTTCTCTAGTTGTATAAGCAGTTTGCAAAGTGAGCAAATCAGAATGCTACCTCCAGAAAAGAAGTACTAGAGCAATGTGCAGAAACCTCTGTGTAATTCTGGGGGACCTGCACACAAGAGGTGTGGGAAGGGTACAGGCTGAAGCTGCTCATGGTTGAAACTAAATCAATGCTATTCCAACGACAAGGTGATGATCATCCAGACCCACCTTTCTAGTACTGCTGGTCTGCTCCCCACAGTTACCACAGCAGTAGTAAGGGCAACCAACTGCTGGGAACCTGAACTCTTGGTTTTGTAGTGTTTGCAATTTTTTTTGAGCTACGGTGGGTTTAATGGATACTTGCACATATTCACTGTCTGACCTCTAAAAGCAACATTTCTGTATTTCTTTTGAATATGGACACTGATTTTAGCACCGATCACCAAGATGTTATGAAAATTGCCTATGAGTCTTGAAATAAGCTTGTGGAACATTTGATTTTGCAATGAAAATTGCCACATTGTGAGCCCTGTGACCTTTCTGAAGTCTGCTATCACTTGAAGGAGGATTCTCAGGATGGGAAAGAGGCATAAAGATAAACAGAGAGAAATAATGTTAAAAAAAAAACTTTATATTACTATGGAACTGTATATTTGTAATATTTTAAATTTAACTTTATAACAATAAGACTAGTATTACTACTAGGAATGAGGAAAAGAAAATGATGCACAATGAGGACCACAAATGTTATACAGTGCATGTAGCTAGAAAAGTACTCTGTTAATCCAAAAGGCCCCAGATTCCTTGCAATCCTCAGCCCAGTTCTGCCTGAAATCACTTATGATTAAGCTTTGATTAGGTTTGGTGTTAGTAGTCTGTGTGGTCACTAACAGATTTGGGCCCTTGTCCTTAATGGTGGCTTCTTACCGCTATGTAACTCTCACCTTCTGCATGAGAGCAAGAACAGAAATAACAGGGAAAAGAGGTCTCTGCCTGGGAAATTACAAATTCTTCACTGGCCCATATTTTCACTCAGTCAAGGTTGTGCATGTTTGGGTTCATATTCTTCAGTGGTGGAGACATACTGATTTATGCCACACAGCTTCTCATGTTCAGTGCAGCCAGCGCAAAATAAGCTGCAAGCCGTCAAAACACAATTGATGCTAGGTTTAAGCACTGATTAGGGACTTGGTTCAAGGTACATGGAAAGCACACAAAATATGTCACCATTTTGGATTGATCTGAATGCAAACATCTCAAACGAACTTGTTTCATTTTTTAACTTTTAAATTTTTAGTTATTGTTATTTTGCAGTCTTCTGAGTTCCTTCTAACAAATGAAATGTAGTGCTCCATTAGTCCAAAAGATAAACTTACTGTAGGCTTTTGTCTATTGAGCTTTTAATTAAAAAAAAAAAAAAACTGAATTAAGGATTGAAACTCATCAGCTGTGACTTTTGTTTTTAAATAGCTTTACTGCTTTCAGTATAAAAAATTAGCAAACACAATTGTATGTTATCATGATCCATGAATATTCCATTGTGGTGCATACTATTTTCCAGATGGCTCCTTGAGGACTGTATCTTACTTTTATGTCTGGATAACACCTATAACAAACAAGAATCAATTATTATTAAAGCTTCCTATTATTCTGCTATTAAATTAGAATCCACGTAATTTATAACCTTCAAGAACCCTTCACTCATTCTTCCTCATGTCATCCATTTGTTCAGGACTTGCTGCTTTTCAGGCATTACTGAACAAATAACACACTGCCCGTAAGATTAAAAACCACTTTCCCTCTCCCTTTTTTTGGTTAATATAAACTGAATGCAAGATATTTATAATATCCTTTGATCTCACTTCCTTGATTAATCTTTTCAGGATTTTCCTTCTTTTGAGGTCATATTCAACACTGGGTGAATCACATCAAACTGCTCATTTATCTGGTAGCAAACTTTTTCAGTTTGCTCTCCTGAGCCAGACTTAGTTCAAATTCTTTGAGACACTGCCTACTTGTTTTTTCTGCACTGGAGTTTATTCACACAGAAAACTGGAGGTAGAGAATGTCAGCTGGACAAAACGATCATCTAGTTAAGCCCTCTGCAGTCAGCCTGAATCAGCTACTTCCATGTCATCATTCCGACATGGTTATTCAACCGTCAATCTTAAAGGCCTTCACTAAAGAGGACTCCATCACATTCCTAGGCTATCTACCTCATTACTTAAATACCTACTCAAATACTTTGCTGAATTGCTGGCATAGTTGCTCTTGTTAAGAATAAACGTTTTTGCCTTTCAAATGACAATTTTAATCACTAATTACATTTGGATTATATTTTATTAACAGATTATCTACCAGCAAAAAAGCAAGCAAAATATTTTGCCAGACAAAAATGTCAGTAGTTTAAATCCTTAGATAGGTGACAGCAAAATTTGTTTAGGATCTGGCATGATCTGGCAAGACATAAATAAATGAAAAAAAGCATTAGAACCTAATTCAAAAAGTTAATAGGCAAGAATCAATGCACCTGAAAATAAAATAACAAAAGTGAGTGTCTTCCCTCTGCCATTGTAAATCAACCAAATGAAATTCCCTTAGAGGGACACAGAGGTAAAGGATATGAGAAGATCCTGTATTTTCTATAAAGTATGATTACATGTTAAATAATTTTGCACAACATAACACCTCTTGATAATTTATGTTGACAACAAATCATTATAATGTCTGTAGAAGATCATAATTAGGAAAATTAATTTTCTATTGCAAATAGAATTTTCTGCTGAATTATGACAAAAGAAAAATTGCTGCAATGTAATGAGATACCTCAATGCCTGAATGATAACTGGGCATATGTTTCTCCTTTAAATGACTCAGTTTAGGCTATAGTATTTCATATTTGGGGTCAATATTACACCTCACATAACGAAGAATCACAATTTATTGAACATTTACCAGTTTATCTTTCCAGCTGGCTCATTTTCCAGATTTGTTTTCTATATTCTTGCAATCAGTCTTTAATACGTAGCTTACCCTTTAGTAGAAAGAAAAAAAATAACAAGAAAAGCCATAGCAAGGCTGGCCAGTCGTTACTCAAGTTGCATTAGTCTGAAACACCCCTTTAGCTGAATCCTTCAACAGAGTCCTAATTATAGGCACACAGACCTGCACTCATTTATTCATATGAATAAGCATTACTGATAAGCCTGGTCATATGGAATCTGGGAGGTCACAAAGCTGTAGGCATGTCCTCAAATAACTTTTGAATCATGGTCAAAAGGCATTGCAATGCACTGCTAGACAAAGCGGCAAATCTTCAAAAGGCTTATAACATTCCTAAACAAAGGTGATGTTGTGAACAAAAAGGATATTGTTAATAAAAAAAAAAACTTTTAACCAAAACATTATTTCCTGGACCCAGTTAATCACAGAGATCCTCAGGGTGGAAGTTTGTGGCTTAAGGAGAAAAAAAAAAAGAAAGTATTAACCAAATTTCAGGAGGCAAAGAAAGGGAGTCACTAATAAGTCTTATGATCACTATTTGGAGGAAGACATTTGGAGAAGAGAAGGACAAAAGGGTAAGAGTTCTGGTTTCACATATGAGGCATGACCAGATGAAAACATGCTATGACACTGTAAAAAGTCCTATTTCCAGAAGCTCAAAACAGGATGAATCCTTGACGATCAGAGGGGAAAGGCCTGTGTGAGAGTTTCACATGTTTATGGTTTCTACATCAGTAGTTCTTGATTCATTACTAGTTATTGCTTCCTCTGCTTTTGCTCACCAAAAATTTGGAAACTTTTGAGAAAAAGGGGCTGGAAGTACTTTTTCCCCATGAATGTGTTTCCTCCTCAGAAAGGAAGTCATGCAATAATTCAGAGCATTTTCTTCCCTCATTTGAACAGTCTTTTTCTCACTGATCTTATTTTCTGCCCAGAAGCTACAAATAGCAGAAACCACTTTATGGGTGGGAAGACATTTTTTGTGAGATTGACCTTTGGAGACGTTCTTTTTGAATGGTCCGGCTGATGGCAGCAGACCTGTTGTGTGGGTAACCTCTCTTTGTGAGATCAAATCTTTGCCAGGACAGGATTTTTCTCCAGATTCCGGTGCATGACAACTTCTCTCACCTGGGGGAAAGGAAGAACTTCCCGTCTGCCGCTACAGGAAAGGCAGAGACATAGATTATAGTTTCCATTCTCAGCATATAGGATCATATTTGAATATGAACAATATTTGGGCCAAAAAGTGATAGAACATTATTATTATAAAAGAGTTGAAGAAAAGGCCAAATCCAAAAGTCAAGTTCCTCTAGCAATTAAGAATCCTTTTAGCTTCTACAGACACAGGGATCAGGGTGGTTCATACTGTGCCTGCATGCTGCCTGCCATGATAAGACTCAGATACAGTGATAATAGAGAGATCTATTAACCTTATTGACACAGCCTGTAACAACCAACTAGTTGCTTGTTGCCCTTATTCTGTGATAATTTCACTCAGGAATCATGTTTGTGTGTGTGTGACATTGTGTATATTTCCTCCCATAAGGCTTCTAAGTGCTTTCTTAACCGCTGCATATGTGGATGATAACTCACACAACATTAAAGAACATTTTGATTGGAGTATGAAAATGATGCTGTCACAGTGCAATCAGATTTTAGGAGGAACATAGAAAAACTTTTAAACAGAAGGTTTATAGACAGTTTTGGATAAGCAAAAATCTAATTAGTCCTGATGGATCCTGTCTAAGACATGGCAGCTGGCAGTCTCCTGCTTGCACCAGCAGACTGGGATTTTGTGGGATCCTTTATGGTTATGGTTAAATGGTTAAAATTAAAAGAGAGATCAAGCATCCAGTATGCACTGTCATGGTTTAACCCCAGCCTGCAACTAAGCACCACACAGCCACTTGCTCACTCCCCCCAGGTTGGAATGGGGGAGAGAACCAGAAGAGTGAAAGTCAGAAAACTCATGGTTTGAGATAAAGAGTTTAATAAGTAAAACAAAAGCTGTGCACAGAAGCAAAGCAAAACAGGGAATTCATTCACCACTTCCCACTGGCAGGCAGGTGTTCAGCCATCTCCAGGAAAGCAAGGCCCCATTATGCTTAACAATTACATGGGAAGACAAACACCATCACTCCGAACATCCGCCCCGCCGCCTTTATTCTTCTTCCCCCAGCTTTATGTACTGAGCATGACATCCTATGGTCTGGAACATCCCTTGGGTCAGTTGGGGTCAGCTGTCCCAGCAGTGTCCCCTCCCAACTCCTTGTGCCCCCCCAGCCTGCTCGCTGGTGGGGTGGGGTGAGAATCAGAAAAGACCTTGACTCCGTATAAGCACTGCTCAGCAATAACTAAAACATCCCTGTGTTATCAACACTGTTTTCAGCACAAATCCAAAATATAGTCCCACACTAGTGAAGAAAATTAACTCTACCCCAGCCAAAACCAGCACATGCATGAACATAGCTACATTTGAGAAAGACATTCAGTCTACCAGTGAAAGGGATAGAAAGAACAGCACCTGGAAGTAGAACAAAACCTGAATCCATGTTGAGGTAATGCATAATTTATTTACTCTTTTATGTTGGGGTCAAACAACCACTCTAACAACATCCAAGGGTATTAAGCTGGAATTTGCACTTCCACTAACAGGTCTTCCAGAAACGGGGCACACAGCCCTCTCAGCTTGTAGTTATTGCTGGAGACAAAACCAGGGGGAACCACCTGCATTATCACTTCTAAGAATCATGCAATCACATATCATATTGTCATTCTTTTATAAACAACATTTTTCCCCAAGTCTTGGTATATCCAAGGCATGAGGAGACCTGCTTGGTGACATAACTGACAAGCCAAGCCCAAGGAACTCAAGTAATGCTTTGCTGAGAAGTGTGATAAGAAAATGTTTATCAGCAGTGCCACTCCTGTGCTACTGTATATCTCCCAGAAATCCCAGTTCATGTTAGTTCAATAGCGTCACTAATTCAGCTGTAGTTAATAGGCAATATTTATTGCCATTCACAGAATTAATCACATAAGTGCCTGGATACTGATCTCGAATTTGGTTTACCATAACTCGTAAGGGCTGACCTGTCAGAGCAGACTCTGTGCAGATACAAATTAAAGCACCACACCAAAAGTACCACAGTAAGACTTTAAAGAGGCATTATCAAGGTTGGTGACTTTCTTACATATACATACTTTTATAAATTCATTTTCTGTTTTGTTTTTTTCAAATGGGCCTGCCATTTCTTATCCAATATATCACTATTTAAAACTAAATATCTGGTAACAACCCCATCATAAAGAAACCACTCTGGAAGGCAACAAAAAAGGTGGCAGAGATCCCAAAGAAGTTGTTTCAAAGAAGCTGAATTTTGCCTTTTTAGAGGAAGGTGTGGTCTCAAGAAGTCCAACTGCAAATCTGTTTAATGTTTAACAGGCCATAGGTCAACGTTTTAAGGAATAAGCAGAGTTAACTTTCTGTTGAAGGAGGTGCCATATGGCAGAACTGACATGCTTATATGCAAATGTAGTTGCATATATTTATGTCACAACCCAAATCTGCCATGGCATTACAAATCATTCCAGCACAAATGAGTTGCAATGAAGAGATTTTGACTGGATTAGTCAACTGGCAAATGCCAGAAAATTCAATGCCAAAATTCATAATGTAATTAAAATATACTTTAAAAAGTAATTTGATATGATAAATGAATAATGTTCCAAATATTAGTATCTTTTCTTTTGACAGGATAAATTATCCAATGAATTCTGTTATAATATTTGATCAGTCTGAAGTACACAGTCTAAAGAAAGTATATGCAATGAGAGGAAATGTACATGCATTTGTTCAGCATAACTTTTAATGCCTATGGATTTTATTAAACATATTGTCCCATTCCTTTATCTGCACTTGGTGATTTCCAAACACAGAGCTGGAGTGAGTCTGAAAAACAAGGGCACCATGATATTACAAAGAAAAAACTGTGAAGGGAAGCAAAGGGATATAGTATATAATATTAAGTAAGAACTGGAACACAATTGATTATTCATCCTATTAACCTCTACTCCATACTTCATTATTAGAGATCCCTATTGACATTTGCATCTTCCCTGAATGTACTCAGACCTAAGAGGCAGTCAGTCAGACTAAGAATGCCATCCCAAGAATCTAGAAAGCACAGACATGTGGGGTGATTTCTAGAGCATCATAGAAGCAGCTAAGGAAAGAAAGGAAAATAAAACCTGAGCCTTCAAGAAACTTTTTTTTTTTTCAGGGTTGTTATTCACTCCAACAGTTTATCATCTACCTTTTAAACTCTGCCTTATTTTGTCATATTAGTGGAACAAGTTTGTTAGATTTCACTGAAGAGGGCCTGCACTCATTTTTTCTCACCCTCTTTATGTGCTCCATTGTAACTAATTGCCTCGTTCTAAGTCCTCTTAAATGCTGACAAGAAAAGAATCTCAAACACTGTCACCTCCAAAAATCAGAGGTTTAACTCTGAAGCCTAGTTTTACAGCTGATGTTTCTATTAATTGTGCAGTACAGTGTATGTTGCTATACCCTTATTGTTGGATAAATTCAATGGACCTGAAAGTCAACATAGCTATTCACAGTACACCTGGTTAATGACATACAATGACACAGAAATACATTATGTAATGGATACGGAGCATGGAAAAAATTACAATGAAAAGCTAGGAAAAGTCCACTGAATTTTTAAAAAACTAGTTTTCAAGGAATTTCTCATCTCATTTTGTTTCTAAATATAAGTCATTTGGCTCATCAGTAACTTTTTCATAATCCCTTATTCCTCCCTGTCCCTGTAATGGCTGGTGGCCTTGCCTCTGTTCAAAGGCCTTTCCCAGCTGGAAACATTTTCTAAAACAGGAAAAAAATTTGTTTGATTTTTAGCTAGCTGATGCAGCTGGTTGCCCTTAGAAAGAGAGGGAGGAGGAGGAAAGGGAAAGAAGAAAGAGAAAAAGAGAGAGAAAAATTCTTAATTTTTACCCATATCGAAGTCATCTGATAATCCTAAAAAGCTAGTATTTTTAACATGGTCCCTCTGCCTCAAAAACACTGCAAGCAGTAGCTTGCCTTGGACTATAAATGTTGGGCTAGAAGCCAATGAAGCAGTTAAAAAAATGGAAGATCTGTCAACACTCAAAGAAAAATCCCAGCCCTTTATTGAACTGATAAAATGCCATTCTTTTTCTTTTCCACCACCTCTTTGGAAACTCCTTTTCTGTTCCACCATACACCAGTTGAGCCTGGCTATTCTTCTCAACCACTGAACTCCAATATGGTTTGTCTGTCTTTCTCTCCCCGCCCCCTCCTCGCTTAGCCTGTGATCTCAGCCACTTTTGTATCTCCCATTATCAGCCCCAGCAGCATCTCCGCTCTGCTTTGACTGGCAGCACAATCAGAGCTTGTTCTCTCTGGGATGCACAATGTGGTCTGGGGAGTGGAGCCCCCCTCACACAAGGAATTAGACTTCAGCAACATCAAAGGGGTGCGGGAATAGCTGGCAGAACTGACGGGCCCCATGATGGGCACCTACAATAACAACTAGCCACCCAGTTGCCTTTCAAGGTTTGTGGAAAAGCAAGGAGGGATAATAAGAGATTGCTGAAGAGTCAGACAAAAGAAGGAAGAAAACAGCATTTGCTGTGGCTGAAAGGAAGCATCAGGGAAGTGGGGAAACTAAGAATAAGTGTAGAGTTTGCAAGGGAGAAGTTTGAAAATGCCCCAGATTACAGAGAGGCCTCAACAACAAAGCTCAGAGTGGATATGGACACCGTTAGGTGCTTTGATTGGATCCGTTACTGTATTTAGGCACATCTGACTTGAAGGTTACCTCAGGTATTTAGGAGCATCTCCATCTCTAAGACATGCCATATTTTTCTGATAATAAATTCTCAGTATACATTCCTGATGTTAAATAAAGAGTGAAGCCTCCCTGAGAGCAACACGAAGGTGTTAATGTTTGAAAGCCTACAGAGATTGTCTTAAAGGTAGGTCTACCAACCTATTACACTACCTTATTCAGATCAACTTTGAGAACTGTCCTCACCCAGATCAAACTGTTAAGTTGCTCTTCCCTCATATTTACATTGCAATAATCTCTGTTGTGCTGGGTCCTTCTCAGAACTGGTCTTGTATCTTCTGGGCTTGTTTCTAAGAGTGGGCAACAGGGGCAAGAAGTCAGGTGCAGAAGGGAAGAAAAGCAGGAGCAGGAGAGGCAGGGTTGGTGCTGGCAACTGCTCACAGCTCACGGTTTACAAGGGTGTTCTGAACACAGCATAGGCACAGACAGGCCTGGTGGGAAGACTTAAGAGAAAACCCTACAGCTCAGCAGAACTTCCCAGATGGGGCTGGACAGCTTCTGAGGTCAGCTGAAGCTCTTTGTACAGTATTTGTAGTGCATATAGGGTGTGGGGTACATACTGCATATACAGGTGGCAGATTTAGGCTAGTGGCTCACTATCCATGTAAACACAGGCACTGCGTAAGCCTGGAGCTCTGGCTTAAAAGTGAGGATGGCTCATTTTGTGAGAGCTCTAAGTTTTCCACTTTCAGACCTGTCCTTGACTTGTGTTGCAGGCATGACACAGCTGCTTTAATAAGAGCTTCTGAATCACCATAAAATTCTAACTCAGCATGTTAACAACAGTAAAAAATGGTTTAGCGTTATTTTGACATGTAGCGCTACAAGTTCTAGTTGGGAGATTACTGCCACAGGTGAGGCAGAAACCTGGGTGAAAATAGACCTGGTAGGGAGCACTGTTTAAACCATCAAACTATTTGTGTCAGGTTTATGCAGGGAAGTTGTAGACAGAACAGGTTTGCACATGTCTGTTGACCAAATGAAAAGTAAACAGAAAACTTCCTGGAGCCCTCAAAGAAAGAAAGAAATCCTGTATAAGGAAAACAAAAAAACCCAGCATGTTTAAGAAACTCAGAGGCTGAGAGAGTTTCTATACAGGAAAAAAAAAAGAAGTGTCATTATGCAGCTTGTGAAACAGTTAATTTTCATGTTATTTTTATTAAGGTGAATTCACTCTACCCAGTAGCTAGGGAATATCATAGTATGCAGCTGAAAGAAATTTATAAAGGCACCTATCAGGAAGAAATAGGGATGTTTCTTTCCTTAATATGGAAAGAGGTGGATATGTGGGAAAGAAAGGAAAGAGAAAAAAACCCACTGCTTCATTTGTTTCTTTTCTCTTAGGAAGGCAGAAATTCTTAACAAATATTTATGAATATCAATTTATCATAATGCTTGGAAAGTTTTTGCTCATAGATACCTCAAGATGCCTCCAAACTCTGAGTATGCAAGACTGATATGGCAAGAAAATGAGATTTACCTCATCTAACCTTATCATTTGCACTGAAAACATAAAGAACTTTGTAGTAGACTTTTTAACCCAAACTAGTCATGACAGACTATTTTCATAATTAGTGGTCACTTCCAAAGCAAAACTCATATAATGGCTCCTTTAGGAATAGGTGAATTTTAGCACAAGGTGGCTTGAGATGTGTCAGCATCTCAGTATCTCCCCAACTTCTAAAGAAGGCCTCAAATAACTGAACTAAGGGCTGAGTCTACATGACAGACATTTTATCCTGAACAAAGAGATGCCATCCAGAAAGTTTATGGATGATGATACAGTTAGAAGTTACTGGTCTAGTGTCACATCCAACCACTGTGGGTTGGTGAACCTTGGACTTCTGGGTCTGCTAAGAAAAAAAACCACTCAGGTCAAAGGAGAAGGCATCTAGATCAGAGCTGAGCACTTCAGTCTGTCTATGCATCACCCCTTAGCTCCTGAACAGGTCACAGTAATGCCATCCACAGGCATTACCTAATATCCTCATCATGGATGTGCTCTGCTAGATACACACAGCTGAGCAACTAGGTCAAAATACACTTTTCCCTAGCTTCTGCTTGATAATACTCCCATTTTATGGCAGTAATAACCAATATATTTGCAGTGCCCTTGTTTCTGGGTAACATACTGAAGAAGTAGGAGAGGATGGCAGAGGCACAAGGGTGGGTATAGTTAAAGCATTTATAAAGATAGACCATTTTATGTTCCACATTGCTTTTTTTTCCTAAAATATCTCATATCCTTCAGTCAGATTGACCAAAGAATTCACAACAAGTAATTGGTATATTCTAAGTAAGTGCCAGATTTTCAAGAGAAATGCACACATTGCATAGGCAGCTTTTCAGGAGGTATGGCCATAATGTACCATTACCTGATGAGGCAGAGGCACCTTTTTGAAAAATCACTGCAGATGCTGTAAAACTTGAATCCTGACCAAAAGTAGTGAGGACTATGACTTTTGCTTCACATGAAAGATTTTAGTGTCATTAAGCAAGATGACGCATGGACTCAGAAGAAAGAACATCACCTCTTGAAACATTGACACCACAGAGATTGTCCTTGGAGGTCTTCCCACCCAGGCAGTGATCCCAAATAACCCTGCTCCTTTTATCCAACGTGGCATTTAGGGCTCAGGATGATAGACTGCAGGCCATATGCTAGATCTTTGTGTTTGCTAAAAATAGGACATTTTTTCTGTCCTGCTAGGGACAAGTCAGTATAAATGTGACCAGAAACCTGGCACAAATCCATAAGGCTGAGAGGAACAACAGAGGTCCTTCCTTCAGGCTTGTCAGACAGCAGCCTAATCAAAATCCTCTAGGGACAGGAAGGGAGATGGAACTGATAGCTAAGTTTATTTTCTCTCAAATGCTTCCCTCACTCTTTGATCCCTATTTCTCTTGTAGAGTAACATGCACACTTCAGCCACTGCTGATGCTGATGGAAGAGCCAAAGCCAATGCAAACATCCTTTTTTTCTCCTTCTCTTTCTGTCCTGGACACTGTCAGAATTAGATATCTAGCTTAAAAGATTTCAAAAGGTTAGAAAATGCTGGCACAGTAACCGTGCGTACAGCTGCTTCCTCGTTCCTTTGCATTAGCACCTATTTCATGACTAATAATAGCATGGAGCATTCTGCATGGAGCTGAATCTGAAATTCACTTGGAAGCTATTAAACAAACATCAATTATTTTTGAGGGACATAATCTCCCTTTTTCTGACACTCCCTAAAAGCCCTGTCCTACTGACATTCCTGGAGGCTCCTGGAGAAGTGTCACCAGTTTGAGCTCTATTTCTTGAGCACTGTTCTTGCCAGTCCATCTGCTACCTGTCCAATTTCCTACATAGCCCATGTCCCTGTGTATAATCTTCGATGTGCTACAGAAAAGGCTATAAAACACAATGTTTATGCCCAGCTTGTGGGTGGATCACAGCTCTTATGTTACTCCCTGCTCATACAGGGCCAGTTTCATCAGCTCATCCCTCACATTAATAAGAACTACTGCTGCTGAATGGGAAACGAACTGCCCATCAACTTTTCATGACCAAGGGGGTGACTCACTTTCTGGGTTTAAGATGCTCCTCTTTCCCCACTGTTGTCAGATCCTCCCTCCAGGTTTCCACCGGCACGATTAGATGGCAGATACACAAAGAGCTCATGGGCATCCAGCACAGAGGTGGGAGAAATCAACCTTTTCTGAGAAGGGAGGAGGAATGGGCAGGAACCCCAAGGTGGATCAGTTGCTGGTAGAAGAAAAATTTGCTTCATCAGTGGCTGATCTTCTTTAGGATGCACCCCACACACCCACTACCACCTGGCTGCCCACTTGGCCTTGCCAAGATTCCTCATCACCTTGTCTGTGCCAAAGGCCACATCAACTATGTGCGACCATGATCTAACTGAGGATGCAGCAAGGAAAAAGAAAGCAGGAGTGATTTTTTCTTTCTTTTTTTCCTTTTTTAACCTTTCATTTTTTTCCTCTGAAATCACTTACAAGTTATAAGTCAAAGCGAAAAACCCTCATGACTGGTACAGAAATAGACCTTTGTTTCCTATCTTGAAAAAGAAACTAACCTAAAACCCCCGCAGATACACAAGATTAATTTTCACTACTTTGTTTCATACTATTTATAAGCAGCTCTTGCTGAGTTTTAGATTTTATGGCTCAGCCTGCTGGCTGAAAATACTTTCTGTCCACTCCTGAAGCCTGATTGATTAGTGCTGCTAGCCAAATAGCAGTCTGTATCAGCAGGCCCAGGCATGCAGGCTGGAATGTGGCTCGCAACACTTGTTTTGTATTCCCATACTTACACAGGAGCACACTGCAGAAAAGGCCTTGATGCATAAGCAGAGACAGCGTGAAACCTTCAGCTTGGTTCCCTGAGCCCATGTTTTGCAAACCTCAGGCAGATACTGGATGATATCAGACAAGGAGCATTGTGAGGACAGAGGCACTGTCTAGAAGAGACGGTCAAGCTGATCTCCAGTAGGACAGTGGGAGAGTAACAGAATTCGGGCGCACTGTATATACACAAAGCTTGCAGTGGTCTTTCTGCTTTATGGCACGATGCTCACACATCAGGTTGTACACTGGAAGAGGTGGGAGTCAACCGAGTGGGTTGTGCTCTGGGGTGTGAGACCTGACCATTCTTAGTATGTCTGTAAGTATGTCATAGCATATGAATATCAGACCTGTGTGAATATTTCTTCCTGTTCTGCACAGAATAACTAACATTATAAGCAGATATCCCAGAGTAAAAGACAAGACAGTTCAGTAAAAAATCTACATTCTCCCTCTGTCTGTCTCTGTCCCCAACCTGGCTTGATCCATAGAAATCAATAAATTAAACAGGAGTTCCCAGCAGTAACTGGAAATATAGGGTGTTTTGGAAAGAGCTGTTAATTTGTACCCAGAACAAAGAAATCTGTCAATACATTGAGTGGCCTTGAGTTTAAATTTTTACATCACAGTCTAATTTATTTTAAATAATTCCTCAGAAACAGGACACTAAACCTGGAAAGAATGTCAATAGCAGGCAACAAAAATCCCTGAGCTAAACTTCCAGCCTGAAGGTGTGGGAAATGGGAAGGGCCACTATACAAATAACACCTGGCACGATGCCATGCTTGCCCTCCTACAGCATCTAGCTCCAATTTATCCAGATGCTTAAAATATGCCTTCCTCATTGTCATAATCATCACAATGTCTAAGCACTCCCGAGTGCCTTACTCTATGGCACTTTCTCCCACTTTACAGGTGGGAACAGAGACAATAAGACTAGATCACTCACTTAAGAGTCCAGGGACAAAGACAGGAACTGCCCTAATACTTGCTGCACACTAGAATTAAGCAGCTCTTCTCTTAAGTGGGTACTTAAAAAGTTCTCCAAGGACTCCAGTATGCCATTGTAATGGAGCATTAGTTACAGCTTAACTCTAATGGAAAACAGTTTTAAAGATTCACTGGATAGTTTCTTAAGATTGCCTTACCTCAATGGCCCTGATCTTCAGTGATATTTATAGAACTTCTTCCCATTGATTTCAGTGGGAGGTATTCATCTAAATAAAGCCAAACTGCTGAGTTCTTGAGCAGTGTCCTATGGCTTGGTCTCATGTCCTGCTTGGAGGATGGACACATTTGTCTCTTGTAGTGCTCAGGATAGAGGATGCTTTGGTTAATCAAAAATCAACTTTTACTTTCAGACGGCTTTTTGGAGTTTTGCCTCTGTGCACTGCAATACACTTCCTCTTCTATGAGAGCGTAAATTAGCTTCAGACCCAGCAGGCAGCATCTTCACTTAAGTGGTACCAGTAACAGAAGGGGAAAGGGAGGCCAAGTGGTTCAGCTCTGAGTAGCACCATCCAAGCCAGCAGAAACAGCAGGTTTTGGTGTGTCACATACCTCACACAGTAATTTGGTTTCTGCTCTTAGAGCACAAGGGAATTGTCCATATTTGTGCCAGTAAATCAAAGCCCAGCATTTCCAATGACAGACTGTTCTCAGGAATGCAGTGCAGTATATGGCACTTTCCCTGTGTAACCACATTGTTGTGGAGGGTTGTGCATTTGTTCCTCACCTTGTAAGAACTGTTTAGACAGGATCAAGGTTATGAGGACTACTGGGGTAGGAATTCCCTGTACATATCACAGGAAAAAATTGCATAAGTCAAGCCTGCAGGCTTGAATTGTGTGCCTCTTGAGTTTATGTTAAGGTATTATTTGGTAATGCAGTTATGAAAACAAAATGCCAAACCCCAAAATGCTAAGTGCTGCTAATGACACCTCTGCTTATAGTTGCACTAGAAACAAGGTTATTTGTTAAAAAGAAGCTTACATGCTCCTCTCCTTTCATCTACCTGTGAAGAATTGTGAGGCAGACCTACTGCATGTTTGCAAAGTAAGTTGAAACAGTTATTAATTATGGCAAGGTACTGCTCATAAGGTTCATTTTACAGTAGCATATCGATGCTGAGGCTAATAGGAAAAGCTCTTCTGCTACCTGATGAACCAGAGGACAGGTGGGAACAAACTGGTTCATTTGCATAGATGGCTCTACTTATGCTTATGTAGGGCTGCTTTGGTTAAAATCCTTTTAAAATTTGATGATACAGATAAGGAAATAAAATCCTATCATACTACTAGTAAAAAAAGTACTTGATAGGAACCTCCGGAGACTTTATAACCTGGATCCACACACTGCCCACATCTCATCTTCATATTAGGGCAAGACCTGGGTATGAACCAGACCTTTCTTCCTTACCTCTTGTTTCCCATGTCCTGATTTCAATACACAGGTGCTATCCAACTGATCCTCAGTCTGAGTGCTTGGGGCCCAGGGCTTGGAGCATGCCTGGTGACGCATGCTTACACCACAGACATAGTCAATATGAATTGGGGGCTTACCCATCAGCCATTTTTACTTACTATAGGATAGGACAGTCTGGGGCAAAAGGGAAGAGGTATCTAGGGAGGAGCTAATCCCTGCTGTAACACCTCTGCAAGAGGATCTTTATTCTCCATATAGGAATGAGAGTGAAACCAATTTATGTAGACACCTGGCTCTGATGCCAGCTGAGCTTTGCAAGAGGCACAGATGCCGTAAGCAGATGAGAAGTCTGAAGACACCAGATACTGATGACACTGGGAGAGGCAACCCAATGAGGTGACACTCATGCATCACCAGAGGAGAACAGAGCTGCTGCTCACTGCATGAGATGTAGGAGCTGGAAGTCTCAGATGTGGAGTGGTAAGAGAAAGGCAGCTTAGTGGCAGATTGTGCCTTTCAAGTAAATACATGTGGAGCAACCAAGAAAGCAGAGTCAACCGCTATAGTGATTCTCCCCCCTTCCCTCTGCCACCCTCATTTACCCACAGAGAGATGAGATTTCAGTGGTAGGCTGGGTGACAGCCTCTGGACTCGCCCAGGGAAGGAATAATGCATCAGGGCTGGACAAAAGATATGAGACAGACTTCTCCCAGGGGCTTCATCAGCCGGTGGGAACAAACTGTTCACCAAAGGCAGTGGAAAGCCAAAGGGGGAAAAAAAAGCATTCATACACACACACACACACACAAAGCATTTGGTCAGGAGATATTCTGTCACCAAATTGCAAAAAGCTGCAGAAGCAGATACTGTGGGAGCAAGTGTTTAGCTTATTTGCATGCTTCTGCTTGGTGACTCACTGTTGTGGTGTTTTTAAGAAATTATTGCTGTGTCCTTTTCTCTATTGTTAAAACTTCCTTTGTTTTATATACTCAGGAAAGAGATATTAAAGTCATTGAGGACAGACTTTTTTTTAAACATCAGTTCAATGCCCTGCAGCAGTCAAAGAGGCAAATGAAACATTTAGAATTATTAGGAAAGGCACAGGGAAAATGTTCACTCCTTGGGTCCCCGCATAAATTCAGTGTGACACATCCTGGATATGGCATGCAGCCCTGCAACACATCTTCAGTCAGCAAAGATACAAAGAAGGGCAGCAGGAATAATTTGGGGCATCAAAAAACCTCCACAATAACCATCTTTTTGGAAAGCATACGAGTAGATGGGGAAATGTGGTGAAAGAAATGGCAGGAAGGGAAATGGTAGAAAACCATGAATGATATGGGAAAGGTGCAAACTTGTAGGTGTGGTGAAAGTATCTGGTAACAAATTTAAACTGATGTTATCAGGAGTCAAAATTCATTCACAGAACTTACTGTCCCAAGATCTTACAGAGGCAAAAACAGTGAAGGGATTTGGAGAGAAGGCATATTAGTGGAAGATCAGGAACTGGGCAAGAGGCAATCTCCAGCCCTGGCAGGCTTCCGAACTGGTGAGGTATTACATATGTAAACTCTTCCTCATTCTCCCCTTTCTTACAGACACTAACATAACAGCTTCATCATTTCTCTTATACACCAGCGGAGATGAAAGCTATTCCTCTTAAAAACTTCCCTCTGGGCCCTTCCTTTTCCCAGCTTTCCAGGATTTGTCGTTCCAGGAAACGTGTGTGTTGGAAGGGGTGCCCATCTGAGCAGAGCCAGAGTGGCACCTGGCAGATGGGGTCCTGCAGCATCACCCCAAGCATGGTCCTTCAGGACTCAGGACGTAGCCGTGAATGCTGCTGGCATCCCAGCAGAAAGGCTGATGTGTGCTCCATAACTGACAGATGTTTCTGCATCTGACAGCCCCCCATGCCCTCCCCAGCTTCCTACTGCTTCCGTGGCTGCTGCATAGAGGCACATGGTCTACCCAGTGCAAAATGGAAATGACACTGTGCTTCATTTATTAAACAGAAACAGAGTGTGAAGGAAGAATTACAGAGACCAAGCCAGAAGCTTGAAACTCCGCACTGTAGCAACAGCAGAGATCTGCAGAGACTCTGCCTGCAATGCTGTATGTGCTCCACATATCAAAACCAAACAAAAAATATCTTGGCTTAAAAAAATACCTTACTTTGTACATTGTTTGCACTACCCGGAAAACATGAAGTATGAAAGATATGTTCCTTGGCTGTTAAGAGAGTCATCTCAGGCCTCTGAGAGAGCAAGACCTCCTTGTCATGTCCATGTTTACGTTATTTCACCCAGCAATGAGCAGACACATGATGGATGCTCTCTTTGTTAATTAACACCCATCACTTTCTTGCCCAGGGTAGTCAGTGCTTGTTCTGCTCATAGTTGAATAGCTTTAATACATACATGGCATGATGTGATTTTTGCATAAGATTTACTATTATCCACCCCAAAGGCAGATCCCTCAAGTAGTGCCTCTTAGCAGGACAGTGAACTTTCATTATATTTAGCTGCAAGGATGTTTTTCTGGGCTACACGAGAGTTTGCATACAAAAATATATAATTTTTGTTTGGTTTTTTTTATCTCTTAAAAAAGCTTGAGAGGTTAATTACAGGTATCAGAAATATACTTAGATCTCATGGTTTATTGTCACAGCAGAAAAGAGAACAAATGAAATGGACAGGGAGATGATAAATTTGTTCTAGTATTTATTTAGAGATCTTTCACTGATTTACAGTCTGACTAAGGATAAACAATTCATAATACCATAATCATGGAACGAGTTTTGTGTCACCCAAGCCAGCTGGCATACTGTATCTCTTCAGGCCATCTTTTCATTCTTGGTTGTTCTTTTTCTTTTCTTGCTACTGTGAGACTATAGTTTTCTTCAGGACTTGGATTTTATTTTCTTTGTCCTGTACAGCAAATAAGACAGTTTTGGATTACAACTAAGCAATAAAAACAATTTTGGCAGAAATCAGACCTGTTCCAGATGTGTACAAACATCTGCATTCCTGGCAGTTTGTATCCATTCCTTGCTTTTGTGGGGCTTTCCCTACTTTCCCCTTACCAGTTGTTTGAGACACCTTAATGAGAAAGAATACTTCTGTGTAACCCATTTGATATCCGTTTCATCGTTTACCCCCAAAGCATTTGGAAGCACCTGTTGTGCTGGTGATACAACAAGAGCAATAAAAGGTAAATGAATATTTTTGCAAAATATTGATGTTGGTTTTAGTGATATAACTACTGTATCCAGAAACCTACATGATGAAAGTTTATCATATGCCTAGACAGAACTTTGATTTACAGAGCCTTTAAGATTATTCTTTGCTAATGTAGCACAGGCATCTGTAGTTCACATGTGTCTCTAAATTTCTTTCAGTGGGTGAAACAAAAAGGTGATAAGAAAGAGTTTACCTTAAGTAAATGGTTGACTAATAAAATGTCTCTCATGTCACTACATCTGCCAAAGCAAGGGATATATTGCAGCCTTGACCCAAATACTGTAATTCTGGGGACAGAACTTCTGTTGCTGACATTTTTATAATCACTTTGAAGCTTTAAATTATCAGTGATTTAAAAAATTACTACCTGATCCTGACAGAGAGCAACTTTTTGCTAGACAGTGTAATTTAAAGCAAAACTAAAATCAGAGTATTAGACATGGAATCATATATGGAATGTAAAGATTTATAATGATTTATAGTATTTGCAATATTACTTTTCTAAAACAATAATATAATCCAGCTACCAGTGAAAAGAAATAGGTTGGTTTTTTTTTTCCTCTAATAGAAAAGCTTTCCAATCATTAGGTTTTAGGATAAATATTAACATTCTCTCTTTCTATCTGAACAATTTGTAATCCACAATTACTGTCTTTACAGTAGTTTCATACTGATGGCTGTGAAACTATAGCCAAAGCTAAAGATAGTTTAAGAAATCAGTCTAAGAGAGTTAGCCAGAAATTGGCATGAAAAATTCAAGATCCAGTTCCTGCACTAACATTTATTCTGGTGGCATTGGACAGCAAATGATTTGTGTCAACCTAAAGCAATTTGGCAGCGTGTTACTCTTTCTGCTAAAACAGTAATGTTTTTTCTGCCATTTTGTCTGTAATCCAAAATCTAAACCTTTCATTTCATAACAAAAGAGAACAGCCTTTCACCTTTGTGATCGCCAAGATAACCTTCAAAACAACAATGAACCGTAAACAATGCAGTGATGTTTGCCTCAGCAAGAAACAATAACCATGAGCCATTATTTGCTTCTAATCATTCATTAACTAACTCGATACACTAATTGCAGTGTCTTCAAAGGAACTAAAATGAAAACATGTTACTATGCAACTTAAGATGTTTTCAAAGATGAACTGCCCTAATTAAAGGAAAAGAAAAACCAAACCCATGCAAATATGAACTAATATCTGTGCAAAATATTTGCTTTACCAATTGACCTGTACAGAGAGGTCCCAGTGTTCCCTTTAATGTCACAGCTGGGACTCAGTCCTTGCAGAGTGCAAGGATCAGGGTTTTCCCTCTGCTTTTACCATGAGGCACCAGGTGGCCATGACATGTATAGCAACAATTATAATGTCACGGGTTTTTTTATCACGTTGTTTGATATGAAACATGGGCAAATAAAATCTAAGTAGGCTGCAGGAGAGCAAAGAGCACTGTGCTCCAATCCCAGTGCCAGGTGCACTCAGTATACTGGTAATGAACATATCCACTGGAGCACCTGGGAACAGGGCCAGTCTGAGGGTACAAGAGTATCAAGCTTGCTCCTGGCAGAGCGGGCTTTAAATTGTCACGGGCACATACCAGGCTTCAGACAGATGCAACCTACAACTTCTAAGAAAGAGCTTCTCAATGCTCATCTGCAGGGTCTGGCAAAGATGAACCGTGTCCTTTGCAACGTGCATTATTAAGGGCACGACCAAGATGAGAAATAAAGAGACAACTGCCAGCTAATTCCTGCAAGACATCCCAAATCCCATGTGAAATTACTGGGTATGTACTAAAAATTTCAGGGAACGGAGAAGCTCATTGCTACTTACAAGATCCGCCTAATTAATGTTCACTTTACCTCAGCCAAATTTTATATTCTGCTGCTCAGTTATGTAAATTGGGCAGCATTTTGCACTATGATTAATAGGTCCTTAAACAAGCAGATTTTACTGCTTGAGATAACACTGTCAGGAGCCATGCTTGCAGGGATTTTTTGTTTGGTGAGGGTTTTTTTTTTCCAACTAGCTATTTCTGCTCCAAATTATCCTTTCTTTTTTAGCTTCAGAAATTATTCTGATGTTATTCAAGATGGTGTCTCCTACTAAGTATGTCTTCTGTAGCTCTGCATTTCATTCAGAGTCATGTTTGATATTATCACAATAATCTCTCACTATGAGCAGAAAACTTTATTGCATATAGTATGAATGTGAGTAATTTGGGATTGGAAGAGTCTTGATTTCAGAAAGAGTGAGACAAGAAAAGAATCTTATTGATTTTTAGTTAGAAGTTGACATTACTGATGAAAACATTAGTTTCTTTGAAAGGAGAGCTAGAAAATTGTATTTGAGAATTTAAATGAGAGCTATTAAACAAACCCAATTATAATGGGGACCTGTACTTCAACATAAGCCTGGCTATTAGAGGCTGAGACAGCACGAGTACTGGTCAGATTAACAACCATATTATAAACAACCTAAGGGCTTTTTTAGCCTTGGAAACTGGACATGATTAGACAATGCTGGAATCCTTTAAAGAAACAATTTTCCAGGGAAAAACAATGAAGTTCTGTGAAAACAGGTATTTTCTTTAAGCAGGTATTTCTTTCAATATAGAACATGATATCAAGATCAGAATGTTTATGTTACTTTTATCCAATTCATATATAAAGTAGTAGGGGTTTTACTTTTAATATTGTTCTTTGCCAGGAACAATTTTTCCACAATACTACAACCAGCTGCTACTGTACCACCAAGTGAAACATCTCCTTCTATTTTCTTCTTCAAAGCATCTTAGGTTTGTTGAAAAGAAACACCTTGAAACCGTGAACTAGAATAGCTCTTTACAGAACTTTTAATATGTTAAGAAAAAATTAAAGACCTTCTTGACATGCCAGTAGATATATTAGTAGTAGCACATAATCTTGCTTTGTTCTCTCTTCAATAAGCACATACAATTTTCTCTGTAAAAAGTTGAATGTGTTTTAAAATGAAAGCCTATTCAAATGGATGTACTTTTAATTTTATAATATCAGTTATTACACATAATCCATTTTATGACATGCCAATAATGCAGGATTTTAGAATAATTTTAATTTAAAAATAAACTTTCATATCATGTTTTTAGCACTGGGCTTCCAAAAGAGGATCTTTCCTGTCTGAAAGTGAAGGTAAGTGGCCCATGGCTTGTCTTATTTACACAGCCTTCTTTCCTCACTGTTTTAAGTTTTTCCTCTTGCCTGTTGTCTCCATTTTTTTCTGGTACAAGGGGCTAAATTCCTCCCTAGCTACAAGGAGTTCGTCAGTTAACTACCTCTGAGCCCTTTGCTCTGAAGCAGCTCCACATACCTTTGCTTTGCAACTCCTAGAGCTGCTACTTTGCTCTCTCTCTCTCTCCTTCAGGTACTTCAAAACACATCTCAGCCAACCTCCCTTTCTTCCCTGCTTCAGTAAATTCTCTCCCTAGACTGTCTCACTAGTGAAATGTCCATCATTGATCTGGGTCATAGTCAGTGTCCCCCAAAGTCTTCAGACTGCACCTGTGTCCCATTGGATATCAGACTGTATTTATTCCCATGCTTATGTAACTATTTGCTTCTCCATTAAGCTTTCCGAAAGCATTTTTATTTTTTGCAGCCTGACTTGCATGTTTCTGTAACATCTTTTCTCTTTGCAGCTTTCCACAGTAGCTTCTCTTCCACCATGCACACATATTCCAAACTCACAATGCCAGGCAGGTCAACTTAAAATAAAAACAACAACAAAACATACATACAACAAGAAAGAAAACTGACAATGGAGAATTCTAAAAGCATATTCCTAAGTCAAACTGGGATGAGGAGAATGCCTGCACTTGTTATAAATTTATGTAACTTACGTATATTTTTAAACTTTTAAAAATCCATGTTCGCCTGTTTCTTGCACATACAAAACTTTCCACAATGAAAAAATTGATTTCTAAAAAAAACAGGCTTGTTTAAAGTTTATCCACTAAAAAACAAATAATAAAAAGGATCTAGGATTAGAGTAGACTTTCAAACCATGTACCAATGTTCTGAAATTACTCATCTGACAACACTCACAATGACCAAGTCATGTGATAACTCAAAAAGCTCAAAGACTTGCTTCCTGCAAGTGCTCAGTAGTTTAGTTTCTTATGTGGACTTCTGGGGTTTCAGAATCTCATGAGAAGAGACCTTCAAGTAAGTTTTCTGGTACTTTTTGTTTTTAATAAGGCCTGTATAGTAAAAAGAGGGTGTTTTCCAGTCTGGGCAAGAAAGTGCAACACAGAGGAATGAAAAGAAAAGAAAAGAAAGTTAATGTGACTTTCTTCCAAAAAGGTGCAGGATTTAAGCATGAGTTAGTTTCTGATTTCATAAAAACAGAATAGTCCATTGCTAATTAAAATGGTGATTATAACAAGCAGTGTGTCTTCACTTTTGTAATAGGTATATAATATTTTCTCTTTAAATAGATTTGAGTAATGGAAGA
This sequence comes from Elanus axillaris, assembly GCA_026212715.1. Classification (NCBI taxonomy): domain Eukaryota; kingdom Metazoa; phylum Chordata; class Aves; order Accipitriformes; family Accipitridae; genus Elanus; species Elanus axillaris. The sequence continues at coordinate 41,992,193 of JANZLQ010000029.1, read as the reverse complement.
AGGATGAAATCTACTCATAAAGAAAAGTTTTGTCCAGGTCAAGCTCATCTTACTCAGGTGAGTTAGTTACAGTGAACTCAACACCGAGCAGAGGCTGCATGATCTGGCCTAAAAGCAGGAACTTGTTAAAGGATATCAAAACTCTTCTAAAGGCCCAGGTCTAAACAATAAGAAGCTCTTAAGGGATGTTCCTAAAGATAGAAAATCCTCCGGAAGGATGCTAAAAAGATCTTGTGAGAGACATCCCAGCAACAAGAACTGGGAGAAGAACCTCTCAGGAGTGGGAAGTCTTCAAAGGCGACCCCTATTAACAAGAAACTTCAAAAGTGGGATGTGACATGACGTGAAAATCCTCCCACTGATGTTGAGCGCTTTAAAGATAGAATCCCCTGAAGCGAAATGGAGCCTTTGAAGTGGCAGTATCAGCATCAACTTGCGAATGCATAAAGGTGCAGCATACAGCAGGACTAGTGCATCAGTGTTACAGAGCTCCTGGTGACGTGATCCTTCTTGCTCAAGTCCAATAAGCCTAAAGGCCAGTGAAGAGGGCAAGCAAAGAGAAATACCATATAGCTGACCCTAAAAGACCTCTTTGATACCTCCCAATTAATATTCCTAATGCTGAAACAAAACTGGGTTCAAAACAGGGGTGAACAGTTAAAAAGAGTTGCCCCCCATAGAGCTGCATTACCATACAGTACTCTTCCAGACAAGGTGGGGAAACATTTGCCCTTCTATTTTTCTATAGTCTGCATAAAAGTAAGACACTGAATTGATTGAGACACTTGTTAATGTTTCTGTTTTTATTCAGAGTGGTTTGGATCTATGATTCTGAGCTCCTTGAAGTTCATTAAACAGAATATATCATGATTTTGCTGGAAGTCTATTTCTCAAGCAGCAGTCCCACAACAAGTTAATATCCTTTCAAAATGCGAGCTGCAAAGAAAACACACAGTAGTTGCTGATGTTCACACAATGGAATGCAAAGTTGTGGTCTTAATTTAAAACTGTAGAAAAACATAAAGGCAAAACCAAGGTTCTCTGTCATCTGCTTAAACAGAAATGACGAGAAAAGAAAATAATAGAATTTTCCAGTTAGCTTTCCTCTTGGAATTAGATAAAAAAAAAACCACCAACCTTTTGTCTTGGGGACTAAAATACTACTAGAATAATTAAACCAGTCAAGACCCAAAAATGGATGAAATTGTACAGCTATAAAGGTGAACTATATTAATACAGAACAAAGGACTAAAAAATACAAACAAACTCATAATGGCTGTCCTGACCTAATTAATCAAGTTCCTATTACAAGTATTAATGTAAGAGTTCTCTGTATAAATATAATAATTTATACTGTTATTCTTTGTACAAATAATTATTTCTATAAACATGAAACAATTTAACTTATGACCCTGTCTGAACGCTGTTTCAGAAATTTGCTCCTGTAACTGTAAAAAATCCTCTGGTTTGCCAGAAAGCTTTTGTTTATATCCGCTCCCTCTTAAAACATTGTTCTTTCCCTGAAATAAATGAAATATAACTCTTTCCACTCCACCCCTTCCCAATTTCCCTTCCTCAAAGAAAATATAAACACTAACTTTCCAGTAACAATTAACCAGACTTTTGGAAAATGGGCAACACAATGTAACCACATTGGCTAAAATCTTCAGGATATTGGCATGTAAAACATAATCTTGAAAAATCTGGTAAAGTTAGCCACAGCTAAAACCACAGTCTCATAACAGGAAGTGTTAGGGAACAAAATACTACTGGACACTGTAGCCTTGTCCACGATGACTTGGATGTAGGGATACCCACAGGCTTGAATTTCTCTGCTTGCCTTCTCTGCTGGGCAGATCTGAAGCAATTCTAGTGGAAAAAACATTGGAATCTGATAGCACAGCGTTGTGACCAAGCTAACAGCTACATCTAAACTGTTGAGGAAAAGCATGTCTTAGCCAAGGCTTGTTTCTAAAAGACTGATCGGCATCTGCACTGCTTCAAGAGGGCTGAAGTGAAACCTCTCCCCAGTACAATGGCCAGATCCCCACTGCATAGCATTTGGTCCTCAATCTCCTCTGAGTCTGCGGTGCCTTGCTGACACTAAGAGAGAGTTAATATATTGTATGCTTTTTCCATTGAAAGTGTCTCAAATGACATATATGAGAGGTCCATAGTAGTCCACCAGACAAGTGTATTGTGGCATGATACCAAGGGCACACCATGCCCCTGGGGTGCAGGTAGTCAAACTTGGAAGACACTTTGCCTTGGAGATGGTTAGCTGAAGCAGCCTCGAGGAGTGAAAAAGCAGTTTGGGTTCAGCGTTCAAGATCACTTTCTTTCACTCTGTAGTTCAGCAGTGTAAACATAACCACTGTGCTATTGATGTTACCTGGGCTGTACAGTGTGAATGCACCACTGGAATTGTAACACACAGATGCAGTTTCTCAGCAGAGTTTTGAACTGGACAAATTTTAGGCAAGAATGTCTAAAGAGTCTCCACTTGATTCCACTCCAAAGTTCATCTCTTTTCTAATAAATGTTTTTGCTCCTTGAACACTGAAGTACATACAGGATAACTAAACACTTCATAAAAGAAGTTCCCTCCAATTTTCAGTGTACCCTGTTTCCCGTATTTCCAACAACAGTGATTATCTGAAGAGTGTAAAACAACCTGCTTTGCAAATCCATACTTAACCTAACAAAAGGTTAAGGCTAAGTTCCCCAGGAGAAGGATTCTTACAGTAATTCCTATTGAATTGCAGAGCATAAATAAAAGTGGAGAGTGCTCAGCAAAACATATGTGCCTCTTCGGAGTATCTGGGGAATCTAAACGGAGGAAGGTGCATATTATCCTGCTCAATCCAACCTGCTTCTGTGGAACCCTTGCCCAGGCTTGCAGAGGTAGAAAAGCCATAGGGTTCTTCCAAGCATGGGCAGAAAGAGGATTTTGCATATGCACAGTTGAAACCAGTTCCACACAATAGTAATTTTCTTAGAGATTTATGGAGTTCACAACCCCCATTTACAAAACAAAAACAAAAGCTCACATAGCCTTCCCTGCTCTGCAAAAGCTGCTTATTGTGCCAGAAGGATTTTAAAAACCTGCTTTAGTTCTCTCAGTATTAGGACCTTGTCCTTCAGGCAACCTTGTGCTCACACAGAGCTCATTTACTTCAGCAGTGCTGCTCAGAGGGTTCCACCCATGCAGAGCAGACCATAGGGATGGGGGAGTTAGTGGGTGCCTGTTTGCATCCAGTAAACTCATTTATCTTGTACAAAAGCAGTCTTACCAGTTTATCTCTGTCTCTCCTCCCTGTCCATTTGGTGGTAATGTTTGGTTGCACATACCATGAGGGCAACATTTAAATCAAAACCTCTTTTCACTAGGAGAAAAAAAAAAACAAACCAAAAGCCTTTGGAGATACTTCCAACAGAATTATAGCAATGTTTAAATGCTGGGCTTGAACATGCCTGATTTAAATATGCCCTTTTAACAACCCATGGCAGATCTGTAAGGTGGATCCTCTTGCAAGTAAAAGTATTACCATGTGATTTCTTCAACCTTACAGGATTCTAAAACGGCTTCTACAAAAACAGACTGAGTGTTCCCCCAGTAGTATCACAACATCAGTTTAAAAACCAGGCTTGACAGTTGTAGCTGACATTAAAAGCATCTGCTTTAGGCCTGTTTTTACAGAAGCCTGTATCACTTCTGAAATACAAAACAACACTTTCTGATAAAAAATTATTTTTGTGGTTGCCTTCCTCAGCTGTCCATTATGTTAACAGACCCCTTCACAAGTCAGATCATAATATGCTTTATTCAATAAGAAACTCCAAGCAGTCTCAGTGAAGACTGACATGCAAAGGCAGCCTTCAGAAACTGCAGTCATGGGAATACATCCTTCTTTCTTTACCCTGCCTTCCTTCTTCTTTCTCCTATTAAGGACAGAGAATTTGGTTATCTTTACTTCCCTATAGTCACTCCTCTCTACCCTCTTCTTACCCCCATGCCCACTCCCCCATTTCTTGATATTTTCCCTTTAAAACCCTAATTACCTCTCTTCATCTTTTTTTCTAATCTCTCTGCCATCTTAAAATCCCAGCAGTTGTCCATTTCTCTTTCTAGCTATTGCTGCATCTTGCCACCTTCTTCTACCTTTCTGATTCTGTTGGTTACAGTTGGAAGTCTTCTCTAATTCAAACCTAGACAATTCCCAGCCTGGGTCCCCCGTCTCTACCCCCAGCACCCAGAAACTCCCAATATCTCATCCTTGCTGGAGATCAGAAATGGTATTCTGGTCTCAGCATCATTAACATGTCAGTCATAACTGAGATTTCATACTGCAGAAAATCTCTAAGTTTCAGCTTTTCTTATCTATACACCCAGCACCATCTTTCCATCCAAGTTCTTATCCTCCTATGCTGCAATCAATAGATCAGAGCTGCAAGAGGTCAGGTAGTCTGCCCTGCTCTACCCAATCCTTAATCAGGATCAAATATATCTATTTTATTCCTAACAGATGCTTTCCTAATCTATTCTGGGTGACAAAGACCCCATAATCTCCCTGGGAAATCTTTTCTAGTGCTTCACTGTCCTGACCAAGAGGAAGACATCCCCTTAAAAAACAGTTAAAACTCAGATGCAATTTAAGCTCACCACTTCTGGTCTGGTCCACCACTTTTCACTCATCTTGATGGATACAATTTTTTCCCACCACAAAGAAACTTAGTGTGCTACAACAAAGATTACTTTTACTGGCTTATTGCTTTGCTATATGGGCTTATCTTTTCAACCCTCCACAGCAGCACCTCTATCTTCCCCACCTCCCTTTTACATCGTTTGGTTTCAGGGATCTTTGTCACTTTGCCCACTGCCTTTCGTTTTTCATGTCAACTCTTGTCTGCGTTCAACAGTCTGTGTGACAAAAGCCCAAGTCAGTCACAGCAATGGCATGAGAAGGCTTAAACCTGTCCTTTATATTGAGATCCCAAAGGAGATCAGGAGGCTTTAGAATGCAAATACACCCTTTTCTCTCCCTAATAGGTTTCATCCAACTAAAAATTACTAGGTATTACATAGTAAAAGCTAGAAAAATAACTTTTTAAGTCAAGAAAACTCAAAGTGATGAAATCCAGTTCAACATGAATAGGAAGGTTTGAGCCTGCTCCTTCCCCAGCCCATTGCAGGGTCTTGCTTTCAGCACTTCAACTGCCTCACCAAGTGGCAGGCTCCTAAGAATGTTTTTTTGTCCTCTATGGAAGGTGGCTGGGTCATCCCTGTCCCTCACCACAGCCTCTTCATGAGGTACAGGCTATCCACAATGACCATCTTGTGCCTCACAGTTGCCATCCCTGGAACCTCTTTCACTGCTGAATAGCTTCAGAGGACATGAGCAGTCTCCTTCCTGGGAGACCCAAGCATTCTCTTGAAGCAATGTGTTTGGATAATATCTATTTCCAATAAGCTTCACTACCGACACCCTGGGTTTGAAACCAGGGTATCTGTGTTAGAGAATCCTATGTTGGCCCTCACTGCTGAGAAGAAATCTTCATGAACATGTCTCAGACCACTTATCATATTACAAAGCTTACCTCAGAAGACTTCTTCTCCGCACTGTTTCCAAAAATCCTGACAGCAAGTAGGCTCTTGGTTTGCTAAGGCCACAGCCAGTTGTGCTTATCAGTACTTAAACTTATGTCTCAGATGTTACCCACTCACCCTCTCTTCTCAGAGCACCAGAGGAATACTGAAAACCTAGCATGTGGTGCAAGTTTTAACATGCTACTGTAATAACATTTGTTTTATTATTTATAAATTTAATATCAATATGAAAGCAGCTGAACAAGGTCCTTTACTTACCTGCCAAAAAGAAAGTAACTATGATTCTAACTGGGGAAAAACAGTGAAACTAAAGAATGGCATTTTGCCCCTACCTTCCAATGATATGTCAGCAACGCCAAGAAATTTCTCAGCAGTGCATGATCATAGACTGTGTACAAGTTGCAAATCTCCAAGGAAAATGGAGTGTCAGATGTATGGTTTTCAATTTAGTGTCTCTCGTGAGCCTGTGTCATACAATACTCCCATCATCCCAGGATGATGTTATTAAGTTATAGGGCACCTCAGCTTTCTACTTCTCGCTAGATCTGTATGCTCATGAAAACTGCTAGGTTCACCAAGCCTGAAAATTAAATCCAAAATACTGCTATGTTCAGCCGGGGAAATGACAAAATATATTGCTGAATGAAGTCTTGCCTCATCTATGACTCAGAGGAACAGGATTATTTTTTAGCTCTGCATCCATTTGATGACATGTCCATCAAGACTATGCGAGTCACACCAAGGCCACCTTAGGCCTGATTATGGTTGGATTAGACAATTAATGCTTCAGAGGCAAGGTCATCTTCCTCTACAGATGAATCTGGATCCTCCATATGGCCCTGACTCATTGCTGCTCACTGATGCCTCTGTACTGCAAGCTACCTATACCAGTGGCAATGGGGTTTTCTGATTCGGACATGTCTACAGAAAACCTAAACATCCTGTTATCACCATGAAATTACAGAAGATACTGTGTGTGCTAGGTGACAGACCTGCTGGGACCATGAATTTCTCATGATAGCTTGGTTTCATGAAGACCTTTTCAAATTGAATATTAAAAAAAAAAAAAATCTGTTTTAGCTTGCCTGGTGACACACCAGAAGACTTTTTGACACTAGAGAGTTTCTTCCTTCTCTGTGTTTTTATGTTTGGGTTTAAGCACTGTAACACTGAACCTTACAGGGAAATTACCTATGTGGAATTCTGCAGTAAGCTTCTTTCTTGTGGAAAAAAGGTATCTAGTTATTTCTATTTAAAATACATCAATGAGCATTATTAAGAGGGGGGTTTGTACTGTTTTGACAAATGTTTACTACCTTTGTCCTTTTCTTCTTCCCACATGCCATGTTTTACAGCCTTGAAGGATGAAGGACACTAGTATGCTAGAAGACCTGGCAGAAATGCAAAGCCACAAAACAACCTTTTCCTTCTTGTTATTTAAAGGAACTATACTATATTTTATCTGTCTTTCAGGACGAAACCCAAATTCCCTGGAAGGCAATAAAATTCTATTGAATAAATTGGCTTCAGAGCAGACATTGATTTAAAAGCAGGGTAAAAGAAAACAGGTTTGTGCATGTCAAAATAGTCACCTGATATTTTTGAGAAATGCACACAGTGAAAAGAATCCAAGAAACACACATGCTGCTTTTAGTAGTTTCTGTTACTATGTCTACCTAAGCCAGAAAGTACAGTATGGGCAAATATATAGTGAAAAAAGCTAGCATGCCAACTACAGATTGGAAGCAGAGGACTGAAACTTCTTCCTCATTAATTAGCTGTCTAACCTTTATTTTAGTGGCATATTACTTTTTTTTTGATTACTTATATTAATAAAATGGACAAACAAGTTTACTAAGCCCTCTACTGAAAAATAGAAGGCCTTAACAACCTTAGCAGTTGGTACTTTAAAAGAGAAATCCAAAAACTAATTCAAAACTAAGACACAGGATAAATTGGTGTTAGAATGCTGATTCTGATATTTCCACTTTTAATTTTTATAATTACAGATAAAATATACATATTAACACAGTTTCCAAATAAAATAAGTGTTATTAATTAGGCATGCATTTAACTATATACCTAACTTCATTCAACTTAAAAGTCTCATTGCTTTTATGCTTAGAGATTTAAAAAACTGCATATATGCAAGCTGGCTGGTCTCTTACAGGAGTCAGGGCAAAAGGTAGATCTTCAAGGGAGGTAACAGCACACAGCTTTCTGAGTCTTGCATGTCATGATTGCCTTAAACTGATCAGTCTGTGTTTCCACTGGAAGGGGTCATCCCAGACTTGCCCCAGTCATGCAGTTCAGGTGCCTGCCCTATATAGATACAGGAACTTATAGAGCCCCACCAAAAGCTCTGTCAGTGTTTGGGTTTGCGTGGCAAGGTCTTGGTAGCGGG
>JANZLQ010000029.1:41953536-41970356 GCA_026212715.1 Elanus axillaris | reverse complement strand
ATATCTGCCTTGTTGGCCTTTCCCCTGATTCTTACCCATAAACACACTTAACCCTATTGTCACCATCATCAAGCTCTGAACAGTCAAAACACTGCCTAACATACAGGGCTACGCCACTGCCTCTTCTTCCTTGCCTATTCTTTCTGAAGAATATATAGCCATCCATTGCAGCACTCCAGTTGTACGAGTCATCCCATCATGTTTCTGTGATTGTGACTATATCATAGTTTTCCAGTTGTACAACAGCTTCCAACTCCTCCTGTTTGTTGCCCATGCTGCATGCATTGGTGTAGATGCACTTCATCTGGGCTATTGATCTTGTAACCTGACTCTATGTTAATATTTAATGTTATATTACCTAAACACTTAGAGTGTTATTCTCAGTCTAAGATACTGTGCTTCAGTGTTTCCTTAAGTTTTACTACAATAATTACAAAATCATTGTGGGTATTTTTTCATTTGCCATTAGATGAAGAAAAATTCTTCAAATATATTGCTCTTTAGCTGTAGAAAATTAATCAGCATAGCATCTGCAGCTGAGGCATAGTTTAGAAATCCCACTGCTATGGATGAAGTGGACTAGATGTCTGCTTGGTCACAGCAAGAATAACCTTTCTATTGCCTGTTTTATTTCATCTCCATTTAAAAAGTAAACTGATTTGGATAGTCTGGGTATTCCCATACTGAAGTCCTGTAGCAGTTAAAAATTCAGAAGAGCAGAACACACCTGAAAACTCCTAATGTCTTAGGAGGGTGGAATTAGGTCTTAGTTCAGGATTGATGTCATCTGCTCTTTTTGCACACAGAGGGTAACTTCATCTAATTGCCTATGATTCTAGTTGATCTAGAACAGTTGCCAAATTAACAACAGCAGTTTTGAAGGGGAGCCTTCTCAACACTTTTTCATATTCATTTGCATCTTACTCAAAGTAGTCTTGCACTTAAAGTTGTTCTGTGCAAATATTCTGAGAATATTGCAGAGTATTGTTAACATATTGTTCTAAACATATTGTTCTATAAACCTGCTAGTTTATTCTAAATTTTGAAGAAGTGACACATCCATTGGGATACATTAGTAATCTCTGTCTCAGGAGGAATAAACAGGTTTTTTGAGAGGTGGTCTTGATTTTTCTATGAGCAAATGTCTCTTCCTTTCCATGCAGCAAGGCAAATCCAAAGGGATGTTTCACTATATATGTTACCATAATTTTAATGGAGAACTCTGTTTTTAGATATGTGTTTTTATTACTAAAAGGCTCAATTTACATACACGGTCTCTTAGTTTTCTTGCATTTCTGTGGTGAAGTCCTGATGTGCTCTTCTGACTCCTGTGCATAACTGTTACACTCCAATTACAGAGTTTTCTACAAAGCTCTTTGCACTCTTGGCCATCTTCATGGTAGATTTATTTTACACTGCACATCTCTCACAAGTTTTGAAATTTATGATGGAAAAGAAAAACAAATCTCCAGTCAGAACTTCCTTCTTAAAACTTAGCAAAATCTGCACCCAGATGTCACAGCCTCAGGGAATAATGTGTGTGTAGACTAGCACAAAAATGTAAACGTCGTTGTGCGGCATGGACCTAAAGCCATTGGCTTTTAGGCAGGTACACCACTACATCTGTTCAGCAGAACAATCAACTTCCTTATGAATATTCAACTGCTTGGAAACTTTTCTGGGTCCCAGATACTACTTTGGTCCGCTGTTTAGAAACAACATCCAAACCCTATCAGTCATTTACACAGGTAGTGTAATTATTTCTGAAGGATGTAGGACATTCCTTTGCCCAAGATTCGCATAGTATTATATAACTTAGTTTGGAATTATTTCCTCAGTTATTTTTTAATTGTTATTTGTATAGAAATTTTAAGTACTAATCAGCCAGCATGCATGAGTTGGAACCTTATTATTTAAAAGAAAATAATATTAAAGGCAGGAGAAGAAGTTATATATTTTAATCACACTGTATTTGGCTTACAAGTGTTGATATGTTAACCACTAGCTAACTATTAACAGAAGACAAACAATAAATAAGCAAATTATGTATTTTTGAACAAAAAGCTGGGCTTTGGTTTTGTACCACCACAGATATCTGCCATAGATGGCTCTCCCATTTTGCTATGTCAGTCTTTATAGCTATTCTTCCAATGTCCAGACTACAAATGAATCAATGTAATATGCAGCTTGCATTGCTAGGTGTAAGTAAAAGTCCCAAATGTCATTAACATATAAGGAATGATTTGGAATATTATAAATTTTGGGAAAGTCTGCAGAGTTAAATGTATATAGAAAATAAATATGCTCTGAGAAAGAGGATAACAGAAGGAAACATTTGGACAAGTACTTTGATGCCAGGCTTGTATGTTGACTTTTGGAGGTGTCCATGTGTCTCTCTTGCATCTGCTAACCAATTCCTGTATTATGTCTCACTTCCACAGCATCAGCAGCAGCAGCACCCATACAACTGCAGAAACATACAGCTGCAATCAGGATTTTATACTTCATTTTTGTAATTACCGTAACATCAACCATCCCTCACTGCCACAGCAGAAACCTGCTTACAAGGAAGGGAAGGCACACATCTATATATCTTTTAGAGCATCCCCTGAAGAATGTCATTGAACCCCACCCAGTAATCAGCTGAGATTCTGCCACTACATCAGCCTCGCTATGACATAGTTTCTATGTTTTATTCTTTTTCTCCACCACAGTTTCTACAACTTGTTGCCTGTCTGCTGATAGTCTGGAAAGAAGCTTACTCTGAAAGACATCCAACCCCATGGCAAACTGCAGAAAGGGCAAGCTGGCTTTAACAGTACCTTTGGGCTCCATCTACCTTAGGCCCTGCTGCTTTCTTGAAAGAGACATGTAGCCACGTCTGGTCCTTCTGCTATTGCCAGTGCCATTTCAGAAAAGGGTCAGCAATTTGCCATCCATCTCACAGGCACTGAAATGCTGGCATCACACAACTGGCTGCCAGCCTGACATAACATTGGGCCTAAGTTCCTTTGATATCCTCTACTGCCCAGTTGGAAAAACGTCATTCTAGAGAGAACAAACACAAGTGGAATACATGTCCACAGAAATGCCTGGAGCTTTCACATGGGAGTCAGCAAGCATCACAAAAGCATCCCTGCTCTTGTGACTGCAGCTAAAAAAAAACCCTGAATCATTTATCTGAAGCATGATAGAAAGTTTGAAAGCATACTAATAGCTGAAAGCTTTAAAAGATCATCTATCCTCATTCATTAACCTTCCTGTCATTTACATCTTCCACTTTTCCCATGCATGTACTAGAGGCAGCAAAGAATCAACCTGAACTGCAACTCACTCTTGCCTTAGAGGAAAATGAAGCTTTTAACTCCATGTCAATGGTGAAGAACCAAACCAATGACTTGTAATGATGATTGGATTTGGTGACCCCAACTCAGATGCTCATGGATGTACTATACATATAAAAAGCAGTAGCAGAAGAAAAATCAGTGGAATGAGCATCCTTCTTACAATCTCAATACAGAGGTCGGGCACAAAAATGCCCACAAACTGGGATACAGGAAGGAGATGCTAAATTAACTCTTCAGGTCAGGGTTAAGCAGGGATGAGGGTAGGTTTTGACTACTACTGTCAGGACTGCTGCAGTGGTCAGTGGTGGAGAGGTCTTCAGTCTCCTGCAAAGTTCAACTTGTCCTTCCAAAAGCAACCTGCTGCTAGCACAATGAAATCCATGGCCAAAGAAAAATAACAAAAATTAAAAAATCCTAACTTTACTGCTAGGAAAAAAAATCACAATTTTTTTTGCAAATTTCAACTGCTATAACCATGGGTGATCAGCTCCTTCTTCCAACAAATCATTTATGCAGATGCATGATTGATGTTTAAACATCCATCACCATTTTTCCTGTCTCTTTCTTTCTTTCTTTTTTTTTTGTTGTTTTTAAGTCTTGTGATGATTTGCATACATGCTTAGTGTTAATAAGTTGGTAAGCAGTCTCACTGAATACAAGTGGTCTCATTGAGTTCCATTTGCCAGTGTTAGTTAGGGTCACACAATGTAAGCCACAGTAAGGCAGGAGCTTACAATGCAATATTATAAAATAAGACAAGTTATACCAGGGAAGTAAGAGGTGTCTTGAGATGGGAATGCAGCCATGCGTCCTTGCATGTGTGCATACATGTACATATATTAAAACAGAGATGCAGATCAGTACAACAGTTAAGAAGGAGGGAGAGAAAGAACTATCTAGGTAGTTTTCAGTAAAGTATATCTAAATTATATCTAAATTAATTGGGAGAATAAATAAATTAATAATGTAAGTATCAGAGTATTAGATTATTCTACAGAATTGGCTTTTAAAAGTCAGGTAATTTTATTATCAGCCCCAGTGGTTGGGTTATTGTTGCAGAATGCAGAAAGATTCCTTTTAATTAAAGGCAACTATCTGTTCTGCAGTTGATAAATTATTTGCCAGCTTTGTCTAATACTAAAATTTTGGCTTTATGCATTAAAAATTATTTAAATTATTAACACACGTAAAGGAAGTAAAATCTAGAATGTGGAATGTGTTCCATCTCACATGGTTCTGGTTTTCCCATGGGCCTGAAGTAGGGAAAGTGATTCTCAATGCTTTCTTTTTTCCCCACATTGCTTTCATTTGTTTTAATGAGGTAGCCCCCCTGCAACTTTATATTTATGAATTCATAATGTAAGCTAGCAATTTCTTATGCAAAGTCAAGTAATGTGGTTGCAGACTCTCCCCCCCCCCCCAAGATATTGTTATCTGTCACATTTTATAACAGCACCATCTTTCTTCCATTGAAGAAATTACTTCAATAAGATTCCAGCTTTCCTAAGGCACATCACAGGTAAAAATCTGAGTCATCACTCATTAAGTAGTTTTAAACTTGGCTACTGAACAAATGATACATAAGTTTAACTTCTGAAGCATTATTCTTTTCCTTCTGAAATTATTTCTAGCTTTCACTCCAATTTCTGCCAGGATATGATGTATGGTGTAGAGCAACTCTCTTCAGATCTGAGACATATGTTCCAAAGCACATATGTTTGGCTTCCTCTTACTGCATGATGCCAATATATGCTGCTCAAAAGTTTCCTAAAATCAGCTAAAGTTGTCAAAAACCCTTCTGTTCAGGAGGTCCTTTGTTCTGCTTCACCTCTTTCCCCAAAAGGTTGGAGGGATGAGCTACCTTTTCACTAAGAAAAACAGTAGCTTGCAAATCTTTATTCAAATTCTGTCAGCTAATAAATGCATCTCTTAGTGTCTATAGCCCTAAAACATTCACAGATATTTGCATCAGTTAAGATTTTTCATGTTTATATTTCTTTCTACATTTATTCATTATTTTCCTATCTTTATTTGTGTTAATCCCTTGATGGTCACTGCTTCAACGTGTAAAAACACAGTGCTGTGATTCAGGTGATATTTGCAGGCTGGCAAAACAAGCACCTTATGAAAAAAACTGCTGAAGACACTATCTACAATTAACCTGCATGGCTTTCTGCAATGTTCCATAAATCTTTATATGGGCTGAAATCAAAAGTCGTCCTTTAACAGGAGAAAGGGAGAGTCAGCTCATTTGTATGTATTCGTTTGCCCAACTGCACTTAGAAATATATCCCTGAAGACTACAGATAAACAAAGAATCCTTTAAATCTGAAAAGTCTATGGAAACATGGCAATAACCATACTGGATCATACCTGAGGTACTCTATCTCCTAGTGGACAGCAGCAAGTTTTTCAGAAGAATGTAGTGTATGTCTCAGTTTTCAGCCTTCCTAGGTAGACTGTATTCAGATTTATTCTTCCTACCTTGGCAAAAGATACGACAGAAAAATAAATCCTTTAGAAATTGACGTGGAGAGACACTTCCAACACCAAAGCCTAAAGGAAAGGTTAGGCCTTCTTAGTTAAGAAAAAAAATATGCCATGCATGTCAAAAGAAAACAAATGAATTTCAGTATTCAAAAAAAACCCAAACAAACCCATAATAAGAGGAGATGCTCAGCCAAACAAAAAGGCAACATAACTGAAATGGATCAAAGACTACAATTTTTGGCACATGTTGAAATTTACCCCAAGCAGAAAGTCAGCAGAAGGCCTAGGCTCTCCTTTGACTGTCAGTCCATACTGTGAGAGCTTTCCTGGGACTTCAGCAGTTCACAGGCTCTATGCCTGGTTTTAGGACAGAGGTATATTTCATCTGCAATATACAATCACCTTACAGGAATAACAGTCCATTGTATCATAAAATCTAAAAGCTTAGCAGGATTTTTTTTTCTTAACACTCAGATGTATCTGTAAACAAGAGGTTATCCAAAGTTCCACTTTCATGTAGTAAAGGAATTAGAAACAGGCTGAAGTAGACCTGTGATTGGATATGTATCAAAATTTCTCCAGGGATGCCACCAAAGCATTCTCAAGCTTCCTTACATTCTGCCTAAACACAGATCTCCCCTAGCTCAATGAATCCCAAACCCTACCCCCTACCCCCTCAATCAACTCTCATTTCCTCTGCAACTCAAGTCAGGAACATTTCCAGATGACAAGAGATGGGCAGATACAAACTGTGTGCTAGTCTCCATGCTATTTACTGTTATTTCAACTTCCTTCTCTAGCCACAAACATGCATCCCAGCCCCAGCATTAGACTGTGCATTCCTTAGGGCAGGGCCTGGTGCCTTCTTATCTTAATCAGTGAATGATTATGTTCCAGGTGGGAACCCACAGCCTTCCACTGGAAATGAGAAACTACTGTTACAAGCTGTTGCTGTATGGACAGAGATGAGAAAATTCTTCACAGACCCAGAGGTGATGAGAAAGAGCTGGGGAACATGATGACAAAATCACCACCAGGTTGGTTACTTATCCATAGGTTTACTGTGAAAGGGAGGGATATTTACTGAGGTTAAACACAGTGAAGAAAAAAATAAGGAAAGTAAAAGAGAGGACAAGAAATATCTGCTGCTTAGCACCTGCCCACCTACAATCGTTTTGTGGAGTTTTGTTGAAAGCCTGGAACAAGTGAATGAAGACAGAACTAAAGAGGATGTCATGAATACAGAGGTGCACAAAGAAGTTGATGTGGGGCTGGAAAGGCTTAGGAGGCTGGGGAGTGTTCCAGGCATTACCCTTACAAATAATTCTCAGAATTGGATTTTTTTTTACATAATTCAAGATTTTTTTTTTACATCTTCTGGAAAGACACCAAAGCCTCCTGTGTACAAGGTTCGTATGGGATGAGATGATGTCCCATCTTTTGGAAGCAGAACTTTTAATGTGGCCAGTTGTAGAAATGCTGTAGAATGCCCTAGGGATTTCTGTCTACCTCATTTCCTAGCATGAAGGAGCTGCTGTCGACTCTAAAGACAGAGAATTAGTCACTACAACAAAGCAGGAATCCTTCCTTTACTGCAAACGAGCCTGTTTATCAGCTCAAGGAGACTGATAAAAGGAAAAGTCATATCAAGCTGCTCAATCAATGTAGGAAGTAACGTATTGGTTAAGTGACTAGTTGTCCCACACTTAATAAATGAAAAACAAAACCACTGGTGTACTAGTTCTAGTACAGTACATTAAAGCTATCAGTTACCAATATCTCAGTGCTAGTACAAGGCTCTTACACCTGCCAAGTAGGATTTCACTTCAACTGTGTCATCTGCATTTTAATTATTTTCATTACAAGCAAATAGGCTGGGCGGAAAAGAGCCCATATATTATTATTGCATACCATAACATACCATAAAGCTCACAGTATCCCCCTGCAATGCAGGCCCCTAGCAATACTCTGTAGCAATCACCCATTTAAATGGTTCAGCAAAAGTCATCCTGATTCATACATTCCCAAAGAAAAATTACTAGGCAGCAGTGATATGAAACTACTTTATTGCACAAGAATATCAGCAATAAATAAACACACTGAAAGAATTGGGTACATAGACTTCTGTTTGCCACAATAATTCCTTCACTTTATTGACATTCTCAGATTCTTCAGACCTTCCTGGTTTCCAATTTTACCTAAACAGAAATTCAAATTTTCATCTGATTCTTTATAAGCTTCTCTTCTATTTTAATAAGCCAAACCAGATTTACTTTAATAAATCAAGCCAATAAACAGAGAAATGAGAGCATCTTTTTTTCTGAGAGGAGAAAAGATATTATCACCCCATTTTAATCCCCACACCTAGTACTCTCTGAAGGCCTCCTGACAGCTTTCTAAGGCAGGGCCAGAACCAGGGTGACCAACTAAAAGGGGAGAATATGTGCTTAATGACAGCACAAGCTTAGAGCAAGTTGTACTTGGAGAGGGGCCACTCCTCCTTTCCTGTATGTTGCCCAATAGCCACAGTAGACTGCAATTTTTGAATGCTTGCATAGCTCCTTTTCAATAATTATATTAAAAGAAAAAACTCTCTGAGAAACCACTTTAGTAGTGAGCCTGTGTTTTGACAGCTACTCTTACAGAGATCATTTCATACTTAGAGGAGGATAAGGCAAGTGTCTCCACCTATTTAGGCTTGTCATGGGCAAAACCAATACATCACATCCAGCACAGACCTCATAGCAGGAGCAGAGTCTTTGCATCCTAGGAGGACAGGGAGAAAAGAGGCTGAAGTGATGAGGATGAAGTGCAAAGGAGGAGAGAAATACAAGAACAAAGATAGATGACTAGGGCAGTTGAAATTCAAAAGGAAGAGCTAATTTTTCCCAGTGTAGTTTTTAACATTTTAAAAAACTTCTTCTTGTGAACAGCCACTACTAGCAGGCTCTCTATTCTGCAATGGTGCAAGCTACCTTTAACCTATACTGAGCTTTACTCCCAAATAAGCTTTTGAATATAGTGACACTTCAGATCTATTGAAATCCCAGTGTAGTCTCATTTTTCTTAGAACATATGCCAGAGATGAGCCTTTTTGTGTCTCTGAAATTGCAGATACTATTAGTAGCCAAATTACCCAATCCTTAAGAAATGTTGCAAAGCTTTTACCTTGTTGTAGGGAGTTTCACAGTCTCTAAATAAATATTAGCAAAAGTATCACCTTAACTTTTTGCCAGGGCACCTATGTCTTTCTTTGAGTGACTGAAGTATCTGAGTTTATTGAGTGCTGAAACCTGTTTCAGTATCTTAGACACTAGAAGAGCAACAACAGCATCCAGCTGTTCTGTATCCAACCACTAAAAGAAAGAGCAGGGGATGTTTTGTCTATTTTTTTGTGTTTCTGGTAATGCCTCCCTCAAGACAAGTTCCTAATAGCTGTTGTAAAAGCTAAATTTTCCCCTCTGCATTCAATACCTGGCACAAGATCAACAGCGGTATGAAAGGAGAATAAGCCACTTTAAACAAAAGGGGAATGCAATTTTGCCAAGGATCTCCCCCTCCCCAGCTCTGCTGTTCACTGGCATGAAAAAGGGAACAGAGCACTTTTCAGCTGTACATATAGTATTGAGATGTCTAAAAGAATTGTTAAAAATCATGTGGGATGGGGGCAGAGCAAAGGGGAATCACAGAAGAGGCAAGGGCAGGGAGCATACAAGAGGAGGGCCCAGAAGCACATTTACAATCCAAGGAAGTCAGCTCCACTGATACCTCAAACACCTCAACACTGCTCCCTCCCTCCCTTCCAGGCAATCCTTCCATGGGACTGGGTGCCCATCTCCTCAGCAAGGTTTGAAAATTTCAACAGTATTACTGGTCTGCCAGATACTTCTTTAGTCAAGTATTTTGTCCTCGGTGCACCAGGCGTTAAATGCCTGCCAAGATAATGGCTTCATGACACATCGATTCCTTTTTTCCTCTGAGAGATTTCAGACATTATATGGCTAAAGCTCTTTAGATGTTCATTGCTCTTTAGCCTCCTTGGATACTGCACTATGTGGATTAGTCCGCAAGGAGCAGTAGGTAGGGTTGTCCACAGGGAAAGAGTAATGCTTAACCACAGACAATCTCCTAAACGTCTGAGAAACCTCCATTTTATTGAACACTTTTCCACATCTTTCTACCTTTCTTTACACCATATATCATCTGAAATTCTTCCATCATCTCCAAATAAAACTGTAAGACTGGTATGCTTTTGCAATTATATACTTGTAACTATACTGAAGTGCATGGGATTACTCAGAGGAAGCAGAACACAACGTATTTATAATCTTTGTAGTTACTGAGGACCACACATCATAGGTGTTAGCCTTTTAAAATATTTACTTATTTTGAAGAGCTGTATTGTTCATCTCAGCCCTTAGGCATTTTTATATCAAGCTTTCTAGTTTATTTTGGAGACCCAGTGATCAACATCAAATATGAGTCAAGTGAAGGACATCTTATGTCACTAATTGATGTAATTACATTAAATGATTATTTTGTCCTCCCTTTTTTAGCTATTTACCTTTCTGACTTTGACAGCACACTAGCAGAAATGTCAAGTGCTTTTCACCATTCCAATCATTTTAATTATCATAGCATCTCAAAACCTTTACTGACCTCTTTGATGAAAGCAATAAAACACATAGTAAAAGATGATCCATTGTAAAGACGTAATGTCATAAAATTGCTGATCCAAAACAGAAAAGTATAAGAACTGGCACAGTAAGTCAGTGAGGAATGGTCATCCTGTCCCACACAAAATAAGCTCAAGAAAAAACTTTCTGCATGGAAGCCAGGTTGCACACAGCCTGTTAACAACACTCAGAAATCAAGTGAGTATGATTTTCCTCATGCATCCTTTAGAGGCATGGCCAGATCCCAAGAAATCTAAAGTGTGAAGGAACTGCATGCCTTCACCTTAAGGTGAATGCAATACAAGATGTTCATCACTTCCTCTTTAACTAGAAAAATATAGATACTGTGGGTAAGGCAGATGAAAGCGCTCAGTACAGATTCCACAGGTATACACACATGTATGTGCACATATATAGACACA
The DNA here is from genome assembly GCA_026212715.1 of Elanus axillaris. Taxonomy (NCBI): domain Eukaryota; kingdom Metazoa; phylum Chordata; class Aves; order Accipitriformes; family Accipitridae; genus Elanus; species Elanus axillaris. The sequence continues at coordinate 41,959,421 of JANZLQ010000029.1, read as the reverse complement.
TATATAACACCTCTGACACTGTGCCCTTCCTGAATCAGTCTTTCCCTCCTTCTCAGAAACTTTCAGTGGTTTCCTGGTTTGAGGAATTTTCACCCAATCCTAGAAAAGGGTTCCCAGGAAAGTATCCTGTCCTTTACCTCTCAGATTCAGTCTGGGGCTTGCTCCCTACTTCAGTGTGTTCTAAGCATCCTCACTGTTTGTGTTGAGGTTGCAGGCTCCCTCCATGCTCCATCCTCAGCACATGTTTGCTTATCTCTGACCTCCAGCATGGTTTCCAAACCTGAGTGTGCAAGTGCTCACAGGGAATATGCATTATGCCCTTTTCTCCTAGAGGGTACTGTCTAACCTGAAATGCAATACCACCAGAGTCATATAAACAGAATAGGCAATATCCAGGATATCTGCACTAACCATGGAGCAAACACAATGTTCTGTTACCCATCCCCAAAGTCTAGTCCAGAACGCCATAGTTCTGCCTGCCAGAAATCATCTTCTAATTATTTGTCTAAATTTAGTCAGATATGGTTATCTCTCATGACAACTCCTACCTGTAGCAGTAGTTTTAATAGGTCTTTCCTTTCCTCGCATTTGCCTTTTTTGTGCATTTATAGACAACAGTCATATCCCTCCTCAGTTATTTTTCTCATCTAGTCAAGCCCAGTTCTTCTGATCAAAGGCTCTGGGTTCACTATGCTCCAATTTAGCAGAAATCACGGCAGGTTTTAGAAGAGGTAAACAGTTCTCCTCCCTTTTCAGAGTGTGCGTGCATTCATGTAACCACACAATGAATCAAATCAGAGAATCATTCAAGTGAAAGTTAAACCTCAAATCTATGTTTGGCAACATTACAGACTTATTCCAGTTATTCACACTAAAAACCTTCTCTGAAACTCTTGCTATAGAAATGAGTATTTCTTGAAAGTAGATGACCAAAGATGTATGCAGGATTTTAGATGCCTCCTGGGACTCAAACATAAACATAATGCTAGAAATTGCTCATCAAAGACTACATTTGTTATTTCCTAAGTTGAGACTTTCAAAATTTTAAAAAAATCAACTTTTTACTGTAATGAAACCAAGACCATGAAAAGTCTCTTACAAATAAAAACCTGTGGCCAACAGTAGACACACAACACAAAATATTAAAAAAAAAAAAGTGATCTGATGACTTGTTTATCTTCCTGTGAAACAAATACAAGGCAAAATCTGAATGAAGGAAAGATGCCTACAAACTAGGTAGGCACTTTGATCACCAGGCTATTTGCTTGTCTGCATAAGTCCCTGAATTACACCAGAAATTAAATCCTAACACTAAATCACATTTCAAAACAAATTTCCTCAGAACAAGCAGATTTGTGCAAACAGTTTGAAGAAAACATAAATGCATATTGGCAATGTTAACTGAAATACTTTCACCCATTTTTCTCCTGTTATACAATGGAACCAGTACCTCCTCATTCACAGTTTAATGGTTTATCTATTAATCCTTTCTGAGTTAAAGTGTTTCCTGTCTTGAAAATGTGTAGGCTTCTACCATCTTCTGATTCACGAAAATAATTGTGCAATTCCTGTGCAACTAATGCTCTAATTTATCCTTCCTCCAAGTCATTTGTACACATATTTCATAATAGACTGGTAGTTCCTAATGCTAAGCTCTGGGGCAACCCACTATTAACCTTCTTTTCTTCTGAAAAAATGGTTATTTATTTTTACTTCATTGTCTATCTCTTAACCATTTTTAATCCATGGCAGGATGTAACTTCTGACCACCAAAGTTTCTTAATAGTCTCTTGTGAAGACCTTCAGCCAGACTCTTTTGTTTGCAATTTTAAACACATTATACTCATCCATTCTACTTCACCCACTACTTCTTTCAACATTTTCAGTGAGTTCCAGCAGGTTAAATCCCCTTCGATTTACTCTTCAAAAATAGCTCAAATCTTATGCCATAGTCACCTTGGAGATTAAAAATTTGAATAGCTTCTCAATTTACTTCATAGTACTGCATTATTATTCACCAGGAGGCAATTTTTAGCAACAAGCTTATCTTAATAAACACATAAGGGCTAGCCTAATTCTACTAGGTACTTTCTTTGCAATCTAATGCAGACACACAAAAGTACTTTTAGAAAGTGATGTGCCCATAACTGCACAATGGGTATTACAAATATTATCTTCAGTAATATTTTCACCTTCCCAATTAAACTGCAAATATTCATAATTAAAATAAAAAACAAAACCACTGAGACTGTAGCATCAGGTAAACTTATACAAATATTTTAAAACCTCTCCGTTTTTCTCTAAAGGCATTTCCTCTGTCCTACAGTATTCTCTTGTTGATATTGTAGGTGCCTCGGGGATTCCTAGACTTGCAGACTGCAGCTGACCAGGAGATGGGCCATGCAAACATTTGTCAATGTTGTTAGACGTGCAAAGTCCCACAGAAGGAATTCCTACACATGCCAAAATGCTTTTGCCCATGCAGTAGGGAGGCAGAAAGGCATGAGGAGGCAGGCTGGAAGAAAAACTTAACCAACTCATGACCTGCTCCCTGTCCGTGACTGAGAAGCACAGATGAAAGGGGTTGTCAGAAAGCAGCCTAAAGACACATTTAATTGTTTTGGTTTCCACAGTGGCCATAATGTGCATAACCACATCTTTTAAAAAGCTCTTCAAAACATGCTAATTAATGGAGGTGCCATTTTGATACATAAGAGCCTGACTGAGTACACTCTTGATTATCAAAGGCAACTCATAATGGTGGAAATGTGGCACTGAAAGACAAGCTGTTGCATCTTTGCTACATTTCATTGTTGTGCTGTATTTGATTTCCTTTACCTGGACAGTAAATAAAAAAAAAAGAAAAAGAAATATTCTTTCTTTGTAGAGAAAGAGAGTTAGAATAGGATTATTGTTTAAGTGCCTGCTCAGAGAAGGGGAAGGAGGATAGAAGAATAGGGAAAATTGCTGCAGGTTCATAGACAAGTCAAAAAGGGCAATAGCTGAGTGAAAGAACGTATGTCATCTGGGGCTTTGTACTGAGTAGTTTCTATAGCTTTACATTATTGTAGTGAGAGCTTCTAGAGTAGAAGAGGTACTTAAAGGAGAAAGTGGTAGATATGGAAATATGCGAGATAAAGAAGGATGCTTAAGTCAATTCTTTCTGAAATAAAGCTTTTCATAAAAACACTCTTCAAATATAATCCAGTATCAAATTGTTCCCTCTTCTGCCTAAACTGAAAGAAAGTATTAGTCTTCTGACAGTAATCCTAGCACTGCAGCTAGTCTGTGAGGATAAAGAAGGATCTTGTCCCTTGGGACACTTAGTACCACAAGAAGTTAATATTAGTAATGGGTGTTATTGGTAGTAGATTAGTGACTGCCCTGTGATTCCTACAAAACCGGTGGATTAGTGCTGCCTTGTTCAATTACTTTGTCTGAGTTTAATTATACTACTTAGCTCCACCACTTCATGTTTAAAATAGCTATGAATGAGGTGAGGAGACATTTCCCTTACCTTTCCATCATGTCTTCTCCTGATCTCCTCTGTAACAGCCTTGACTTGTAATGATTCACTCACTTTCCTAATGTCTTCATAGCCTTAAAGTACTTTGTATTTTCTCACTTTGATAATTTGTTTTTCAGATTTTCAAATCATCTCTTAATCTCCATTTTATATCCATCTTGAGCAGATGCTCTGTTCTGCTGGAACTGATGACAGCTTTTGTTTCAATAATTACTTTTACCCTTTTGCTTAAACTCCCTGAGTTAAGCCTACATTTTATCTCATCCATTTGGGGGAAATGGAAATAAAGTCCAAAATTTCTTCTCAGATTTTTCTATGGCAATTTCATCTGTTTTCAGTGCCTCTTAAAGAATGTTAAACCTTCCCTCCCCCACCTTCCGTAAGTAAGTTGACAACCATAGGACCGAACATAACTTTAACTTGCAGAGTTAAAATACAGGATGCCTTTTTCCTAGTAGAATTGCATCACACTTGGCAGCTTTGCTGTCCTCATGTGACATATAGAGCTGCAGTCCACCTACTAGTGTTATGAGGGATATTTCTTGTTTTGTGTATTGATCTGTTTTATCTCCTGAGATAAGGATCTACAAATAATATATAATCACCACTTCGGTAGAATCCAAAGACCTCAGATAAGATTAAAATTTGCAATGTGGTAGACACTTTCAATAAATTGTTATGACACATTCTTTGATATAAAGAATGTTTAGTTGAATGTGGATGAGACAGCCACAAGGGCATGGGAGGATTGTCCTTAAAAGGAAGCAGGAGATGGTTTTTATTTCAGTACTTTTCTCATGTTTGTCACAAAAACATGTCTGCACCACATCGTAGCTTATGCAACCCCTGCAGCTTCTGGTGCTTACTATAGCAGCACAGAATAAAACAACCCAGACAGATCCAGGACTGCTGCAGAGTTACAGAAATGAACGTTGAGGTCTGGCAAAAATGCCAGAAACTTTCACCACCAAAGGCTGGAGGTCTCTCCAGTGTCCACTCCATGCAAACAACCAATTGCTGGGTAAAAGATGGATGGCCTGTAAATAAGAAAACACGAAAAAAATCAATGGCAGCAGGGACCTACACTGTTCTGCTGCCAGGTGCAAGAAGCCAGCCTACATCAAGCAAACTGGCATATTTGGTTCACAAAGGAGTGCTGGTGCCTGGGCCCAGAGGTAAATAGAGGCCTGAATTAGACACCTGGTTTTATTCACTGAAGTACTTACAGGTGGTGCGTGTGCTGGGGGAATAGGCTTTCCAAATGGATACCCATGAAAAAGGGCACACCGACCAGGGTTCCCCTCAGCTAACTGGCAGGGATGTCATCGGAACCAGGACAACATCCAAAAGACATACAAGAAATCTGCAGCAAAGCCTGGAATTGAAGCCACTTGTCTCAGGCTTGTTTCTAAATAACCACCCGGTCCACCCTGCCCACTCGCCATTCCACAGGAACCCACCTCGGATCGGTGCCTCTCTGACAGATACTGAACATTGAGGCCCAGCCATCTGGGATCAGGGTTTTGGCCTGGGGAAGGGGCCTGACTCTGCACAGTGTGGGACTGTCTGGGGCAGCCAGGCAGGAGCCAGAATGGGGAAAGGATTTTGGTAGAAGCAGGATGTGCTGTGGGTGGACAGGGGCTGTATGAGAAGGTGGTGCCTTAGCAGTGTGGGGCATCACTCAACAGAGGTTAGGGCCATCTTTCCCAGAGAATGGCCATACAATATGAGTCATGTTGATTGCCCGTCAGGCTTCGGCAGCCTTTTTTGTCCCCTCAAACACCACTTCCACTTTTCTTTCTACACCTGTTCTTCTTTCTTTGACTGTGGCAGGCCTGGACAAGAACATGAACTAATCACAGCACACTTCTACCTTCTCCCTCCTTGGTCATTCAGCCAGAGCTCATGAAACTTTCTGTAAGGTCATCAACATAAAGGCCAGGAAACTCATTTAGCACCAGCCTGCACCTCATAACCTTCTCATAGGTAGCTGTATGCTCTGCCAGAGCTGTGGCAAAGGGAGTTTCCCCACTACCTGCCTTCTCTGTGCAAAACTTACCTCAAAATACAGTTTCCAATTCACAGGCCTATTGCCCAGTTCTTCTGGTTCATGTGGTCTTTCTTGGGAATCCTTTTGAGGCTTTTCCTTATTGCCTTCATACATACATTCTTCTGAAGATAGCATTTTGCTTATGATTTTCCTTATTCACAGATGGTGTTGCCTGTGTGTTTATAAATATATATAAAAGTATGTATATTTATACATGAGTACTTCTGTTACAGATGCACACATAACCAAATGCAACAGGTGTTAAAACTCAGATTTATTCTTCAGCAAAAGTTAGTTAGAAGTCCAGTA
>JANZLQ010000029.1:41917126-41953436 GCA_026212715.1 Elanus axillaris | reverse complement strand
AACTCACGGCGGTGCCCCGATCCGAGGGGGAGTCCCTGACCGCAGACCCGCTGCTCCCAGGAGGACTGATCCCAACCAGTCCTCCGGTGGGACCCCATTTATACTCCTGTCGAATCTGCCTGTGGTCATTAATCCTTATTGGCCAGGACAGTCACCTCAGTGTACCTGGCACATCGATGGGCCTGTTCAAATTTCAACCTGTAGCCTCCCGGGTTTAGGTCTTTTTTCCCTTCCCCTTCTCCCTGCCTGGAGGAGTTTCATTTCCTGCTGGCAGGACTGGGGCAGGGGGCGGGGGGGGATATGGATGATGTACTGCCAATTTCCTGAGCCAAAGGACATGGGCAATCAGAGGGTACTCTCAGATCATGTGGGTATGATGGGTACAAAAAATGGGAGCCAGCCAGTCACAAAGCAGCACCAAAAACACATGGGGGGAAATGGTGTCAAAAACAGTGGCCTCTGGGTACCTCGTGGGCAGGAGCTTCCTGTTCTGGTGTACTTCCAGGTAAACTGGAACGGGCAGCTGGTCCTGCCAGCCAATTAGAGGGAAGTCTGCAAACACGTGAGGTATTATGTTTTACAAAATGGCAACCCAGGGGAAAGAGAGGTGGTAAAAGGGACACTGGGAAGGACTGGGAAGGGTGGGGCTTCCAGGGCGAGTGGGACACTGACGGCTGGCAGGGGTGGGACTTCCACCGGAAGATGGGAGCAGAGCATCTGTTACTTCCGGTCTCTTGTAACCGTTGTCATTCTGTGACTTGACAGGCTTATAATGAAGATTTGCTTTATTAATGCCAGTTGGAATAGGATTAAAATGTCATTAGTGCCCTAAAAGAAACAAGAAAAAAAGTAACATCTGTGAGGGAAAATTCCTACAAGAAGTAACAGATGTGATTAAAAAAGGCTTCTCTGAAAAGCATTTTAATTATTTAGCATATTCATTGTGTAGAAGCAAAACTTCATGAATAAAAAACCATAAATAGCAGATTCAGATTATGTTTGAAGAGATTTAATACCAATAGAAGAGTGGACATATTTCTAGAGAATAAGCTGTACAAAATTTAATTTGTGAAGGCATATCCAAAACAGGTCTAACTTAAATGCTGTACAAAAAGCATGGCCAAATGCAGCTTTTGTACAAAGAATAAATTCCAGTTCGTTCCCACAAAAGCAGTGATGAAATTTACAGTTCTTACTACATTGAAAAAGGAACAGGACAAAGTGTTGATGATGACAGGGCAAACCCCACCTTCTGACAGGGATATAGAGTACATGACTGAAAAGGTGTTTTTATCTTGTTTTCATCTCTAATTTTATACTCATTGATTAACAAATTCACTCTGTGCTTCACATGATATCATGCATTATTCAAGAAACTTCTTAAAATTTGACAAAAGCACAAAGAAAGAGAGGAGAATGTCATAATACAGAGAATTTTAAATCTTGTTAAACCAAAGGTATGCTTTAAAGAAAATATCTAGTAAGTGTACCAACATAAGCAAGCTGGTTTCCACACAGCATGACGCCTGGTTTTGTTTGCCTTGTTTACCACGGGTTTTCCATGCCAGGAGCCCTGTGTACAAAGCCATGCAGCAGCTGAGTAACATGCTGCAAGTAAACGAATCATTACAGAAGGGAAAACACAATTCTTACTCATTAGGCTCACAATTCTTATTCATTAGTATATTCTTTCCCCTTGATTAAGTAGTAAAAAGGAAGAGGGCTGGGGATTTTAAGAGAGGTACACAGGTTTTTGAAGTGCAGCAATTCTCCCAAAAACGCTGCAAGGAGCTAAGAAAGAATGAGTGATCTCTGTGTGCAACCCCATGCTTTAGTCAATCAAGGTTACATGCTTTCTCTGCAGGTGAAATTCTATATTCTGAAAAGATACAAAGCATGGCAATGTCAGGCTGGTACAGGACCTGAAGCACTAAATGCAGATAAATTATAATAGTTGCAATCTCCTTTCCTGGAAATCTGCTGTGTAATTAAGAGTTTTCCACTTGAGTGAAAATCGTTGTTCCATTCCTTTACTGACCTTTACTTTGCCCTAAATAATCTTGTTTACGACTTCAGACCTGGTTACATTTTCCCCCTATGGTTGCTTAAAGTCTTCTGTTTAAATGGTTTCATTAGGACAAACAGAAAAACATAAAAAACCCAAACCACAACAAAATCTGAGCATTTCTTGATCGCAAGATGCTTTTTGTCTAGAGAACTTGATTACACCCAGCAACAGTGATAAGCGAGAGACAGCAGACTTCATGATAAATTCATAACAGATAGACTGAGATTACAGAGGGCTCCTGAGATTTACAGACCAAACTAAAATTAAACCATACTTGAGCTCTTGACTCCCTAGGGAGCCTTTCACAGCTATCACAATTTGGTATCACAATTATTGTGACTATGCCTATCACAACAAGAGAATCTCACAAGCTCCTATGAGTCATTAGAAATAAGTACCCCAAAGTGTGATGCTTAACCAGAAAGGCCTTTTGTCTTTCTCACAAGACTGAGAATTTACTATTACAGAATTTATTAAACATGAGTGTAGACACTGCCAAACTTTATCCTACAGCAGGAGGCTGAAGAAATCTGTCAGTATGGGTAGTGAAATTACACAACAGTAATTTTTCTCTGTCTGTGTGAGAGGAAGTGTGATAAGGAGACATACCTAGATTTGGAGGGGTTTTCTGACATAAACTTCTTTACCAGTTTGCCTTATGCTGACTGGATATGTAGATGATACGTGGATTAGGCAGCAGACAGATCATCTATCTAAATGCCATCATGAAACAGCTGCCCTCTTCATTTCTATCCTATTAATGCTAATCTTCCAAATCTCAGGCAGGCACTGGTATTATTCCTAGAAAGACAATAATAAGAGCAATGGACCCAACAGAACACTATGCAAAATGACATGTCACATTAGAGGAGCACTTTGTTTTTATCTGAGGATTCAAAGTGTTGGAGGCAGCACATTTAGAACAAAACTCCTGAACTGAAACCTTGAGAGCTTCACAAATCACATTTTCTTTGCAAACCAACACACCATTTTTTTTCTAATTGCCAAGCTGCTGATTTTAATGTAGAGTGGACCCTGTCAATAGGCTGGGATTAATGTTGTGGAGATGCTTTAAGTACCTAACAGGAAATAGCATTCCCTCTGATAAAATCATCTTTATACTTGTACCTGCTCTTTTTGGTTCTAATGAGAACCTGACCCAGGATAGTTTCTAAGCACTCGGGGTGTTGTTATGTATTTACCTATGGCTTCTTCATTATTATAATTACAGTCACTGTCTGGAACTGAAACATCATGTACAGCGGGGGTTTTCTCCTCTTTTTTCTACAGCTAGATTTGCTGAACTTGTTGAACTTTGTGTGAAACCTTCTAATCCTTGGTGTTGCTACCCAGCTGTGAGCCATTTTATCTCTGGAGTATGTCTGCACACGTTTTATGTTTGTGTCTTACTGTGTCTTTTCTGTTGAATTCTGTACACTGGAGACCATAGGGATACCAGTGCAGTTCCTTCTGTGGCTCACAAAACATAAAGAAGGAAAGGTGCTATGAACAGGGAGCTATGTGACATGGGCTCATCTGATGTTAAAATCTTTGATGTCTAGACACTTGTTACTGAAGTCACATCACCATTTCTAACTGTAGCCACAGAAAGTTTCAACTCTTTTGGTAGAAAGACATTTATGAGAATGTTGACTAAGTGTTAGAAGATTATTTTGTTTAATTTTTACAGTCAGTATGAAATTTAAACTACCTGAAATCTAAAATAGTGTGGGTTTATGTGAAGTTTTCATGTTAGTCCATCATATCCCTTGTGTGAGCTCCACGTTTTCTTTTTGTTGGCACAACTGAATAATGTGGTGCAGGTTTTGCAGGCACACACATAACTCAGACAACTACCTGGCTATGTTGTGAGCAATGGCTGGAAAAAAGACGCTTCCACTTTTCAAAGACAAGTACAGGCAGCCACATGGTCAAATGCATGCATACACGTTTCCTGTAAGCTGATGATGTGACATAAGAATGCAGGTTTTTTATACTGCTACACATCCAGATTGTTACAGCTGTAATCAGAACTTACAGCTTTCCCTATTTTATCCTCCAGGTATAATTTTACGTGGTCACATCTGTAACAGGCTGCTAACCCCTATTAAGCAGTTAGTAGTCTATTTAAAATGCATATAAAATACACTTGCAGTATAAAAAGTGACAAGATGAATTTTTCCTTCCACTGCTTGACATGAGTTTTTTAACATTTATACCTTCTGCATTTAGGCCATTTGACCAGGCATGCTTTGGCCTGGCAGCATTGCAGAAGCATGTGCTTGAAAGATGCCATTGGCCCTCTCTGGTAGAGGGTCAGTAGGGTCTACGGTACCATTCTTACATTCCTGCAGCAAAGACCAGTGCATGGAAAATGATTTTTCTAAAAACCAGTCAAGTCTCATCCCCATTTACCTGGAAGAGGCAGGTTTTCGATGAGTCCACTGTAACAGTGACACAACTTGTCTCTGATGCTTCAGGGCTTGGGTGCAGTGCCCAGGTGGTAGGACCCATCATGGCTAGCCCTGTCATGCACCAGGGAGATGTCGTGGGGTGGGTGCCACAAGTGCGGTACCATGGGGAAGGAGTCCAGTGCTATGAGTCACTTTAGGGCTCTCCCCTCTTATTCCTTCTGCCAGGTAACATCTGCTCTCACCTGGGTGCATGTTTGACTGTGACAACCTGTGTGGGCAGGAAGAGCAGAGTGTACTGAGTCATTGCCACCATTTGCTGTACAGAGAGTGGCCTGTGTACAAACCAGGCTTGATCCTGCAAGCTTATGATGCCTAGCAGCAGTGACAGCTGAAGGTATCATGGTGTAGGATATATATTACCTGCGTTCTGAGTAAATTGGAAGACCACTGTGTGGTGAACAAGTTCAGCAGATAAATATGACCCTAAGTAATGGGGGTTCATCACTGATGTTTGTTTCCTGTGAACCAGGAACTTACCCCAGTGTAAAGTTAATATATTCCTGCTTTGGACAGGCACTGAACTGATCCCACTGACAGCCAGCTGAAGGGACTTGAATAATTTTTATAGGAATTTATCTTTTTACTCTTCACGACAGGAACTGGAAAAAGTCAGTCAAGAAAATGACTTCAGAATATTCTGGTGTCTGCTAAAACACTTACTCATTGTACTGGCAATTTCTTCTGTCCTCAAGAAGGAATGGGTGACATTTTTCAGGATTATACAGTGCTCTATGTACTGCAGCTGAACTGCCGGCTGAGTCCCCAAGACAGGGTAGTAATTGGCTCAATGCATATCAGGTTCTGTTCAACTCCCCTTTGTGAACACAAAGGCTGGGAAGTAGCCAAGGAAAGAAAATGTACAGCAAAACACAGCTGACATGAATGGCATAATAAACAAAAGCAGATGTGCCTCTTTAGATAGACAGTGTGAGGGAGGTGGGAGAAAAATATGTTTCAACAACAAAATAAAACTGGTACCCGAACCCACGAGGCTGTGCAGACAAAGAAAGATGCTGTCAGTGATCATAAGTGAAGTAGCATTTGCAGATTACTAGAAGATACCAACTGTGAGGAAATGACTGTTGTGGCTACCAAACGCACACAACAGCACAAATAAATGACACAGGCATGATATCCAAGTTCAAGGCTTCCAGTGAAATACTGTTGGCACTTGGGCTGGCAAACCCAGACCCCATCACAATCTATTAGATGGATCAAAGTTTGTTACTACCCTGCTGTGTACTGCATACTCTCAGATGCAGCCCAGTTTTTTGGACGAAGACCAAAGGGAAACAATGTAAGAAAGTAAACATGATTTAAATCTGAATGACTCTCAAGCGCAGATGATGACACTCTTGAAATTCAAAATGCCTTGCAGTTCTAGGTGTGCCTGGCTTACAGGCTGCTCTAATGTTGCTGTTGCTATAATGGCAATATCACTGTGAAAGTACTGGTCTCTGTATTTATTGGCACACAGAGTTTTCACTGCATGTCTTAGTGGTAGTAAGTGGAATGATAATGGCTATTTTTGATCCCACTTAAGACAAAGGTTGCACTGAGCTAGGAGCTTTACCTGCTGGTTTCACATATCACCCTCACACACTAAGAAGCCGAAAACCTTACTCCCCAAAGACAGGCGATGTGTGAGAAAATTGATAGGTAAGGTGACTTTCCAAGGTTATTTCAGTGTCAGAGCTGAAGTTCCTAACTTAAGTTATATCTCATGTCTAAATATCCTATAGGTTAAGTTCCTCAGTGCTGCTGGCAGCAGGGTATATTAGGGTATAAATCAGAGTATTCAGAAGGAAGAGAATGACTGTAACAAGATAAAAGGTTCTGCAATTCCCATACTTAAATGACAGTAAGGATTAAAAAAATAATGGTTCTTAGATAGTATGTTTATATTTCTTAGAATGAAGAGATTAAGATGATATATTCCCTTTTTATATCAAGATATCCATATCTCAGGAATAAGTTTTTCCCTTCCACAGGGAAGCTGGTGAAAGCTGAGAGCTGTCCTTACACTGTAAGTGTTTTGGGGTAAATAACAAGTCTTTGTTTTTCATTTGCACATCACGGTCAGATAGTTGGTCACAACAGAGATGACTAACCACTATCTCCACACAAAAGAATAAATGTTCTCCTTTCTGGGTTCCTAAAAATACTTCTTCTTGGCTCATACGCAGAATTATTCACCCATATTTTGGTAGCAACCATCTTTGAAACTACAAACTTGTGTCTACTGATTTTATAGTGGATCAGGGATACAAAGAAATATCCATGAGTGAATTATTATAATATTAATAGCAAACCTGTTCATTCACATCATAAGAAGCCCTAGATCATGGTCATTATTCATGACAGATATTTGCAGTTGAGTTGTAACTAAAACGAGAAATTTTTTCAGTGATGCCTGTCTAGAATTAAATAGTACCTTAGTACTGTAACACAGAGACAAGTTGGCAAATGAAGAGTTATACATGAAAAATGCACATTTATATACATTCAGAATTCACTGTGCAGTGCATACACAGAAAATTTCCACTTAGGTTCTTTAAGGAGCAGGAAAAATGGTTTTGCAAATTATTTTCCAGTGATATGCTAGAAGGCCTTACAGTTATTTTATAAAAGGCCATTTTGTTTCTTTGTTCACTTATTTCTTACATTTCTTTAATGCCAAATGGCATTTTTCTTTACTAATGGCACTGTAGTCCAAAAGACCAGGAACAGCAGTAAGCTTATTAAAAATTAAAAAGGGCCTCTGAGGTAAAATAGCAAGAGATGCTTGACTATGCTATCAATGATTTTGGAGTCATTTGTTTTGTGGTTTTTTTTTAATTTCTGCTTAAACTAACTTGTTTTCAGGGCACCTGCAATATTCAAACCAGAGGGCATGGAGGAGAGGGTTTTAGGCTAGAGAGGATATATTTCTTAAGAAAACACTAGGAACTGAATGAAGAAAAAAACCAAAAAGAATAATTATGATTTAAGTTTTCCTATTTTGGGCAGTTGCTGTTTTGTGACTGAAGAATCAACACAGCTGATCACCAGTGAGAACTCAGTTATTGTATAGTTGCTTAAGTTTAACTCACAAGGCTGAAATACTCAACACAGTCAAAGAATTAAAATAAGGCCTGGGAATAAGATGTGACATCCTACACATACATATGATTTAAGAAAAAAATAAGTTTGCATTGTTTGCAGTGTTGAGATTTATGATGCAAATATTTAAGTTTCAGTTTTACCCCTGGAAGGAAAGAAGCCCCGTGCAATTCTGATAAGAACACTAAAGTCTGAACAGCAACCTATATATATAATATATATTCATACTAGATAATGTTTTTGGTACCAACTTAATTCCAAAACTTACTTTAAAAAAGAAGAATCAGCTCTCTAACTGGTAAAAAAATTACATATATTACAGTCCAGAATCTTATTATTTATGAGCCCAAACACAAAAGATTGTACCTGGTGACAAAAATGTTGTTCAGCTAGTAAAAGAGAAAATTGCTGTTGAATCACTGATGCAAAAGCAACCAGGAAAGCACAAATGATTTGTTTAACATAATTCTAACGTATCTGTGAGCTGAACTGCAGCATATTTTTGGAATATAGTCCAAATAAATCATTTCTGTTTGTGTTCAACAGGTAGCAACTAGTTAAAAAACATACCTTGAACTTTACAATACAGCAAGAAGACGACAAGGTGTTTGCATGGGTAAAGGTGAAATATGCCAAGAGTTATTAAAAATTTAGATATAATGGATGCATATGACCTGTTCTTAATGCTTCTAGATTAAAAAGATTTATCTGAACATGGCAATGTTTACTATTTCTTTTAGTGAAGGCATAAGTCTTTGCACCTGCGCATTAATATGTTCAAACTATTTTCCCCTTTCTGCTTAAAATGTAGGTAGTGTTCCCCAGAGGCTGTAATTTAATATTTAATTAAGTTATTTACTTTGATTCTGAAATTGCAAACTATCTAAATCACAACACCCTAGTCAGTACTTAAGCAGTAAAAATTGAAATTTAATAGTCATTTCATGCATACCTTATGTACTAGGAATTAGTTTCATAATTCCTTGGTGATGGTGAAGATATATAGATTATCTCTGACCAGAGTCCATAAAAGTGTTTGATTTTGTGATCATGGGAAGAGAAGATGAGGGGAAATTGATCAGTACATAGTATCATGTATTCATTTCCATTCTTTGCTCTTTGCTCCATACAATTGTCTTCTACTTTCAGTGACTTCTCATCTGCTTTCTGGGCTTGATTAATTATTTTACCCTTATGCAAAAAAAAAAAAAATTAAATTTGGTGAATCAGACTTTTTACAGATAAGATATCAAAATAACTTTAATTCTACCTGAGAGTGACATCATGAAAAGAAAAATAAAAGGGAAAAAATAAAACTTAGTATGTCTGCTAAGTCAAATTAATGCAAGTTGGGACCAAAACCAAAGTACACTGATTTTAATGCATATGTTTCTTATTACACTGACACACATTAAGATTGTCTGGATGCCTTAACTGTGCATTTCTGTATGCTGTGGTTTAACCCCAGCCAGCAACTAAGCACCATGCAGCCACTCACTCACTCCGCCTTGCCCCAGTGGGATGAGGGAGAAAATCAGGAAAAGAAGTAAAACTCGTGGGTTGAGATAAGAACAGTTTAATAGAAAGAAAAGAAAACAATAATGATAATGTTAACACTAATAAAGTGACAGCAGTAATAATAAAAGGATTGGAATATACAAATGGTGCACAGTGCAATTGCTCAGCAGCTGCCGATTGACACCCAGTTAGTCCCCCAGCGGTGATCCCCTGCCCCCACTCCTCCCAGTTTATATACTGGGTGTGACGTCCCATGGTAAGGAATACCCCGTTGGCCAGTTTGTGTCAGCTGCCCTGGCCGTGTCCCCTCCCAACTTCTTGTGCCCCTCCAGCCTTCTCGCTGGCTGGGCATGAGAAGCTGAAAAATCCTTGACTTAAGAGTAACTATTACTTAGCAACAACTGAAAACATCAGAGTGTTATCAACATTCTTCTCATACTGAACTTAAAACACAGCACTGTACCAGCTATTAGGAAGACAGTTAACTCTATCCCAGCTGAAACCAGGACACTATACCTTCCTTTTCTTTTACATTCAACTTTAACTCTGACTTTACAGAATTTTTGCTATCCATTTAGGGGATAACTGTAGCATTAACTTTTTTTTTTAATTTTTAAATTGTATTTTTAAATGTTTGACTTGAATTTTATTCCATTATTTTTACTTTTTCTGTGCATGTGTTTGTGTCTGGAAGTCTACAGAGTGAAGAATTTATTTTCAAATGTTTTGTGAATAACTTTGTTAGTCTAGCCACTGCATGATTCAGAATTCTTAGTGCACTTGAAATATTCACGCACATTAAAAATAAATGTAAGTGTCCCATTATAAACCATTTCAAGATCACACAGTTTTGTAACTAACAGAATAATATGATCATCTGAATAAAAGAAATGCTGAGACAAAATGTGTGTAACATACTAAAGTGTGTATACAATGAGAGTTTCCAGAAGGTGTTAAGCACACTGTGTGCATTCATGAGAGCCAATACAGGATAAATCTGTGACCTTTTCATTTGTCTGTTCCTTTCCCCTTCCAAAACCTACTGATCTCTGGGGAATAATTAAACTTAGTGTATCTAAGGATGGGGAACTTTCCTTTTTCTTCCAAGAAGGAAAAAAATTAAGGTTACTAAATGGAGTGATAGGCATAGAAAACATTCCTGCCCCAGAAAAAAGGACAAAAGAAAGAAATGGGTCAGAACCTCAACTGATGTAATTTCAGGTGATTCCACTGAAATGGCTGATAGAGACATCAACTTTAAGGTGAAAAAAGCCTATGACACCATCCTAGTCTGACCTCCTGCATAATATAGGCCAGAAAACTCCATCTAGTATCTCCTATTGAGCTGATATATCTCTTCATTTATTATGAAGAGGATTTGGTTCTCCACTTTTTGAAAGATCAGTAGACTTTCTCCCAAGGACATAGAATTTTATGAGACGACTGCAGTATTTGATTCAATATTGGATTTGCAAAAAACATTTACAATTTTGATCTGTGGTGACTGTGAAGGTGTCAGTAGCCCATGCTGGCCTCTCAGGGCATTGGTTCACTGCAAAAGTGAGAAGGGCAGTGTTTCAAAGAAAATGAAAACCTTTTCAGAATCCCAAGCTGACAGCAACAAATATCTAGATGACAAGGTCAAATGGCAGGTGTCTTTGTTATTGAATATAAAGAAAGGTCACATGTGGGATAAGTTTCTGGTTTTTAAGATAATTTTAACTGGCACCTTGTAATAAGACATCAGAAACAAGGAATAAGGAAGAAGCCTAGTCATGTATAGAAATAGAGAGTTCACCTTATAAACGACATGAGCACTAGACATGGTCACAAAAGCAGAACGAAGAGATATAGCATTTATTTCTTGAGAGATCAGATAGACCTTCATGAAAGAATTTGTTTTCTCAGGGGTTGGATTTTCTAAGCTTGAGATCAGTCTCTTATTTTTTCTCTGCACGCTAGAATTCACAATAAGCAGAAAGTGTCATTGGCTTCAGAAAAATGTGTGCTTGGTGTTTAAATAGACATAATAAATATAGTTGGCTTAAAAATGGAACATTTCTGGTGGTGGAAGTCAAAAGGCATTGATTCACTTCAGTGAAGTGATAGTCAGAGGAAAGGGAGGTTAGTTTGCAAATGAGAAACCTGCTTATTCAAATTATCTTAGTTCTGTTACATTGGTGAAGTTTGTCTGAACCAACTGAAGTAATTAGAGCTAATTTTAAGAAAAGTAGACTTAGATTTTTTGGAATTGTAATAATCTGGAAATAATGCTACAATGGCCTTGAAAGGCAGGTTGGATAGAAGAAGCCAATAGCAAAAAAGGATGACCTAGATTTTAGTAGGAGCTGGGCACTTCTGAATAGTCCTTTAGGGGTGAAAGCCTATGAGCCAGCTGCTGTAAGCAGAGTTGCCAAACATCCTGACAAAATAAGAGACAATTCTGATTTTTTGGTAAAATGTCCCAGCATCCCAGTAAAAGAGTATAGGTTCCTATTTTTGCTGTAAGTCAGCTGTAGCACACATAGCCATTTTAACCCTGCACATTGAAACCAACCCATAGCTTTTTCAGGGACCACATGGGAACTTGTCCAGCTGCTGCCTGCTCCAGCTGGCTGCATCACAGGGAGATGCTGCTGGGGCAGTAATACATCTGGACCAGTTTGAAGCCAAAAGGAGCCCTGTCAGTCCCAGTGGTACTCCACAGTGTATTTGAAATTGAATCCCTGTTTCCCAGTACCTAGAAGATGCCCTGACTCTCCAGCTATTGGACTGGGGCAATGACATTGCTACCTGCCAGTGATGGCACTCTGGCAGGCACTTCTGGCTAAAGAAAGTTTCCCTCAGAAATGATGGATTCTGCATTGTGTTCACTGAGTGAATACAGAGAGATTTCTATTCTGTCCAATTTATTTTATGTTTGAAGTTATTTTCCAGTTCCTGTGAATAATCCTTAGCTAGGAGCTCTTTCATAAGCAACTTATTGCAAGGCTTGAAAAAGCAGTGGGACAGGTTCTCCACTTGTTGAAGTCATCTTTGGTCCATGGGTAACATGGAAATGTGCTGATTTAGGTTAGCTCAAGATTTAACCTGACACATTTTGATACCCCATAACAAGTCAAATATCTAAATCTGATGCCTCATTGAATAAGCAGACCCCTTAGAATGAGACCGCAGATGTAAAGTATTATCTGGACATTCACTTGCCTGCAATATCCAGCCACATCTATTTAGATACGACAGTAAGTAAGCCTAAAAGGGATGCACAGATACTGATGTGATTTCACTTTAAATACTGGTGTATCTTAATTTGCCGCTTCCGTATCTGATCAGACTCTATTAACAAGGGCTGGGAATACAGGTAAAATCCCTCTGTGCAAGATTATTTAAAACACAGGGCAGAGGAAAGAACCTTTAGCTAATTAGATTTTCCTTTTTGTCCAGTATTTGAGTAATGCTGAGAAATGTCATTTCTGTAATGGAGGGTGCAAAGAGCTCACTGGACATAATCCTGGCTAGAAAGAAGATTTGAAAAACAGAAGTAAGTATCCTTGGGGCAGCCACAAACTGCTGCCACATACTATAATCTTCTGCCTTGTTTTGCATGCAGTGGGGATGTATTGCTGTGTGCCCACAATTGATTATATTCACACTGCAAAGGACCACTAAGTCACTGTAATTACAGGGCTGCTTTATATGCTCTGCTTATAGCTGTGTTTAAGGTTTTAATGCTGCTTGCAAGGGGGTGACAAATAAAGCTGGATTGCGGTGTACAGCATCTCCCCTGCTCGTGCCTATGCCAAGGGTGCACTAACGGAAAATGTGTCACCAGCACCAGTAAATGCACCACAGTGAGCCCGTGTGCTCTGCTGGGCTGGTTTTGGTCAGGCATCATAGTGAAATGGAGCAGGTTTTATCCCAGATCCTCATCGTCTTTGACAAAATCCCATTTTGACATCATGAAATTGGCCTGGCAGCCCCTGCCCCTGGTTTCAGATCAGTCAGTAGGGCTGTCGCTCACGCTTCCTGCTGCGTCCGCCACAGAGCAGTCCCTGGGGCGAGGGCTGCTGGGGGCTGCCAGCACATCACCAGGCTGCCAGCGCTGCCGACGGCGAAATTCACTGCACCTCAGGCACAGTGGAGAGGTCTAACCACCACTTTAGTTTCTCTTAAGCACAGCTGACCTTATGCAGCCCAGAGGAAGGGTTAGCAATGCAGAGACTTCATATGGTCCTGTAAACAGGGGAAGAATAATATAGAGCAAGGAATAACATGGCAGAAGCTCTTTTTCATTCCTGCCAAGCCTGGCACTGGATTTGTGGGTGCATATCTCTCCTCCTCCCGCCCCTTTGGTCTCCTGCACTACAGGTATCTGAGCCCTGGGTTGGGTGGTGGTGACCCACTTTTTGCACCAGCTCTGAAGTCCTGTGGCTGTCCGATTTTGGTGCCACTTGGACCAGCAGCTTTTTTGCAGTTGTCCCCAGGCACTGGCCCTGATTTTTTTCCTGACTAACTGCCTGATGGACGTGACTATACTTTCACTCATTTTTTAGTCTCTTTTTTTTTTTTTTTTTTTCCCCCCAGCAATAGTGCCTGGGCTTGTTGGGACAGATTAACACATGTAAAAATCTCCTTTTATCATAACTGCCTCTTGAAAAAAAACTGGAACACAAGTAAAAAGCACATCCTTAATCTGATGTTTTGTGAAAGGCAATCTGCCAGGTCTTTAACTGGACATCCTGATGGCAGGAGGCAGAGGTATGACATTTAATGCTGTCATCCCACAGAACTAAGGTGTGTGTGAATGCTATTAGGATTTTCTTTAATGACTTCAAGATTGCTTATTCTTTCCTTGTCAGTCAGTTGAGGGCCCACCTATGATATTCTAGCACTGCTTCTGCATTAAAGCTTTGAGTTGCTAGTCCTCAGCTTTCCTAAGCAGATACAGGGCAGAAGCCTTTGATTTGGCCCCAAATCATCCTTGTTTTTTCATTTAGCATTATCTTTCTTCTTCATTAACACATAGGGGCTATAATTTTGTATTTGAACTTCCATTACCTTCATGTGTTTTCTTCCTTTCTACTGAACTGCTGTCCTAGGAGTGAGTCAGCCCAATACAGTGAAAGCCAGTCCCTATAACTGATAAAGATTACAGCAGTTTTCTGGGGAAAGTGTTAACAAATGGCCTCATTGCGTCTAGAAGAATTCTTCTCAGATATATTCCTTGTTCTCATAAGAACAGGCATCCTGCATTGCCTACCAAGTATAGGGACAAAATTCATCTAAGAAAAAACCTCACATTTATTCTTAGTTCACTAGATTTAAGAACATGACACTACATATTGGAAATCTATCTTTTCTTCTTTAAAAAAAGAGAATCTCCCAGCACTACTCTGAAACATACTGTATAGAAAACTACTTTCTCACTTGATAATGAGTCTTACCACTTAAAAGTAAGGTCATGAGTTTTAGATTTAAGTGCCTGCCTTCAGACAGCTAAATAAAAGTTTCTTCATTTTCAGGGATGCTCACTAACAATTCCTCTGTTGATTTAATTAAGCATTATGGTACTTAGCAACTCTGAAGAATTCAGGTCTACCTTAATTTGGGTGTATAATGGTGCCTAGCTCTAGGCATCCACAGAATAAAAAATTTATGCTAGCTTTAAAAACTCTGTAAAAAAGTCAGAGTAACAGTTTCGGCCAATCCCCCTCATCCACATTTCCAGTGAGCATTTAACATGGTCTGAAAGTTAACCACTATTAGGAAGAAGGAGACCTGGGGGAGCAATACTGCACTGGCAAGGTGATAAACTACCAGCAGTATAATCAGAGTGTTACAGCACAAAATTGAGAATGTGGAAATACAAATTCTAATCTTGACTTGATGTGTGGCTTTGGCAAAGTAATTCCAGTCCCCCCTTTCAGTTTACTAGCTAATAAACAGAGAACAGTAAGTTATTCTGAGGATGCTGTGATATCTAATTAATTTTAGTCAAGCAAGCATTTTGAAAACTGACCATACTATACTAAGCACAATTTTCAACTACTACTAGCAGAAGTAAAAGAGAAATCAATTAGGTGTGAGGTGTCTCTTGGGAGACACAGGTGGAACACCTGTATTCTGCTGCAGGCTTACGGTACACAAGTCCTTCCACTGCAAGCTTTCAAATATATTCAGGCTCTTAGATGTAACCAGACCCAACTGGAATTCACTAACTTGACACCTTTGTGGCTCTAAGTATCCACTTCAAAATGAAATAAAAGTTCCTTCATACCTTCCTTTTAGTGTTGCTGTGACACATTAAAACCTGAGGGATTTTATAACACAAGAAACTAAGTCTGTACACTCTGCAGCCTTTATATCTGTTTTTGAATATTCAAAAGATTCAGCTTTGGTTTTTTGCAAAATTTTTTAGCCTCAATGGAACAGCAGAACAAGTCTGCTATCTGTAACATGCAAAAGAACAGGACAATTAACATTGTGGTTGTAAATTAAATGTTTAAATTACATACCTGGGCTTTAGAACCAGTGTTGAGAAAAAGGAGAAGTTCTCACTTATTATTCTTTAACATCTCTGTTTGAAGGTTTGCATATTGGAGACTATCAGGATATCACAAAGGTCATCAGCTTCATTATAAAGCTGAGATTCTATAAAATGAACAATAAACCCACTCAAACTGTGGATTTTCTAAATCTGTAGAAAACATTTTAAGCATTTTCTGTTTGAGATATGATCTTCACAGATATTTACAAGTATTCTGTGTTCATTGCCATATCCTTATGATTACCTTTTTTTGCCTAATCTGCCCATTCAACTATTTATCCTGCCCAAGGCCTTTAGACAGCCCCCTGGCCACTCAAAATGTCAACACAAGCATCTTCTTGTGTTTCCAAAATCACATAATGGTGTTTTCCTGTTGTGACTACACTTAAGTTAAATAATTTTCGTTCTAGGAATGATTCTAGTGGTATACGCTTCAAACAGTTTACAGACTTGAGATATAGGAAATAAATTCTGACAGCCTCATATGTAAGGCACAGGCTAGTATAAATCATCAGCATATTCTTGGGGGTGGAAGTGCTGAATATAGAAGTGTGTTAATTGGGTAAGTCAAACCTATGGTTATTGCTACACTGATGGCTTATCTCCAACAGTATTCGCTCATCATTATAAAGTTAAAGCATATTCTGAGCATGACATTTGAAAAGCCGCCAGTGGTGTTAAACTAGACCTCCAGGTAGCAGAAGGAGCCTTAAAGTCTTACAGAAAATGCAGATTTTAACCTGTTTCACAGACAAAACCAGACAGATTTTGTTTTGAGAGGACTTTTTTTGAAAATGACAAGGAAAGAATTTAATTAAATTAAGCACTTTCTTAAATTTGGACCAACTGTTTAAATGATGGGAAAAGATGGGGGAAAATGCATAATTAACTGATATAATCTATAGTAATTTCTGAGTTTGATTTCAAGCTGGAGTTTAAATAGGAATGTCAAAATAGAGGAAGAGGGCAGTTTCTGTAGATATTTCAGCAGTATCAAAACCAAAAACTTTTCATGTGAAAATGTTTATTTGCATGCCATCCTTGCTAATTGGTATTAGAGATTTGGAACATTCAGGTAAACATAGAAATTTACAGTTATTTACCTTTGTCCAAGTCTTTTGATAGCCATGATATTTGCAGTAATACTTTCTGACTGTGAATTTTTACTACATATTAGTTTTTAAAAATTTCAGAACCACTGCAATAATTTGTGTGCATTTTAGCACTGTTGGGTCTTGAGTGCCATCTTCTCTCCTGGTCTAGTCTTCAAAACAGACAGGAATGAAATGCTACAAATAGGGATATTGTCCTGATGAAAATTAATGGAAAGCTGTAACACAGCCAGTTTTCTTTGTCAGGAAGCGTGTGCACTGGAAACACTCCATCCTACTAAGCTGCAGAGTGTAAAGATTAAAACCTCCATCCAGTCTGACCTCCTCTGTTGTGCTTCATTAGAACATAAAAGTGAAAAGAACCTCCATGTTTAAGTAAGCCCGGCATCCATTATTGTGGGCTGCAGTATCAGAAAACTGTCCTAATAAACTAAACAGCCTCCTCAGAGCATCCCTTTTACTCTTAATGAAAGGATGTTTTAGGACTTTACTGCTATAATAATTAGAAACTTTTCACCCGTCTCCAGCCAGCACTTATCTATGACCAGTTCGTATCCACATAAGGTTCTTCAAGCCCTGGTACACTTTCTTTATATCCTCTGCTCAAATGTACATCTTTAAATTAAATATGCCAGGCCCCTTTAGTCTCATCTTCAAAGGAAGGTACTTTTGAGCAAAGTTTTGAATAGTTTTGAGACATGAACTCACCAGTACTGCAAGAGTGTGCCCCAGCTTCCTATGGTCCATACTGTTCTTTCTCACTTCATTGTTCCCCTTTCAACTTCCAGGCATCAGATTCTTTTATCCTTCCCCTTGAGGCATTAACCAGACATTTAACCTGTGGTATTTTGTCTATGTACACTGTGATCAAGTCACCTTTCAACAAACCAGCATCCAACCTTGTTACACATGAAAATTTTTGCAGGTCTTTGGGCCACTGCTTCATGGATATTTTTTGCATACGCTCCAGCTTTTAGACATCCTTCAAATAATACAGACTCACAGAATATAAAAATATTTCAGTATCAATCCATCCAGTGCTGTAGGCAGAGATAATTCACCTCCAAACACTCCTCTACCCTGTTCATATACCAGAAGATCACATTTAGTCTTTTTTGTTGTTGTCACAGAACATATTTAGAAACTGATGCTGACTTGCTCACTCACCGTGACTCCTAGAACTGTCTCAGAGTCACATCATTGGAGGATACATTCTTCCACTCTTTATCAAATGCCTGAATCTCTGTCTTAAGTACATACTTACAGATTTAATTGTATTAAAACATATTTTATTTGAATGGAACAAGTAACCCCAATCTCTATATGTAATTAGCCTACCATCTTTTAGCACCCTGCAATTAATCAATTGTTCAGTTTATATTTATGGCATTCAGATGATCCATGAAAACATTCAGTAGTTTAGACAGGCTGTCAATTCCCAATGTCAAACCCTAGCAACATCCCCACATTCACTATTGACAGACTTTTTTAATTTTTTAAGTACCTGACTTTTATCCATTGTAACATACTTGTAACAGATACCTTATTTATACTGTGTAAGAGCATTAAATACATTCCCTCTAAATACAAGTATCTTCATCAGAAAGAACGATTCTGCCAAAAGAACAAAACCAGATTTGTTTAACAAGACTTATTTTCTGTTGACTAATTTTGACCCCTGTCATTTAACTCTGTCTCAGCTGACACTGCACCAGGGGAGTGTTCTCTGGATGTTGCTAACAAAAGCATCTTTAACCACTGCTGCTTCTTATTAGTGGCTTGGACACAATAAAAAGTTAGTTAGCTCCAGCCATCACTGCACAGAGAATCCAGTCTTCAGGCAGCTCTTAGCAGAATAGTACAATCCTACATTGAAATGAGATCCTAGGCATAAATGTCTGCTTTCTGCCTCTAAAATGCTAATATCAGTGTCCAGATGGAATCCAGGCATCTTACTAAGGAGACCATTTTTAAACAAAGGGCTCCAAAACGTAGTTTTAAACAAGAAGAATTTGAATTAATCCTCCCATATTATATTAGCATAACTGCAATCCATTTGTGGTCTCACTGCATGGATCTTTGTGCCAAAACTTTCACTTGAACAAAGAACAGGTTCATTTGCAGCTGCAGCTCTTTCCCCTGCTGCTTCACAACAATGTTAGAGTCTTTACGCCACCCTCCTTGCATATGTTTTTCAGGTGGCTGCTAATCACTCTTTAGCTCTGAAGCAACATAGCAGCCAAAGAAAGGTCACTGGAAGGTTTTCTCTTTTTTTTTTTTTTTAAGTCCTTGCCACCAGTGACTTAAAGGCAAAGCTGATATATAGAATTTTATTGCGTTTTTTGTGACAGAGGTAAGAAATTTCAGGTTTTAGAGTCAAATCCCTCTCCCGCCTCCTCTCCCCCCATTGCCTTCAAATGAAAGCTTTAGGTATTGTCTGAAATTGCAATCTAGCCTCCACCCATCAGCTAGTCACCTTGCAATTTGATGTGTGGCACAGCTCTTTTATAGTCAGATAGGGTGATCTATCTGCTTCCTACCTCTCTCCTTCCAAAGAATATCATTCTGGTTTTGATTGTATCACGCATGTTTTATCTCAGTGGTCCCAGCATACCAAGTTATCTAGCTCAGTTGACATCACTATCTTACCATCATTACTTAGGTCTCCATCAGGCCCAGCTCATCAGGAGTGTTCCCACATTGGACTGTTCAGTCAATCTGGATTCAAAGCCTGTTTTCCTCTATGGTAATGCAAAACTGGGGGACCGAAATCACCATCTATAGAATAAGATGTGAATGGGTAGGTAGACCTGTCCTGTTGAAAGTGCTATGAAGACTTTAGGGTCTATGGAGCAAGAAGAAAGAATCAACTTAAGGACATGAAACTGTTGCCTAGTTCTTAGGGGATACAGAGTGGAAGCAAATTATAGGTGAGTCCCGTAGGGGCTTTGCTGTCAAAGTGAGTTTAATACCACCAGAACTTTTCCTAAAGTGCAACACTTTCACAGTTCATTGCAAAAAAGAGTCATTGATTGAATCAGGTTGGGTGGAAGCCCTGAAGGTCCTCTGGGCAAACCCCATGCTTAGAGAAAGACTCACTTCAGATGTCGATTGCTCCCCCAGTTTGGTATCACCCACCAACTTGATATTAGGCTGCTGTCTGTCCCATCATCCCACTCATTAATGAAGACATTAAACAATCTCAGCCCCATTACCAAGCCCTGAGTAGCAGCAATGGAGGAGGAAGCAGAAGTTTGCATTCCCCCATTGGCTTTCTTCAGTAGAGGACTCACGAGGACTACAGGGGGCCTCCATCCAAAGCCTTTTTCCAAGTGAGAGGTGCTAAAAGCGTGGTGTGAGGTCCAGCTTCCTTAAACTGCATAAAACCAACCGCTTTTCTTAAGAGTTAGAGCATTCACAGTGAATTCTTGAACTAGAGCAAAAAAATGAAACCTGAAAGCTTTTCCTATCTTGTGGCTACAGTATAGGAAATAGTATAATGAAAGTAATATGAGGTATACAGTATATTAAGCATACAGGAGGCATGCTATACATTTACAGTTTAATCCAAAGATAAATGACATAATTTGTTCTCATAAAATTAATTCTGATGAGTTGCTACATTTTCCTAATACTGATTCCATTAGCACTAATACTTATGTAATACTATGTAATCTTAAAGATCCATGGGTAGAACCAAAAATTATTATTGAGGTCTTAAAATGCAATTTCCAGAAAATCCTATGCCTCTAAAATCAGAAGTATTAGAGCTGTGAAATAAGCAGAAATAATTTTCATCTTGATTTCCTGAGTAGTTCCACTGAAATCAATCTCTGCAACTACGTGCATGCTTAAGAAAAGAAACACCCTAGTGCTCTGCTGAAGAGAAGCTAAATTACCAATAGGCACAGTTTAGATGCTCAGCGTACTAATGCAGCACTAAATCCAGTACAGTTCACTCCAGGGGAAGAAAGTCTTTTCTAGTTATCACAAAAATTACACATATCCCTTGGGAGGTAAGTTCTGGTCCTGACTTGACTTTAAACAAATATTAGTTATTTTATATTAGGTCTTATAATAAATGAGCCTTCAGTGGAAAAGTATCTTCAGATAATATAACCCATGACTATAGATTTCCTCAGTCATCATGCTCTACTTCAGCTATAGAAGCAGCTATGCTAAATAAACCCTTTTCTTTAGAATTTGTGTGTATGTGTACATGTGTTCACCCACACATGTTATGTTTTTTTAAAAACACGACAAGGAGTGAACCTTTTAACTCCAACTTAGCCTTCAAACTTCTACTATGTTTTTTATAATAAGCTTTACAAAAAAAGGTATTACTATCAGTGACTTAAGATCCAAAGCACAATAATACTGTATTCAGGTTAGGTTTCTAACCTAGTTCACCTGCACAGTGGAGAAGTTCGCTCTGGCCAGGGAAGTGTATTGCAACTTCTCCTGGAAATAGCATACTGTGATAGCTCCTGCTGGAAGACTTTTGTGAAGACCTCTCTGCACACTGCACCATGGGATGTGAGGCATGAATCTGCATCTGGAGTACTGGGGAAACACACCATAGTGCTGGAAGACTTCTTCAGCAATACCCACTTTGTCTACTTTTAGAGCATCTTGCTATCTAAACTCTCTCTACCGTCAATGGGGAGAAAGAGTCATCTGCAATGTGCAATTAGTCTATTTTAGGTATTCATCTTGGGATAAGGTGACTCAAGCACTACAGTCACCCATTTCTCTGCATTGGTTATAAAGACTACCTAGTAATTAGCTCAAACACAAACATCTACACCACATGCCTAACATTAATTGAAACAGATTTTACCCTATCTGTGTCTGTAAGCCTTGCCAGGAAATAGGCCATAGGAAGGTTCATAATAAAATAGAGCCAGTTCATGAAACCCAGGCCTAGTGGAGCTCATCTCTGTGTGGGAAGTCAGAGGAATCAAGGTTAGAGGCCAACATCCCAAAAAAGGTATTTCTGCTGGTTACAAATATCTTAGCTTAGCATTCCCTTATAGTTTGGTTCTCAGCATCCCATAAGGTATAGTATGAGCAGGTTGAATAAAAAGGATCCATAACTTCTACAGTATCCTATTGTAACAGTAGTGTCAAGCCAACATTTGACTTTCTATGGTCCAGCCTCAAAAAAGAGTCTGGCATCACTGAAAGCAGCTGAGCAATGTTTGGGGAAATCTGGAGCTGCACTATGTAGGATCCAGCTGACTGTGATGAAAAAGAGCCTGTATTAAAACTGAATCTGACACTGTCAGACAGTTTTCTGGCTGATGTGAGCATACTAAATATGAAGAAAGAGACTAGCAAACCAGTTAAAAGGGTTGCAAAGGTTAAATACAGAGAAAGAAGCAGTGAGAAATGTATCCCAGTTGTGTACCATTTGCATTATAAACAGAATGGGTTTAGAGGAAATGAACCCACCAGAATAAAGAAACTAACAAGGAATATTCAGAAACACATTCATACAGTTGGACAAAAAACACTCTTCCTGGATTTTAAATCCTTTTTGTACATCTTCATCTTCACATATTACTACACAAATCAAAATCTCAAATAAACTAAAAGCCCACTTTTCAAAATATTTTTGTTGGGTTTAGTTCAAATGTTTGATTTTCCCTTGACTGCTTTTTGTTAATGTTGTTTAATTATTACAATGAATTTATTCCTCAGAATGGAACATCATACAGAAAAAATTAAGTTTTAAGCTGTCTGGAACATGGAGAAGCTTTCTAGAATATTTCTGACCTCTCCCATAAAAACAGTTTTGGTTTTACCTGAATAATTAGAAGCTTGTTTATCAGAAAATTCCTCCAATTCTGCCAATCTCTACCATTTTTAGTTAAAAAAGGGGCCTGGTTTTCTTCATGCTTCTTCTCTCTTGGTCAGGAATAGCTGCAACATCACAGTGGGGACAGGCCAGTACACAAGAGACCTAGGTGGAGAATGTTTCTTTTAATATAGTTTCTACAATACACAAGAGGATGCTTAGCAGCTACCTGTTATATGGTGGAGGATATTAACTATTCTCTGTGTTTTCCAGTCCCTTGCTCACAGATGTGCACACATCCATGCTCACAGATCTTGCTTTGACTCACAAACCTAATGACCTGTTCCCTGTAAAGATAGATGCAGGCGATAGCACAGTCTAGGCTGCTCCTTAGCCACCAGTAACAGTTAAGCATCTGTCTTTTCCTTGATACCTTGGGACTGCCCTCTAATGTAGGCTGTCTGAAAGAGATAATTTTACTCATGATGCTCTTAAAAAACTGTGGCTTCTCTATCAGATGAAAAACCACTGAAAGAAAGAAAGACTAAAAATTAAGATCATTATGCTACACCTTTTATTGAAAGTCTAAGAGAATGATTCAGTGAGGTCTGTGAATTTAAGAGTATGGTTCTTCCAATCAAAATAAAGTGATTCAGCAGCCCATCATCTCAGATTCTTTTTTTAAAGCTTCACAACTGCCTTTAAAACTTAAGGATCAAAAGCAATTGTATTATCTTCCTGTTAAAGCAAAGTAAAGCACTTTAGTCTTTGATGTTTAGCCTTGTGCTGTCTTTCTGCCTCCCTGTGGGCATGATCCTGTAAGCTGTCAGGAACCTCCCAAGTTGCTTGCAGCACTTACCAGGGCAGGGCCAGTTCACAACTCTCCTTCCTGAAGTCAGAGCATGGAAGCCCTCCTCTTCATCAGTTTTGTGGTGCAGATGCTAGAAAGGCGCTCCAAAGATCAAAAGTCATGTCCTGTGGATACCTATGATATCTATGACAATGTCGTTCCCTGTGATCTGAGTTCCCAATCTTAAGTGCTATAGGTGGGGTTTCGTTATTCAGTTATTTATGATACAGACTTTTCAAGGCAGAGGCTGCACTGCACAGGAAGTTCTCTGCTGCTCTGAACCAGTCTTTTTTTCTCTCTCCCTCTTTCAAGACAATCATTTCTTGCAAATAACCCTTTTACTTTTCCTTACCAATATGAACCTAGAGATTAAAGGCACACAAGTTGCTTGTTCCTTTTTGTGTGTGTGATTCATGCTACTTCAAATCAAAGAGTACCTAGACATAAAATAATTCTTCAGGGCCCAACCTAAACACACAGAACTTCAGAGCATATATATGCTTTTATGTTTGTATATATAGAATACCAATAAATACATCCTGAACAAAAGTAGAATTTGATCCCATCTCCTGACTGGCAACACCCTGACAGGCAAGGATGCATCTATGGGGTTGTTAATTTAATTTCACTTTCCTACATAATTTGACAGGTTAAAAAAAACAGGCTCCTATAATATAAATACACATCGAGATGCACTCGATTTATTCATGATTCTCCTCTTGCACTCATGGAAAATTATGTTCAGTTACTGTATTGACTTCAGGCAACTTGTAAGAAATTGAGGAATTGTTCTGAATTACTGTCTTTTCCCAGTGGTATTGCTTTCACCCATGTAAGACCCAGCACTTTTAATATCTGCTTCAAATTGCCCTATCTGCATTACAGGCAAAGATGAAGAAGATCGTGCTGAAGATCTTTCACTGTCATAAGAGCAAGATCCTGTTGCAGGAATGGACAAATCACTCTGACTCATTTGTAACAAATTGGGGCTTTTCTGCAACAAAAGGCAGTCTTTTTTATTCCTCATAAGACAAAGTAAATTTATTTTAGCTGTGTGCAATGTTAACCAAAAAAGCTCATACAAAAAACAAAAAAAAATTCTGTTTCTCAAGGTGATGAGTTTGTTAAGGACTGATCCCACAACTCTTTCCCAGGATCACCATACATGTGGGGCTTTCCCCCCCCGAAACATCGTCATTCTCATGGTGGTTCACAATCCTGTGCCAGATTCAATGATGTTTAAACTAGTTGTTAGATAGGGAACACTTTTGAGATGAAAGACTGTGAGACAGCCACCTGAGAATACTTTAACTGGCTGGGGCACTGCTGAAATTTTGTCATATTTATAACATAGAGACATCATGGGTGGAAATTGAATTTAGATAGGAGCTTTTAAAAAGCTTAATGGTTGCATGACTATTTAGTGTCCCTCTACTGTTATCCTTTTGTTTAAGGCCTAAACTAGAAGATGAGAGTATTATCTCTCTGTTCAGGTCCTATATGCAAGAGCCTTAGTGGAAGATCATCTAGACTGTGAATCTTTGTAGGACTGAATTAGAAAAATATGCAAGATTTGAGCTCTTTCATGTCTTAGATGTTAGACAGGAATTCTGAAGATCTAGAGGTCAGATTCAGATACATACTGTGGCCATCCAGCACCAAAAACCTTTATAGATGTACTCACAGCTGTCCTCATTTTGCCATCTTTTTTTTACTGTAATGCAGAATTTGATTAAATATTTGATTTCACATGGGGTAAAATCTGGGGTGTGGAAAAAAAATCAGTGGAGGTTTTGCTATAGATCTCATGACATTTCAGAAATGCCAAATTTAATGATTTCCTCATTAAGAACACTCTATTTTTGGTACCTTTGGAGTTTCATCCCTTAGGAGCCAGAGAGCTTTGAGAGTTTGTCTTTCTGATACAGACGCAATACACACAGGTGCACGTAAAGCTTAGACATGTGAATACTGGAGAGCTCTGAAACCAGATAAAATGAACACTAACTGTATGATCTTTCAAACAAACCACAGCCTTAAGACTTGTAAGCCAGTCTCATGACAACTCAGGGCCTGGCAATAGAGATTATATTCCATATGTAAAAAATATTCCATTTTATATGAAATAACTGGAAGGTTTGGATGATTTTTTTGTACATAAATAACCATGTTTTGATATGCCATTTGCATGAAGATTCATAAACAAGACTGCTAGGTGATTAAAAAAACACAGCAAAAGGCAATTTGAAGAATTTAATTTGAAGACTACTTTGCAAGTAATATTCAACACATTTTCACCAGCTCTGCTCAACAATCTCTAAGCAGCTTTCAAAGTCCCCACAAATCTGGTGGAAGGTAGTAACTCAAGAAGTGAATTGAGCTGATGCTAATCTTAAACTTGGTGTTTTTACTGTACTTTCAGAAAGATTATATATTTCCTTTGCAGATGTTTTCCTCCATTTCTGTGGAAGCAGAACTTTGCAGCATGAGAGAAGGACATGTTCTTAGCATGTTTATTCATTTAGGGGAAAGGTCTGCTTGCTGTCTGTAGAAACAAAGCTATCATTCTCATACATATTGATAGAGTGTAGGCACAGCCATGGCTGGAGGGAGCTTTTCTGCTTCCCTCTGCCATGTGCTGTGTATCACTGCTCTGGAATGATGCTGAGAATCTTTTTTGTTAGCCAAAAAAAAAAAAAAGTATCCGTGAGCAAGGAGGATTTCCCAAATACTTATATATGTGTTAGTAAGACTATGGCAGAAGGAGCAGCTCTTCATGAGTATACCAGTAACTTCATACACCAATTGGATTCTGAGCCCCCATCTGTATCGAACCTCAGAAAAAAAAAGACAAAACATCCAAAGCAGAGTCCAGCATTCCCTTTAAATTGCTTTGTCAGTTGATTAATGATGCCACAAGACAAAAGATCATATTCAGCAAAGTCTTCCTAACCCTATTAGCACAGGAAAGGTCCTTAATATCTTACCAGATAGGAACAGGAGGGGAGATCTGAACTGGATGTGGTCTTTGCAGCTTCTGGACTCTTGGAAATGTGCAGACAGGAACTGGTACAGTGAACCTTCCCTATGTACAGACCCACAAACAGCCAGGGAAAGTTATAGGATGGTCTAAATTAAATGCATGAGCACTGCTGGTGGCTAATAAAATAACAAACATGCAAATACCATTGATACATAGCAGCATTAAATTGCAAATGCATGCTGCAGTAAAAGGCGTGCAGCCACTAATAAATGTAAACTATTAATACCAGTTCTTCAATAAATAAAGCCACAAATCTTGCCAAGACTTACCGTGAGTGCTGCAGAGCGTATCAGCAACTGCTCTATTTCTGTTCAGGAAAATAATCATGACAATGACAAAAAAAAATTGGCAGAAAAATGTGTTGAGATGAAATAATAATACTATTAATAATAATCTTGCTTCCTCTTTAACAAAGCTTTGTTTGAGCAGAGAGAAATATTTTTACAGTCTTCTACCTTAAGCCTGATTTTTATTCTTTTTGTAGTTCTTTCTGCATTGTCCTGCCCATATGTAGGACTTTGAAGTGGTGAATCGGGAGCTTTTATTCCTGCTCTAATCATAATACATATTTTTATAAGACTTTTTCAACCATTCAGTCTCAAAACACTTTGAAAAGGAAGACTATCCCCAAAACAGGGCAACAAATTGCATGAAAAAATGGTTCCCCCAGTCATCACGTAGACCCCAAAGGAGGTCAGGAGCAGAGCAGTTTGCTGAGTGCCAGCGCAATTCACTCTCCAGTAGATCCCTGTTTGCAGTCCTGCTAATTGTGGGGGAACTTGAGGGTTTGTGCCTGCTGTTAGTGAAGTCAAAGGCACCTTCTGCTTGCGGGTAGTGGTGCAACATGAGGTCTTTGGGAACGGGGCTTGTGCTGGCAGCCTTTCTGCAGCATAACACCCTGGTGCTCAAAAGGTCTTGGCATGGGGCAAACCCAGCTCCTCTTTAGTCAGGGGGCTGAGGCAACCGGGAAGGAAAACTGGGGTGAAAACAAAGAATTGCAGTCAAATAGTACTTCTGAATAATGGGGCTATATTTTCACACAGAGCCCAGCAGTGAGTTTAATTAAATACTACACATACTTACTTACTGAAAAATCCTGTTTCATTAACATAAACGGATGGGAGAGCATCAGTGCATGACAACCCATAGGGCACTGGGGAAAATCTGTTTTGAATTTTGTACATCAATCAAGTGATTCATATACATGGTATTTGCAACTGATGGCTGCCTGAATGGAGTCTAGTGATTTTTACACCAGGGTACACCACTAAAACCCTCTCATTAATAGATAATCAGCTTCTACTGATCAACTCCTCGGCTGCATTCCAAAGCATCTGTTTCTCCTGTTTTGTGATTTAGTGCTGCTAAGTGTGGTGAAAGCAGGTTTGTGTTATTTGTTTACTCATTAACCTTATTATACTATTTCACCCTCAGCAGTGATTTTTTTTTTAAAGAAAGATGATAAAATGTGAGTGAAAAATACATTAGCCCACTAACTGGCCCATTATTTAATTATGTTTGTGCCAACAATGTAATAGCAACAGCCACTCTAAGCAAATAATATTTTTTAAAGAAAAAAAAGTTATGAGAATAATTACTTTTTTAGCCAAATTGAATAGTTTATCACTAGACTTTTAGACTTCAAGTGATTTTGATAGGATGTTTTTCCTACTAATGTTACACTATGAGATGAATGGGAAATTAGTAGGTGAAAAATGGCTTACAGGAATAACATTTTTTACTCAAGGCATGTAAAATGTTTATCATTTGCTTTCAGAATGATATTCTAAATGATGCTTTAAGCTTTTTTTTTTTCCACTGCATGGTAATGTACTTCAAAATGCAGGGATTTTTTTTAAAAAGGGGCTAGCTGTGTCTGTGAACATATGGTGGTTTCCAGCTTTGTTTTACGTTACTGCACCTGTAGGTATTCATGGTCAAAGCACTCATCTAACATCTATATGTTGTTTATACATTTCAGTCTGGAGGTAAAGTAGCCAAGGGATGATCACACGTAGATCAGATTTGCCACCAGTGTTTTATGATGTCTTATTTTCAGGCCCTATTAAACCTGACACAATGATAGGTGGAAAGGAGAGAGAAGACTAAATAAATAAAGCAACAGTAAGCTTTGAGAAAGAAAAGCTCTCAGACCAGTTTGCTGTTGCTTTAATTTGTTTCTTTGAACATCTTAGCTGCTAAAAACCTAACCTACATCTGACATCCAAATTACAGCCCTAAAGCTATCCTATGCAGGGCTCTGAAAAGCACTCACTTATCCTCTCTGCCTACTCTTTTTTTCCAGGTTCCTTTAGCTCTGTGGATTAGGCAGCAACCCCAAAAAGGCTATTTGCTCAAGATCTGCAGAGCTCAGTAGCAAGCCAAGATCTCCAGGGTATATTCAGCCATAGCAGATGCTGTGGTGCTGTCAGTGCTCTGGTTTATTGGTAACCCACTGGCTAAAGTGGCCCTCTTCTGACCAAGCTGTGGTCCTTGGCCCATTTCCCAGGATGTTGGCCCAAATGGCAGCTTGCTTCTCTGTGAGATGCCACCTCCTGAATATGTTTGCCCTTGCTCTGAGGGAAAGTATCCAGAGCCAGCTCATGCTGGTAGGAGCTCAGTCCGGGCTTCACTCCATCCTCACATAATTCTGCTCTCATGGACAAGGAGAGGATGTATGGGAACTGGATCCCTCTTCAGTGATACCTTCTGGAATCATAAACTTGTTACTCACTATTTCCCTGTGTATTAGAGCATGTCAGGCTCCTACCTTTCACCTTATTGTTATCATCATCATCATCCTGAAACATTTATAGTCTCAAGCTGCTGAAACTTTGCTTATTAGGATGCCACAAATTCCATTTAGTTGAAACACTGCCCATACTCAGAAAAGCCATCTGAGTGGCAGCGCAGTTCTGTAAGAGGGCAAGATTTAGCACAGGCTTTAAAACAAATAAGCAGGGAAAAATGAAAAAAGTAAGTAAACCCATTTCAACAACAGACATAGAACAAATGACGTGGCAGTATTACTGGCTCGGTAGAGAGTCCAGAGCTGTGGGGCTTTTAGGAGATGTATCTGGAACATGACCTTATTTTTCTATCACATACTTTCTGGGAAAGGGGTGTGAGATCAACAATTCCACATGTTGGGTTTTCTTTGTGACTAGTGGTTATTAGCAATGCCACATAAACTAAAACAGTCCTGGTTTTAAAAACAGCTTTATTTGCTGATGGCCAGGCTGTGCTGAGTACAATTCTGCTGCAGCCTGGGGCTGAGGCCATCATCTTCAGCTTGACTCAAGGACCACGTGGGACCCTGAAAGCTTGTGTTTTCCAGCTGCTGTGGCTTCGGAGATCCTTCTGCAATGCAGCTTCTACCTTTGATTTTTAATGCATCTGGCCCTTCTTGTTTTGAACTGCAGGAGAGAAACCTTCTGAAAATGAAAGTACCATAACTGAGATCTATCAGCAGTTGAGCAAAAGGCTTTCTGCTTAGTAGTTTAAACAACAATCTGAAGGTACAGCTAAAACACCTCTTATCGAAGAGTCAAGTTCAGGTGCAGACCAGTCTTGAAAACCCCCTCTAGTGGCTCTGTGCATCATTTCAAGTTACAGTTCTAGTTTTCACAACCACTTAAAAAATATCTCCACGTAAGTGAATTAATTTACTGTATTTTGCAGCTGAATCTCTTCCCAGGCAGAAAATTATGGAGTTTTAATTTATTTACCTACTTATCAGTGAAAAGAATAATCTGTGTCAGCATAAACAGATGCTTTGTATGCAAAAAACATTTGTAACTGCTACCCATTTTTTTCTCTTCACCGAGGAAGAGAGACATTTGTACATTTGTAATGTCACAGACTCCTTTTTGGTTCAAGCTGTGATTTATGTTTCAGAGTTTAGGTAGAGAAAGCTGCAACATTTTATCACTAGATATAACCCAAATATCTCAAAGCAAGCTCAATTGCTTGATCACCTTTAATGAGCTAAACACCACAGACAGTTTTTCTGGCTTAACTTCATGGGAGTCCATGGAGTTAAGGCAGAATGAAAACTAGATATTCCTCACCTACAGGGGCATGGTATTCAGCAGGTCTAGGTGTGATTTTCTCCATCCACAAGATATTAGCAATGTCATTCACTATGGGGTTTCCAATGATAAATGGTACATGCAAAATGCAGGATAAAGTATGTCAGTAACCAGATGTTAGACAGAGTTTGATGCTGGGAGGTCTTTTTACAGCACCAAAGTTAACTTGCTATAATTTCACACCTACCTATCTTCCCACAAAGAAAAACAGAATTTGTCCTCTGACTTTCTGGTTGTGTCCATGTTACTGCATAAACTGTTTGACCCAGAAGGAGCCATATACTTGGAAGCTGAGAACTGCAGTCCAAATGTATGGACTGCCTCACTGCATCAGACTTGCAGGGTGCTGGATGCAGACTCAAAGCACTGGAGGAAGGGGAATCTTCCAAATACTGTGTAGGGACTTAGACTAAAAACTTCACAGGTGCTGAGGTGCTGAATGTCCTTTTCCAAGACAGCCTCAACTGACCCCAATGTTTCACTGAAAGTCATTGCTACTTTTACCCTAGTGTGCCAAAGCTAGCTTTTGAAAATGAGATGTAAATTCTTAAATCACGTACACAATTCCTATGATTTTATTTGCAGTGGAGGTAAAGAAGTGAACGGAAAAAAGCAAAACCTGGGAGACAAGAAAATTAGCTTCTATTAAAGTCTCATTCTGTTAAAGTTTCATTTTAGCTCCTTCACTATGACCAAGAAGACTGAGGCTTTGTCTCCTTTCCAAAACACTGAAGCAAATACCAACACTCCATGAGACATTCTTTGATTCATTTATGTACTTATTTTTAGAGTGAGAGTAAAAAGCTGTCTTAGCTTTTTTGGCATCTGACAGGCTAATCAAAATTAATATAAGCACAATTAAAATTAACTAATTGGTCTACAACCTGATCTTTAAAGGCATGCCACAGTGGGCAGCCAGGCAGAGCAACACAGTCAGCGTTCCAACAGTGTCAGCCTTAATCAGCATCCAGGCAGCTCAAATCTCTGGAGGGTTTACTAGACACCTTCTCTCATTATCCCTTTCCTAAGGAAAATACCACATTCTCAAATCAATAAGAATATTTGATTGAACTATAAATACACCAAATGGAAAAATCAGCTTCAAAGAGCAGTATCTCCACATCAGTAATAGCTCTCAAGAAAGTCATCTTAGTTTCAGCCAGATTTCTTGGTGTGGTTTGAAATGGCATGTTTTCTTCCTATTTTTGTGTTGCCTGCCCTTCAGACTGATGTGGTATTAATAGCAATGGTTTCTGTCACTTTTTCTACCCGTATTTTGTCTAGGTCTGTGCTTCTTTTGTTTCAAATGGCTGCAAGAAGTAAATGGTATGCTATCCCCACTCTTTCTTCCAGTAATGCATCCATTATTTACTGCCTTAATTTTTAAATCATGGCTTCTTTTTGTTAGCCCTGTTTTAAATCATCAGTGTGAAAAAAATTGCAATTTATGAGGAAGGCCCATGAGTAGAAGCTCTGCAATCTTACTGTGCATTTCTTCTCTTCCTTTTCCTGCCAGTTTTACCTACCAGTGCAAGCTTCCAAGACAGCTGGAGTGAGAATCTAGACCTGTCCTTGGCCCTACATTGTCATGTCCATAATTTTCAGCAGTAATGGTTGTCATAGGAGTGGACCATGAAGAAACTTACACTTCTTCCGTCCTCATCTGATAGCACCATAAACTTACTTAAAGTTTGAAGATTCAAAGAGTTGAAAAAAAAAAAAAAAGAAAAAAGAAAAAAAAGAAAAGAAACAATACATAATACAATAGTAAGAATATGTTGACCTGCTTAGTACATGCCCTGGGAATAAAACCCAATCAGTATTGTTTAAGTGCCACCCCAGTAAATCAGAGACCATAGCTTTATTTTTGGAGAACAGCTGTACAATTAAATGAGAGCCCATTTAGAGCATCAGCTCCCCTCACCTGATACCATTCACTGCTTTGCCCTCTTTCAGGAACATCACAAAGTACATTGAACTGCCCCTCTTTTCCGTAACCCCCATCATTCCTGTGCAAAAAATATGCCAGGATGGAGGAATTCGGTGATCGTCATTTGTCAGTGATGGCATTGGGCACCTAATCTGCCACTGAGTGAGCAGGATCTGAGATACATAAGGTGAGATGCAGCTGAAATTAAGACATCTATACTGATGTTCAATTCAGTTGGCCAGGCACAGAGGTATAAAGCTATAGGATATGCTTAGGCTGCCTGAGTTGTCTTCATGGGGCTGGTAGATGTGGCATGAGACCTATGGGAGACCTCTTTTGCAGTCGCAGACGGAGACCAAGCAGGATATCTCAAATAGTAAGAAATGCTTACTGATGGAGAGCAAAATGGATAGACTTGTCAACACAACATACAGCAGTTCAGCTGAGGCTCAGCTTGGTTGCCTAACATAGGTGTCCAGAGCTATTTGACGTGGTTTTGGTTATTTGAGGCAGCACTAGGGGGCTAACAAATAGTGCTTAAGTTGGCACTTGGACACCTATATCTAGTCAGCTGGATTGAGCTCCTGCTGCCTCCTGAAGAGTGTGCTGAATGCTCCATTAACTGTATTGATTAGATCTTCATGATTTTTTCTTTATCACTTGTTTTTCAAGTCCTCTCTATGTACTCAATAACATTCACATACAAATTGACCTTTTGAACTTCCTCATATTGTTAGAGGAGGTTCATAATTAGACAAAATAACAATTTCTGCTTTTATTTGCCCTGCTTAGTCCATATATTATGCACTGGGAATAAAACTCAATCAGTATTGTCTAAGTGCTGCTGGAGTAAATCAAATAGCATAGCTTTACTTTTAGAAAACAGCTGTACAATTAAATAAGAGACATGCAATTACTTAAAAGTGATATCTTTGTAAAAAGAAGTGATTTAAGGTAAGCCTCACTGTAAATCCATTGTGCTCATTGCCAAGTAGTTCAGACATTACACAAAAGCTTGAAATATAGAAAAGAGTTACCTGCAGGAAATGCTCTTTTAAAACATCCCCACAAGCTCCCGACCCTCATTTATCAAAAGCTTGCAACTGAGCAATTGTAGTAGTAGTGCTCATTGCAGTGAATTACCAGCACACACACACAAAAAGCTGCTAGGCAGTATCAAAAGAAAGGAGAGCAGTCTCCCTATGTCACTTTGGTAGTTTTCCTTAAGAGTTAAATATTGTTAGCACTTTGACCAAAGCAGTCAGTAAGTAAATGAGAACTTGTGGAATATTTCCATTTAAAGAAAAAGAAATATCTAGTATGAAACAAGTTATAGTCTTTGATATAACCTTGTTTCTTTGCAAAGGATCAACAAAGCTCAGTTTCTCTGAATAGGCTGAAACAAATGAGAGCATATGACTCTTTCACTCACAATTTCCAAACCTACTTTTCCAGTATGTTACATTCCCTAAAAGCTCTATCTTGCTGTTTTTCCTCAGGGATATACTCAAAGCAGTTTGTACAGTTTTCCGCTGGCTTTCTCCTCTCTTCTTCCCACACATTCAATTTGTCAAACAATTTCTTAGCCTCTGTATTCATATCCAGTGTCAGGGACCCCTCTTCCATTCTCGCTATTGCTTTCATATTGCTGGCTGCCCCTGTTCCTGGAGTGGTGGCTTTTCTTACTTTTTTCTTACTATTGCAGTATTTGACCTTCATATGGTTCCCTTCAGTTAGCTCCAGTGAAGGCTGAAAAAGACCTGACAGCTTTAAATATGTCTATACTGGTCTTGTGAGCTAAGAGTCACTTGATGGCGGGCACAGACTCCTTCCAATACAGCTCAATTCAGGAGTTGTATCACTAGGATAACATGTGCATGTTGGTTATACTAATCTTCCCACTCAAGCCACAACATTAACATTCAATGTCATA
This sequence comes from Elanus axillaris, assembly GCA_026212715.1. Classification (NCBI taxonomy): domain Eukaryota; kingdom Metazoa; phylum Chordata; class Aves; order Accipitriformes; family Accipitridae; genus Elanus; species Elanus axillaris. The sequence continues at coordinate 41,918,968 of JANZLQ010000029.1, read as the reverse complement.
TTAATTATAATCATGCAAGCAATCATATACACATGCACACACAAATAATATTATAGAGCAGGACCAAAATTCAGGTATAGTCACAAATGTATTTTTCACTGATACATATCCAAGAAACTAAAACTATTTTTTGAAGACAGAAGGAAAGGTGGTGATTCATAGGCCCAGCCCTGAGGTTTTTACTCTATTTTGAAGCAGTACTGCCTTAAATTGAAGGAGACAGTAATTTCCAGCAGGATTCATGAATTACTTTGGATATACTGTAACCACTACAAATACACACTTCTGGAGTAAATCAGATTTGAGAATAGTGTTGAAAATGTTCATAATTTGGCAAAAGTAGGAATGGGAGTTTGTCAAAATGATCTTATTTTTATATTCAACAGACTTTTAGGCCGATTTCAGGATAATGCCATCTAATGGTGTCTAAAATCAGATAAGGAACAGTCCTCAGACAACAGACCAGGCTGCAGATAGAATAGATTCCTGGAGTTTAGGCAAACGTAGGATTCTTCTGTCAGGCTTTTCATTTTCACATAAAGACTGCACATTGCAACAACAAACCACTCCATAGCACCCTTTCCCAGCTTAGCAGTGTGGAGATACAGAAGGCATCTCTAGTTCTTGCATCTGTTTCATACACCTATATGGGACAGGGTGGTAGCAAACCTTCTTATCAGGCAGCGTGCTCTGTACTAACTAAGACTGTCTCAGGCAGTAAAAACCTTCTGTAAGCAATAGAGCTTAGATCTATCCAAGTTGATATATCAAAAGTGAATGGATTTCACTGGAGCTTTGCAACCTTAAAGGTATTATAGTAACAGACAGTTTAGATGCCATAGCCATAATATATGGTTGCTTTGTACCAAACAAGAGGATCGCTACGGTTCAACTTCTAATGATTGGAGTGCGCATTTGTCATTAGAAAGATGCAGAACTCCACCAACTCCCGTTGAAATATGTCGTGTCTCAGCCAAAGGCAAAGAAGTGAGATACAGAATGTCTTTCTCTCATTTTCTCTCATTCATGAAAGCTTAGAGGTGTGTAAGCATGGAAATATTAGTCATCATAGATCCCATTTGATGAATAAAGGCAAGCCAGGGAGCCTCAGGGTATCACTAAGTTTCCCTTAGGGAACCAAAAACCTCCAATGTACATGATATTTGGCACATTAGCTCTTGAAGACAAAACAAAAACCTGTAGCTATGGTAGAGCAGTGACCACATGTTCTGGTGTTATATTAAACTTGCCTATGATTGGACATTTGGGAAAATAAAAGCATGGAAAGGTCCTATAAAAGAATCCAAAAAGGAATCACAGAAAATTCCCCACAGATCTATTTCAGCCATCAAGAGAAGTGATTTTCAGCTCCATCCATTAGAAAGAGTGTTTATAACACTCTTCTTCATAGAGCTGAATACTAATTCAGAACTCAACTATGTGGAAAAAAATAATTATTGAGAGAGTGCCGAAAGGCTTTTATGAAGTTAATGAATTAGCTCAAATTGGAAGAGAAGGTCAATAAATTCAGGGCTTTCTGAAAGCTCACTTACCTTCCTCTGTAAAAATAGTAGAGACCCTCTACTACTCTTTGGGCTATCCGTTTCCTGCAAGCTTCTGACCTGCTGGAGCAGGCAGGAAGAATTTGACATCTCTTAGTTAATGCTTGGAATTTGTACAAGCAGATTTTTACACTTGACATTTTTTCTAAGACTGTTCGTTATCTAAGATCCCCCTACAGCAGGCAGAAGGGCTGGCATCTTTTTTTTAAACATAGCTAGGCACGACTGTTGGTAGAAGGAGAATTCATCCTGATTTACATCACAACTAAGAAAATAAAAT
>JANZLQ010000029.1:41901746-41917026 GCA_026212715.1 Elanus axillaris | reverse complement strand
AATTTGACATCTCTTAGTTAATGCTTGGAATTTGTACAAGCAGATTTTTACACTTGACATTTTTTCTAAGACTGTTCTTTTAAACATAGCTAGGCACGACTGTTGGTAGAAGGAGAATTCATCCTGATTTACATCACAACTAAGAAAATAAAATTGTTGGTACATATACCTTTGCAAAAAAAAACAATAAAAATCCCACACTGCTTCTTTATTGCATAGGAAGCTTCAGTGTGTTCTTGCTTTCTTGTGATTTGAACAGACCCTGCTATATTCCTACATTTCTCAATTTGTAAACAGTAATACTAATAAAAAAAAGTTTAAACATATTTTAGGATATTTTACACTAGGGAGTATGGCTTTGCTTTGAAAAAAATATGGCATGAGTTCTGGTTGCTGTTTCTCAATGATTTCCAGATCAAACACGTTGACTTTATAAATATTGTACAACTCTCCATGCAAACTCTACGTGGAATCTGAGAGCTCACACTAAGATCTTCCTTTCTTGTGTATCTTTGCCAGTGGTAATGATTCAGGAGAACACACTGCATCCTCAACAGTAAGTCTTACCTGAAAAATGCAAAATGGTACAGAAATTCTTCAGCAAGTGGATTCTTAAATGGGTAAGTCATTTCACAGGGCTCTGCACAATAGCTTGGGTGTGGAAACACCTTTCTGTGCTACCACAGTGTTAGGCAGGCATAGCACCATGCTAACATGGTTAAGCTGCATCCAGACTCAAGCTGCCGAAGCCTTCTTTGTCCTGTGTCATGTGAAGGTGTCAAGCATATCCAGTGCACCTGAATTACTATGTTTCTTCTTCCTACGTCCCCATTGCTTTTGAGAGGTAGTTGGAATAGATACCTAAAAAGCATGGGTAATTCTGGAGAAATGCCAAGAAGGAAAAAAAAAAGAAAATCTAGGACTAGTGAAAAGGGAAGGAGTTACTAACACCTTAAAAGCTTGCCTTTACAGTAGGGTTTGTCTTTAAGCAAAGCTTGATAATATATAAGGAGTCAGGCATTTGTCATTATTTTTGAACATGGAAATGAAAAAATCCCACCCAAAAACATAATTACATTTTAAAATCACAGAGGCATCACAAGTGGCATAAAAGAGATCCAGGGCCAAGTACTATGTAGGGTAGATTTTCTCCTAAAGGACCTCACAGCAATGCAGCCAGAAATAATTTGCACCACCTGGCCTGAGAACCAGGATTTACTCCCAGGAGTAGGTGCACTTAGCAGTGTAGATGTAACCTATAGGTTACAAGGTTTTCAGTGAAGTCAAGCACATGTGATTAGAGAGGAACCAGGCGATTTAAAGAAAGCTGTCTAATCCTGAGAACTACATGCTTTTAAGGAGATAGTCCAGTATCTGAGAGAAAAACTACAGTTTGGATAACTACAGTTATCATCACCAGATAAGCCTTTACTGCTTTTACCCATTGTGCTCTGTGTGACATACCTTTTGACAAACAAAGAATGCTTTGCTTCTAAGATATTTTTCCTGTGGCACGTCATTTCCTGCTCTCAGAGGGAAAGGGTTTCTGAATGCTGGTAAAATGAGCTACAACAGTAGTGTAAAAATGTCATGTGATGCCATTCAGATCTGGCTTAACAGATGAAATCTGTCCCTGGTAGGTTAAACTGAAGAGACACTAAAAGGAGTCTAAAGTATAGCTTCTCTTTAACATCAATCTTCAACCTACATATAGTGGACATAGATGAATAGGTTAGAGAGACCATTTGCATTATCTGGCTTGTCTCTATGCACAGCTTGGACCATATATTTTTACACAGCAGTTCTAGAAAGCAGGGATGAACTGAAGAAATTCTTCACAAAGACATGAAAATTGAGTTTAAAGATTGAGAATGGAAGAGAATAAACATGATGAGCAGAACTATTTTTGTCATCTCTGGCATAGAACTGAAGCAGTAAACGAGTCAGCACATAGACATTATCACTTCACTGCAACAGGTGGAAAGAAAGAGCATGGGCTTAATCAATATTAAGGTAGTGAAAAATCTGTTCCTAACCTACCAGCTATTATGAGCAAACTTTTAATTTGAAAGATAATACTATACCTTCAAAGATCATCAGCTAGGAAAAAAACCAAACAAACCAAAAAACCCCAACAAACACCACTACTAAGGTTTGGGGGGTTTTGCATACACGGGAAACTCATCAAATGCATAGAAGTAAGAACAAATTACTGTGGGATGAGCTCAATGGGAATTTGGGGGCCAGTATCTGGAGAAACCAGCTGTTAACCTCACTAAACTTTGACAGTCCTAGAGCTAATTACATTGCCCAGTCTACCTCATCTTTTTATATTGATCATTTTGCATTTCACAAGAGAATTCATACTAATACTGGAAAAAAATCACCATTAAGAACAAACAACCCAAGAACTCGTTCTCACAGTTTCCTTCTTTCTTAGGGGGTTGCAGATAGCTGCTGATGCACATGTTGCATCAGCACATACTGAAGTCTGAGAAACAGAAAATGTTCTCATTCAGTATGCAAGTGATGCGATCGGTCCAATAAAGAACACAGTCTTTATCACACTCGTCATGTTCCCAGGATGTTATCATGACTTACTCAAACTCCCACAAAAGTAAAATTAAACCTGAGGTTGCTTAATCTTTGAGGGGCATTGAAATTTGAGAGGAATAATAAATACAGAAGAGCTGTTCCTAGAGAAGCTTAGGGATTTATGTATGCAACTTCCATTAATATATATTTGATGGGAGTTGAGCAAGTAAATCCCCATGCACTGTGCTGAACATTTGCAACAGGGTGTTGAAACAAATATTTATGTTTGAATATGGTTTTCCCCCTCCAGATGTTAAAAACTACCTGTATTTTCCCATGCCTTTCTAAGGCCAGTAGTGACCCAGGTGCCTTGCATCTCAAAGGGTCCCATCACTCCACTAATGCAATGCTGCCCACTCTGAACTGGAGGACAACAGTCTCTTTGTGTCTGACAGAGAATTTTGATCAAGCTGAATGGGGCAATGCAGACCTTTAATAGTCACCGTGGTGCTGTGATCCTTGTGGAATTAATGGATAACTAAAGTAGACAGAGATGAAACTTCAGACAAATAAAAAGTGCTCAGCTCAGTTTTTCAAGGAATTGCCTTGGCTTACACCTTAGCAGGGCAAAATGTTCAGGAAGTATAAACCAGTGTGACTCTATGGATGTCGAAGGAATGAGACTGGTCCATATTAGTCTCAACAGACCATGAAGAAGGTGTTAGGTAACACTGCTGCATTTTAACCTCTGCTATCTGTGTATAAAGAGGGAAAAAATCAAAAACCAAAATCAGATATCCACATAGACCTTCCCAAAGTTTGAGAGCCCTCTCAGCACAGCTCACATCATCCAGCTCTGCTATTACACACAGAACATAAAATTTGTCTAGTCAGAATGACAGTCTCAATGACTTCAAGGAGATAGGCTTTTGAATTATCTGGGTAAGCCTCTGTACAGGGGCATTAAACTTAAATTTATGGATATGCTGCTTAAAATCTGAATGTAGCAAGCTCATTTTTACAAACAGTGAAGGGGAGAAGATTATTTCTTTGCATAATTAAACAGCCAGTGGTGTCATTAAGCTAACTTACTTCCTTTGCTTGTTTGTGATATGTTGTATATCTTCCCTCTACTTCAGTGCTTGGGTTCTGAAGACAAGCTTCCTATAGTTCATAAAAAAAAGAAATAAAATTAATTTTGTAAGGCCATAAGCATGCATTTCTTCAAACATACAAATGTTTGCAGTTATTTTCTTCATATCAGAATAGGAAAACAGATAACACTGCGCTCCAGTCTATCAATTCAGTTTCTGATAGGAGACGGTACCCCAAGTTTCAGAAGAAGGCAAAACCCATCCCAGACTTAGTAGATGGTTTTTAATATACTTCCAACTTCTGGTGTCCTCTAATCTCTAATAGTGTTTGATTAGCTCAAGTAAAGGAGGAAAAAAAAAGCTAAATGTGTTCCAAAATGTTAGCTTTTACAATTGCATATCACTGTATTTTTATTATCCCTATATACTTGCAATCCTTACTGTGACCTATCTATGTATTTCTGGCCTCTATGCCATGGTGAACCTGTGAGTTCCAGCTTAAATTACAAGCTACATGAAAATATAGGTTCTTTATGCAGTTTTGAATTTGCCATCTCCTTGTGTCATTGAATGTGTCCTTGACATAGGTTTGGGGGAAAAGGAGAATGGAAATGCTCAATCTTTGTCCTTTGCACTGTAATTGCATAAAGAAGCACAAGACTGCAAGCCAGTATAAAAAAAGAACTTCTAAAAATATACTGATTTATGTGAAAATATTAAGATGGAAGGGAGAAAGAATTAGTGAAAATGGCAGTGGACTAGACTGTGAATCAATTCCTCACAAACCTTCCCAGAAAACTAATCCTACTGATATCAGAACAAATAGAGCAACAACTTCTGCCCAAGAAAGGCACAGAAGTCTGGAAGGCTCAAACCAGGCAGAGATGAACAAAATTCCCCTTTAAATTCCACTGTAATTCACCCAGAAGTTCTGTAGTGCGAGGGCTTTATTCAAAGTTGAAAGAGATGTGTTCTTTAGTTTGAACAAAGCTTTCAAAAAAGTGTCTACCAAAGAAATAAGACAGAAAAGTCATTGTTCTTCAGATGAGAGTGAGGAAAGCTAAAGCAAATGGACACACCAACTTCAGTTATTGATCAGGCGTATAAGATCATCTTCCTAACCTGAGATACTGGGAAGAAATTTTGTAATGGGGAAAACACAGCAAGATCCAAGAGAAATGATATTTGCTTTATCTTGAAAAAAAATGAAGTAAATAAACCACATACGTGGAAGCTGACAGAAAGAAAAATGGAAGAGGAAAAGGTCACCTTCAGTGCAAGCCTCTGGAAAGCTCTATCTGAAACTTAATAAATTAAATAGGAAGTTCTAGATAGATTGTTGCCATGGGCCACAACAAGTAGGACCAGATCCTGGCAGGGAGATGTGAATTTTAACTCTAAAACTGAAACTTCCTGGGAGCAAGTGAATAAAGAGCAAATCTTAGCTCTCATTTGGAAAAAAAAGAAAGCATTATGTTCCATCCTCATGGCTGCAGAGTAAAGCTCTGATATGAATAAACCATAGAAGTTTGAAAAAAATATGGTGAAGAAAATAATTGGTTATCTATTATTTTGAGGTTTCCCCATGTTCAAAAACAGCCTCATGATTTGTGACACCTCCCGTGTTTTTCTTGAGTTTGAGATTGGGAGGATCAGCAATGTCACTTTTCCATAGATCCCCTAAACCTCATGGAAGAAGAGTAAGGATGTGAGCCTTTGGTGGCATGAATCACAGTATATGGCAGACACCAAGCTGGTTTTATATGACCTAGCAAAAGAATTGGGAGAAGTTGGTAGCAGCAACCTGTAGGCTGCCAGGATGCAAAGGAAGGTCAGCAAAGTAAATTAAATCACGTGACTCTTCAAATAGGTGCAGCTAGCTTGCAGTTAGGATTTGAACCAGCTCTTTTTAATACTCAGTCAAGGAGTTCATACTTACTACCCAGGTACCTCAGTGTAGATGCACCCTAAAACTGTACAAAAAAGAAACTCCAACATTAGACTTCTGCTTTCCTCTTCCAGGCAAAGTTCTTGTGGCTATTCTTCTTGTCTGCCATTTATATAAAAATAAAATTAATACAAATAATCTAAATTTCAGATGCTACTTTCAGAAAAACAATTTTTTTTGTATTTTGACACCTCCAGAGCTGCATTTAATGTTGCTTCTATAAGCTGTAGAGATGAAAGCAAGAATTTGATGTTTCTCTCTGCTTTCAACCCTTAAGACCTACTGCAGCTCCAAGAAACAAAAATAAGAGTGTTTCTGTTCATTCTTGTCCATTTACCACTGATTTGCTCATTAATGTCCTGACAGATCCAGCTGAGCTTATCTGCTGAAGAAAAAATAGCTGGACAGGTGTCACTGAGGTCATAATTTGCCATTGAGATGACAGAACTGAGATTAATTCTGGCACTGCACATTGAGCTTTTCAGGGATTAATGTTTAAAGCCCCAAACAAAGAAAATAACATCAGGTGAGCAATTGGTTCCATACTGCTGCATTTGTGAACTGAACTCAATTGACTTTGGGAATGGCTGAAAAAGAAAAGAAATTCTGAATACATTTTTTTTTTTTTTTATATCTAGATTTCCCAGGATAGTCCTATACAGGAGAGTTCTTTCAAATCAGCTGTAGTTATATCTGCCATATTTGTATATTTGACATTTCAGTCAAGATTCTCTCCTTGATTACCAGGGGCTGTCATTCATTCTATTTGTCACTGAAAAATTAATTTTCCTCAATATGCAAAAACCTCTTGGAAATAGCCTATGACCTCAGTTTTCGTGTACCAATTCCTCTGACACTAATTAGGAACTATAGGCTGTGTCCCAGAAGATTCACATTAGCCCAGAGAGGACTTCACTTCTGCCAAGTTTGCATGAAAAGTTTTCAGAACAGAGTCCAGAGTCAAAAACCCCAAAATGTCCTGTCAAAGACCATATTAGAGCTCACAACCAAGTGGAAAACAGAGTTCAGGTGTTTTAACTCTTCTATTCCTTTTGCTAAGCCTCACAGTTAAGAGATCACAATGGATCTGGACAATCCCCACAGATACTTTGCATCCTTCTCGTGAATTCAGGTCTGTGCAGCTTTAGAGTGGCTTTGGCAGAGTGCCACAATAATGGACAACTTGAGATCTCTTTCATCTCAGTGGTAAGTGACCAAGGAGAAGATGCTTGGTGAAAGAGTCTCTGTGCGAAGAAAGCTCTACTTCTGTAACATGATTTTCAAAAGCTCTTAACTTCAGTCTAACATTTCCCATTGAAACCAATGGTAACATCTTCAGTGTGTGCAGTCAGGTCAGTGCTAAAGACTTTCCACCGTACTTGTTTTTCATGAAAGATGTCTTTGTCACTTCATTATCACTGTTTATTTGGAAGCCTCTGTGACCCTATTCTATGTTTGCACTGAGCTGTAGCTTTAAATTAAGAAAAAATGTATTCATTTTTTCATAAGAAAGCAATAATCCCTCCTGCATTAGGAGGTATAAAGGAAGAATTGTATAAATTGCAGCTGGCCAAGGTCAGCATTAACTTAAGTACTGGAGCTGATTGTTGGCATCTGCTCTTATCCACAAAACCAGGAGCTGTTTTCAGGTCTTTTGGAGTTCCTGTATAAATCAGTCCTTCCACACTTTAAAAAGAAACAGGCAGGACTACATTCGTAGTGTGTCTTTAAATGCATTTACTCAGCTTGACAATTTCTCTGTTCACATTGCCACTGGTGAAATTTGAGGGCAAGGGAGAAGGGGAGGGGGTATGTATGTGAAAAATGGTGACAAGTTTTATCTGGCCAATTTTTTAATGAAAATTTGTCTCCATTTTGCAATGACCCCAAATTTGACATTTCAGGGAGCTCAGTCCAGATTAAAGCTAAGACAAATGGTCTTTTTCTCCTTCTATGGGTTCATCTGGAGCTGCGCTGGGTAACTCTCCCTTCAGACAGGCAGTTCAGCCAGTGAACCTGTGAGCCTTACATGTCCCTTAGTTGAGCCTCATAAAAATATGAAGAATATAACCAGAAGTCACATATATAAAAGAAGCTTTTAAAGATTAGACACACACTGATTATTTGGCATTTTGGGGTAGGTCTTTAAACACTGGAGTTGTTTGAAAAAAACTGTTTCTATTTTACATATTTTGACAGCATTCTTTCATTCCAAGATAGTTTGAAAAGTGTAAATCACAAAAAATAGAAGCATATTTTTCATTAGAAAGGCATCCTGAAGGACAGCTGCTGGCCAGTTTTTGACAATAATTTTCCATCTCCCACCTTCTTTTTTGATGCCAACACCTCTTACAGCATTCTCTTATTCACATTCCCAAGCATAAATAAGGAGATATATTGCAACCTATACACTTACACAGCTAGATTTCAGCAATGTTAGCAATACTCAAAATTAAAAAGCAAATTCTGATACCTGAATTACTCATTGCTTCTCCTTTTTTTCTTTTTTTCTCAAAGTAGTTTGACATATTAGCATGAAAAAGAAAGATTACAGTATTTTTAAAAATCCCACTAGTAGCATAATTTCCAACATATAGACATATTCTGTGAAAGAAATAGAGTAAAATTCTCTGAAAATTCTTTTTTGTCACATGAAAGATAACACAGCTGTCAAAATTGTGATAATACTGCATTTATTCCTGTAGTTTTGACCTTAGAATAGATTAATTGATATTCTATTTTGTCCTTTTCTGAAGAAAGAAAACTCCTTGCCTTCATTTTTGACAGAAATCTTCCCATAGTTTTGGACTGATAAAGACAAATGCAGAAGAGAAATAGGATTTATTCTAGCTAGACGAACAGATTTGACACCCGTGTCAAACATTATTACAACCTATATGCTTCAAACATAGACTGGAAGTTAAATACTGCACAGACTCAAGCCAAGCATTACAAAAACCAAATGTTTCACAGCCCACATACTTCTTTCTATACGGTCTCAGCGATTCAGTAATGAACAACATGCTGAGACAACATTTGAAGCACTGCAATGATGCGCAAAGTGCACAAAACAAAAATTAATATATTTATAGGCTGAAATTCACTGCAGCCGCAGGAACCTTTCATAATCGAGTTCTGCATGAGGGGAGAGGATGTTTAGAGAAGTGCAACAAATTTACAAGTCAGACTACAGAGCTGCTTGCTCTCTCACCCTCTCCCTCAGCATGCAGCAACCACATTTCCCCATCAGTTTTTTAAAGCCCTGAGATTACTGGATCTTTACAACTATAAGTCCATAGCTTCATGTGCCCTCACCTTACTCCAGCAAGAATTTTAAGGAGGAGACCTTTCTGCTCAATGTGCATGAAGTGCTCGGGTATCTCAGTAGTGCTTTCCAAGCTCTTTTCCCTAGGGAGAGAATAAAAGGGTACAAAGTTTTGGACCAGCTATGTGATACCAGCAAAGGTATTCCCATGCTCGCCCTCCACTGCAAGTTTCTTGTGGTTTCCACTCTCTGGAGCAGTCCTTCCCAAAGAGAGCTGCTCCTTTTGCCACACTGCAAAATGAGGCCTATTTTGGGAGGCTGCCAGGACTGCACAGCTGACGTTTTATCAAGCAGGATTCAGGATGTAACAGGGCCACCACCCCACCAGCCCCCAGAAAAGAGCCCCATCAGCACTGAAAAACAATTACATAGTTCTGCAAAACTTTACGTGCTGCGAGCTGCTAAGCCCACGTTCATCCTAGAGCAGTGCCTGCTGGTGGTCTCTCTCTAGGAGTCCTGATTAAGAGCAACACACGTTTTACTGAAGACCAGGGCCTCAAGTCAATAACCCACATATTAAGGATGGAACATTTGGGGCCCAGCTGAGCAGAGCAAGGTGAATGTTTAAACTTAAGCAGTTTTTCCCCAGTGGATCAGATTTAACAATATGCTTCTCCCTCCTTCTGTCTATGTGTGTGTATGAGGCTCGGTCTTGTGCTCCTAAAGTACAAACACACATATTTGCTTCAATATCCCACCCGCATAAGCAAAGCATCAGTATTGCATGGATGCATTACAAGGATAAACTCAGCAGCATTTAAGAGATTGTCAGGCCCTGGGAATGCAAGCACTGTGAAGGAGGCTGTGTGACATACCAAACAGAGCACTGCTTTTGGACTTCCAGCATCTCAGCTCTATTTCAGCTTTACCACTAAGCCATGTCTCGGTTTCCCCACCTGTAAAAATGTGCATAATCACACTGCCCTCCTCCTAGGACTGCTTTGGTGCAACTCATCATATAGGAAGAATGAGACATTATAAAGAGTTGATGCCCAGCTCCTGCTCCTTTTTTTCCATATTTACACTGAAGAACACAGGAATTCTCTTCAAATTTGTCAAAAGAGTAGATGCTTACAGGTCTGGTGCTGATAAAATATGGCCTGCTAGCTTGGCAAAACCACACGGAACAAGATGAAAAATCTGCTCATTTAGTTTCCTGAGAACAAACACACAAAATTAATGTCACACATTTCAATAACAATCAGCGTCTGTGTAGTTCAAAGAAAAACTTCTGGTCCAAGGAGACAACAGGTTTTATTAAACAAATTACAAATAGCAATCCCCAGCCAAGACAAAGGAGCGCTGATCAGAACAAAACACGCAAAGAAGAAAGAAAGGAGCTCAGATTTAACCTGCAGAATACTAAAATTATTTCTGGCCGGCTTGCGTGTTGGGGAATTAAGCCGAAATCCTTTCTGCCTGAACGGCTCGGCACACTGAGGAGTATGTGCGATGAGATCCCCCATCAGCTCTGCAGCGGCAGCTCCAGGGCAGCCATGCCCGCCTGTCCTGGGAAGGAGTGGGCAGCACACCACAACAGCAGCAGCAGACCCTTGGCTTCCCACAGTCCTCCTCTTCACTCCCCAAAACTGCCCTGGTCCCATTTTTATGGGATACTTCTTAGTCTTCAATAAAATCTAAGGTTTCCTGTCCAATTTATCATTTTTTGTGTTACCAGTACTGGAGAAATAAAAGGTCAGATTATCTGCAGACAGGTGACTAACAGCAGGAGAAGCTGCCCCGCATGGGGCCTTGGCTGCAGACAGAAGAAACCAGTTGGGAATGAGGTCATCAGAGGGGAAACTTGCTAAATCTCCTATCTTGCTAAATCCCTCATCTTGCTAAATCTTCCATCAAGTGTGCTTCATCTAACCACTGCCTGGTCCTCTGTGCTAGACTGGAAAGGGCGGTTCCTTGAAGGAGCTGGAGTGAATGGGAGATAGGAGGCACAGGATCTGCCTGCAATGGCATGGGAAAATGCTGGGTGGGAGTGGGAGAGAGCCTGCCCAGCTACAGCATCCTGGGCTATTTAAACCTGCTAAGTTGTCCCATCCCTGTACTGATTCCTACCTGAATCAGTAACACTTGAAAACACACCAAAAAAAAGGACTTAGGGAGTATCTTTGGCCCAAATATCTCCATCAGCTCCTCCCTGCTCCCGAGGAACATGGACAAAAATAATTTTCAAGCTGAGTCTTTGCTGACATATGCTTTTACAGGTCTGAACACTCAGCAGCACCCCAAACCAAAGAGAGGCAAAAGGGTAGCTATAATTCTGTTCTGCCACACTCCACTGCAAATCTGATGTAGAGCCATTTGTCTAGTTCAGCTTAAATAATGGACACTTTTTTTTTTTTTTACATTAAAATATAACAACCTCTCTTTTGAATAGCGTGGAGCATTCATTAGGGCAGTCTGGCCTTCAGGTGTTTGGTCTGCTACCTTGTCCAACCCTGATCCATCAAGACCAGATGCGAATGGTATTTGGGAGCTCAGCTCCCCCAGTGTAGTGGATCCATATTTACGATGTGTTGTATCCTGTCTGACACCTGAGCAGGAGCCTGTCCACACACTGCCTCAGCTCCTGTCACAGCATGCTACATCCTGAGTGGGTAAGTAGATAGTAACAGAATATAGGTAATAAAGTCGCCATAGCACCCACTTCTGGTTTTAAAGGCAAGAGAAAAATTTCCACTTCTTTGCAGGGAAAATGTGGGGAGCAAGACAGGGTGCTAATGAGCCAGAATGGAATAATTTAATCCCTGGCATATTTAGAAAAATGTTACTTTTTAAATACAACATGATTTCACTATCTCTCAGCCTCTGCCTGCAAACTAAATTCTTCTCTTGTGGTAATACAGGTATGCCATTTTTCCTCCCTTTTCCTAACAGGCTTGAAGTCTTATGAAAATCTAGCCCACCATTTTGATGAAATACATTCAGAAGGAATCTCTTTCTGTTTCCTAACACTGAGCAACAGAGCCTCTAAAATGCTTATAGAGAGCACATTTTCCTGGGGCTGCAGAGAATGAGTCACGCTAGATATATGCCAGATCAAATACAGCAAATAATCAGCGAGCTGGCACACTGGCTGGCCTGAGAAAAGAGCATTTTGCTTGTCGGTCCCGCTGTACCTACCTACAGCAATAATTTTCAGGGTGTTATTCAGCAAGAGGGTAGACTATCCCACGCTATCTTCCTGCTTCAAAGTCATACAAATTAGCGCGAAATAGATAGCTGTACATTGTGAGAAGGCCATTCTGGGCTTGCTCCCACACAGCACTGAGCACTCTGGCTCAAGGCCATCCTGTGGCTTAAGCACCAATTGTCCCATGGGCCTCGGTGGCTACCGATGGGAGTCAATGCCTCTGAATGTCGGGCCTCAAGGACTCATCTTTTAAATACCATTTTAAAAGGCATTTAGGCACCTAACTATGTTCTCCAGATTTAATTACTGCATAAATCACATCTGTGCAATAACCCCAGAGTGCTGGGATCAGAAGGAAGGTCCCTCAGCTCCAAAACAGAGAGAAGTCTTTTACTTCTGTGGTTTGCTTGCGATTGCTGGGAGTGGTGAGCCATGAACTCTCATAAGCGGTTTTCACTTGGTGCCCAGCTCTGCCATCCACACATAACAGGTCACACTGAGGTTTAGGGAAGCAACCTAATGTCTCTGCCCCAATGTCCCCATCTGCAAAAGGGGATTGTTCCAAGGTTCTACCATGCCTTCTGCCAGAGAAGATCCATTAAAAGTGTGTGTGGTTCTGACTGCAGAAAGTGATGATGAAGAGCAAAACCACACAGCAGTTTGGACCAAGTGTTTTTCTCTGTTTCTGTACTTGTAACAGAATTAATTTTTGTATTTTATTTTGCCAGCTCTGGATATCCCAAACCTGCTGGTCACTATTGGCTGAACACTGCTCAGGGAGAAGAGGATAAAGTGTGAATGAAGCTGTGTGTGCTTTGTCTTCAGCAACTGAAGGAGCAATTTAACCCAAAAAAGATCTACACCAAGCGGTGAAGCCCATTTTCCCAACCTTCTCTATCAGCTGTGCTAAAGCATCGTAATTTTCACTGTGGTCAATAGTTATTGAACTTTCATGTGTTTTGCTTCATACTTATCATCTGAAATAGGGAAAGAATATAAATATACAAATAATTTTGTTCTAATTAAGAAAAATCCACAAATAATTACTTTTATCTTTAAGTATCTGCATTAAAGTTACCTCAAGGTCAGTTGCAAAGGTGTAGTAATTATTAGCTTAACTATGAACATCTCTCAGCAAGCTAATTAGCTGGGCAACAAATAAAACCCATTTATGCCTGAGGTCTAGAGGGGCTAAACCAGAAGATTACTTTAATGTTTCAGGTTAAATTTTCAAGGTGGGAGAAATTCTGCCTCTGGGAATCATGAGCTATTTTCTCACTCAAAATGAAATAAGAAAAGGCAAAAAGACATCAAATGAAAATGATGAAAATTGGCCCACACCCTAACTCTAGGCACTGCTAAAAGATGAACATATAACCTTCCCCTTTCGGTGATGGTGTCTAGCAGGCTGGAGCCTGCATTTTCCATCTAGAGGCCCCACCGCAAAACCTGTCATGTCAGTGTTTGAATGGACAGACCATCACTGGATGGGACAAATTCTCCAGGTTTCTTATCCTTGCACCTTCACTGGTGCCATACTGAGCCCTGTGACTCCCTCTGGAGCAGAGGACACAGTACTCTACAGGATGAGACCGCTGGTGATTCATCTGTAACCATCATCAGGGATTAGATGGACTGGGCTATGGTGAAGAGCAGCCTTTGGAGTTTGTGGGCTGCTTTGCCCTGGGTGGGAAGGCCATCTCCTATGTCACGTGTAAAAGAGACCACTAGGAAGTCTTCGGAGCAGCTGAGCCCTCGGGACAGTGAGGGGCAGAAATGCACACACTTCCAGGTCCCACCTCACCCTCCTCAGCAGTGGTGCCTGGGTCTGAGGAGCAGGCAAAGCCATATCACAGCTGCTCTTCCACTCCAGGACCCTAAATGCCACACACTGGCATACTCTATCTATCTGGCCCCTTCAACCATGTCCTGCATGAGGGGTCACAGCTGCAGTGCAGCAAGACAGAGTAACTGTGACCTGCCTTCCCCATTGCCATGGGGCCAGTGAAACAGCCCACGATCCACACACAGCCTGCAGGCCCAGTGCACCCTTGTCTTACTCACTGGAAAATAAGGTATGAGGAGATTTTGCTCACTGTTTCTGGAAGAACCCTATTGTGATCACAGGCATAGCCTTGGAAAAAGAAAAGAGGCATAAGGTTTTATAATGCAAAACCCTGTATGTTACCCCTCCTGCTAGAGGAAATTCAGCTGCTTATCCACAGCTCTTGTATTCTCATTTTGTTAAAATGATGAGAGCTCATATTATTTAATTCTTGTTTTACATACACCACATGCCTCAGCAGCCCGGAAAGACTCTGTCTCACAGCCCGCAGCAGCCAGCCTTGCAGGGCAGTTGCAGTCCTGCAACAGCAAGGGACACCGCAAGGCAAGCCTGGGCCGTGTAGCTTCATCCATCACTATCGCAGGCACCATGTCACAGTCATTCGTCTCAGAAAGGTATCCAGCACCATCTCTCAAAACCTGATGTAACAGCTGCTGCTCTGTACACACTCAGTGGAAGGCTGACAGAAAACTCTCTCATGTTTATCCAGGGCAAAACTCTTTCCAAGGCTGCTGCTCTACTTGTGGTGCTATATAAAATAACAGCTTCATACAAAAATAAACAGGTTTGCAAACTGTTCCAGGGCACTAACATCATACTGGTGTAACATACATGGGATCTGACACAAAGCAACTTTTTAGCAAACATTCACACTATTCATCCTCATGCCTTCCCTTGATACAAATGCATTTTAATGGAAAAAGCTAAACTTATTTTCTTCTTTTTCACAACTCAAAATAACTTAGTTAACAAAATGAACCTCCAATGAAAAGCTAAACCATCAAAATATTTAATTAAAATACCGCAAGAAATCACTTCCTTACCAGCTGTTACTGATGGAACTGAGTCAAAAACTACAACTGGGTTTAAGGAAAGAACCTGGTAATTTTATAAAACAACACATGCACTAAGATATCAGGACCTAATGCAGCATAAATTGAAGGAACCAGAGAGTACTCCTCCCATTCTCCTCCCCAGTGTTGAATGAGGACAGACACAAGTTTTTGGGGCCAAAGAATGAGAAAGAGAGGGGATTTGAACAGCAGCAGCCCCCTCACCTCCTGCTGTCCTGACCCCCTCATGCCCGCTCCCAGCACTGTGCTGAAGCTGCCTCCCAGCACAGCTCCTGCCAGGTACCAGTTGCCAAAGCTGCACTGGGAGAATA
>JANZLQ010000029.1:41889547-41901736 GCA_026212715.1 Elanus axillaris | reverse complement strand
GGGGGAGGTTAGCTGTCCTTTCCGTTGCAGATGCTGTAGTCCATGTTGAGACAAGATACCAGGTTTGTTAAGGGAAGGTTCCCCTCCCTTTGAGGCTCTGACCATGTATCAGGGTATATCAGGACTTGGAAAGCCATTAGTTCACCATGGTAAGATACTCACCCTGAGGATGCTCCATCAGAGTGATCGAAGCAAAGTAATAGACAAATGCCCACACTAAAAATTAAGATGCAGGAGAGAGTCTGTGCACAGACCAAATCTCTGGTCTGTTTTAATCTTGACGTTGGGCTTTCTTTTCAAAACAGTCCTGTAATCTGATCACCATGCTGAGCCTCACAGCCTCTTTGGCCTGATTATAGCCCATTCAAATTGAAAAGACTGACTGAGGACTCTGGATATTCAGCTCCACTTGCAGCATGATAATGCTTTATCCACAGAGATCAGCTGTCCCCTGTTTCCAAGTATCTGTTGCACAATTACAATGGTATTCAAACAGGTCTATGCAAGACTATAGTTGTTATGAGTTTATACATTTTTTTAACTGAGGCAGGATTAGCCCCTTAGTTCTCGAAGTGTCAAAACACATATATGATCAGATACAACAAACGTCCAGATACATTTCTGAATAAAACTTAGGCTATTAGTTCATCACATAGTGCTCCCTTGAGGATGCAGTCCTTATAAATAAAGTTTATAAATAAAACAATTAAGCTCAGTTTTAACCAAACATGAAAATATAAGAAAGAAAATGGTGTGGCTTCCTCTATACAGCCTTTATTGGCAGCATGTGTGTATTTTTCCCATATTGCTTTGAAAGAGAAACAATGTACAACTTAAACGGAAGGAAAGATTACTTTTTAATTGGATTTGTGGCATGCAAGGGAGACTCTGCATCACAAGAATAACAAGTTTGGGGAGCATAATTTACATCTGAAATGCTTCAGCATCCTTCATGATCTAACACTGGTGACCAAATCAAACTATATGAAAAGATAAATTGCATGCAGCTTACAAAGTTTATGCCCCCAACTGGCTGTTTGGATTTCTTCTGAGCTATGTGTGTTTTAGCAATACCATCTGGACATTGCCAAACTGGTTCTGAATAGCAGAATACATAGCCATAAAGTAGAGACTTACAAATAGTAACTTGCCTCCTGTCCAAGGCTGTATGTCAGGGCTCCCTTGTTTGCTGCATGCTTGTTTCAGAGTGTATTGTGTAAGAATTGGCCAGACTGGCATCTGTGCATCCAGCAAAAAAGGGGTTAGTAGGTTAGGTGTGGAAACCAGAGGTGGGAGAGGTGTGGCTTAGGGGAGTAGGAATACTGACCCTTGGGTTTTGCTTTGGGAATGGAGAGAAGAGTTGTGGGCAGAGTTATCTGAGAGCTGGGAGGAGGAGGAGAGAGTGCAGAAGCCCAACATCACCCAGATTTCTCACACATCTGGTGCCTCTCAGTCACATGCATATTTTTATAGGTGGCAGATAAGGCAACAACACTTGCCCATCCCTAAAATCCCAGAGGATTAGCAGTATAAGAGGAATTTAATCTACTGACAGGTCTAAGCAACACTTCAGTCTATGCCATTTGGGGGTTTCTTAATGCTATTGGCAGCCCAGCAGCAGCAAGAGGCCCCCAGTGAGCTTCCCAGCTGGGAAAGGTCTCTGATACACAGGGGGAATTAACTTTAGCGCCAAAGACCTTGCAAGCTGATAGACAAAAGGGTCATGCAGCAGAGCAGTGCCTGGCACAAAACCATTTTCTTCAGCTCTAGAATGGTACCTACTTGACTCCCCACTTCTCTCTCATAAATAGTCATACCCATGTTTGAGCAGGAGCTCTCTTCAATATCAATAACCTGAAAAATGCTAGTGTCCACCATTCACACAGGCTTAGGAAGAGAATAGTTAGAAGCATTAAATCTGAATCATTTTCTTTATCCAGAGATAAAGGATAGTGTTAAAGCTTTTAGGCTTAAAATTAGTCTAAATATCTTTGATGTCTCTGTGACATCTGCCTTCTATTTCATAAGCCTTTGGTATGCATGCAGATAGACTAGCAATTTTACATATATGCATATATATATAAACATACATATATACACATACAAGCACACACTAAAAGCTCCTTTGTCTTTCAGAGAAGAAAAACAAAGCTCACTTTGACTACAACAGTGTCTAACATGCAAGAAAAAGCACCTGACTACCATGTCTAGCACTGCTTACCTGGTCTCAAAATCAAAATCAGTGAGGAAATGCTTTATTGCCATTACCAGCCATTGAGTCACAAAAGCTGAATCTACACAGCCTGGCACTCCTTCCCATGATAGTCCGAAGTGGGAGCAAGTTGCTACTAAGCAGAACTCACTGTTCTCAAGGGTCCTGTGGGCTCATTTCACCCTCTTGACCAGAGCTCCTCCTGCAGTCTTGGACTACTTTGCCTCTTACTGTGTGACAGTATACTGAGGAACCACAGGGTAAAGATTGTAAGACATCTGTTGAGTAGATTCAAAAATTATCCTAATCTGCAGGTGAATGAGGGGAATACTGCTTGGGTCATATCTCAATCTCATTTTTTTCTGTTGGGCTTGATCTATAGGACTCAATGGAAACAGGAAATGTACAGCAAAGTAATTTGAAGTTTCCTACAAAGTGATGGGGGGAAAGGAGAAGCGTTAAGTTTCTTTCTCCTGACTTAAGGTCTGAACCTGTCATAACTGAAGTTAATAACTATTCCACTTATTTCAGGAGCAGAAACATCCTCTTGCATTTAAATCACTAAAAACTTGCAATGCCTCAATTATCAAGTATAGTCCCACCGTGTAGACGATTCTAGCGGCGTAACAGACTCTATCAAGTGGACAGAAGTGTAATGTATTCTGTTCCGACGCATAAGTGACTCCCCACCACCAGAGAGGCATAACATTTAATGGAGAAAGAAACTCAAAGCATCAAAAAAACCCAATTGCCTCTTTCAATACTTAACAGTAGGGAGACAATAAAAAGGATGAAAAAGCAAGCTCCTTAGCCAAGATTTTAATAAATATTGCACAAAAATAATTAGAAATTCCAAGCACTTGTAGAAGAAATAAAATTGTTCTCCCTTGATTAAACATGCATTACATGCTGGAGGTGTCTGAGGGGTCTTCCTGTTACAGCACTGGAATTCAATGTTTGATCTTCCCACTTGAGTTTAAACTCACATGCTGGCACTTCCTTGCCTTTTCAGTTTATAAATGTGTCTCTTGTTCTCCCTTTTAACGAAAAGGTCACTGTTCTTCACATAAGTAATGTCATTAAGAACTCAAACCTCATTTTTTCAGCTTGTGTAGCTGATCTACTGAAAGGCACAACCTGCATTTACCTCACTTCCACTTTTTGAACATCAGTAAAAATGTATGAATGCAGATAATCACAGAAAATGAGGAACAATATCTAGTAGTCTGTCTCCAGGATTGTTCCCTACAGTATATTTTCCAACATTTTTTTCTGTTCATTTTATTTTATACATTTAATAAGCTAACTGTTCCTTCCTGTCCTAGGGGACACTGTTTTGCAGTGCAAGATGTTCGTGTTATGAGGGTCTTTCTGTTTAACTTATCCCATTACTCCTAGGTATATATTCTAATATCAGCCTATCTGACTACCTTTTCATCCTACAGCTTGCTTCTTCCTGTTTATGTCAATACAATAAACTAATCTTGCACAGATCAGAGGAATGAAGTTGTTATTAGTTTCCCCATCTGTCTACCTATCCCATTCAGGGGGTGTTATTTAATGTCGTGTTCAGTACCAGCTTATTCTCATGATAAAAATGTGGCTGATTGTTTAAATATATGAAGACAATACTGCTTACAAAATCAATGTCAGTTTAATGTATTGTGTGCTTTCTGGTTAGCAGGTGTGTCCTCTCTTTAAAAAGTAAGACTTTTTCCTCCAGTCATGAAATTAAGAAGTTTTGCACCAATAAGTAATACTCACATTGAGCAAGGATTTTGAAGTAGGGAGGGCTGCTTCAGTTAAGCTTTATAGCTCTCTGTTCAGCTCAGATTTGTTGTCAAAAGCCAAGACTGAATACAACATTTTTAGTTTTGATCCAATGACCTTTTGGATCATAGGTCCCATGGAGAGTTTGAAACGGGATTACAGTTTAGAGTGCAGTTTGGGGTTAATTGTTGTTAGGTACACCTTTAGCCCATGGTTAATCCAAGGCCCCCAAAACCTGTTCATAATGTTCCCTTTATGGTTATGCTGATGTTCCCTTTCATCAGCAGAGCCAGATTGGGACTTGGGGTATAAACTAGATTGAGCTATGCCATATTCCAGCTGCTTCACACATCCTTAACTCATGTTTTATGTGAGTTTAGATGATTCTGAGGGCATTATTTTAGCAACGGCCAGTTGCCTGTTGATAGCATGACCATATCTGAGTGAAAAATTGTCTTCACCTGGGAAATATCTCTGGATGTTTCTGTTTAGTTCAGCAAATAGCATCAAAATGTACAGGAGCTGAATTTCTGTTCACTTCAGTAATGTGATATTCTACTGCTTACAGTCTCCCTGGATGGCTTGTAGTCAACTGTCCAATCCAATAAACCAATGATATGGGCATAAAAATGAAGCAGAGTCAGATAACCACAAATGAGAGAGCTCTGCCAAGGAGACTGATAAAGTACTGTGCAGGACCTTAACAGTACAAAACAGAGAGGAAAAAGAGAAATTAAATAGGCTGGGATGTAGGAATTTTCCTAATCAATACCTCTACATCATTTCCCTTCTCTGATAGCACTACTTGCTTCTTTTCAGTTCCTCCAGGCCTAGCAAGATCTGCTGGACTATGAGCAAGATACTCTTCTGTGAGAGTTAATGGTACTAATCCCATCGTCCAGTTCATCTGAAATTACACCCATTGCTTGAAGCACTCAAGAGCAGACTTGCAGGGCAGAACCATGTCATCATACAAGAGGTTGAAATTTTTCATGACACTCAGTAAAATATTTCCCTCTCATTGTTTGTGTTGGCCCCACCTACGTTTCCTTGTGCTGCCATCTGTAATTCCTATTTTGCAGAAGTGCAGGAAGTGCTGACCAGTGCCCAAGCTTTCCACAATCCTCTGCCTGAACAGAAAGTGCTTCTAGCACAGGTACCACCACCCAGATCAGCATGCACAAAGGCCGACAGGCATGTACAGAGAAGGGTTACTGCCCTCATCAGAGAATGGGAAGAATAAGAAAAAATTTAAAGGTAATGAATAAGAAAAATTAGCTCTCATATTTTTTTCTTATCACAAGTTCTGCATCTGAGATCTCCTGAGATACCACTGCTGTGTGCTGATGATAAATATCATGCAGATGAACTATGGCAATGGAATGTTTGGTTTGGGTTTTTTTTTCCAATCAAATTATTTGCCTGGGCTGAAAAGAAATATGTTACTTTCTGACAAAAACTCATTAGCACAAATCAGTGAGATTTGATAAACTGGCACCGAAATGGGTATTGTTTGACAAAGTAGCAGTCTGAAAACAGGCAACTATGGCACAAACACAAAAACCCCACCTCTTTTTGAAACAAGAAATGCCATGTTTCTGTGAGCAGTGTCACCTAGTCTGATTTCAGCTGGTATAAATCACAGTCATGCTACTGACAGCAAATGAAACGAATCTCAGTTACTTCATTTGTACAGGACCATCCCTCTACTTTGACTTGTGTTGGACTAGTTGTAGTGAAAAGGCTAGCATTGATTTACTTTGAATTTTAATATAGCCTGAGAGCTGGCTTTAAAGATCAGCTAGAACACAGTTGTCCTGATTGGAATCTGTATTCTCACACACAAATTCACAGGTGTGATTAGACATATACCTGTATCCCTCCCCTCCACACACAGATAGACATTATATTTATTGTGCATGTGTACCCATGCCACATTCACCTGACAATTAGAACTGCAGCAGAACTAAACACAGTGACAAGCTGTGCTGTAGAAATTTTTATGAGGAGTCTCTGCATAACGAGAAGCTGCTTTAGGATCCACGTTTCTGCCCAAACTGTAGTTGTGGTTAGACATCTCTTCAGAAGCACGGAGAGTTGAACATTGAGTTTAAACTGGCCACATTATATAACTGAAGTTTCCATTAGATTTAGAGACCAGCCTTTATCACCTATAGCTCGCTCCATCCACTCTAGCTTCCACATAAATGACTTTCTAGCAAAGCACTATGCTACAATCAAAATGTATCTCTTCACAAAGGGAAATAGCAAATTAGAACAGTAAAATGCTTCACTTAGTGCTGGCCTAGCCTTTTTTCTTCTCTCTTAGTAGGTCTTTCCAACTTGACTCCGGCTGATCAGGGTTTAAACAAAAGTAAAGGAAAACCATACATTTCTATGCAGCCTCTGCTGCAAACCTATCTAATCTACAAAGACGTAATAAAGTTAGAGTTTTGTCTTAACATGAAGCCTGTTGCTTTTAAGTCAAATTCATCAGAAGGGCTTTGAGTGAAAGTAGAAATTGATGTCAAGTTTAACAGTTTTTCAAAGCCTTAGAGACTTTAGATTTGGAAAGTTCAGAGATCAGCCATATGAGAAAGCAGGGAAGAAGCTCATGTTCTCCTACCAACACAGTACTTCTGTGTGCCCCATTCTCACCTTCCATAGTGCAAAGATGTGCTGCTCCAGGAGACTCAGTGGAAGGACTCTGTCAGCATAAAACACTCTTATACAGTCAAATATGCCATCATTTTCATGATCATTCATCATTACAGATAAGAAACCCTGGCAAATGTGGGGAGACCTGAAGCAAGACACATGGCCATCAAAATACATCAACCTCACAACTCCTCCAGGTGCCTCAAGTCTTCAGTGGATCAGAAGCATTGTACCTTGCTATACACTGTTAGCAAGTGATGTGGTAACACAGTAACACATTTCATCAACAGAGGTGCTAATTTTGTTCATTTTTTGGTGTTGTTCTATACACATTTAGTCAAATAAGGACCAGAATACATGAATAGTGTTCAGTTCCCCTAGAAGTAACCTAAACTACACATTAATGCATATTTTTCTTTTGCAAATAGATGATGTTGACAGTGAATTGAGTGCTGTATAAAAGCTGTATAAAGATGAGCCTACTTTGAAGAACTTGCTCTCCAAGGACTCAAGAGGTAAAGAGATGAAAGGGATAACAGCAAGCAAACAAGAAACCACTGTGGCCTAAAGCTTGCAACTAACCAGGTACTGATAATACAAACTGTTAGAAACACAATAGACTTGCTGAGACCGGAAGGTGACATATTTTGTACTCATGCAAGGACACAGCATTTCATACCAATTTCAATTCACCTGTCTTTGACATGACATATCATCAAGGTCAAGGGCTTCACGGGAATCAAAAAGGGCCAAGTTTTTATGCAAGTATCAAGAATGTCCAGAACTATAGCAGCAAACCCAAACAAAAAGAAAAAAAGGAGAATAGGAAGACCTGCAAACCTTCCTGCCTCCAAGCATAAATGATTTTTCCACCCATGGAAGCTGGGAGAAAATTTCTAAAAGGATAATTTTCAAATTGCCACTAGCTGTGAAACTTCTTGTTCCTTCTTTGAAGCAGCTGGTGCTGTCTGCTGCCAGCTGCAGAAGAGTGGTCTTCATCAACCTTGGGTCTGACCTGCTCTGGTGATTCTCCTTGTCCTACATATTCCAAAGTGGAAAAAAAAAATTCATCTGTCACACAAGAAACCTCAGACAAATATGTTTTAAAAGACAAGGTTATCCTTTTCTCCTTCCTCAGTGAAGGCTTGGAAATAGAGCTGCTTATATCAGGGATTTTCAAACATCCCAAATGTTTAGAAAGTAATGTATGACACTGAGAAGTCTGATAAAAAAAAAAAGTTCTATTCATCTTGTAGCATAACACGACAACAAGGGGATATTTAATAAAAAATGTGAGTCCAATGAACAGAATTTGAAATTGCCTTAAAATCTCATCTCCACTTCAACGATTAATCAATTTCAGCAGGCACTTATTGCTTAATACACAGCACATCAATAGAGATTATTGCTGAAACAACAATTCCTCTTAGTCAATCCTAGCAGTGGCTGAAATTTTCCAGATAAAAACAAATTATTCACACTGATGGGTCAGTGATTGTCTGTAGAGAAGGACAGGTAACAGAATCTTTTCAAAAGACAAATGCAATGCACAATTTGGACCGCTAAATGTGTCAAATGTGTTTTCCTTTTTCAACTTACAAAACACCAATGCAGCAGTTTCTAAATGCACTGTGACTTGCTAATTCTCCTGAAATAGAGGATAATTATATTAACAAGTGACAGAACAGATATTATTTTCCTAGCAATGAGAAATGTGGCTCTAAAGCTCATATATACACTTCTGAAATCTCTAGCTGCAATCCTTGCCTCATTACCCACAGCTACTTTCTGTACAGGAGTATTTTATTCTGAATATGCATTTTAAGCTCCAGATCCTCCTAATTTGGTGGAAATTGGGATAGTTCCTCTGATTTCAATAGAACTACACCAACCTGCATCACCTATAGATCCAGCCAGAAAAACAAAAAGAGAGATGAGACATAACCACTGTTTTAAGCATTCAGAACAAAGTTTAAACACTTAATGTTAGAAAAAAAAAAGAAGCCAGAGGGAAGGATCTGGACACCAAACTGATTTTTCTCAGTCAGGGCTTTGTTCTTACAGTGGTAAGTGGATAGCCCCAGATCTGTACATACCCATCTGCCCCAGCTCTTCCTAGAAGGAGCAGTTTGCAGGAGGATGCCAGGGTCCTGCAGATGTGGAGGTCGGTCTTATACACCCAGTCTGGGAATAAAGTGGATGAGTCAGAGTGCAGATGGCAACTGAGCAAATCGGAAGAAACTTCATTATGGAAAATGTCAGCAGCAATTTTGGTCCACACCACAAAAATTAGGCTCTTGGCAAATGTTTGCTGAGACAAATTTCTTTCCATTTATTCTCATCACTGTCTTTTTCTACCTTCTCTACTAAACAGTGATTCTTCTCTGCAGCTTTCACAATATCTGTTCCTGGCATCTCACATGCTACCTGCATCGTAACAGAAATCTTGCCATGACAGTCCTTGAAGGTTTTATTAATCCTGCAGCTGTTTACTAAAAGAAACACTTTTAAGTGCCATAAATGTTGCCTATGCTCTTCAGAAAGTGAGATAGCGATCCCTTACTGTATATATAAGGAAAATCCTTTTCATTTAAGAAAAGCAGTAAATGCCATCTCCTTGTTAACAGAAGCAGATGCTTGAAGAGAATTTTTTTTATGAGTGTCCCTAGCTGTGGGTTTCTTAGTCTGTGAAGAATGGGAGAGGTCACAGGCATGTGTAAATGGAGTTAGTGCAGCCTCCTGACAGGTATGAGGAATTTGGTTTCCTTGATTTAGTTTGCTCCTTCTGTGGATGCCCTCTAAAACCCAGGCTTCTCTGTAGTATAATTACTATTTTTAACTGTCAATATTGTTACTGAAAAGAATGAGTTTTAAAGGATGCCATGCTGATAAATGTCTGTGGCATCTTCATCAAGGGTCATTAGTTTGTGCAATGTCCATGGTAAGTATTGCCCCCACAGTCAATGCTTATTGCAGAGTCCCCATAACACAACATAGAGATAATAAAAAGCAAACCCAAAGGTTTTCATGTGACTGGTATGAAAATCCCCCCCTCCCACAGAATTCACTCACAGATGGATTTGCAAGGCCCTGTTTCAGGCCTGATTAAAGCAGGTGCTTACCTTTGAGCACAGGAGAGTGTCCATTGTCTGCCTTACAATACCAAAAAGGTAATTAATGTCTGAAGAAGATAGAGAACAAGGGCTCCTGAGAGGGCCAAGCAGCTGCAAGGGAGGAGGCTATGAGCTTGGATCATGTGCCAAAACACATCACATCTACCATCATTCAGGTCTGTAAAGGATCCACGAGCAGTTCCCAGGACTGTAGTACCATAGGGGACAAATCTCCCAGTCACTACACCCAACTGACTATGTGTATCATCCACATCATACAGTATGTATCTTATACACAAAGACGTACTCAAACACACGTTTATAATATCCAAAACACTGTTTCTGGGAAATAATCACACTTCTACTCCATCCCACCTCTGTCCCTTAAAACCTTTCAACAACAGCTCAAGTGAAGATCCTGGGAAATGGCTTACTGAAGAAGACCCCACACAACTGACCAATGCAGAACCCACCTGGTCCCAAATCAGGGAACCTTGTCTTGAGTGAAGGTCAAGATAAGACTCTGCAAATGCAGTGGTCCCCTTGGCAAGTAACGGGAAACACAGGTGCAACTCCAAGCATCGCTGCCAAAAGGCTCTGGATTTCCAGGGGAATATGACCCAAAGGCACCAAACAACAGCAGTGCCTGCTCAAGTTTAATCATGCCAGCAAGCAGAGTGGGGAGTGACACATTCACTTGTAAGCCTCCCTGCAACTTGTTCAGAGAGTGATATATTGCACCGAGCACCCATCTGACTCCCCCCTCCCAGCACAACAGTGACTGATATTCCTGGATTACTTTCTCCTGACACACTTTATGTTGAATAACATTAGGTACGCTCATGGTTCATAATACCCAGTGCTGTAGCTGTTCCTGAAACTCTTGCTTTGAAGTAAAGCAGTAGGAAACCAGCAGGAACATTTTGTCCCAGGAGGATGAGGGTTTACTTTGCCTTTTCTTTTATTCAAATCCTTTCCTGCAGCTCAGAGGAACTATACGAATGGAAAAGAATAACGAGCAGGTACATATTCTGTTGAAATCACTGATAACATCTCCTAACAGTAGACCTGTATTAACCTTTTCTTTTCAGACACAGGGGTTGTACTGGGTCTAACTAAGATGGAGTTAATTTTCTTCAAAGAAGCTCATATGGTGCTGTGGTTTAGATTTGTGACCAAAACAATGACAATAAAACACCTATGTTTTATCTCCTGCTGAACAGTGTTTGCACAGTATCAGGGCCTTCACTGTTTCTTACTCTATTCCCTGCCCCCCCCAAATGAATAGACTGGGGATGCACAATAGGCTGGGAGGTGAAAAAAACAGGTAGCAGACCCAAAGTAGCTGAAGAGATATTTCATGCCATATGTATGTCATGCTCAGCAATAAAAACAGAGACAAAGGGGTTAGGGAGGTTACACATCTCTTGCTCAGGAACTGGCTGGGCATCACGTTACCTGTGGGAAGAGGGGAGTGATTGCCTTTGCAGCACATGCTTTGTTTTGCTTTCTTTCTTCTTCCATTTCTCCTCTGCTTATTAAGTTGTTCTTTTTATCTTGACCCACAAGTTTTCTCACTTTTCCTCTTCCTTTTCTCTTCCCCTTTCCCACTGGAGTTGGGTTTGGGGCGAGTGAGTGAGCAGCTGTGTGGTGCTTAGTTGCCTATCACAGTTAACCCACAACAAGGTTTATAATGAAAAACTTTTTGCTTCATAGCACACAGCCTTCTGTCACTAGATAACGCATGTGACCAGTGGGCCATGCTGTCACTGGCCCTTAGCAGTTGTGCAAATGAATGTGGAAAGCATATAGCAGCAACCACCTTCTCTCCAGGTGGGTACCATGCCACAGCCGATGCTTTCCCTAATTGCAGCTGCAAGACAGAGGGGGAGGCTGACCGCCAGGCTCCAGGCCTTCTGCTGCGTACAGCCAAAGAAAGCCCCAGGTGCATGGTTTCAGGCTCAGAGCAGCTGAGTTTTCTTGCCCAGAGCTGAGGAAGGCTGAGAGGAATGCTACACTGCTGGAAGCCCAGTTGGTGACTTTTCTAATTTTGTTACCAGTGTACCAGTCTGCAGTACTTTCCCTCAAGCTCCAGCTCCCGGCATCCTGTGATTACATGAGAATTACTTTTTTTTTCTATTAAAAAGAGAAAGTTTCTAGAACTTTGGGTCAGGCAGAAAAGGTGGAAAATGCAAAGCTCAAAAAAACACAAAGGCAACCAAGATCAGCCTCTCATTTCTTAATTGCATGTTAAGATGTGTGGTTATTCATACGTTAAAAACCACAGAAGTTCCTGAAAACAGTCACACAGGAATGAAGGCTCCTTCACCCAAAAAGATGGTGGGATCAATAGCCCAACTGAAGTGCATCTACACCAATGCATGCAGCATGGGCAACAAACAGGAGGAGTTGGAAGCTGTTGTACAACTGGAAAAC
>JANZLQ010000029.1:41836096-41862991 GCA_026212715.1 Elanus axillaris | reverse complement strand
TGTCCAGCGAAGAGGGGGGGGAGTGATAGAACGGCTTTGGTGGGCACCTGGCGTCCAGCCATGGTCAACCCACCACAGAGGGAGATGGAGAAAATGTGGATTTCATTAGAGAGGAAGAGGTAAAAGCATGCACGATTCCTGCATTAGGATACCCGGTAAGAAGGGGGAAAGACACAAGCCTAGGCTACTGGAAGGAAACATCCAGGGTATATTTGCATGTGCCCACACTGATGAGATCAGCTTACAGTGGATCTATTAAAATGTGCAGTGTCTCACTGTAATGTGTCCTGTACCAGTCCCTTCCTTCTTACAGAGGTGCCTGGCTCAGAAAGCAGGCAGAGGAATGTATGTTAGTATGTCTGTGTGTATAAAGAGATTTCGGATGTAAGATGAAGGTAGTGCCCAGCCTTAATAACTCTACATGGAGGTAATTCATTCGACCTTAATTACCTTTTTCCTCACCTGGAAACCTCCTTTCATGTCATCTTTGTCAGACCATTCTTTTCTGCAGTCTTTGCCACATCGTGCTGTGCTCGTTTGAAATGTTCTACTTGAGAAGGGAATTGCTGGTTGTACATAGAAGGTAAAAATACAGATATAAGAATCCTGACCCCATGACCACAGTCATTCAACAGGAATCACATGGCATAACTGGCATAAAGGAGGCAACACCAGGGTCTTTATGTCTGGTATGCTTGCTTAGATACAAAGTGGGGGAAAAAAAACAAACATGGAGGTACTGCACAATGGTGTGAGCAGCTTTTAAGTTTGAACCTTGTGGCTATCAAAAAGCTGATTGCTGAGAGAAGATGGCAAACAGGAGGGATAGGCACAGCAAATAGGCAGACGCAGCTGGCAGATAAAATCTTGCAGAAAATTTAGCCATAAGTTGGTCCCTTTTCTTGCAAACACAGACCTACCTGGAATGAGAAAAGTGGTCATACTGCCTGACAGATGAGCATGCAGTATCAAAGTGAAGGAGGAAGAAGAATGCAAACATTTTCTGGGAGAAACACAAGAGATTTAATAAGCCTTAGTGTGGCTGTTTAACACCGGGTTGAGGCCTCTGCAGGAATAAGTCAGATCTGTGCAAACTGAGTTATGTTAACTGAACACCTACTCCAGTACTGTCAACTATTTTATCTTTATGTAACTTTACTCTGAGTCCAAAATACCAACTGTCTGCACACAAGACATCTGCATTGTAGCCTGAACAAAGGTGGGAATGGAACAGGGGAAAGAAGCAACCTTCTGGTATAGAAGGCAACACTGCAAAAAGTGGACAAAGCCGAGAGGTCAAATCATTGTTCTTAGAAGGAACCCATGGGTTCATTCTGTGTTTTTCCCAGTATACATAGCTCAGAGCACTCACGATAGCATATTCTGTCACTAGTCCAACTTGTTTTTTTCAAGTTTGGGGACTAGATATTTATCACTCAGATAAGCTTAACCACAAATTTGTGTTGGCTTCAGTGGAACAATCTCTGATTTGTGTCATCTTAAGTAAGACTAAGAGCAAAATCTTGTTTTTTAATGCCTCAAGTGAAGCAAGGCAAAGCTAAGCCCCATAGCTGAGATTCGCACTTCCAGGTGCTTGTGCGGTTTTGGATTGTCATGCTCTGTTGAAAGCAGCAAGTTTGCTTTGAAAGGTGAGCCAAAAAAGGGAAAGCAGAGAAAAGTCTTGACAAGTTTGGATGCACTGGCCTCTGCTCTCCCAAACTAGTGTTATTTAACACCTCAAAAGCTCACCTAAAAGCAAGACACATTGTGCAAAAAGGCAGAGTACTGAAGAAGGTGTGATTTGCTGTACGTAATTTTGAACTGAATTAGCCTCTCAGATTTCCCCCCACCCCAGTAATGGTTGTATCTGTGCTTAGCAGGGGTGGATGGAGAGCTCCCTTTCTGCCATGTTTGTAACTCAAGCTGGTGTTGCAACAAACCGGTGTGGCCCGTGCAAATGGCTGACCATTTTCACGCACGGCACTGCCTGCAGAGCCCTGTGAGCCAGGCAGAAATTCAGCAATCAATTTTCATATGCCATTTGCAGCACAGCCCCTTTGGGATATAAGGCAACAGCATTCAGCTAAGGAAACGCAAATACCTGGGGTGAAATAGCTTCACAGAACTCTAGCAAGGTACCGAGGTTTTGAGGACTGAAAATATGACCTTTTTGTCTTGTACCATTTTGGGAAATCAATACTTGCGTGCTTGTTCTGTTCTCAAAATAAATATTGCACAGCTGTTTTTATTTTTTTTTTCTTTTTTTTTTTTTTAACCCATGCCTAATCTCCCATACTCACAAGCAGCTCTGCAGTAAGTAGCTGTAAGGCCGGGGAGCACACAAGACAGGAACCTCAACGGTTACAGACTCCTGGGTTGAATATCCACACCGTGTTTTCAGGCTAACTTCATCACCTCACAGTAAGTGTGTGTGATTGCAGGTGTCTTTGTTCCCTCTCTCCCAATAACTTTTGTACTATTTAGCCTATGTCAAATAAATTAATCAGATTTAACTAATTCTGCTGTACACACAATAACTTATGTAGAGCACATTGGAGAGATGAGAGTGTCCTTCCCTCCATTCCTGTCTTTCTCAGAAAGATCAGATAAAAGCCTTGATTTCCAGTCCCCTCTAACTTGTTGGGTCTCTGTGGTGGAGGTTGTTGTGCGATGCATGGCTGCTGAGTGCCTGCATCCCTCCTACACAGAGCAGAGTGCACAGCACAGGAGAGCTAAAGCTCAGTCCTCCATTTCACTCTGCTCTCTAAAAAAAACCTGTGCCCACTACATAAATAATGAACTCTTCAGAATAAGGAGATTTTTCTTTATGCAGGTTTGGACAGTGCCTAATAGCACACTGAAGTCCTGACCACCTCAGAAGACCTACGTGCTTCTATAATATAAATAAATAATCATAAAAAATGAGTTGTCAGAGAAAGAGGTCATGGATCAGCAGAGTAAATCAAACTTTAACAGCCCATCAGGGCCAGACTGCCTAGCAACAAAACAATTCATCATTAAGAAGTTTATGCACCTTATTATAAATTTAGATTTAAAAGAAATGTTGAAATCCTTGGGTCAAATTTTGCTCTGTTACTTTGGTGCAAACCAAGAGCAATTTATTGAAGTCAGTAAATTGAAGGAAGAAAAAAATAATTACCTCCATATATTGTGAAAAATATTATTTTATGCTTTAAGTCTAGGGAGTATGTACTCCTGTTTTAAATATTTACTACTATATAAATATGGTTATTTTCTCCAACAAATTATTGATTTGGATTTCTTTTTTATTTACGCTTCCTGTGCCACAGTCATTTCAAACATATGTAAAGGAAAAGGCTTGGATCTCAAGTGGTCTGAATGATTGTATCAGAAACCTAAAACCAAACCAACAGTCCAGATTAAAACTGTTCAGACTTCAGGTTTTGCTTGGATTAGTGTTCGTAAACTGATTCTGAAAAGTCTATTTGCATAATAGAATATGTGATAATATATTCAGGAAGTGTCTTAACTTTCCCAAATCCCTTTTCCTTCACACATATATTTATTTATTTTTCTTCTCTCATACACATTAAAAGATCCATCTCATTTGCACTGCATATCACACCAATTTGACTTCTGGCCTTGGGTCTGCCTTGGTCCATGTAGGCATCTCTCATCTTCTATGCAATCTTAGTGAAGTAGCAGAGTTGATAAGCACATGACACCATAGGACTGTCCTGGTGGGAGGGACACTACTGAATTTTGTCAGACATTGGGATAGGCTGCCCAGGGAAGTGGTTGAGTCACCATCCCTGGAGGTATTAAAAAAACACGTAAAGGCGCTCCAAGACACAGTCTAGTGGGCATGGATGATGGTTGGACTCGATGATCTTGAAGGTCTTTTCCAACCAAAATGATCCTATGATTATATGATTAAAACCACCATATCCTTCAGTCTTTTTTCCTTTTTCCACTATCACAGGCTGATTTATAAAGCATCCACCTCTTCCTTAATAGGACTTTGTAGGTGGTTCTTGCAGATCTGAGAAACAGGGATGTTTAATAACTTTCACATCCCAACCCTGTCTGTTATAGCTTTAGGCATTGTTGCATCTTGGCTGACAGTTTCAGGTGTGATACTCATCTATTTCTGTAGATTTTTCAGGAGGGTTTAATATCAAGTTTTTACTATACCATCTGAATAATTTTCTGTAGGTTATGACTTTGTCATCTGGCAGTGCTTAACTGCCCTGTTTCCCCCTCCCTCCTCCTCTGCAAAAGCAACAATAAAATAAAATGGACTTGTCAAATACTAATGGTTTTGACAGTACTAGCTCAGCTCACAAGCTTGAGATGGCCAGTTTCATCTTGTCTTTGATTATGTCATACAGGCCAGTTTGATCAGAATATAAATAGTTTTTGTCTTTCTGATTCTAATTCCAAAGACCTGGTAAATTTTTGAGTAATGACAGAAACTAGATATCTGATTAGACTGATAGATTTTAAAACATGAAGCTGTTCCATATTCTGATAGGTTGGGTGATTTTAGTGCTTTGATTGTTAGATTTTTAATTGTAAACAGAAGGTCCTCTGCATAGATTAATAATTTGTGGGTGTCTGGCTTGTCCTTTTATTTGCTTTTTGCATCCAGTAGTGTTTGCTAATGTTTCTAGTTATACGACAAGTAACTGCATCTCTCTGTATACTGTTAGCGGCAGGGGTTTTACTATCACAGATCATGACAGATGGGCATGTGTACAAAGCTTTGATTAACACCCTAGATTTATTTTAAAAACCCTATATTTATTGAGCCTGTAGCACAGATAGTGGATAGGGGTTTTTTCCTAATACTGTGTCATTGAGACTCACCAGAAGTCTGTATTACAGATGGCCTGTAATGGTATATAAACTAAGACATTTAAAAGCATCTGAATTACTTAGGACCTTTAAGCTGTTGAGGTTTACTGAAACTTTCTGAAACTGAGCATTCTACCTGCTTGAAAATCTGTTAAGAATAACCAAAAATTTCTGTGAGTTTTCAAAAATATTCAAAACAGAGAACTGCAGATCACTCAAATTAAGCAGCCAGAAACAAAAAGTAGACAAAACAGAAAGACATAGGCACTTGGATGCCAACTTATCTGGTGTTTGGGTATTTATCTCTGGAAAGCTTGATGAAACTCTAAAGCACCAAGATGTTTCCTGGGACTTATGTTTCACCAAGACAGAAAATCAGTACCTTCTTCTACCTTGCACAGTGTTCTGATAGCACAGAAAGTCTTAGTACCTGTTCACACCCTCCCCATGAATCTGTAGCACTCTTTGCCAAAACCCCCTGGGGCCTCCTACCTCCCCCCTTGATCTCAGTATGAAATCCAGTAACTTCAGCCACTTCCACTGAAAAATGTAACCAGAATAAAGAAAGGAGAAGGAGAACTAGGAGATGGTCATCAATTTTTAGTATGATAGCCTAAAGTGCTTATTTAGACAAATCCTTTTTTGAATCACATCTTCATCCTGAAGGCATTCAAACCTCTATCTCCTCCCTCTTGCAAGTGTGCCCAATCATTAGGTTTTCCAATACCTGTGAAGGAAAGAGGGAAAAGACATCCTAACCCGCACTGATGGGAAGATGGGCAAAGAAAGGGGTAGAGAATGGGGAAAAGAGTGTGGATCATTGCAGAGAGCACACAAAGAGGAAGCTTCTTTTCCCGATCTTTGCTCTCCCTACTACTCTGGTATTTTGCTTTGAAATGCCATTAAATAAATAAATGCAGCATGCTATTTTTTCTTTAATCCTTCTCTTCCTGACCACCCAGCTCAACTCTGAAATGAACAAGGGGGAGGGAAAGCTGCTACAGGACTACCAGTATAGAAGTCCTTTTCAGAGGTGGTAAAATCCATGTCAATATAAACCAAAATGCATAGGAAAGGAAGGAGATAAGCAAAATAATTTGAGGTTATTTCAAAGCAGAGGGTAAGGTGTGGGATTGTTAAATCTATACCACTGAGCTTGTTTTGGAAAAATGAATAGAATTAGTGCCAATGATCCTTTTCTCTTAAGGGGTAATATCTGTGGTTGATTTATCCCTAAATATTTACGGCAGCCAGAACCACCCCATATATCTCTTTGTGCTGCTAAAGCAGGTCATCACATGTGAAAGTTTTGAATCAGAATACTTGGAAATTTGGCTTTCATTAGAAAGGGGGAAGAAAAAAAATATCCCTATGTTTCAGCATGTTAAAGGGGACTCCCTTTTTGAACTTCATGGTTTAGGACCAAATCAAACTCTTTTACAGATTTATACTCACATAAATATAATCAAACAAAATGGAGTTATCTTTTCCATCAGATTACATGGTGAACTTCTGTTAAAAGTTATTCATGACCTTTATTGAGTCAGGTATAATCATGACTCTGCTGGTTTGACCCTATATAATGCTTATCTTTCCTCAGCAGGTATAACCCTTAGACAATAGTTACACATACAGGTAATCAGAAAGAAAGATATCTGGCCAGAGGGATGTCTGGACAGAAATGCAACTTCAATCTTCTGGCCAGATATCTTTAGGGCCTCACAAATGGCACCAGAAATCAATGTGTGGCCAACTGATTCAAGCCCCGAATCATTCTAGTCAAGAGAACCCAAAGAACTCTCTCTAAAGCAGATACCTGCTGACAAGCCAGGTGATGCCATTGGTGGCATCAGTCAACAGGAGGAATGCTTGTTTCTAAATATAGGCATCTAGTGCCATCAGGATACGCCACCTGCCCTCCAGCTGTTCTCCCAAAGGGTACAGCTCTTCTTTAAATCTTTTGCCATAGCTGCCAGTCCTCTACAGCACTGACAGATCTATATTAGCAGAATACCCTGTGACCTCACAAATGAGAGACATGACCGGGTTTAAGAAGCTGCAGCTCACTCTACATCTCCACTGCCTGCAACGGAAGCTCAAGCACTGGCAGCACATGTAGACTCCTGCACATCGACATCTACATTTAGGTGCTCTTGACTACATGTCTGGAAGTCTGCTTTATACCCCCAGAATAGGGATAACCTTAGACTCTATGTGGCAGAAGTACTGTGTAGAGATTGTTTCACTAGGTACCAGAAGTAGCATGCTTTGGTTTGCTTGGAGTTTGCCCTGACCTAAGCAGCTCAACTTAGAAACGATAACTGTTATCATGACTGGAATTTATAGCTATTAAGTGTTTTGCTGCTTTGTGTGACAGGTATCTCTGTATGGCCACTTTTTCTTGCCTTAGAAGGCTAAGTCCCCTGATTCCAGGCCTCTGCTTTGATTTCATGATGTGCTGCCCTGTATTGTTTTATTAAATTTGATTAGTGAGCCAAAGTGGTAGCTAAGAGGAGACTTTCAAGGGAGATACACCAATCTGACCAGTGAAGTCAGTGTTGGAGTTCATGGTTTACATCACCATGCACCACTCACTGGTCCTTTTCTATTTTCTTTTCAGACTACTTTAGCTCTCTGCAACCTGGTTTATATCCCCTTTACAGATCCCTGATTCCATCTTCCTTGAGATCATTTCCTCTCATCTCCTCTGCTATTCTATTTTCACTGCTTGCATTTCTTTCCCATGGTGCTCCTTTTCTTCAGCAAATCTGAAGGGAAGCAGAAGCTGTGAAGCACATTAGCTTTGGCTCATTTAAGTTTTTTCACCTCTGCTCCTTACCCTCCTACGGATGCTGCTCTGTGCCAAGGGAATGGGAAGGAGAAGAGTAGGAGGAAAAGCTATTAGCATACACTGAAGCACAGCTGTATTAACATGCTCCAAAGCACTGTATTATTTTGGCTGAGCAGACTGGAGCCAAGATGAATGTGGTGTTGTACGGCATGGACATTCGCTAACCTTGTCTAACTTCTGAAAAAGCCTGATTCTATTTGATTTCCACAGCAGCTGTTGTTGTGTAACCTGTAGAATTATTCAAGCTCAGACAGAGATACCGAAGCAGAGTAACATCATGAGCCATCCTATTTCTTTACAAAGTAAGGTGGGCTCACAGTGAGTTGAAATCCAGCTCCTGCAGAAAACAAGATATTTTCAAATTTATTGGATAATCTCCTTCTCCTTGGACACCCTGAAGCTGAAAGGTCATGAAAACCTATAAAGGGGTTGAAGATTTCTGCATAATGCAATGGAAAATAGAGGGTTCGTCCAAAACCAGTCTGCAGGGAAAGCTCAAAAATCCCTTTTTAGGCTTCATTGTGTAATATTCTTTGTCTAGAGAAGAAATATAATAACTAAGGGAGAATACAAGTCATTAAGTGCATGGTTCAGATACCTACACAGAAGTGTCCAGCGCCACTTTAGACACCACTGGCCTTGGGTACTGCTACAGAAAAATACCATTTCGGATGCAACTCATGGCTTATCTGTGTGTCCTATGCAGATTTCTATAATTATTTTAGGTAACAGTAATACACACTTTGGTTGAAATAGACCTCAGGAGGTAATCTACACCAATGCCATGCTCAAATACTGGATAACTTCAAAAGTCACATTTTAGGAACAATAAAGAAGATAAAAGACTCTGAAAGCTAGAAAAATGTCTCACTTTTCTGCATTTGGGCAAAACTCATTATTATCTTTTTAAAAAAAAGTAAGTCTAAAGATGGTTTGATCTAAACTTAGTTTGGGATCTCAGTATGGTTGAGGTGTAGTGTTGCTTTCTTCAAAGATCAAGCCAGGTAAAGAAGTTTTTGTACTGTTCCCCGCAATGCACTTTATCCTGAACCCAGGGAGGATAGTTTAATTACCAGTGTCTTCAGTCTTCACAGAAAATGCCAGCAAAAACACAACATGGTGCCAGTAGTAAAGAATTATGTCCCATTAAAATGGGACAGAGACCTTTAATTGAGTACTGAACAGATCTCAGGTGGTCATAATTTCAGGTTACTTTCTATTATGACTATAATTCACTCTCCTTAGTAGGATTTCAATGACTTGTAATTGGCATGGCTGTTATGGACTGTATCATGCTAAAACTTTATATAAATACCTTATTGTCACATATCTGGAAGATCACCAGTCCTATGCTGGCATAATACAAGCTCATATTCAATTCTTTAAAGCCTCCAAGTTTTCTTATGCCCTGAGTGTACGCAAATCAAATGCAGATACAGAAGAGCTTTATTAATGCTAGACCACAGATGACCATTTGCCAGATATCAGAGACAAAGCTATAGTAATCCTGTTTATACAGAATAGTAAATTACCCCAAAACTGGAGTTCAGTGGTCCATTAAAATAAGAATGACATTATGTGCATGTATTTGTTTATATGTTAATGCTGAATTTTTTTTCTTGAGTTGGTGATTAATCCTTTGATAATCTAATATTAATTTTTTACCTCCACCTGGTATGAAAAATTTTGATGTATTAACATCTTTTGATGTGAAAGATGAAAATGCAATTATTTGTTTAGGACAGGAAATTAACATTTTGAGAAAGAGGGATAATGCACAAACAACTGCTTTTCAAATGTTTAATTTCAGTGATTTCCCTATTGGCAAGTATTTAAAACATACACAGTAGGTCAGTAGAAAATTAAAGAATCTTTTTCTCTTCTGTTAAGCTATTTCTATTTCCTTTTTTGTGGCCAGAATGAAAAGCAGAGGGTAAAAGAGGTTTGCCTGTTGCTTTTATTCCTGGTCTGCCAGAGGGATAGAGAAATAGACATTACATGGGAGAATCACAACTCATTCTTGTAATTCTTCACAGATACATACAATCTAGCATGGGAGCAGCTAAAAGAAAAATGATCTCTGAAAATAACCTTAAATGTATACGTATTTGGGTGGGTGTGTTTTACCACCTTAACCTTTTGGAGAGTTCATGTTTAGGTGAGTCTTTTATTTCTATATCAAGAGGCTCAAGCAAATGCTGAATAACATCAGAACACTAAAAAAAAAATTGGTTAATTCCATATTCCTGAAGCCATCTATAACCTCTGGTCCAGGAAAATAAATACAGCTGAAAATACTCTTATGTATTTTTGCTGGTAGTTCAGACCATGGGCATACTAAAAAAGTTATAATCATCACATATATTCTATTAAAAAAATATCAGTAAGATCACAGCTGTCAATTGCAACCTTAAATATCCCAGCAGCTCCTGAGCTGCCTGGTCCTGAAAGACTAAGGGTCAACTCTTTTTCTAATTCGTTCAGTCTTAAAAATCCCCAGTGCTTCAAAGAAGCAGGATCTGTCTCTGTACACATGGGCCCTGTACTTGTTTAGCTATCTGCTTCTGCTACCTGTCTGTCTTATTATGTCCACCCAAGAGAAAGGACTGGACTTTTTTTGTCCTGAGAAAACACCTGGTAGTCCCTGCTGAGTCTGAACCAGCATGTTTCTGAACCTGCTCATCACGTTTTAGATCCACCCTGCTTTTTTTGAAGTTAGCCCTTCTTTGAGCATGGGGTTGGTGTAGATGACCTCCTGAGGTCTCTTGCAACCAAAATTGTTCTACAATTTGCTGATTTTTCAGGGGCAGTTGCATTTATGTCACAAAGTATATCCTTTTGCCAGCTGATGGGAAACTTTTGAAGTTTTACGGAAAACAAGCCAAAAGTATGATAGCATAGACATCTGTCTCGTGTATTTTCATACTATGATAGATTTAGATTCCTTTAGAATGTAAACAATTCAGATCTCCTATAATACAACAGTTTTGGGGGGATAATTATTACAACCATAGTTTTTATACCTTTAAATTACCCAAACATACTCTCAGTCTGAAGTAGGACCATAATTCTCTCAGGATTTTGCTGCCTTGCCACAAATGTTTCTCTATTCTAAGAGCTTTATCTCAAAGATGACCATTAAAACCTCTCTGATGCTTATGTCATGCTTTGGCTGCCTAATACACAAGTGTCTGGAGGTATTCCTTATGTGATAAGGTACCTTATATACCTATCTACTTCTGAGAGAGATGAAACTGAGCCTGCAGACTATGGCAGCTGGAGGCCAGGTAACCTATGGCCTCCAGAACAGCGCTCCACACTTATGTCTATGCAACCAACTCTCTTCCTTTGTGTGGGGCTGAGTTCCAGATTAGGACATTTAAATGGAAGTGTCTGTATGTAGCTGCCTACATATGGACTAAGTGTCCAGTCTCCCTGTCTAATCAATGCAGAGCTAAGCTGAAAGTCAACTCCCTAAATATAGGCAGCTGGTGCCATTTCTAACACTCAAGAATAGCCAAGACCTACAGGACGGATGGGCAGATATGTCACAGGGTCTGCGTACACCAGTGGCCTCTGACCAGGCAAAATGCCTTACCTTATCTCAAATGATGGGTAATTTCTATTTTTAGGGAAGTGAATTAAGCCATTAGTTATTCCAGTCAGTGGTGCCTCTGGAGTGACTTGGTTCACCTTAATGAAGCACACATTGATGGGTCAGCTGGATACCTGTGGAACTCCACCAGCCAGACTCCCTGCATATCTACTGACCATAGCAAAAGTTCAGACAGCATACACGTTAGCTAAATTACACCTTTCAGATACTCAAATGTCTGTGTCTTAATGTACATTGTATCCCATACTTAGTGTAATTTCTCCAAGTGAGACAGTGTCTATCATCTTATCAAAGCTAGTATAACAGCTGCCCTTAAAGCAGTGGTATCAATGAACATCCTAATGTTATTTATAAGAATCGTAATGATATTTATAAGACAAGCATCCTGGTTTAACCAAAGCCAGCAACTAAGCACCACGCAGCCACCCACCCACTTTCCCCCCCACTCAGTGGGATGAGGTAGAGAATCAGGAAAAAAAAGTATTGAGATACAAACAGTTTAACAGAACAGAAAGGAAGAAACTAATAATGATAATAATAACAGTACTAAAATGACGACGATGACAACAACAACAACAACAATAATAATAATAATAATAATAACAATAATAATAATAATAATAATAGTGATAATAATAATGGGAATTGAATATACAAGTGATGCACAATACAATTGCTCACCACTTGCCAACCGATGTCCAAGTTCCCAAGCAGCGATCACCCCAGGACAACTCCCCCCAGTTTATACACTGGGCATGACGTCCCACGGTATGGAATACCTCGTTGGCCAGTTTGGGTCAGCTGCCCTGGCTGTGTCCTGTGCCAACTTCTTGTGCTCCTCCAGCCTTCTTGCTGGCAGGGCATGAGAAGCTGAAAAGTCTTTGACTTTAGTTTAAACTCTACTTAGCAACAACTGAAAACATCAGTGTGTCATCAACATTCTTGTACTGGGCCCAAAACATAACACTACCAGGTACTAGGAAGGCAATTACCTGTCTCCCAGCTGAAACCAGGACAAGTTAAAGAATATATTGTAATTTCAGCTTGCTCCAGAACCCTCTTAAGCCTGTGAAGGTCCTGTGAACTTCAGTTCAAGAATCAAGAGCTACAAAGTCATTTTTCTGAGCAGTCTGTATATGGGTATGACAAGACATAATTAAGCTGCAATTAAGGCATAATAAGTGTGGGAGGGAGCAAGAGTCCTGCCTAAACTCTTGTGTGAGCTTAGTCCTTTATAAGCAGATCTGTAAAAGCATCACAACTCTTCTGACCCGAGTAGATAAGAAAACAGAGGAAGCTGGTTCTTCAGGTATTTATCTCTCTCATCTGCTTAACGTTAATCCCAGCCTTTAGTCTAACCTTGATTTAGTCACTGTTACCAAACTTGTCTAGAAATAACAAAAATAACTGTAAGTCACTGACCAGCACTGATTTTATTTTGGCAATTTATTAAAAATAATATAACA
Organism: Elanus axillaris; assembly: GCA_026212715.1. Classification (NCBI taxonomy): domain Eukaryota; kingdom Metazoa; phylum Chordata; class Aves; order Accipitriformes; family Accipitridae; genus Elanus; species Elanus axillaris. The sequence continues at coordinate 41,850,219 of JANZLQ010000029.1, read as the reverse complement.
AATAAACCTCTTCCTGCTCTCTTTATTTAACCTTATGCTTAAGATGAGTTTCAGTTTTAGTATAATTGATGGTCATGCATAAAATAAAAGTAGAAATGATTGGTACAAGCATCTTAAAATTCATTTTGCATTTCTATACCATAAATAATATGATTCATTTTCATTTGCTTGTCTAAGGAGTCCCTAAAGCTAGACCATCCCTAAAGCTGACTAAAAAATCTAACTAACACAAGCTCTTCTCATAGAAGTCCCAGAAGTGGTAACCAGACCCAAGACAAAAAAATAACTTTCACTCATATAATTCAAACCTACATTTTATATTAGTGGTCTACACAGAATGAAAGGATAGTTACATCTCCATTATTTTCTCAACTTTAATCCTAACCCTAACACTGGTAAAGCTGACTGTTAAAGGTGACAGTGTTGAAAGTTGACTGTCAGACCCTGAAACATAAGGGTATAACAATATTCTAAGCCTCATGTAAAAGCAGAACTGGTTTTTTTTTCCTTCTATGTAGAGTCCACCATACAAATGTTAAACATTTTTATGCTCATTTGTTTTATACTAACGACAGCCCTAATTCTAACCCTGTTCACTGCTTACTTTCCAGCCATACCATCAAGTTGGAGAAACAATAGTGAGCCACTTGGCTCATATACTTATTTCTGTAGTCTAGAAACTGTAACACAAAAATTGCATCTCTTCCTCATTTTTTGGTCCCTAATACCAATCTTAACCTCCCTGCTATATTTCCATGTTCCTCAGTCATTGATAAGAATTGGAAATTATTTTATTTTTTTATTTTATTTTGAAGCTCTGAAGTCAGTACAATAGTGATCTAGTGTCACAGTTTAAAAATTAACACTAACCTTGCTATAGCTATTTTGCAATCACCAGGCATAACTTGAAAGAAAAATATAATTATAAAGAAGTTGTTCTTACGAAAGCACTGTCTGCAATATGCAACCATAATTATAGCACTTATCTCCCTCATTCCCATAACTCTAACCCTAACCCTACTGTGCTTCTCAGTCACAGGTAAAAGTAACCAAAAATAAGCCATTATCTCAAAAAGACATGAGCGTTAATATCACTTTTCTCATATAAGGTATAACAGTATTATATCATTTATCCTATTCCTTTTCTTATTCAAAAACGTATCTGTTAAAAAATTTTATGAACCCTTGAAGCTGTCACAAAAAAACAGACATCCAGCTCCCCATGTTCTCATTAACACCTATATTCAGCTTAATTCCTGGGTAATACTCAATACTACCACAAAAGATTATTGGCATTTCCTCCAATCCAACCCTAATCCTTCCTATTGAAACATTAACTCTTATTAACCTCTAAGCTGTGGTATTTAAAAAGCTGCACAGTCACCTTGGAGTAATCAAACAAAATAAAGGAATATCAATGTCAAGGCTCTTTCCAGTACACTTACCTTTCTGGATTGTACCACACATACCACCACCACAGTTAAGTTTCTAATCTATCTTTTCCCAGACCTGACTCTAACCAAACTTTCATCCATCTTGTGATCTCCAGACTGCACTAAAACCCTGAAGGGAATAGCAACGCTTGGCCATTAGTCTGTACCATCAATCATTTTATTGTGAGGTCTACTTATAATACACCAACAGATGCAGACTTTTATTCCACTCTTTTCTTAAAGCTGCTCCTATCCTATTTGGTTGGAAAGTTTCCACAGAACCTTACATGATCCCATCACAACAACCAACCTCAGCAATAGTTCTGTTTTTCATGCTGCACAAAACATAATCACAAATTTGTCCCTTCCCTCTCCTAACCTTAAATCTACAAGTTTTGAAGCATCAAGGACCACCACAGACTGTAAAAGGAAAATAGGCAATTAGCTCCGGCTGCCCCCAGAACTCATTTTGTCATGCTGTGTAGTTCTAAATACTGACCATTCTAGAATGCCCTATGCCAGATCATTCCCCTCAATGCATTCCCATCCATAACTTTAATTCTAGCTGTTACAAAATTCCTCAGATCCTCAGCTCTCCTCCCTAGCTCTCTCCAGTAAATAAGCAATAGCCTCCAAAAAAAAAGGTGCTTATTTTCCTTTCCTGGGGACTCTGCTATTTAAATCTTTTTGCTGTTTCTCTTTCAGAAGCTGTAACCTCATGTTAAACATAAAACTCCCTTTTTGAAAAAAAACCACCTGTGGACCCCAGAAAATAAAAACCTAAAAATAAGTGATTCTCATAAATATCAGCATTCACTATATCCTTAAAGGTTTGTCATTAGACTGTATCTAAAAATTTCTGGCAATTTCTTTTTTTCTAACCATGGATCTAATTATCCCTTTTTAATAAACTCAGTACACTCCAAGAGTTTCCAGAGAAAATGGAGTGATGAGAAGGTGGGGTACAGATCAACAGGGAAAGGAAGGAGTGTCTGGAGAGCATTGAGATATGTATGAACTGTTGCTTTGAACATAAACCAGCTAAGGCATAATGCAGGAGAGGAAGCGTAGGGTGGGATGTCTTGTAATGATTTTAGGACAGATTGGCTGTTGTGAAATGACATGTGATAGGACACAGCATGGGTTTAGAGACTGAGCTTTGGAAAGGAAGGACTGAATATTAGGAAAAAAATACATTATGGGTCACTCCTTCAAACTTAAGCTTGTTACCTCCTGTGATCTTCAGACAGCAGTTACTGGCCAAGGCTTAATAAATACTAGGAAGATGGTATAAGGGCAAAATTACAGCAGTTAAATAGGACCTGAAAGAGCCAAACAAATTAACTCATTATCTATGTGTCCATACACCCATAAACCCCATATTTAAGACATCAAATGGGAGCATGTGACTAGATGCACATAAAACTGGGAAAGCGTTAGAGATATAAATAGTAATAATAATATCCACAACAATGAAGAATTGCATAGAAACTGTCAGATAGACAAAATAATATTATTGAAGGAATGATGATGATGAAACTCAAGCTACATTCTGATTCCCACTTTTTTTGTTACTCCCTTGCCTTTGACTGGAATGTACTATGGATGGGGGTTTTTTGTGTTTAACACTCACTGTGAAAGGGGCTGGAATTGGTTGTGTATCAAGAGACACAAATATTAATGTCATGTTTCACTCAGGGGTACAGGTAAAACTGACAGATGCTTGGGATTTATTCTGCATTTGCTAGGAAGAGGCTGATTAAATGTATATCTATAAAGGATTTTTACAAAGACTGCCGGTTTTGGAAAAGCTTCCAAACTAATCCAGCATAGGTACTGATATGCTCCACAAATGCTGTGACTGGACAAGCACTTAGACCATTTTGTGCTTGAAAAAGATTTAGTTTGGAACCATTGCAAACTGCTTAGAAATTCTGACATCATGTTTACTGAGGGAAAATCAGGGAAGAAGGTTTAACAGTCTCATAAACTGAATCGCTGTCATCCTCCTTTGCATCGCAGGCCACTAGACATGTATGTACAATAAAGATTTCCGAGGTCTCAGTGTTGAGGTGTGTCACTAGATAGAGTGTAACTTTAAAGACTGTAAATGTATTCCTGCAGGAAGAAACTATTTCCCCAGACTTGCTGGCAGGATTAGACTGACTTTAGTGCCGTATATGTATTTTAAAAATCCACTGCAAAATATTCAAGAAGAATGCTCCAGAGAACATTGCATAGGATATTTTTCTTAAACATATGGCAGAAAGCATATTAGCATGAGTAACTTCTATGACATTTCCCCCTCCTCGCATCCCCAGAATTGCTGTGAGGCAAATACAAACTGTAAGTGAGGATCTGGAAGAAGAAAAGAAACAAGTAGGAGTTGGAAATCAGGGCTGGAATTCAAAATCAGAGGGTTCCTGAGGCCCAGGTTTTCTTCTTAAACAGGCAGTTGCATTTCAGTAGCTCTTGCAATAAAAATTCTGGAAATTCAGATAGTCCTAAATCAACTAATTAAGGGATTTTTGTGTGTATTTACACATCTGTGTAATTAACCTACTAATGAAATTCTTGTGACTGGGACTTTAAACATTCCTATCTCTACCACAGAGCTACTTTGGTAAATTATATAATTGCAGTGTCCCTCAGCTCTCCGTATGCAAAATTAGAATAACAGTCTTTCCTTTGTGTAATCTATTTAAGTTGTGAACAGTTTGGGAAGGAAACTAGGTCTACCAATGCCAGAGGCTACCCCAGATCATCTGCGTCCACTGCTAACAATGAAAAGCTCCAGACTCTTGCAATCCTGCAACATTAAAAATAAATCCAAGAACAGGGAAGTATAAGAAACCTTTTTCATCCTTTCGTAATCTAGTCTTTGTGATGCTCCTGGGAGGCCCCAAAAGGCTATAAACATAATTATCAAAAGTGTTTTCATAAAAAAAAAAAAAGCAGCAGATTTTTTGTCCCTCCTCAGTCATCCAATATCAGTAATGTGATAATCCTGAACTCCAAACACATCATTACATCCATGCACTGATCTCTATGTCATTTTATACAGTCATGAACATATCCTAGGGAGAGCAAGATAGGGAAATGTAGTAGGTTTTCCTACACTGAACCGTTGATAGCTGAGTTCCAGAAAAAGAGCAATCAAAACCCCAAGAGACTTCATCAACTTTGTTTCTTTACCTGATTGAGAGCTCAGCTGCACCTGTCAGTAGATTCACTGTCCTGCCTTGCTGTCTTTGCTCTTTGTCTGAGACAGGAACTCTGTGTGATGCCCCGAATCCATGTTGACTGCATGTGCTCCTGCAGTTTGGGAAGTAGAGCATTCTAAATGGGACTGACCATCTCAAATTTTGTGTCAGATTGATGCTAAGATGCGATCTTATAGAAAAGGTGGCAAAATGATTTTTTAGACAAAAGGCAAACAGCCAATCATGTACCAGTTGCACAAAGTTTGAAGTCTTCACTAATAAATGTGCTATGAATGAAAACTTTCTACTTTCTGAAACTGTAAGGAAAACAAACAATAAAAATAAATGTTTATAGTGTACTTTTTTCAGCATTATCATATTAATGGAAGCAAGTGACACAACTGAAACAGTTGTTTAACGGATAAGTTTTGCTTTTCAGCTGTGCTATTACAATGTTTCTCTACTGGAATTTTGAGTCTCAGGGAGCACTGAGATTTCTAATTTGGGCTTTCATAACCTGAACAAAGTTCTTCTCATTGAAGCTGACAGTGGAGAGACTAAACAGATCCTAAGATTAATTTCAAATGACAAAAAAAATTCAGGCAGCATTCAGCTTCAAAAAGTTAATGGTCCTTTAGGCTGAGGTCTTAATACAACAGGAAGACAGTCAAATTATCATCTCACCAAGACCCAGAGAAAGTGACACTTTTGGATATCATCATGCAGACTGAATAGTCCAATCCAGGTAAGCAAGAGAAAACGCTGCAGACATAGCATGGCCTTCTTGATCACTTATGAAAGGGCCCTAGGTGCCTCAGTCAGAAGCTGGAACATATTTCAGAATGTATTATCACTGCTCAGAGGCAACCCAGACAGGCACCACACAAGTGGTGAGTGGAGAAACATGACCAAAAATATTTGCAAAAGGTTAGACTTTCCAGTTTTAAATATTTTTGTAGCACTTCAGTGTACCAGGCTCCTCCTCTGCATTGGTGTTTTTATCCAGCCTTGCCATCAAGTTTTATCATTAAGAAATTTGTGGGTTTTTGCGTTTATTACCAGACTGAAAGCTACTAAGCTATTTAGCTTGAGTTCAGCTTTGAGCTGCAATAGGAACTGGAAGTCCTGCTACACTGACAGCATCAACAGTGTGTTTTTAATAAATATTTACATCAATTCTTTAGATTTTAAGGCAATTTGTGTAGCTATCCTCCATCATAGTAGTTAACTGAAGTTCCTTAACAGTGTGTATTATAAGTCAGAATAAAACTGTGTTTAAAATGCTAATTCCCTTTAAATGTTTCTGCAGCCAAGCCCTTATAAGAAGGATGAGTAATTATCAGTTCAGCAGTGATTCCAGATAGATGACTATGTCCCTTTCATTTTAAAGAGAATTTCCTTACAAATTTTCAACATAATTATTTTGCACTGTGAAAGGGGGTATGAAATTTTTAAAGCAGAATAAGGTACTTTAGGATGAGGACCAAGGGATAGAGTTTCAGTCTTAATTTTTAATGAAGATAAAAAGGCTATGCAGTTCTCCTGCTTTTTCTCATTCTCAAACTATTTTATAAAGCATGAAGCTGATGGAGAATGACAGAGTACTTCTCACCCACAAGACCCCAGATTATTTAGTATACATAATACCTTAGAAAAGCAAATCCAGATCACTGCATTTTTCAAGCTTTTCACATGAGTAAGTGGATTGTGTTTTTGTTGCAACCTTCACTCAAAGACATCAAACTTCACAGACCTTAGACTAATTTGCACAGAGGGCAAATCAGAAGGACATTAGCAACCAATATAAACACATTAATAAGCCTTAACTAGTTCATTGGCTGGCAATCAGGAGAGCTGTGGCCTCAAGCAGCTACGGAGTAACTGGCCTGAATTTTTGTGTAGTAATCATAGCAAAGTGGCAGATGTTGTTTACATCCAGTGTTGGAGGATTCCCCTTAAATGCAAGCTCAGATTGGATTGTGACAGACTATTCTGGCACTACAGAGCACTCTGTTCCTTTTTAGGTAAGTTTAACCAAAAATAAATGGATTCCCCCCAGTATTCACAAACAGCTCTAGCCCTGATGTACTTATGCCTCTGTTCAAAGTTTTAGAGCCTACACCAGCGTGTGTGAAGAGAATGACAAAAAAAACACCCTACAAAGGTATAATTTTAGTAAATGCCCAGCATTAAGTACTCTTTCAATTTCATAATACATTCTCCACCATGACTTGCACGTTCTTTCTCAGAGACAAAGGAGGGATGGGGACACATACTTATTTTTTATGTGTTTTACTTACAGGGTACTGCCCTGAGCAGTATTTGTAGAAATAATTGGGAACACAGCACCTGACCCATATCGTCACTAACTCCTGTGCTTGAAGATTTCCAGGACTTCCAACAAGCCCTTCAAAGAGCTCTTGAATTGCCCACTCCAGCCTGTTGCTCTGGTGATACCACGGTGCATACCCCCCAGGGAAGACCCTTCCTGGATGGTACTCAACATTTTCTTTTTTCCCATATCTTATCTATAAGGAGCAAATTCTGCCTTTTACACAGATCTACAATCACCTTATTCTGGTCACACATCTCCATTTATTCTTTCCATCAGTCCATGTAGACCAATTCCACTGGAGTACATCTGGTAATGAGCTATAAGGGTGTCACAGGCATTTCTGATCTGTAAAAACCCTTAGAGGACAGCATATATAGGACTTGCTACAACCCCCCCACACACACCAGTACCTATTTTCCAATTTTCAGACCTCTTTTTCTTTTTTTTTCCCAGCAGAACCATAACTACCAGATATGTATGTAAATCATAGATACAGAATCTCCTGCTGTAATAATAACACCTGTGTGATATGTCATGAAAATTCACTATGGGAATGGTAACACCTCAGCTGAGTAATGCTCCTAGAATGTTCTTCAGAAGAGGAAGTAAAGGCATCTTCTTTGTCTGGAAAATGCAGATTCAGGAAATTTCATCCATGTAGTTGCTCAGGAACTCAGCTACTGAAAATTGCATTTTTGAACCTAAATTCTCCTGAACTAAGACTATATTCACACTGAGACTGAGCTAATTTTGTTATTATTGCCCTTCATCTGATGGGAAGACTTCTTCTTAAACATTTTAAAGAGCTCCCCAACAGATGGATAATACCACTGCATGATACAAAATGTTGGATTTCATTCCATTTTTAAATAAGGTGGGTGCATTTAATATTGTCAAATTAAATGTCATGTCTAGTGGATAAAAGTGTTCCTGTTCCTTAAAGAACCTCTTAAAGAGAAAAACACTTAGAATGCTCCTGACCTGTATATGAACTGTATTTCCTCTTTTATTGGAAATATGAGCTTTCTGAACAAGATCTAAACAAATAAAATCATTTTTTTGCCCCTAACACAATAATATTAATATAAACAAAATTCCATTTTAAAAATAAAAATGTGGTATTACTTTCTAAAAAAAAGTCAGTCTTGAATTTCTGAGTGATTCCTTTGAATTATTTATGAAATCAAGACTTGCAAAACAACAAATTATCAGGTAATGTTCTGAATTCAGCCAAAAAGCATTTTCTGACAGAGAAACTTCTGCAGAAAACTTCTGAAAAGTTCCACAAACTGCAGTAAGAAACGTAGCAAAAAAATTTCTATTTTGGAAGTTTTACGAGAAGTATTTACATGCTTTACAGATAGTATTATTTCCTCCAAAGATTTATTTCTAAAATAGATTTGTTTTTTTCTATGTTAGTAGGTCTCATACCCATATGGAGAACATCTCTTGTGAACCAATTTCTTCCCAGACTTCACTGTTCATCTCCAAACTGACGTAACAACAGTGCTTTAAAAAGAAATAAAAAGCCTACCACAACCCCCATGTATGCACTGTGAAATAGTAACAATTCACCTTCAATCCCTTCTTGCATTATTGTTTTTTTTTTAAAAATGTCACCAGTCCACCAAATAGAAAACTGGTTCTATCCTGGTATTTATATTAATGCAAAATCTGAACATCTCTAACTTCTTGGAAAAGAACCAATTATCTACCTTATCTGATTTCTTTGAAAATTGCAGGAGAAAGATCTTGAAGAAAATGGAGTTTTGTAGTGCTTTTAAAATAAGCAGAAGTGTAAAGCTCACTGAAGGAAAGAGAAATCAGAAAGTGGCTTTTGTCTGTAGTTCTAGGAATGATCAAAATTGTAATTTTCAACCAAAAAGACCATAATTTAAACTTGCAACTCATTTTTTACCATATCTTAAAATATCTTGCTGTTCTTATTCCTTTTCTTCACTGACACTGGATTAGGATGAGAAAGCCAAGTACCTCATTGCTTTCTACAGATGCTGGTGCAAAATTTCATGGTCAGAGCAGGCCCCGGCAGAGTGCCTAACCAGTTAATCCTATAGGCTTCCAGGCACAATACATCTGCTGCAAGGGCTGGTAGACAGGCACTGTTGGGTAGGTAAAGAGTAGTTCTGGAAATAGTTTTAAAATAACATGCGAAACACCAGAAATGGATTTAAGACAGAGGGGAAGCTTGTGGGGGGGGGAGGGGGGCGGAGTATTTTGGTAATTTATTTCATTGACTGCTTTAGTCAGATGATAAGCAATGTTGAGCAAGAGGAAGATCTTTCTCTGCTTTCACAGAAAATGAGAATGGCAGTAGTCTACAGATGGGATGAGAATACAAACCAGTGTGGGTGATGTTTCCTCTGTAGCACATGCGTGCAGGCATGGGAACAGACTGCTTAATGTGCAACCGGGATGACAAAATCCAGAAGATAACTCGACGTGTTCACTTGTTGCCAGGTTAAAATGTCTATGGTTTCTTTTATTCCTTCTTTTTGCAAGAAACTAGTGCATCAGTGTGGTTCCCCAAGCAAAATGCAGCAAAAAAATCTACTAGTTGGAATTACCAGCCAGGTTTTTTTAGCATGACACTAAGCAAAACTGAGGAAAAACACAGAAGACAAATTAATTTCTCTGAGAATGTTAGTTCCACACGCCTCACAAAATAAGTGTGGGAAAGAAAAGAGTTAGATACACCTAATGCAAAATACTGTGTGAGTGGAAAACAGAAGGATGGGAGTTAATCTAATTTCTTCTGAAAGAAATCGGAGTGTTCTGTGGCAAAATGCAATGCCAGGTCACGTAACACCATCACAACAACTACAACAAACAGAACATCCCAGGAGCACTTACTATGTGTAAAGAAATAATAAATTATAACAGAATATTTTACATTTATATAACACATTTCATCCCAAAGGATTATGAAACATTTTAGAAGTTTAAATATCCACATAGATTTATATACAGAAAACAACTTCTTCCACTGCTGAAACAGATAACTTTCATAAATAGCAGTGTGTAAGTCAGAAAACAAAAAAAATTACTTAATCTAAGTGAATCCACAGAGGAAATCTCTCTTCCTTTCTTGTGTTGTAGTGTAGAAGGTCTGACAGAAAGTGAAGCAGTTAGATTCTGGTCTAACTTCCTTCTTCTAGTTTTAATTCATTTTTTGTGCAGCCTCCATCTGAAGAAACGCAATATTCAAAACCCATCTGGACACGGACCTGGGCAACCTGCTCTAGCTCATGCTGCCTGAGCTGCCATGTTGGACAAATGACTTCAGGATGTCCCTTTCAAGCTAAATGATTCTGTGATTTTCTTGTATAGCTGAAGCAAAAAATTTTTTGGTGGTACATGGAAGCAATTATACAGTTTCATCATAAAATACCTACCTGCTTATTTACTCTTGATCTGTGAGATGTCCCAAAAAGGGTTTCAAGCTGCTAAGGCACCAGATTAAGGACCAAGGTCATATTTTTCCAATAGTGGTATCAAGTACTTAGTCTTAAGGAAAAGAATTTTCTTTGGCACAAGATAATGTTTTTTCCTCCATGCAAAACCGTGAAAAAAGGCCAGCTGCTCGTCTGACAGTCTAACCAGCTGGTAATGGTAGCTGGTGGGGAATGCAGAATCTGCAGTGCTCTAAAATCCTTGATCTGGTGATTGGGATTGCAGAGTATGCCCATCTGCAGCATTTGTTCATCCATATTGCAGACCTGAAAATCCTACTGTGCAAGAGATTTCAGCAGTCTCACCGAGGGCATCATGTCTCAGAGGCCATCATGGAAAGTCTCTGTTGCACAGGAAGGCAGAAGCTTTCACAACCAGAATTTTATGAAAGCTCTAAGGTAAATGGTCACCCATCCTAACCTAAACTTAGAAAGCTATAATATATTTGAAGCTGTTAGGGAAGCTAGCAAACAGTTCAGATCAAGTACTCAAGCAGGCAGTAGGGGTTTTTTAACACACAAAGCTCAGGGGTGAATCCCAAGTGGATATTTCAGAGACTAAACTTCCCGATATAAAATGTCTAGCTGATTTTATATGTGAGGCAGGCAAACGGAAAAACCCAGAAAAATACCTCAGAGAACTCAAAACAATTAAGTGCCCACCTAGTTGTTCTGGAATAATTTCTGACAACTAGCCATGGGTTGGCCATATTATAAATATCGTCATCTGAAATCCACAGTGTGAAGAAAACATCAGAGAATTAAAATTTAAATCCTGATAAATACATACACAGACACACATGCACACATACTGTCCTGACATTTAAAGGGCAATGCTTAGCCAGCTGTGTTTCTATTTTCCTTCATGATTCACAAAAGTATGATCCAGGCTAATAATAACACACAACGAAATACCTTCTCTCCATATTGCTGTGCTTTATGAAAAGCTTTTTTGAGATAACCATGCCAAAGCTCCAGGTGCTGGCCAGGTTAAATTGATGTTGGAATGGAGGGAAGCAATCTTCTCTGTCATTGCTGAGAAACAAATACCATGCCAGTCTGGCTCAGTATTGGGGTTTACAGAATAAATGAGGCTATATTTTTATATAAATGAGCAAGCTGAGCTACAAAGCAGAACTACATAATTTTACATAGCTGAGCAGTAATTTGGGTATCTGTAAGAGTCTGCTGCCACAGCCGAGGAAATGCCAGCTTTTTAAGCATTATTGAGGTTTTATACAGTGGACTAGCACCTGAAATAGTGGTGAATAAGAAGAAATCTTCTTTCCAGACACAGTAAATAAGGAACAGCGCTCCAGGTTGTTTCATCTGCATCTCATCTGCTGCAAAAGGGCAACTGGAAATGAATCAGCTTTGCAAGCTCCCATCCAGTAGTCACCACTATGACAATATGCCAGAGAAACATAGTTTTAGGCTATATCCCTGTTTTCTGCAGGGAAGGACATTTTTTGCCTGTATCAGAGGAAAAGCAATAATCCTTAGTTAGTCCAGTGTCAGGATCCTAAAACCTAGGATTAATGTGCTGAGTAGCATCAGAAGACACCACTTACCCTGAAGGTATAGAAAAGGATTTATCTGCAGTTATTCCTCAAGAGGAGGGAACTCAAGAAAAGAGGTGAGCAGGTCAGTGCCATGTGCACACTACAACATGAGTGCTGCGTTGTCATCACTATGCTCTGGCATCCACGTTTTCCTGATACCCTGTCATGAATTCAGGAGAAGAGTTTGATATCTGAAGCAAAGGCAAAGGGATAATTAATCTGCAAAGTACTGGCAATAATTTTTTTTTAAAGGAGCAGATATATTCATATTGTTATGTCAGATGACTAAGAAGAGAGGGGAAAAATGCACAGGATACAAGTATAGTGGTAAGAGTAAACAACGTGACTAATAGCATAGCCTTTCTGACATTTAAAAAATACAGGGGCACAGTGGGTCTGTTGATTGGAATAACCATTCATTCTGTAAAACTGTGTAACAAGTAAGTAAATGAGGTTCACATCCCAGCCAGAATTCAAATGGAGAGCAGGAAACTGAGAATTCCTTAAAAAAGCTGCAAATGAGCCTTCTGCAGGCGTGTGAGAGTCTCATTAAGAAAGAAGAAGGTGGAGGCAAATCTTCTGTGGATCACATTCACTTGTGATGCTGAAACTGAGGGAGTAGGAAGTACACCAGAAAGAAACAAAGTACTCCGTGGCATGGGAACAGTGGTCTCCATCCCTTTGCCCACTGCAAAGCATTATCTACCCCTGGAAGTCACAGTCAATGAAGGTGGTTCATTATAGGTTATGGAACTGAAAATCAGTCCTAAGGACAGATACAGTCATTCCCAAAGGTTCTTGTCAAAAAGAACTTCAAAGTTTAATCTGAAAAGATGAAGGACTGTAAAGAAGTGAAGTCAGGTAAGCTCCTGATGACACTTCATGTGAAGTTGCCTGGGGAAACCTCCAGTGACAACATCAGCCTATAGCAGGAGTTACTATGTATATTTACAAAGTCTCAGTAAAGGCCTGCTTAGAGAGAAAAGAAAATAGCAGTCCTGTGTTTTAAATCCAACTTTCTCAAAAGTTCAGCTGATAACTATTATACTGCCATTTTTCTATAGATTATTTAATACACGTGACCTTCTTCTTGGATCAACTCCTAGTCACTGTGCCATTCAGAACGATCCCATTTACTTTGCCCACATTTTCTTTACAGATGGACTGATTTTTTAATTCACTTGTGCTCCAAATCTTTGTGCAACCCTTAAGGACTACACTTTCTGCAACAGCATGTGTGCGTTCAAGGGAGATGCACCACTGACTGAGGGAAGAGGCATCTGAGTTCAGTTTTTCTAAACTTATAATATCAAAAATTACACAGGGAAGAGGCCAAAGAGACGGTCTTGTAGATTCACAGCAGGGGTCTCAGAAACTGTTGGCTAAGATATCAGTGTGAAAGGAAGAGCTGAAGCAGTAGGGACCTCATCAGAAAGGGAAAGTCTGCATCCTGACTCAGTGAAACATATAATCTTCTTCTGTTTGTTACAACAAAACAGAGCAAAAATACATTTCAGAAATCAGAAGATTTGCTGCAGCTCCCTTATGGCGGAAACATGGCAATAAGCATGCTGTGAGATGCTGACTTGCTCAGCCATGGTGAAGTGAGCACAGATCCGGACTGTAATGTTTGATGATCAATTTGGTGCTTGTTTATTTTCCTTTTCTTTGCTTTATTGTACTTTCATGATATTCCTCAGACAGATCCATATTCCTTACACAGAACCATAATGCCTGAGGCTTGTAACTGTATGACCTCTCTCAGTGCAGTCATAAATCTTGCCTTTAGTTATCTTTTCTCTGCTTTAAGTTCTCTTTTGTGTCACGTTCACTCCACTTTCTCAAACACCTCCTGCAGGTTTGGAGGGGATTGAGATTTTTCTTGGGTTTTTTCCCCTTTCTAGCACTGTAGTGAGTTGTGGCTTTCTTGATCCTGCTGCCATTACAAAGAAACCAAATAGATCATAGAATCATAGGATCAATTATGAAATCATAGAATGTTTGAGTTGGAAGGGACATTAAAGATCACCTATTTCCACCCCACTGCCATGGGCAGGGACACCTTCCACTAGACCAGGTTGCTCAAAGTCCCATCCAACCTGGCCTTGAACACTTCCAGG
>JANZLQ010000029.1:41825439-41836045 GCA_026212715.1 Elanus axillaris | reverse complement strand
CACAGTGAAGACCTTCTTCCTTACCCCTAATATAAATCTACCCTCTTTCAGTTTAAAGCCATTACCTCTTGTCCTATCTCTACATGCCCTTATAAAAAGTCCCTCTCCAGCTTTCTTGTAGGTTCCCTTTTAGTGCTGGAAGGCTGCTATGAGGTCACCCCAGAGCCTTCTCTTCTCCTGGCTGAACGAACCCAACTCTCTAAGCCTGTCTTCATAGCAGAGGTGCTCCAGTCCCCTGATCACCTTCATGGCCCTCCTCTGGACTCACTCCAACAGGTCCATGTCCTTGTTACTTTGGGGACCCCAGAGCTGGAGGCAGTACTGCAGGTGGGGTCTCACCAGAGCAGAGTAGAGGGGGAGAATCACCTCCCTCAACCTGCTGGCCATGCTTCTTTTGATGCAGCCCAGGATACAGTTGGTTTTCTGGGCTGCAAATGCACATTGCCAGGTCATGTTGAGCTAGATAATAGTTAATAAAGAGTAGATAATTACCAAGAGCCAGCAGCTGTGGCTGGCAGAGGTGAGCTCTTCATGTTCCTGATGATTCTCTGCCCCTGCAAAGGGACTTTTCCTTCCCTTGCTGTAAAGTCTTTTGTTGTGCCAGTACCAGGTACTACAGGGCACCTCTAAAACTACTCACTCGGTGCCCTAGGGCTCAGAGAAGAAGTTTTCCTTGAAGCACCAAAGGTGTAAATAGCTTTTGTTATTGCTCCCTGCAGTACCATGGAGCACTCGCTGCCTGCCTGGGCTCCCTTGCCTTGTCCCTGCCTGCAAAGCAGCCTGTGCAAAGGCACTTTAATATTTGTACTATCAGTCTGGGCGTGGTCTGTCCTGAAATTCTTACTCTGCATGACACATCAGCATCTAACACCCCTTCAATTAAACTGCTTGTTTGGTTGGTTGGTTTGGTTGTTCATCTAAATCTCGCTGTTGGATATTAAACATCATTTGCTGTAACCACACAAACTGGGTGCACACGGGTTTTAGAAAGTGAAAATTACTGTGAGCTAGGAGCGACAGATTATTATTTGTGTTGTATTATAATTAATTACTTTGCACAGCTGGAAACCATGTTACAAGTCTTAGGTGTTTGCAAGAATGAATGGCCTTGTAAAATGTAGCTGGCAGCTAAATTCATTCTTGTCATCCATGCTCATTTTTGGTGCTCTCAGTGCTGGATAGATGTGCCTGCCAAAGGCTCTCGTAGGCCCATTAGTGTCTGGAGTGGCTATGGTCTTAAATAGACATTTTTATTGTTCTCTGCCCTTTGAGTCATAGTAGTTACAGGCACCTGGGAAATGCATGATACACATAAATAGCTAGGGCAAGTCAGATAACCAGGCCATGCACAAAAACCGCACATTACATATATTGATAATTACACATCACAAGCCATCTGTTGAAATACAATTATTTTTCAGATCCATTTCTTAGCCTGCTGGTATAATTCAGGACCCCACATGGCTGTTCATGTAAAGAATCATTAAATCTCCATTTCAGTTCGTGAATGAATGATGAAAAGAGATGCAAACTTAAATGAAATTTTCTGCCATTATTTTCCCCGCAGTTGAATGCATTCAGTCCTGCGAAGCGGTGTGACTAGAAACAACGCCTGAAGCTTTGGTTAGCTCATACAGGAGTGCCAGTTATTTGGTGGCTGGCTGTGCAGCACTTGAAAAGACCACAGTCCCTGGTATATCTGTAGCTGTACGGCTGGCATGGCCAATGGGTCTGGCACACAATGGGGATGACAGAGACCTGCTGAGAAGCAGGTGGGGTCTGAGCATCCTGGTACCCACACAGGAGGATGCAGCTCCCACAGCTGTCTCAGGACGTGGAAAGTATTCTCACTGCTGTAACCAAAAAGGGCAGAAAATAAGATTCTTCTTAGGGCATTATGGTTTTGCGTGCCACAATGCAAGATACCTGGGTTTGAGTCTTAGGCTAAGAACTATTAACATAAATATGGTACAGCTACCATCTCCTGGTAAGGAATTGCAGAAAACTTTGCTGTCACAAAATCTTTTGATTTGTGTGTACCTGACAAATATTGCATTATGTAGTCATTCAAAGGTAGGATATATTTCTTTCCATGACAACTACTTTCTCTTTCTAGGGATCCTTTCTAAGCAAAGTTTTAAAGGAAGTATTTAAGAGAGAGCCAAGCTAAATTTACTTGAATTGTGTGCGTCTATGAAGGAAATGGAAGTAGGTATTGTATGAAGTGGAGGGAACTTTAGTCATACAAAGGAACTGGAAGTCATTCAGGCCTTTCCAAAATATGTCTGAATTTAGACAATGATAATTAATAACTGATGTAGGTTTGCTCTTCAATATAAAATTCAGTTAATTTACCTAGGATTGAACTCTAATTTAGTCTATTATTTCCTCCCTGGAGATAGGCTGCTGGGTCGAGACAGTCACTGGGAAAACAAACATGTAATATAGTGAAAAAGAAGCATTATCAAAGAAAATCCACTGTGGAAAATGAAGGTAGTGAGAGCAGTCAATGTCATGAACACTTGAGTGTCTTTGTACATGAGGGGAATATGATCAGCCAGGGAATGCAAGAAGTTTGAATACATTGAAGAAGTAATATGATCCTGCATGATACAAAGTGAAGGTGAACAAATGTCTAGTTTCCTCCAGATTTTGATCCAAATTAAAGAAAAGAAGTCCCTTGGTATGACCGTTCTTAAGAATGCCTTGCTGAAGAATAAAGATGATTTTATTTAAAGTTAATATTAGTATTTAAAGAAGACAAACCAAAGGTCAGATGTGATAAGATTTGCTAATGCAGTTCACTAAACTTTCTGATTATAAAGGTGAGCATATTGTACTATTGAGTAGTACTGTTTTATAGGAAGCTGTTCACTGAGATATTACTGTCACTGGTTTCACGGTATGAGATTTAAATACAGGTATGGGCACACTGACCTCAAGAAGGCTTGACAATATTGGTGTCAAGTGCACTAAGTAACAGACATTATTTATTTACCAAATGTAATTCCATCAAGAAAGGTCTTTCTTCTTGTCCTTGCCCCTTAGGTTCCTTAAGGCTTCATTCCTCTGTTTTTCCTCTGCAGTGTACACTACAATACCTCTCACTTGCTCACGGGTATTAATTGACACTGTAGCAAGTCATAAGGATTCAGTCTACACTTCAGCATGACCTCAAACCATAGTTTTGGATACTGCATCTTCCACAGCTTGGGGAATGTCTGCTAGAACTGTTGGCTGTGAAGAGTCAGCTCATCAGACCTCAGTTCTGTTTCTGACCTTTCTTCCCTTACATCTCTTTAAAGGCACTGTTTAGAGCTTCTCCAGGGAAAAGACATTTCATTTGTGATGTTGAAACCAGAGATCATGGGAGTAGAAAAACAGCTATACACTGAATCAGTACTGGAGATGAGATGCCTGATGTGTAGATCCTGCCATCTTATCATCAATAACACTTCCTAAGAGAGCATTGCTGGTCCGTGGAAGAAAACATTACATGAAAGTAGGGATTAGATGCAGTTCATCTAAGTTTAAGGATCTGCTCTGTTGCTGTTATCTGAGTTATCCAGTATAGTGATCATGGGGTGTAATTCATCAGTTAAAAAAGGGATGTTTATTTTAGAATGAGGTGAATTGCTTCCTAAATTATGAGCATACTGAATTTGGAAACACTGTTTTCTACCAGTTGATCCCAAGATCTGGTTTTCCACTGGCATGAAATGGAGAAATACAATTATTCTAATATAATACTATTTTGGTCAATATAGATAATCGTTTTTTTGAGACTTGAGCAATGCTATTTCCTTGCATAAGAACCTAAATGATGGGACTGCCCAGCCTTACTCCAGAGTTTTTGCCAGTGCAGGATCTAGTCCACTAAAGGATTTGAGCAGAAGGTGATGTATGAGGATTACATGCCATGAACACACTTGTCAGTGCATGCAAGAGTTTTTTTCTCTTTTCTCTCTTTTTTTCTCTTTTTTTCTCTCTCTTTTTTTTTTCCTCTTCTCTTTTTCTCTTTTATCTCTATGATATAATCTCTTTCCAGTGATGGACAGGCATTGACCTTTCTAAGGCAAAACGGTTGGTCACAGCCTATTTAAATGATAATTACAGAACAATTTTACCAAAGCAGGCTTAAATTTTGGCATATCTTATAGAGGAAAGCATGGGGGCTTTTCTTAATTTGCACATACCTGCCCTGAAAATTTCAGAGATTCAGAGAAATATCCCAATAGCTCTAGAAAATCTGTAGTTGGCATGAGTAAATCTAATCAGGTTAGTTACCATAATTTAATCCAGACAGACACTTATTTACAGGGTCTCTGGGGAGACAGTGCCTTTCTGTTTTATCCACAAACAAACCCAAATATTATAGGGGAGCTGCTGAAGGAATGTACCTTACTCAGACACACCCAGCGTCTATTAAAGTTGTATACATTGGCTGGAGAGGGATATGTGAAGGGGGACAGGCAGGTAGTCCCGAATGTTTGAACAGAGAGCCAGGAGAACCACTGGAAAGGGGCTTTCTGGCACATGGTGCAAGACAGATTAGACCAAAATATCTGCATATCCCCTAGCCCTCTAGCAGATAACTTTTCATAGATACTTCTTGCACCGACTGCCTACTTGCAGCCTCATGTGAGTAAAAATTAACATATTAAAAATGTCTATTATGGGTAAGAAAACACCTGAATAACATCAGTGAAAAAATCTAGCAACTAGACGATTGGGGGGAAAAAAAGAAAAAAAAAAAAATCATGGGCAAAATCCTGGTAAGAGGGTGTTGCTCCTAAATGTAGTCTGTAGAGCTACAAAACAGATCTCTATACTCTAGAAGGAGCAAGTAGTCCTAAATGACAGTTTGTAGGACTTCCCACAGAAGAAATTCTGTCTATGTGGCTCTGCAAGTTGTGTTACCAGCACCCATCCTGCTCTGCCTTAACAACAGTCAAGTCTTTCAGGGCCATTTCTTCCTGTGTTCAGATACAGTAGTGGTGAGCCTGCATAGAAGAGCTGCCCTTTTCCTGGGGAGGGGTAGATAGAGAAGATAAGAAATGTTAGCAGCTGCTATGCTGACAGCTTTAGAAATTCTGACTGGGAGACTGGGCTGTACAGGATGGTCATGTCTGAGGCTTGCCTGAACTTCCTTGGGTACTGTAGCAGCCAGTTCAGCTCTCAACATGTTGTGTCTCTGGAGCTCCCAAACCAGGGAAAACTAAAAGAGAATAGATAGAGGCAGAGAACATCCTGAAGAACAGCTAAAGCAGCAAAGGCTTGTGCAGTCAAGACAAGGTTATGGCGAAGGGAATTACAGAAACACAAACCTCATTTAGGTTCTTCCTACCAACTGCTGATCCTTGCACTGGGTCAGCTCTGCTTGGACCGACCTGGCTCCATGGTCCTGCCCCACTCCACTTGTGGCAAGAAAAATTATGTTTCAGCTCAAACAAAGCAAGAAAGGGAATGGCAGGAAAGGCAAATAAAGCCTGTCCTCCTTGATGTTCAGTGCAGGGAGGAGAAGAAAAAGGAAATACCAAACAAAGAACAAGGGGAATCAGCTGGGGGAAAGAATCTTCACACCACCACTGGAAATCCAAATTCTGCCAGAAAGGACTTGCAGCAGCTGCTGCTTTATTGCTTATTTTGTTTCTGAAAGGAATGAAAGAGCCTGCCAAGGATGTGGCAGAAGATTCACTATAACAACTTGAAGCTGAGGGAAGCCTGGCATTTTCCTATGAGTGACAGCTTAAAGGCATGACAGAAGAGAGCTTTTATTTTCCTTGTATGTTCTCCATTACAGTCTGATTTTATTGCCCTGGGCTAATATTTTGCACATAGAAGCTGATAAATCTGAGCTCCAGCTGCAATGTAATGTGCTATTCAGGTATGCAGTACTGATGCAATTGCTTTGCTGACTGTTACCTGTAAAACCTAATTAAAATCAATGAAGATTTATAGCTTGAGGTCCATGTTTTATCAGAGCATGAAAATGAGACAAAACTCTCAATAACACTGCTTTGGTTTTCCATTTATCTTTGCAGATATCTTACAGTAGTCTGAACAACACTCACTTCAGAGTATTTACAATAGGTCTGACCAAAGTTTACCTGTCAACCCTGTAGGAATACTGGCATAGTTAACATTTTCTTCATCTCTAAGCCTGTCATGGGATTAATCTTTTGCTTTCTAGTGACAAGAAGGAAAGTAATTTTAGGCTAACAACAGTGTTAAATTCTGCAATAAGCTTTCTAATGATGTGGCTCTGAGACCCATCAGCTTGACTTTCATCCAGGACGTTTTAGCTTAAAAAAGCAATTTTCCTTTTCCCAGAGAAACCCTAAACAATGCCTTTAAAGAGATATAAGGGAGGAAAGGTCAGAATCTGAATTAAGATCTGATGAGCTGCCTCTTCACAGCCAACATTTCTGGCAGATATTTCTCAAGCCATGAAAGATCCAGGATCCAAAACTATGGTATGAGATTGTGCTTCTGGGTGCTGTTTCTTTATTTCTCTTCCTTTAAAATATTAATCTATGATCAAATACAGAATTCTTAGGTGATATCACTGATAGCTATCATACTAGTGTTTGGTCACCACAGTCAAGTCCCTCTTTTACCAGGAAAATGGCACAAAACAAAACAAAAGTCAGTCTGGGACTTTTTACCCAGTCCTTCATGTATAAGGCTTCTGAGCATCATGGAAGACTTTTAAAGGAGAAATAACAGCAATGATATCTTCTTTGCTTGCCTTCAATGTCTCTGAAGATCTTGCAGAGTGAGAGGCATATAAAAGAACTTCATTTTCTATGTAGCTTTGCACGTAAGTCCCACAAAAGAAGCAGATGAGATTTTTTTTCATTCTCAACTGTAGGCACTCATCTCCATCACTGAGAAAGAGTAACCAGCTTGTAGAGGCTCCAAGTCCATGTCCCTACAAAATCAGCTAGAGATTTCCTCACTAATGAAGAGGACTTAACCTAACCAAGCTCATGTATCTCCATTCCTGTTTCCAGTACTCAGTATTGGGTGTCATAAGCAGATGCATCTTGGGGATAAACTTGGAAGTCTCCTTCTGCCCATTTAGATATGGTAGAAAATCAACTCATCGACTTTCTATGATCATCAGACTGTTGGGTTCATGAATGTGGCAACAAAACAACACAGTACTGTGTGCTGCAGCTTTAAAAATGTTCAGTTCTCTTAATTTTTCCTTCAGCAGTTCACTACCTAATTAACATAAAATTAAAATGAAAGTATAATACCCCCTAATGATGTCATCATTATTATAATTTCTTAATATTAAACATAAAAGTTGTGACCAAGTATTTGCTGATTCTTCTTATTGAGTCATTTGTGATGGTATATTTTTAATTTCTGCATTACATATGCAAAATAGTAAGATCTGTATTTCATACCATTGTGAGGTTGTGCCATTGTTTGCAGCGGAAGTAAGGTCAAGGCTCTGAGTGACTTTTAAGACCAGAATAATTTGATATGAAAGCAAAGTGTCGAGTGACTTTCCCACCTCACAGTCCTGTGTGCAGAATATTCAGTTGCTGCTAAGCGCCCTGCATTTTGATAGCAAAAGCACCGGATCTGCAGCAGCTACTAGACCTGGCATTTAGCAGTGCTTTAAATTTTCCAGGGGAGGAAGCTGAAGTGCTTATTTTGAGCACAATTTTTGATGTATTTCTAAAACTGTGGCAATGGAATCACTTTGCTGTTAAGGGTGTGCAATCAAACTGACAAAGAGTGCTTTTGGCTCTAATTCATTCAAGGATTTAGCCATGTCAAACAATTAAAAATTATGTGGGTTGAAAATAATTACACTTTTTTTTTTTTTTTACCAATTACCATGATGCCAAATCCTTGAGAGATGAGTGATTTCTGGGCAATACCAGGTTTTTTGTAGTTTTTTTCCCTTTTTCTGCTTTGTATTTCATCTTCCTCTAGTGTTGGGGTATTTTTGAGATATAATGCCATCTCTTTATTTATCAGTATTCTGTGCCTGGTTTTTGATATGTAGAGATATCCACAGGCTCCCCTAACCTTGCTTCATGTTGCTGTGTTGTATGAATTATTCAGAAAGTTTAGCTTTTGAAGTGGTCAGTAATTACATAACTTAACACCCAGATAAAAGAGAGAGAGAACATGAAGAGACAGCACATAACAGATTTTCTGTCCTTCAAGTAGGACCTTAGTGGATAAATTTTAAAGACAATGTGTAATTAAATGAATATATTTAATGTGCTCATTGGCATTTTACATTTTTAGAATTCAAGGTTTACCCCCTGCTGTTTGAAGTGCACTTAGCATCTCTTTTCCCTTATCCACCTGCCTACATTTTGAACTGTTCTTCTTGGGCTTAGTAAATCCTTAAAATACTGGATTATGAGGACTAAGGATGTAAGAAATGTCAGTCATACAAGTATAGGTCAATACCAGATCTGTCTATGACACTGGCAGAAAGAGGTACTGTTTGAGAAGACAAAAGCCTGGCCTATCTCCATGTGTTCCTTCAGCACTTAGAATGATTCTGCTGGTATGTTAGAGGCTCATCTCCATCTTCTTCATTTACTATTTGATTTGGATCTGTTGTCCATGAATTTGCATTTTTCAATATTCTGGTACAGTTTGCTTCCAAAGCCTCCTATGGCAGCAAGTCCCAAAAGTTGTACTTTTTTTTTTTTAACCTGTTTTAAGTCAATCTCCTGCTAGTTTCAGCAAGTGTTCTCTACTTCTAGTGTTGCAGGATTTGGGGATGGCAGTTCTGCATTTACTTTTTCCTCTGCCTGTGTGATTTTTTAGAGTTCAGCACTATGCAAGCTTTGTTTAAAGTATTTGTGTCTGAATACATTACCTTATGTTTATCTACATCAAAGACCATCTGTCACCTTTTTGATCACTCAGTTTTGTGATGGCCTGATGTAATTCCTTGTCACTGATGCAGCTTTTGGCTACCTGAAAGATTTTAATACCATCCTCACATTTTGAGATTTTACCACATGTTCTGCTTTTTGGGTCATTGATGAGATATTGAATACAACTGGTCTCAACACTGATCCACAGCAGGACCCACTGCTGTGTCTTATCCAGCCTGAAAACCACTAAGTCCTACCCTTCTTTTCTTATCCTTTAACCAACTTTAAGTTTATAAAAGGATCTTCCTTCCAAACTCATAACAACCTTGTAACATTAACAAACTTTTGCTGCAGAATCTTGACAAAGGTCTTTTGAAAGCCCATGTTTCTTGTATCCACTAGGTATCCTTCACCCATATGCTTGTGGAAACCATGGTAGAGCAGCAGCAGGTTGGTGAGGCAGGATTTCCTACTACAGGAGTGTTGCTGACCTCATCCCAACAGGTTGTGCTCTCCACGATCTTCCTTTTTCCTCCCAACTCTTACATCTCATTGGGGTTAGAAGTCCTCCTTGTAAATAAAAGTCACACTGGAAACCTTGACATATCTTTTTGGTCTAATATTTCATCTATATTTACCTAAAATAAGTGTAGCTCCTCTGATGTGCTACGAAGAATACATTGAGTAGAGGAACCTCCCCATCATCTTTCACAGTCAAGACCAAATTCAGAATGGCATCCTTTCTTGAGTGTGCTAAGACTAGTTGTTGTAGGAAGCAATGATTTATTGTGTCTAAAAACTTCTAACACCTTGATAAGACATTGATCCAGTCTATATGCAGATCATAGAGAACTCCCCACTATTACTAGTTCCTCTAAATCTGCTTTTAAAAAGGCCTAGCTTAAAAACTCTGTCTTCTAGAAGAAAATAACCAACACAGGTCATTAATCTTAAGTTTTTGTATGTAAGACCTATATTTGATTAACTGTACATGACTGCCTATTCATACTGAGGTTGCAGCTGCGGAAGAAGCTTCCCAAAACAACCTGAAGCAAATCAGTTTATTTCACCACCGAGTGAGGTTGACCATCTTTTTTGTGACTCTTCCATAGCTCTGGTCTTCTTTAGTCTTACATGTTGGAGTAACATGACAGTTTCTGTCAATCAGAATGCCAACATTTCAAAAACTCTTTTCAGAAAGGCAGCAGTTCAGATTATATCACAAAATGGACATTCTGTATTTCCTTCTGTAGCAGAATGATCATGTTAACATGTTTTGGTTTGCTGCATCCAAATAGTACATTATGTTAAAGAAAAATGATGAATACATGTTTAGGTATTAGTTAGGTGTTCAAATGCGAATTAACACGAGATAATCTCAGTGAAATACCACCTATTTTGAGGAAAATATTTCTCCTCTGAAAATTGAAGCTAGATCAGGACCTTCCTACAGAATGTTTCTAATTTGACTGATGTGCCCTACCAGAAACCTTTCCAATCATACCTACTGCACTTTTTGTAAATCTTTTTTGCAGCTGTAACACTGAAAATATGTCAATGCAATTGTCTCCATATCACGTTCATAAGGCCTGTGTTCAGACCCTTTGTATTTGAATTTAGGAACTATCCCTTAATGATGGGGGTATCTAGGAGGACTGGAAACAATTAAAGGTGTATTGGGTTTCTGTGGCAAGGTTTTGGTAGTGGGGGGGTTACAGGGGTGGCTTCTGTGAGAAGCTGCT
>JANZLQ010000029.1:41760245-41825339 GCA_026212715.1 Elanus axillaris | reverse complement strand
TGTCTAGCGAAGAGGGGGGGGAAGTGATAGAACGACTTGGTGGGCACCTGGCATCCAGCCATGGTCAACCCGTCACAAAAGGTTTGATGGGGAAGTCTGTTGTGTCTGTCAAGGGTAAGGACTCATCATTTGCATTGAGAGGAGGTCAATAGCTGAATGCATTTCTCTCACATTTACCAGTGTCTCCCAGTAAGTTCCTTCTGATTTTGAGCTTGACAAACTGTCTTCAAGGAGTTGCAAAGGCTCACAAAAAATCAGGTGAGTAACCTAATTTTCAACAACGAGGCAAGAGAAAAATTAACAAGTCCAGGACTCTATTTTTAAAATTGTGGATGGTATGTCATCAGTAAATGACTTTCAGTGTCTTCCTTATTTCCCACAGCATATAGCTGTATGCTAGACGTTATAGCTAAGCGGCTTGGCAAAAGCACTCATTTGGGCAACAAGTCTTTAGAAACATCATTTTTGGAACTGCTTCTGTTTTTATTGGACTAGCATCTCACTTGCAGCTGTTCACTCATTAGCTGGACCTGTGCAGATACTTTAATCAAACCCCATAATTCTCATTTTCAATTAAAAAGAGGTTTTATGATCTACTGACAACACTGCTTAATCACAGATCATATTGAAATACAAGTTCTGGGATGGTTTTAAACAAGAGATTTCTTTTGCCTGGTCAGCTATATTTTAAACTACTCCAATTGGAGAAAATAACTCTTCATCTCCGACTGTCCCTGAAACAGTTTAAAGGAGTCCCTGTGGTACATTCATGCCCTTAGGGCAAAATGTCTTTATGAATGTAAGAATATTGTAAAAGATCAATGACTTTCAGAAGGTCAGGCAAACCGTCCTCCGATCCTTTTGGGGAAAAAAAAAAAAAAGACAGAATATTTCCATGTATTAAATCTTGGTGTGGTATGGAAAAAGTTTACTTACTTCTGCTGAAGCTGGCTCATTCTTGAGGCCACCAGTATTTCCTTTTTCTCATTTGCAGCTATAACACCAGCAAAACTCTTAAGATTTCTAAACACTCCTCACTACTTGCAGCATTTTATAGAACACTTCCTTGAAAATGATAGCGCTGCTTTTCTGTCAAGCTGGGACATCTCTTCGTCATGTTGCACCATGGTTGCTCAGGACCCTATTAATTGGAGACTGAAGTTTTCTGACAATTATGCTTCAACAACGTGGCTCACCTTGTCTATGTTTACTGGGACCTGGTAATCAGAGACTTTAAGAAACAGCCAGTTCAAAAAATTCAGTACTCCCTGTCCAGCATCAACCACTTTCAACATGTCTGATAATGCTTCTAGGTCTTCTCCAGATTTCTAGTCAAAAGTCTTTGTTGATACTTATACCAGGAAATATGATTACACAAGAAAAGAGAAGTATGGTACACTACAATAATTACAAGAAAATACAAGAATAGGACACGGTTTATAATTTAACAAACATCCTAAACTTGTCTGGGTTAGTTTATGAAATATGTGTCACCCACTCACAGGAAGGGACAGATGTCCCCAAGACATACTGCCATGTCTTTAAAAGAGGGTTATTTTTAAAAATTACCCAGGAATAATGGATTCATTTGGAATTTGGATTGTGCCCACTTTTTCTTCCAGCAGGTAGAGTACCTTTCTCTACAAACCACTGAGAATGCATGAAGTAGCTATGTCTGGGGAGTCCTCATGGTGGGAGGCAGGTGGTGAATGGAGTTCATATTATTCATCCCAAATGCTCGCTCTTGGCTAGATTAATCTCACCATGCTATTACTGCTTAGCTGGAATGCTAGGATGCAATTCCTCTCACCTGACTATGTCCCCGATGCAGATGTCAGTGTCTGAGCTAGCTGACTTCCATTACACTCAATGGAAATATCATCAATGCAGTCAGTGGAGCCTGGGGGACATTTATCTGACCAAAGGCAGACATCAACTCTGGGATAAGAGGAATCATAATCTAGGCCCCACTGGCAATCTCAGCTCAGAAGGGAAGTCCAGCATGGCTTGTTCAGATGTGCACCTGCATTGCTCACAACCGTAGCTTCTCAGATGAATTTCCTCCCCCACACTACATGTGCCATCCACCCAAGTCACCAAAAGGGATTGAAAATCATATCCAGAAAATTATTTTTATGCAGGGAATTCATACTCACATTTCCCTTCTGATAGATTCAGAGCAATGATTAAATCCATGACCCAAACCTCAGCTGAATCCAAAGGGCACAAAAGTACCCTGTGCGACCCACAAGTTTTGAGGTTATGATGCACGAACAAGTTACTTCAGGATCAAAGATAGCTGGAAATCAGTTGCTTTGCAATAATTGTCCCTGTACATGTTCCCCCTCAGTGGTACCCTACAGCAAACACAGGGTAACCTGAGGAATTTTAGCCCGTAAAGAAAAAAGGGCTGAACTACCTTGTGCTTACTGAAGAGGACCATGTGATAAAGGCAAGGGGAGGACAACAACTGAGTGGTTGACATAAGGGAAGAGATTCATCTGATCAAATGTAAGCATCTTTTACCTGTGTTTAGGTATAAGGTAGTCCCCAAGGGCTCGTTCACTCAGTTCATCTCATCCTAAAGTAGCTCTCCAGAATATGTCAGATGAATTGCTCCCTTAATTTACATATTCTTTCTACTGGCTGGAAAAGGAGCAGTGAGCAGGTCACTTAGAGATGTACACACACAGAGTCAGACAGGCTGAACCCCTCCCATGGATACTTTTTGTTCCACAGCAATTTACACAGATGTAATGCTATCCCAAAGTGATATGTGCACATGCTCATGACTTTTCATGAACTGGGCCAGAGATTAAATTTTTCTCCTGTTGAGGAGTGTCTTGCTCAAAGAGAGGTGATGGGGCACAGCTGCAATAATGATTTTTTTATGAGCTTTTTTTTTATGAGTATCATCTTTTATTCCAGAGCTTTTAGGAGAATAATGGTTTTACATTAATTAGCAATTTTATTTGTGTATTTATGGGAGCATTTCACAAATTTCATTTTTATTTATGAAAGCATTTCGTGCTGCCTTCAACACTATCCCTAGAAACTTGGATTGTTTGCATTAAAAATAATAATAAACAAGCAGGAGTTCATTCAAAAATAACAAGGTCTCTGAGCAATTTCATTGTGTTTGGAAAGAGGGTCACTGCTGAAAGCACTTTCATTGAGGCTGATTGGATAGAGCATGGATTTTATGCTGCAAATATTTTTATTCCAGCAAGAATGATATTAACCATTTAAAGTCTGACATACAACATGGAGGCAGAAGAATAACAATCAAATTGTTCACTGGGGATCCGCTTAACCTGCCTGGCACTCTCCTATGAACAATCCTGTCTACTCTGCCAATAATCACACAGAGCACCAGAAACAGCTTTTAGGTGGAAAAACTATACATGGCTGTAGGGCAATTTTTTAGAGTATGACACTGTCTCATAAATTCTCCATACTATATGGCTCCAGTGTCAGGGCTGAAAGAAGAACCATGACAAATTAGGAGCTGTAACATTCAGGCTGTACCTGTGTGACTAATGCTTTCTATCCTGCCATTAACCCCTATTTGAGGCAGATCAAGTGAAGCTCAGCTCAACACCAACAGCAACCACTCACACACCGTGCAGTGAGTCTCTTGCAGGGTGAAATTTATGATTGTGTTGCATCACACCAATTTTACTCATGTAATCAGTGTTCAGCCCATCGCACTGTTTGTCCCCGAAGAATGTAAAGAGAACCAGCTCTTGAAGACAGCTCTGATGGCACCCATTGCTTTACTTTGGTAGTACAGATGGCTCTGGCTAAATTGAAAATTGCAAAGAATAGTTCAGGATGTGCATGGATACCCAGGCTAAGTTTAATCTAGCTCAGTTAGGCTCAGGCTTACCTCTTTGGTGTGTTCCCAGATGGCAACTTGTACAGACTGTGATGCCACAGCTATCCTCTCGTTGATGACAGTGTAAGTGTGTCTACACATATTCAAGGCATACTCCTGGTTACTTAAAATACAGGGCTGCCTGGAGTTTGGAAGACAGTGCCCTGAGCAAGGCTGGGAGTAAGTCAGCACACATTCATGAGAGCAGAGCAGGAGCTGTGGCCCGTGCTCCAGGGAAGCACTTTGAAAAGAAAGAGAAGGAAAAATGGTCACTGGTTTTGCACTTGGCAAAGAGGGAACAGTTTTGTTCTGCAAATCTTCCTGCATCACCGTGCAGTTGACCAATGCCTCCATTTCCCGATTGCACTGTGGTGTGTTCTGAAGGCAAACTCACCCATCGGGCAGATGCCGAGGCCCAGCACCTGTAGGGGCAGGATGGATGGCAGACAGATGATGGAGCTGGATGACTGGGAGGGAGGTCTCAAAATGGCTGCAAGAGCCTTCTCAAAGCTCTGACATTTTTTGGTTCCCCTCTTGTGGAGCATAGACCTCTGGAAACTGTGCTTTGAGGAAACCTTGTGATTGACAGACCACCAGTAGCTCCTGAGGCCAAGTCGCCTCAGAGCACTACAAGTGAAACCATATGAAACAAGAAAATGTCTGAACTCTTCATTACAGTTGTTTTCTTGGCAGATTGTTGAGAAGGGTTAACATAAGTGGAGAGGTAAGGGGATCAGTCCTATAGAGATGTGACTGATTTGGGCAAAGAACCATTTGCGATAACGTAAAAACATCGTCTGGAGCTGGAGAAAGTGGAGAGCAGGGAAGTGCTTCCTTTCTGTCCCCCATGCCCAGCATTTCTGGGGCTGAGCAGGTTATACCTGCACTCGGGTATGCAGTGGGTGCAACACGACCATTTTCTTAAGTAACTATTCATTACAGTACGCTCAGTACTACCATACTGAGCTGTTTAGCAGCTCAGGAAACCTGGGAGACAGAGAGACAGTGTACCTGCTGGCATCTCTGAGTGAGCAAGCTCCTCTGGTGCTGCTCTAAACAGTTACTTAATTTAAACTTTTCTTATTTCTTCTGCTCTCAAGCTGTCAGATCTTGTCTCTGCAGTGCTGAAAAGGCCAGCCTTCACTGTCCATTAATCCAATTTATGCTCAAGCACCATTGCTTTCCTCCCAGGCTACCCATCATCCAGAGAGGAACTCCCCATAAAATCTGCAAAGCTTTAATATTTTCATTTTGTGGATGCCTCTTTAGCCAGGGTGCTTGTCAAGCAGCCCAGCCATAGATAAGGACACCAATCTAATCCTTCTGCTGCCTCTTATATTGAATATGATGATTTGATATGATTTTGTCTTTTCCACTCTATTGGTATTGCAAATCCGGTACATCCACTCTTGATCTCTGTCTGCTATATCAAGCTATTCACAGAATAGACCATGTATATACCCTAGTGAGCAGGTCCCTTGGCTGAAGGGACTATTTTGTCTGCCCTTTGACCAGCATCTTAAGGTCTTGATCCATCACAAGGACCTCTGGGCCTTCACAGGCATTACTACCAATAACAATGTCACAAATGATTTGGCCCGTGGCTGTCACTTTCAACGGTAAGTGGGGGTATTGCTCTCAATGCCTGGGTTTTGCTGCAGCTTTTCACTTCACTTTACAAGATCATGTTCTAGTACATTTAGAAGAATGGAACACTTTAAAGCAAACTATGGCTTTTTCTCCACTCATTCCCTGGTCTTTAACCATTGAAGTACCAGCTAGATTAGCACAGTTACTCTTGAATTGCCCTTAACCATTCTTAAATCAAGGGGAGAGGAGAACTGGATGTCAAATGTCAATTCACCAGTCTATGACATGGCTAGAGCTCAGATTAGCTATAAACACAATAGGTTTCAGTAGAGTTACCTCAAATATACAGAAGTATAGCCAAGAGCTTAATTTGATCTGAAAGTAACATTCCAGAAGACTCATCAGAGCAGCAACTGGATTTTTAACAGCAGCACTTAACCACATTTCAGCCATGCAGTGTTGTTAGCGTCAGTGGGAATGCTCAGGTGTAATATGTCTCACTGTTTCTGAGTAAGCAAAGTGGAGACAATAATTCTATTAACGAAAGCTGGAACTCTGTTTATCACGCTGGCAGAAATAGAGAGTCCTGTGTCTATATATTAGAATGGAAATTAATCAATGGAAAAACATGTAGTAGAAAGTGCTATTCTAAAAATAACAACAAGAAAATGAACCAATAATTATCTTTTTCACCAAGGCAGCTATTTTGTTAACTGCAGTGTATATGCAAGGCATGAATAAACCTGCAGTTCTCTTGACAGAAAGATAGCAATCAAATCATGCAACATGTTCTTCTGCTGTCATGTTCAATACATTAAATTGTGCTGAGCAGGCATCAGCAGAAAGCCTGTAGGACCTGAAAATAAGCATCATGCCATCAAGAGAATGCATTACAAGTTAGTTAGCCATTTATGCAAGAGATAATAGCATCTTTATTACAAGAGATGGGGAAGAGCTAGAAAGCTGAGAAGACAGACCAGGACACAAGTATTCTTCTAGTCAAAAGAAATTCCTTAGTGGAATTTTCATTCCATACTTGGGTATGCTTGGGACAAAGGACTACAAACTTTATTCACATTTTATCTGTTCATTACTAAGCCAAATTGCTTAGTGCTTGAAGCAGTGCCAATTTCAACAGCTCACTATTCCGTGTAACAATCTTCACCCAATGATTTCTGTTATCATTCAATTTAATACATTAGGTCTAAGGGAAGGAAAGGAATATTCTGCATGTATTTCTATAGCATAGCATATGAAGATACTAGGGAAACTAAAGCAATATTAGAGTTAATCATAATTTAATTATATCATTCAGTATAACCATCTGTTGTAAGAAAATGACCTGAGAGCAAAGCAACCAAAGCCTGAGAAGCCAGACTGCATATAGACAATAAATCATTTGACAAATACAATCTGCTTTCTTTCCTTTTTGCTAACTAATCTATGTAACAGCTCTGCTGAGTTACTGGATCTTAGAAAGATACTACTGGCTCCTGACATGTACACATGACTGCTAATGCAGTGAGAGAAAGGTTACATTTTGCCTAAGGGCAAACCAAATCCAGCTTTGTTGATGTGCACTGGTAGATGCTCTGAAGATCAGTGGGGAATTAAAGATACAGAACTATTAAAGGAATACCAACAAACATTAAGAAATTTTTGAAATATATTCCTTTTCTATGTTTGCTATTATGACTTTACAATCATAAAGAGTAAAGCAGATACTTGTAGCCAAAATAATTAATATTTTTATATTAATAGACAAACAGATCAGGGGAGAATGAAAATAAATTTCCCCTGAGAGAAGGCCTGGTATGTGCCTCCTCTGGACTCTGAACTGCATATACCCCATGTTAGGACTGTGGTAGAAGTTTAAGGGTACATATGACATGAAAAGCAAAGGTCAAAGCAATGACAATTACCCTGGATCAGATTTTCCCTACAAAGGCCGGACTTGTAAGTGCACAGAGCTGCACCAGAGGGCCATTGCAATGGGGCTAAGGCTACTGGCAACTGCATGCACAGTCCAAGGGTGATCAAATCAGTTTGTGTCTGAATTTCATTCAGTAAGCTAAACCATTGGTCTAATTGGTATCAAACCCCAGCAGCTCATTTCCCTTCTCCTTCCTACAAGCTTAAGCTTTTTAAGCAAAGAGTGACTCTGATACCACCTTTCCCTCTCCCAGATAGAAGCAGTACTAACCATGCCAGGACCAGGGCTGCTGAGTGACGGCTTTCCTAATGTGAGCCAGGCATGTGTTTATACACTGCACAGCCTCTGGTGCACAGGGCTGTGCTTCTCCACCCACTGGACTTGGGATGGATCTCACTCAAGCACATTTCTCTTTGGCCTTGGGCTCACTGTCAATGGATCATTTATTTTTAGCATCCACTGCCTACTGGGTTAGGCTTGGAGCCCACACTGGAGCTATCAGCTGCTTCACCAGCAACTCTTAGCTCTCCCCTTTGCTCTCCTCAGGCTACTTTGAGTGGTGGTATGCTCATCCGAGAGGGCTGAAAGCTGTCACTGACTGCAGCCCACTGTGATATGCTCACTTCTCCTTGCCAGGCCCCGTGGACTTACCACATTGGGTTGTTGTTTTTCCTGGTTTTCCCTGGTTTTGCCTTTGTCTCTGCCTAAGATGAGTATGGTCCAGTAATCCTTTACTGCTAAATAAAAGAGGGCCAGAGAGTGATCCTGGTGCCAAGAGGTGTGGACCTGCTCATCTCTACGTCGTTTAGAACTAGGTCCCTGCAGAGGAAACCAGCCAGGACCACATCATGCAAGTCTTCTCCACAAGTTTCCTCTACTCTGAACATAGGGTTTCTTTGTTCAAAACATTTGAGGGCCGCGGTGAGACTACCTGCATAGCAGTCATAGGACACAAAGCAGAGTATGTATTGCAGCTCCCATGGTGCCTGTGAGGGCACAGCAGGCTGACTGAGGGTGCCAAGCCTGCTGCAACAGCACTGCAATGCTTGTATGATGGAAGGAACCAAATCTGATCCATTCTCACCTACTATTGTCTTTCAGGAGTATTCCCTCCAGTAAACTATTCCCTGAAAGACACCCAGGCTTCATCTTGGAAAGAGAATCTTCGAGCAGTCTCAGACAGAGCCAGGGAGCAATGCAACAGGCCACAGGGACAAACAGGAGTCCAGGGCTAAACCTCATAACCACACCTCTTTTTTTAACAGTATAGATAACCACATAAGGAGAGCATCTTCTCTTCCAGATTGGGTGGATGTTCCACATCACATAAAGGATACACACTCCAACCTGTGTTGTGTGCATGTTCAGTGTCAAAAGCCTCATACTCAGAGGTGATGTGCATATGTTCTGTGTTGTTCATAGAGTCTGTGTTGACCCATTTACGGCTTGCAGGGTTTTGTAGGTACGCTTCAGAGCTGTGATGGCTCATGCAAGGCTGCAAAGGAGTAACTGAATTGTGTTCCCTGTTTCCATTTTTGTATTGTCAGAGGTAAATTACATCTGTCTCATCTTCAGTTACTAGAAAGGGAAAACATACAGAAAGGTTTTTCTTCTGCAGGGATCTCAGAGGAATGAACAAGATTTGTTATGCAATTCTGGTGGGGTATCCTGGGCTGAGTGATTTAAGGGTAAAGCAGTCCCACAGTCTTGCATCCCAGAATAGCATCATGGGAGAGCTCAGGAAACTCACAGCATTATGTTTTCAACATCCAGAAGTCATCAGGTCACAAGACATCTGCTCAAACTTTTCCCCAGCATGCTTCAATATCACAGGAAGCATAACAGAGCCATCAGGTAGGTTATCTCATAGGTGATAGCATTTTGCCTTCCAATACTCTTCAAAGTATTTCTCTCCCTGTCAGGCTGTTTCATATCGAAGGCAAGATGCTCCTTTGCAGAATCACTTCTCCCTTCAGACAAGCTTTTAAAAGTATAATATATATTACCCAAACTCAGCTGGGGTTAAACCATGACAACTCTCTATTATGTTAGTTCATTGCTTCATTCTGTTTGTCAAGGAACAACTGGAAGTGTAAGTTATGTCCTACAAGCATGGGAAACCCCAGGGGGGGTTCCTTTCAGTATTTAAGAGTCTGCCTCTTTTATTTTTTATCAAGAGATTTGCGGATGATCAGGCTGAGGTTTTTCCATGTAAGAGTTTGCCAGAGTAAATGACTTGTAGAAGAAGAGTTTACAGGAGATGAGTTCAGCTGATACAAGAGCTTCAGCAGGCCACATCTATATAATCATGTGCTGAATCCACTAGACCAAGAGAAAATATAACACAAACGTTTTTTCAATAATTAGTGACTCAAGATACTGCAGTTCCATGTGTCTATCTTCTACCCATCCTTTGGAAAGCAAACCTTTGACCTGAGGAAAATCAAAGCACCAAGAATTTCTAGTCTGGTTTTGGGTTGTTTTTTTTTTTTCTTTTAATGATGAGAAGAAAAAAGCAACAGCAAGAGCAAACACAACTGCCAACACTGAAACTCACGTGTCCAGCTGTGCCTCCGCTTACATTTTGGTTCAAGTGGTCCACCATACACATATTTAGCACCGAGGGATTATGGAAGACACAACGAAGTTCCAGTGCATTTTTGCACAAGAAGAATAAATGCTGAATTCAGTTTGTTTCCCCACTAAACTGGGAATGAGGAAACCTCAGAGGGCAAAGATGGAGTATAAATTACAGTGAATGCCCAATGCCTACTATGAAAAACAGTATGCTTTATAAGGTCCCTCTCTTGAGTAAGTTATTTTGTGGAATTCCTCAGATAATGAAAATAGAGAGACCTGACCTTTTCAGGGACAAAGATTTAAGAGCCTTGCTACATAATCAGGGCTTCCCCATAAAAGTACAGCACCATTAGAACCTGAGGCAAGTCAAGTCAAACAATTTACTGCATGAAGTCTATTAAGAAAGCTAATCAAGCATCACCAAATGAGGCAATGAACCAGGGACAAGGTACACTGTGAGGTTCACTGCTGCTATAGAATAAAGCTCATGGGTGTCTGTGGCAAAGAGCATCTTCAGCTGAAATACTTGAATAAATTCCACCAAACAAGTGAGAGAGCACACCCGCAGTGCAATCGGAAAAAAAGAATAAAGTAACCTTGAAAAACAACAGAAGAAGATGAAAGTAGCTGAAATGTAGGTACAGACTTTGATTTCTTACAGGAAAAAATGTTTATGCTACAAGTGGTCCCATTGACTTAGAAAACAGTATTCACCGATTAAGTTTCTCTTCCATATGAGAAACTTATAAGAGCTGCTATCAAGTTGATTACACTGTCAAATGCTGACTAATCTCAACAAACACTTTGCCCTCTGTATTAAAACAACCCCAGCCTGTGATGAAGGAAAACAATACAAGCAGAGATTATCACGCATGGTATCTTTATGGATGAATAAAGATAAAAGGGTTGATTTTTCACACACATCCATTTCTTTCAACTCCATTTGTTTGGAACAATTCTTACTACTTCACAATTATATGCAGGGCATTAAGCTATAAACAGGACCTACCTTTTGTGCCATAAAATATTGCATGCAGACTTGAAAGCCATGACCCCAACTGCATTAGTAAATATGCGTGAAGACCTTGTCTGCAGGCAGTCTGGGGGCAGAAAATGGCAAGAATGCAGACATGTGTCTGAACATGCCAGAGATATGGTCATTCTGAAGCATTCAGAACATTGTATATTTAGGCAGTGAACAGTATGGATGATGTCCTTCACTGCGGAGAGGTTACTGAGCTGTTGTTAATTATAACTGAAGTGCTTTGCTCTGGATGTAGAGGAAAACAGGGCTAGATGCATCCATAATGTGGATAGAAAGGAGAACCTACACAGGCAGCTGCTTACCCTTGTGTGATATAATGCACACACTGCTGAGAGTGATGCTAATGCTTCCTTTGGCCTGTTCTCCCCCACTAGCCATTTCCCTCCTTTTCTTCCTTAGGGAAGTCCCTGTTTGGATAAAAATTCATTATTCCCTCTAGCTGTCTAGTATATTTTTAAAGCCACTTTGTGTAACCTAAAGTCATGATACCCAATATTATTCCTTTAGTCTGAATAAGACTGAGCGGTGACAATGAGAGCATGAATTACATAGAATGTTATGAATGTTATGTTACGTGGAATAATAATTAGGAGCTCCAATGGCAGCTTATAGCATGTGCAAAACTGACCTCCCAGATTTTATCTTAAAAACTGGACATACTGGGAGACACTCTTTAGTGGCAGTAAATAATAGATGCCCCTTGATTGATGCTGCTTCCTTTTTAGTGAAACTTTTAGAACTTTATACTGCTCAAGTGATACCTAAACTAAAAAAGTAACCACATAGTCATTTTATTTCTTATGAATAATCTCAGCTAATGAAAAGTCTTTATTAAATTTTACTTCCAGGGAGGGAAAGTGGAGTTCTTCACCTCACCAGAGCACAGCTAAGACACAGGCAGAGGTTGCTCCATCTCCCATGTACCAGCCACATCATGCCATGGTGTAGTTCCTGAGTGGAGTGGATGGATAGTTTCCACAAGGCTGGTGAGGCTTGTGTCTTGCAGGGCTGCAAGGTCTTCCAAGATGAGCAACTCAAAAAGGAGACCAAACATGACATTATCTAACCACTGTGCATGGCTGTCTCTGTGACGTAGGATGTGTAACACCCTTGTTCACATTCCACTAAGCTCAAGAGCAGCAGCAGCTTCATGAAACAGCCTGGCAGCCACAACAGGGTACAGATGGATGTCTTCAAAACTGCTCTTTCAATAATGTTCATATTGCCAGCAAAGATGTATTGTAGCTAAAATGTTCTAGAGCCACCACTGGGCAGGGATCTAAACCTGCCCAAAGCAGCTACGTTCTGCTCAACAGAATCAGACCTGAGTGAATTTAACAGGGTGGCTGCAAGCAGAGCATTTGGTTGAATATGTATGGGAAAGGCAGAGTAGAAACAGAAGGCTGGAGAATTTACAGTCTCTGGAGATGAGGAGTTGCGTTACCTTCAGTAGAGGTTTCTCTCCAGGCTCAGTCACGGAGTTCTTCAAGCTGTGAATGAAGCAATGTGGATAGAACACTGTCACAGCCTAGACAGGCAGTATAGGTTCAAAAATATCTTTAGCACTGGTCTGCATCTTGCTGCATAGTGGTACACTGTGCAGAGCAAGATAGCTGAGGGTGATGTCTGTGGGCTGCCCCTCAGTCCTGGCCCTTAGGTCAAAACACAGATCCAGGATGCTGGTAATTGTGCAGCTTGAGCCAGTTGTGGTTTTGCATGCTATCTTGCATGTTGAAATCTCCAAGGACAAGACATCCAGGTATTTTACTGCTGCTCCTGACAAGTGCTACTAAGCCTCTTTAGTCTAGCTTGAAAATGAGCCTTAAAAATTTATTACTTTTGCTTTGGGTCTGCTTCTGTTATCAAGTAAGTGGATTTCAATTGATTTGACTGGCCTGTGCTTTCTCTCTTAGCCTTGGTAGTTGGTGCCAAGAGCAATGACATTGTACCTTCTTCTTATACAATTTGGGTGAGCCAGCTAATCTGAGGAACAAGGTGTGCTCCATGTCCTCCATAAATATGTGAGCAATACCAGCTGTACTGATGGGGTATCAGACTACTCTGTAGCTCTGAGTCACATACCAAAAGCATCGCCAAAAGCCATAAGTCATAAACCATCTATCTTAGAAAGATGGAAGAAGCAGAAGATACTCAAGGAGCTCTCAGGGAATTTGACAAGTAGCTCCCCCCGCTCTATTTAAGCATGGGATTGGATTCATCAAGGCCTTTTGCAATGCTTCAAGCTGGTTCATTTCTTCCTTCAGCTGAGGACTAAATGTCCCAGCAGGTAGAGCGTTAGCCCCATCCCACCATCCCACTGCCCACTGGTGCCAGTGTGGGGCCATGTCTGAACTTGCCGTGAACTGCCTACAACACAGACATGACCTGACACCATGAGGCTTTTGTTGACAGATCCATTCATTCATCTTATGTCTTTCATTCTGACAAAGGAGAAGGTTTTGTGGTCCTGGATTGGATGTACACATTTGTCCTGGTTTCAGCTGGGATAAAGTTAATTGTCTTCCTAGTAGCTGGTGCAGTGCTGTGTTTTGGGTTCAGTATGAGAAGAATGTTGATGACACTCTGATGTTTTCAGTTGCTGCTAAGTAATCTTTATACTAAGCCAAGGATTTTTCAGCTTCTCATGCCCAACCAGCAAGAAGGCTGGAGGGGCACAAGAAGTTGGGAAGGAACATAGCCAGGACAGCTGACCCAAACTGGCCAACAAGGCATTCCATACCATGGGATGTCACATTCAGGAAATAACTGGGTGGCAGGGGGGGGATTGCGGCTGGGGGACTAACTGGGTGTCCATCAGTGGGTGGTGAGCAATTACGCTGTGCACCATTTGTACATTCCAATCCTTTCACTATTATTGTCATCATTTTACTAGTGTCATCATTATCATTATTACTTTCTTCTTTTCTGTTCTATTAAACCATTCTTTTCCCTATTTTCTCTCCCATCCCACTGCGGGGTGGGGAGGGAGGGGAGTGAGTGAGTGGCTGTGTGATGTTTACTTGCTGGCTGGGGCTAAACCACACCACCATTAAACAGTTCAGAACTGGGTTCTTGAATTGTTTTAGTGGAGTGAACATCCCAGTCCCTGTTCCATGAGAGTTATTTGCAAGGAGACCCAAGCAGAGGAACAGTTATCTGGGTGATCACAATAACCCAAAGAGAAGCTTTTGGAACACTTTTTGGATCTGTAATCCAGTCCAGTCCAGTCCAGTTCAAGGATAGAGGTAAAAGCACATCATAATTTATGCTTTAGAAAGCTTAAGGCAATGACTTTCAAGGAAGCTTCAGGCCACTGGTTTGAACTTTAGCTGTAGAAGGGCATGTCTGTGAATATCTCCTGAGCTGTTTCGAAATGACATAGGTCTAAGACCTTTGGTCCTTACAACACAGACAACAGTAATGCAAGGAAATGCCCTGGTCCTTCCATGTGCTGAATTTTCCCTGCAACATGAAATTTAGACCTGCAATTCCCAAAGGAAGTATCAAAGGTACAGGATCTTCCACAAGGAAATTTTTACTCTGCAGTCTCAAAAGCCCTGGAGTGCTATGGTGTGGGGAACAGGTAACTGAAATATCTTGGTTATTTAAGTCTTGGCATTCATGACAATTTCCATACTACCTAGCTGTTCTCTACCAGCATGTCTCTTAGGTTTTCTCCTGCCATTTGACTCCAGTGGACTCAGGCAGACAGGGAGAGTTTACTGGGACTGGAGAGGGCAGCCTGGGGAAACGTCATAAAACCTCAATGCTCAGTGTGTGTTCCCCTGGTATAAAAAGAGCTTTGTAACACAAGGGAAGCAAAGCATAAGGCGTGCCTTACAGACTATCTCATAGTATATTTTTGTTCATACCAACCCATTAACAGAGACAATCCTTTCAACCTTTTAAGGCTAACCATGCTGAGAGATCAGTAAAGGCTGTGGTCATCCAAGGGAAAATTGTCCCTTTATGGATTGTACCACCAGATTTGGTACATCTTGATTAATAAAATTCTCTCTCAGTCACTTAGAATAGATCTCACCTGGTTCAGCTCAGAGGTGTAAAAGGCACTCATTGCAAAGCTAATAAATGTCTCAGCTAGAAAAGGCAGAGAGACACAGAAGACTGTAGATTGAATGAATCATAGTTTGCCCACTGCTGAAACCCAATTTAGCATGCTGTAATACAGAAGAACTGTAGGGAAAATGAGAAGGGCTGAAAGGTGGGGAACTGTCATATGTAATCATTTAGTCTCATGGATCAAGAAATTATGTCTTTTCATTTATATTCATCAAGCTAAACCCAGTGTTTCATTCATTATGCAACATTACAACAAAATGTTACCTTATAAAAATTACAGATCCTTGAGGCAGCCTGTCCCTTTCATAATCATCTAGTGGAAGAAAAAAAGTCTTTGTGTTCTTGGAAAATCCACCTTCAGAGTATGTGCTATAATGACATGATTTTTCCCTGAAATGTGGCATGCAAGAACTTCTTTCACATTTCCTCTCACTCACTGAACTGCTAGACGCTATTCACCATGGCTGGAATTTTTTTGCATCCCATGTTAAACGAAACTAATCCTTCTCTGATTATTCCTTAAATGGGGCTTTAGAACAATCACTTAGTCCTTTTTAAACTATCGCAGTGCTAGATACTGACAGTCACGTAAAATAAAGCAATGATTAACAAATGGCCATTCCTTTGATCCCTACAATAATCCATAATATTTAATTCTCTTGACTAATGCACTTTAATGACTAGAGGTGACAAGTTCTCCCTCTACCCCTCTGCCCCTCCAGGTCAGCCATCTAATTGTCATCCAGGTTGACCCATAGCTGATGCCTTATGATAGGCCACAACCACCTCTGTTTCACCAGGATTTAAGGCAGCCATTAGAGGAAAAAAGGTTCATTTGCAATTTCCATGTGCATCTGTTACCTGATTCCCTGCAGCTTGAAGGTAAGTCACTTCGTAATTTCTGCTGACTGTAGGGTCAGTCTCCTTTGGGTATGTTGGGACCTTAGACATCTACAGGTAGATATCTCAGTACAGGTGGCTTATCTGGATCTGACTTCCACCATAAGAGCTTTCCTGCTTCAAAGCACACAGAGCAAAGATATACATCACTCTCAGATGTGTTACAGTACGCTATGAGATAAGCGTGCTTTGTTTTTCCCCATGGGCAGGAAAACTCCTGGCCCTTCATGCCAGAAGAGAGATCACATCTAAGGATCTACAACAAAGACAAGGTTTGCAAGGTCACAGAGGAGACACATCTCACTCCTCAGCTCAGCCACCTCCCTGGTTTCTTCTTTCCCCTCTGGATTGTGTAAGTGGCTTCTCCCTCCACAGGTTGTGAAGGACCCCTCCCCAGGGAGCAAAGCCTGAGGGATTGCACTCTCTCACATCTATCCTCAAGCCATTTGTGTTCTTTAGCCCATTTTTCTGTGCCTCAGACACCTCACAAGAGGGAAATACAGGCATTATTTTTTGTGGGAGATGTCACAGTATCTAGGTGTTGAAAAAAATTATTAACTAAAATGTCACTCCCTGAAGTTCTTTGCCTCAATTTCCCCATTTGCCAATAGGACTGTTCAATAGACAAATGGTTCTCTAATATATGATTTAGCTTGTCTCTTCCATCTTCCGCAGCCACTCTCATGACAGAGATTCACAAATTCTGAGTGACTCATAGGAAGATCATCTCCAGCTACTTCTTTTTGCATATATTCATAACTTCCATCTATGTGATGCTGACTCAGGCAAAGTTAAAAGTACCTTTAGATGGATTTTCTACAAAGATACAATTTGCTATTAGGACAGCAGCAATCAGTTGCACACAAACGTGAAGTTTAGGAAAATAGCCTAATATTCATATAGGAGCGGTGCACAGCAAAATGCAAATATGGTCTTATTCACTTTGTCTCATCCTCTGGCTCACTAGTACATAATCTCTCTAAAAACTCTGATTAACGCTTTGCAATAAATGCAAAATAGGCAGGTACTTTAGAGAAGTTTTTACCCATCAGAGATACCTGAAGACACAGTAAGAATTTCCAGCAGCTCACATCACGATAGTGTCTGACAGCCAGTTGACATCTGTCATTTAATTTTAAAGGGCCCACAAGCATCACAAAACAGCATTGGTAGTGGAACAGTTTTCCACAATTTCTTCTCTGTTCTCACAGGCAACCTTAAGAAAATTGGGGGGGGGAATATCCTCACAATTAACACTTTAACTTCTATATGTCCCTTGGGCAACCCTGGGTGAATATTGTTAAGATTTCATGTGACAAGCAGAGGAAGGCAGAAATTTTGTAAACAGGAGGCAGAGGGAGTCATATCTGACCACTCTCAGCAAGTCTAGGTAGATCTGCTCTCTCAGTGTCATTTGAAAGAGCAATGGAGCCATCTCTGATTCTACCTCAAGAGCATTATTCAGAGTACCCTAAATTTTTAGATGTATTACATAAATCTGTATTTAGAAAAGCTTTTGCTAGTACCCTCCTTCATGTTTTCAGGCTAGAACAGCTATTTTTCTGCTGCCTTTTAGAAGAAATTCTCCAACGAACATTAGAGAATACCTGAGGCTCTGCTAACCTTGCCCCATACCACTAGGCCAATGAATAATTCAGGAAACACAGTTTCTGAAGTGAGCACTAATTAGAGAGTTTAACTTCCATCTAGAAGGAGTTCAGCAGAGAAATGGGACTCTATGCTTCTGCTTGAGTTGAAACATTGGCGAGATGATATTGTAAGAGGTGAAAGTAGAACCAAAGGTGGACTACAACCACCAGTGGCCTGATACAATATGAGCCTGGGTTTGATTTTTGGTTTTGTCCTCAGTGTCCT
Organism: Elanus axillaris; assembly: GCA_026212715.1. Classification (NCBI taxonomy): domain Eukaryota; kingdom Metazoa; phylum Chordata; class Aves; order Accipitriformes; family Accipitridae; genus Elanus; species Elanus axillaris. Next base: position 41,807,459 of record JANZLQ010000029.1, on the reverse strand, counting down.
TTTGTGTATTTCATGAATGATCTCAAGGCATAGCTTTGACATAGAGCTGAAATTAAGAAGTGGAAGATTTCCTTCTAGTGTTTGTGGAAGAATGCATATTATGAGAAAAAGCAGAGGAGCAACAGGTTCACATGTTCACTTGAATCCCAAGATTATATTGCAGCCACTTGTCAGCCCAGGATTCCCACTCTTGCACCTTCTGCTACTCTGCTGCTAGAATGCTATTTTACTCTCTGGAAGAAAACAGGCTTATTATGAGTATGATGTACTTTATGAAGCACTGTACTTAATGTCTCCAAATTCAAAGGGCTGCCCAGAACTGGAGCGGAAACCAATCTTTTTAAACTGATTTTTTTTTTTCTTTCATGTTGTACCAGGCCAAAATCCCACATCCAAAAAAAAAACCCTTTTAAACCTTGGAGGTGGAATATGAATTTTGTGACTTGGATTCTTCATTAAATATTATGGCTTAAAAAGCATTTATTTTTATGCTAGCATTCAGCAACTGTTTACTCTCCAGAATTAATAGCTATTTCAGGGTTCTGCTGCTGGCCTCTACCTCTTATTTATATATCATGCCAGCATGCAGAATTTTCTTCATTAGAGACCCTACTGGAACACCCACTGCACTGCATTAAAAACAAGGCCATCTATATGCAATCTGTAGCTATAGGTAGGTGAAATTATTATTTAGCATTTCAATAAAAACGGGCTAAATTAGATTATCCCTAATAGTCTCCTATTGCATTATTGCTATTAAGATGTAGGTGACATGGCATCATAGAGTGTAAACTGCTTATTCATCTTTGCAGAAAACAGACTGAAATTTGCCACTTGCTCCACTTCCATATTCAAGGTGCTTTTGCTTCCCTGCTGAATTCTGCCTAATTCCTGGATCCTGAATGCTGGAGCTCAGCTGAAGGTTACTGATGTCTGGCTTTAGGAGAAAGGGCAGGTATCTTGTTCCCAAGGGGCATTTCAAGCAGAACCATGGAAGAGGCACATCTGTTACTACACTCCATCAGGCCTTTGTGTGAAATCTCTAAAGGACTCAGTGCCCCCCAACACCTACGTCTCTGACACATGGCCACTTTTTGGCAGCCCTGAATTAAGGACACAGGGTTCTCCTACAGCAGGGAATGCAGGGACCTGACACAGGGACTGGCAGGGATACAAGTAGGGAAAGACCTCAACCAGCTAATGGAAAAGATGGGAAGATGGGCACCTCTCTAAGGCACATATTCCCCCTCCCCAATATGCTGCTTAGTGGTTCTTCTCCAATGGACGCTAAAGAAAATATATTCCCCCTTTCCCCCATTATATACTGAGGAGGTTTTATTGGTATCCTCTCTTCAACTCTTGGCATCCTGGCTTGCAATAAAATGTAGCTCTGCAGATTCAAGATATTCTGCAATAGCGAGGCTGGTGGTAGCTGTGTATTTTGAGCAGCAAAGATATTTTTTTATGCTTCTTGAGGGAAAGAAACCAACACTTCTTTTTTTAACATATTTTTTCATGGCTAGGTTAAAGATCGAATTACTTGCAAATTACTACTACTACTACTATATCATTAATTCATCATCACTGTTTAATCATAACAGTTTCTCAGCGATGCAAGAATTATTAGGTTTTGTTTCAGATATTAAAAAACAGGCAGATGATAACTTTAAGCAGCTTCATATACACAGGGCTGAGTAAATATTCATAACAAAGTAAAACAATCTGAGGAATGCGTAGTAGGAGGGACAACTGAAATCCTATTTAAATTTCATAGGAAACTTCAAATAAAACATTTGTGTTTCAAAATGTACCATGACCATAATTCTCTAGAAATAGATTAAATTCTATTTCATAAATTGACTCCCTTCCAACAGGATGGAATTGTAATTAAACAGAATGATTTTACATCTGGCCTTTGTCAAAAATAAAACAGTAAAAATTGAGATTTCTCATGCAAGCACCTCCATTTTGCTTAAAGTTATTTTTCTTTTAAAAAAATAATAATTCTAAAAGTTTCAAGTAGTTCCATCTACAATAAAAGTAGCAGATGACCATTAATTTGCACCAGATTTCATACTTCAGCACCAGAAGATATAAGCAGGACTGGAAGGTTGGAAAGCCACTGGTTTGGAGAGATGCACATCAAGTGGTCATGCAGGCTGTATGCTGTATATATACCATTACAGAAAACATGATGAAGGATTGTTTTGTGTTGCATGAGTTGATATTGTTTCTTAAAATGAAAAGCCTTAAAATATCACAACATTTGTGCTCTTTTCTTATTTTTTTCAGTGTCTGAAATATCATGAAGGATGTGCTGCCGCCCAGCAGGGCAGTGTTTGTGTGTCATGCTACTGAGGACATGCCAGTGTGGTGTTAGGTCATATGGAAATGTGCTGAGGATGCAGAACCCTGGTAGGATAAAACTCAAAGACTGCACAGCAGAGAGGGAGCCAAACCTATTGCAGCCTTGTCCCTACAGTCTTTTGGGAATCCCCCTCGCATAGGCTATTCCCAAAACTGTGCACAGATACTGTCTGGGAACCACTAGCTGGTACAAGTCAAAATCATGCTCAGGAGGGTGTTAGTAATTAAGCAAACTGGGCATATGCAGAGTCTGTGCTCAAAGTGGCACTCCAGACCCCTTTTCTTAACTGATGTTAGTGCTGCCAGGGTTGGAGCTGGTAATGCAGGTTTAGGGATCAGAGCAAGATCTTTGCCGTGACTGGACCAGAAGAGCATTGCTGTGACTTTCATTTAAAGGGAAGCCAAACAGTATATAAAACGCAGGACAGGGAAACTGTCTTTATTGAGGAAGGAAGGTTAATGATGTCGCTAACTTTAGGCATGTGCTCAAAGCCCCATTGAAATCCCTGACACTGAAGCACATGCTGTAAGCCCTTTCCCCGAGTCAAGACTTCAGCGGCTGCTGGGTGATTCCTGCGAGTGAGCAGCGTGTGCACTGCCTGCTCACAGAGCTCAAAATGCGGCCAGAGGAATTGCAAGCAGTATCTGTGTCAAAATAGTTGCATCCATCAATCAGTCTTCGGGGGAGATGTTGTCAACTGCTTTCCTCCATTTCCAGATCTTAATGTGGGACTTGGTACATATGTAATGCAGTGGGAAAACAAAAAGCTTTTTTTTATTTTATTCAAAGGCACTATTTCCTCACAAAGATCATTAAGAAATTATCTGCTAGGCATCCCAAAACCTCCTACTACTCTTTTATTACATGTTTTCTCTTCTAGGGAATATTACACATCATAATATCAGTGTTAAAAATATTTTTATATTCTTCCTCTATCATGCAAGGAGCAGCATGAAAAAATTCTCACTGGATTGATATATCAACACAGTGGTCTACCAGTTTGCACTTTGTTGTTCAAACAAGATCATGTCCTCATTATCTTATACTGTATAAACACATTAAAAAACAATCCATGACCTAAAGGGCTTTTAGTTTAAATAGAGCAAGCAGCCAGACAAAGAATGCATTTCTATCTCGTATCTATTCTACTGATGAGGAACTGAGGCACAGAGAAGTGATACGACCAAGCGAAGTCACACAGGAATTTTATCATATAGCCAAGAACAGAACCCAGATTCCCACAATATCAGCTCCATGTCTTAATCACAAGTCAGGCCTTTGTATGACTGGTGCGTTGAAAATGCTTCAAGCCAAGAGAGGTGTCAAAAACAAACACAATGAACCAACAGTGTAAACTAATTACATTTTAATAATTACTTCAGTTTCAGTCATTTGAACTGTTATTAGCAGCTCAAGCAGGGAACGTGTGGGCTGTGCTTTTGAATTAGGTTATTTAATCTTGCATTCTTTCTTTTCACGTTGGACCAAATTGACTTCTTTTTTGCCGTATTAGTTCCCTCTGTGTGGTTAACACCAAGGTGCTAGCCTGTGAAGCAGCACAGCAGTTGAAATACAGCCGTATTTCCAAAGCACAGAGAGGTGACTGACAGAGATACCTGATAAAATCATATTGAGCTAATAAATACAACAAAGCACTTCAGCCTTGTTAACTGCATCCAGAGAGAAACTGCTCAGAAAAGGATTGTGGTCTTTGACTGAGATGAGGCAGCGCTTGATGCTCCTCTGTCTTTGGGGACCTGGCAGTTGCATCACCCCATGAGAGTGCTAGGTCACCCTGGGCTATCTATATTATCTGACCTGTTTGCAGGTTTCTTCCCAGGCCAATGTTTTTGCCTCTGCCTTATTACTTTTATCAGATGCAGCTTTTTAGGTTCAAAACTGGCTCATTAAGTTACTTCTGTCTTTCCCTGCATGTGATGTGGTGGTGTGTTCACATCAACCAAAGCAAACAGTAGGATGGTTCACATTAAATGCAAGGGGTTGAGTAAATCCTTGTGCAACAGCAAACAAGATCGAAACGCTGTTAAAAAGAAACGATCACAGTCCACGCAGAAGGAATGAAGCCAGAGCAACACAAAGGCTTGCTAGTCCGTATAGAGAAGATCCAAAATGTGTGGGGAGCCAGGGAAATATTAGAATAGACCCAGCTTGTTGGTCAGTGGATCCTTTAATTTGCGCTTGGCAGACAGTTGTAGAGAGGGAGGGAGGCCAAGGGGTTGTGCTGCAGCTGCACTCATGCCAGGCAGACAGGCCTCCTGGAAGGATGCTCCCCGTGTGCAGCCTAAATCATCTTTCAGATGTTTTTCTTCTGAAGCAGCAAGATTATTTTATTTCCTTCAGCAAAGCTAATTTAAAAAGAACAGAAAAACTAATAATATAAAATGTAAAAAAAAGCTGAGTCTGGTCTGACAGCTCAGCAGATGGTTACCTAGGACTAGCACAAACACTACCAGCCAAAGCACGACTTTGCCAACTCCTTCCCAGTCCCCGGCTGACTTTGCTTTCCTGTGCAGGCAGCAGCTTTTACTTCTGTGTTTGAGCACTGGTATCCTCAAATCTTTGACACTGTGCTGTTACTTCTCCCCCTCCGTGTCAGAGCCATCACCCTGGTTTCTCTCTTCCTAGCCCATGCTTGCATTTCATGAAGGGATACTTGCTTAAAAAGACCAACATAGGTCATACCACACTGTTTAACACATACCACAATCTGATATGCAGCTGGGTAGAATGGAGAAAGATAAAGGTGATGTGGCCCTTCCTGTGTGCCATGGAAGAAATATTCCAGCCAGCTCCACACCCACACCGTGGAGGACAGCAGAGGAGTGTTCTGAGGAAGGACAGGCAATCGCTTGTTCAGCTGAATCCGCTGAGGTGCTTCCTCACAGTCACCCCCCCTGCATCTGGTAGAGAATCCTGACCAACGCTGTTGGGCCTATAGGGTGACAGGGAGGGAGCAAGATGGCAGAGCATGGCCTCAGCTGAGGAAGTGCCTTATATCCCCATCCACCAAGAACTCCTGCAAAGCCCCTCTCCAGGTCCCACCCAACAATTTATCTCTTTCCTCAGCACACGTCTCCCATTGCAGGACCCAGTCTGGCACAGTTTTGCGTTCAAGGTGGGATAGACTTGAGGCTGTCAGAAGGGTTCCTATTTGCAGACAACCTGCAGTCACCATGGGCAGTGTCAGAGCCCTCCCTCTCTGCCTCTGGATCCAGAGGGGGAGGAATTCCCTTCTGCAGTCACTCCTCAGAAATTTTCCTACAACTTGTCTGTGCAGCCTAGAAATCTTTTTCATCTTCAGCAGCTTCCACAGACCTGTTTTGAAGGCTTGCAATGTGCTTTTTCCAAGGACGAGCCACCACACACACTCCTTCAGCCTGCAAAGGCTGAAGGGCAGCAACAAAGGAACCTTCATCACTCTCAGCTTGTGTTTCACTCTGTGGATGGGAATAAACATGTCCTAAAAGACCCCTCTGAATCAGCTGTGCTGGACACTCCTATGCTTATACAGAGCACCAATGTATCTGTCCTGACTGTTTTGGCTTTCAAAGACCAAGATGTTCTCAAGGTTCAGCAGATGGTGCAGTCAATGGAAGGAAGTAGAAGCCATCTTCACACAACGTAGCAGAGGTGGCTTACTGGAGTGTTGCAATTCCTTTCCTTCATGACTGTAGAGACCATAACCTGGCAGCTCTAAGGAGCAAGAGAGTGAACTTCATACAATTCAACTCTATAACCACAGCTTTACCCTCTACACAGCCTCACATCTCTACAAAACGTCAAAGACCTATATGAGCACAATATAGCGTGGCAGACTGGGGTCTTTTCTGTCAAGATATGTGCAGAAAAGAAGGTTTCCCATCCAGATCCATTCCTGGGTAGGACATGTTGGTTGTCAGGCTTCATATGTTAAATTCATTTTTTCTTTCTCTCTTTTTATTGTGAAATGGTTAGTAAAACAGCTTCCAGAGCAGAAAAGCAGAGTCCCCATTTGGCCAAGAGGGCCCAGAAAAACATGACTTATGTGGTATTTTTGCAAACTTCAACAAATTAATAGATCCCAATAACTTCAAATACTTGACACTGAATATAGGTTATGCTCATGTTTATGGTAATAGGGGTAATTTATGGTAAGTTTGGGTCTTTTCTGTGTTATCTTTTTCTTGTGTCCGAAATAAAAGCAATGATATCTGTGCGTCTTTTTTTGGAAAGCAACTGCTGAAAGGTGTGACATTAACATGATATTGCAATAAACAAGCACAGCTCAGCCCAGTGAGAAAGACATCCCCACTTCAGTGGTAGCAGCAGGCCTATAGCAGCAGTAACTGCCACACAGATGCAAGCACAAACTTCAAAAGCTTTACCCTTCCTGCTTTTATTCTCTTTACATCATTTTCCAAGCACAACCTGCTGTCCTGGACCAGGCCTTGGGCCATCAATAATGACATTGTGTGACTGAAGGCACTCAAACCTCATGTTGAATCCACAAAATGCCAGTACTCCGCAATGCTGGAGCATCTTCTTGCTCAGTCACAAGATTTGGAGGACCTGCTGTGCTCGACTGAGAAGCTGTGGGATACCCAGTGATTACTAGTGTGGAGCCTGAATGGTTCCTGAAGCATAGATCTGATCACTCTGGAGTGACAACCATGGGCTTTCCTGGCACAGAGCACTGGAATGTATTTGAAGCCCAACATTTTGGTTCTCTAGCCCTGTATCTCTAAGAACAGCTGCTCAAGATTAAGAAAATAACATTAAATGTCTGGCTGGCACTTCTAACTCAGTCCTCTTATGTAAAGGTACAATTACATGAATGGCCTCTATCCCAGTGCTCCGTGAGGCTGGAAATTATGCACCACCATAATTCAGTTCTAGGCAATGGTAAAGACCATCATGTCAGAAAGAGAAATCAGGATAGATCTTAATATCAGAGAGTGCAGCCACACCAGTCAGTGAGAAATTTTGAGAGCTGTGAAGGAGCTAAGTGTTCCTCATTATGATCTCAGGTCAACATAATACTTTATGAAACTCCATTTACTTAATTACAATGACTACTCATTTTTACTAACATTCCATAGATCAAACCTGTGTCCAGGGCTTATTTTCACAGCCATATTATTTTGATTAATGAGTGATTCATCATCAGCTGATCAACATTAGTCAAATATTGCACTACAAAAACACTGAAAAAGCATATATTTGGATTTTTAAAATAACTGTTGCATAAAATTCTGTTCCACCTGATACCAAATGATTAATGTGAAATCAGACTTATGGCCAAGCTCAGCCAAAAAGTTTTTCAGAGTACCGTGATCTGATACCAATCTCTGTGTGTTCTCATTGACGTGCATCCCTGTGACAGTGGAAGACTCTTGCCCTTGTACAGGTAAATGGGGTGGGTATGCAGTTTGCTAAGCTACATCTGAATCATGAAATTTGTGATATGTTAAAAGTTTTCTGGGACCCTTCTGAAACCCATATATAATAACAATATAATTCTAGAGGACTTGCCAATAACCCAGACAAATACTGGGTGTACCAGTCAGCAGTTCCTATTCCCAGATCCCTTACACCGTCAATTCCAGCTGTGCTGTATGGATCTCATTAAAAGACTTTTCCCTTGCACTGGAATTTCTTCTGAATTGGCCACATTAATGTTCACAGCTGGTCTAATAAGATTTTAGTTTATCTCAAGGGGAGCCATACCGAAATTATTAAAGCCAAATGGGGTTGTCTCAGCTCAGATTGCCACTTGATTCCAAGTGGTTCTGTTATTCTATGAAAACACATGCTGAATGCCTTTCTACTGCTTCAGATTTCTGGGAGCACACAGGTGGGGCTGTGCCCTGCTGTCTTTTATACCTCCTGAATTCCCCTTTTTAGCCATTCATTTCATACTGGTCAACAATATAAGGTACTTAAAATGACTCTAAGAACTTGGCCTAAAGGGCATAGCTGCGGGGCATTTTATGGTGCTATGCACAGTTCATACACCAGATGTAGTAACAAGCAGTGCAGCACAAGCTAATCAGCTGGGCTAATTAACTCAGGCCCAGCTTTATACCAAGATCACTTCCAGTTTGCCCATTGCTAGCTCACAGCACAGCCCAGCCCTGTCTGGCAGAAACATGTCCTCACTTCCAAGAGGATGCCAGGCTTGAGGACACAGGGCCAGATGCACAGCTTGTCTGAATCCCATGGAGCCAACAGAGCTCATGCCCAAGGGGGTCCCAGCGAACCCTCTCCATGCACATGAGTGCCTAAACTCTTTTTTGGGGTCCAAGCTTGATGACTAAGTTCATAGTGTTGAACTTCATATTTTTGCACTCCAGGAATGGCATGTACTTTCACCCTGTGAAAGCACTCTGAAAATCCAGGGCTGAATTATTTTATAGTGTTGGGAACACATCCCTGGCTCATCACTGGTGGTAATAGCAGTCCCTCCGGTCTCATGTACTGCAATTCAATAACCCATTATTAACAGTTGGAGGCAGTGATCTAGCCCTTCTGATTTTTCACTTCTGAATGTAGCTAATTAGTTATGATAATTAGCAGAATTACAGCTTTCCATTCCCCACTTGGGAGTACAATAGTCACAATCTTATAACCACCTACTTTACTCTCCATCCCAGCTTCCTGAGAAACAGAGTCAAACACCTTGATTAGAATTTGAGTCCCACAGGGCATAAAAGGCAGAACAAAACAGTAATTTAGCAAGGCAGATTGTTAACATCATTTCAGTTCTTTCTCCATTACAGCTCTGTTACAGTGCTATGGGCCCACGCAGAGCCCAATCCTGCAGGCTCTGTGGCAGCATTTGCAGGGTCTGGCTCTAAGTCGATAACCATTTCCAGTGAAAACCAAGTTCTGAATCCTCACTGACCCTGAGGTGAGCCAGAATCAGCTCCTCTCAGAGGCAAGAAAGGACAGAAAACTTCTTAGAATTTGATACTGATGTTTTTTGACTGCTGAGATGTGTCCTGTAAGATGAAGGTTTTAATTTCACTACCCAAATTTATTAAACGCTTTGTTGACAGTGCCAGTCCTCTCACAGTCCTCGCCACATGCTAGCTTTCATGCATTTCATGTAAAGTAGTGGGTCTATAGTCTATTTTCTAGCAATCACCACTTCCAGTGCTGTTTTCTGCTTTAAAGCTCCCTTCCCACCAAAGCAGCCACAATTCTTTACCCCCAAAATTGTTTCGCATTATTACACTGAAACAGAATCTACCCGGAACAACAAACCCCTTGTGTCAGCTGAGGGCTGCTTTTACCAGCGCCAAGGATATTATTCCTCAGATAGCAAAACCCACTCTTCCAAATCTATCATGTGTGTAGGCGGTGAGCAAACTTTCCAGCTCTTTAACTTTACATCCCACTGGTGTCCCACATAAAAATTTGAAAAATGATGTTTAGCAACAATGTATTCTTTGTGTCCAAAATTTCCTATGTTCTTTCCCTCTCCAAGGACATGTGAATGACAAGCAATATTTTTTTTGAGTCTCTGTAGTTTGTTTTTTCCTGCCTCTGTTGCTCTTCCTTGATGGCAGGCTGTCCACCTCTGCTGGGACACAGTTATTTCCCACCACAATCAATTCTAATATCATTGAGTATTATTATAAATTGAGAGAGAAAATGAGGAACAGGAGAAAACAAACATGAGAAAATAAACATGCATGACACAAGAAAAGGCAAAGTCCTGCAGCTCCTAAGTCCCTGCAACTCCTAAGTCACAGCAAATTCCTGTGAACTTACACAGAGGATGAAGGCCTGAAGAAGAATGTCTGCTTCCTCCAAGTGGACAGTCAGTCTCCTCAGCTGGATGACCTCTTTGGTGGAGGAGTTGAGATCATCCCCAAACTGCAATGTGTAACATCCAAGTTTAGAAGGTCCTGGAGACCTGAGGGACACACCAAACCCACAGAGATTATCTGGAATATTAATACAGCTTTTGCTGGGAATTCCTGACTACAATCTTACCCGCAGCAGGCTCCTAACAGGTGTCCTTCTGGACAGAAATTATATAGGTCACTACAGCTGCTCATGTGAATTTGAGGAAAAAATTTAGCTGAGGTGAGAGTACCCACTCCCAGCATCAGGGCAAGTGAAGACCGTCATGCTGACGTAGGATGTCAGAGAGCCTGGGAAGTAGGAAGTGAGACTTTGATTAAGGACAACAGGATTTGGTCAGTGTCTCCAAGCGGTTCAGACTTGCTTAGGCTGGGAAGCTTGAGCTGTAATGTAAGTTTAACAACACAAGTTTCCAAAAATGCCTGTCAAGTCATAGATACTCAGCAGTGCTTGTAGGCTTCAAATAAATGTAGCTATTCCCCAGTAGCATGCAAAATCTGTTCCCCAGTTCTCTGAAACCCAACCACCATAAATGGTAAACAAATGACACTGCAGATGAAGCTGCAAAACTTGTTATGTTATTTAACATTGACTGTTCCATATAATTAAGGGAGCACAATTACTTAAACATGCTTGTGATGTAAACAACCATGCAAATTGCATTTCTAACTACTTTGACTGTACCCACTGCATAATTAGAACTAGCAATTTATTACTCAATGTAATAATTAGAAGTAATTAACTACTAGAAGTAATTAGAAATAGTAATTCATTTCTCAATGCAATAAGCTGCTTTTGCAGCATGTGTGTGTGTGCATGCATGTATATATGTGCGTGCAAATACTTAGCAGTGGATAGTAACTTCAAAAATGCATTTATTCAGGCCTTCTGATTCTGCCTTGTATGGAATTAGCTAATGTATGGGGAAGATTGATCATAAGTCTGTACTAAGTATCTCCAGACATTATTTGTTCAAAAAGCAAGTATTCTTTAGCCAATATGTTGGGTTTTTTTCTTTCTAAGGTCAAGTAGTGGATGGACAGCCTCCATGAAAAAATCAATAACAAAAACCATATCCAAGATGATTTGCATTTTTTCATCTGTTTACAATTCCTCATGAAATAGCAGGTACAGAAGAAACACATCAGAATAGAACCTATAGTTCATTAACAGTTACACATAATAATATTAGAAAAATTATAAAGGATCTGTACCCTGGCATAACTATTGTGTACTTAATTATTAGAATTTTAGAATATTGTCTGGTCTAGCTTAATAGGTAAGAGGAAAATAAGAAAGCTACCTAAGAGATCCAGTGAAAATGTGTTTTGCTTTTTGCAGACATTCAAAAGGGAATAGACAACCTCTTTGTATCAAGCACCCCCACTTCCTACCTCCAGGTGGTTGCAAACATTAGGAACATACAGCAAGGAGTGTCAATCAGCTTTCCAGGAGGCAAAAGGACGACCCACAGTTTTTTTGCTGGGGAGAGCAGATGAAGGACAAACACTGTGTCAAGAGCAGGAAACACTGGGCCACTCTCAATCCAAGGAACAGTGAGACTAGAGAATAAATGGTTATGTTTGTCGTATGTTATTGATTTAGTATACTGCCTCCCTGAAAAATCTTTCAGTCTCATGAAGTGATACTTCAAAAAAAAAGTTTCATCTGTTGTCTAGGGTGGCCTGGGTTAAATCCATACATTCAAACTCCCTCCTCTCTCTCCTACTTCCTTTGGCATAGGGATGTTACCAGCAATGGACCTGGCCTGGGAAAGCTGCAGGAATCTGCAGCTATGGGCAGGCAATGGAGAATTCCTAGGCTCTCTACAGCCTGTTTGCAAACTACACTACTGCCACCTAATCTGAAATCCTCCCATTCTCCTTCACCAAGCTGCTGGTGAATGTTCATACCTTGGTCAGCAATTCATCAGTTAGCTTCTTTCACCAACAAGCTTCACCCACAATCTAAATGTTACCGAAAGTGTCCTAAGTCTCAGCTCTTCACTTGTCTGTTGCTCCAGCTCCATTTTTAACCCAACAAATCTTCTCTTCTCACCTTTTAAACACCTTTTGTAAAGCAGATTCTCCTCTTTCATGTCTCATTGGCCAGAGCTGGCTAACATTATTGAAGATACTGCTGGAAAAAAGAACAAAGCCATTCCCACTGGCCCTAGTTTTCTACAGAAAATGCACCCAAGGCAGGTGATTATGATTTCTCCCCCAGAGCTTCATAGCCTTGAAACAGTGCAATATCTGTAAATGATGTTCAAAGGTGTACAACCAGAAGGTGCCATAAAATGGTGAGGGAGTGTTTAACTGCAGGAATGCAGTTGCTTGAAGCACCATAGCTTTAAGCCAAAGGGATCCTGGAGAGGAGAACTCACAGTCATTCTAACTGTTAAAATCACTTTCCTCCTCATCTCTTTGTGATGCAGCAATTTTCTCAAGAATTAATCCCTAGATTTTCACCCCCAATGCAACCTTTTTAACATGACTTGGCATTCATTCCACCACATCAATTAATCCAGCTCAGTGAGTTGTGAAGTTAGTGAACAAACCATCAGGTAAATTACAACTGTGAAAGGTGGAAGGGAAATTCACCAAATTAAAAAAGCAAACCGAAATCACCTTTACATTTAAAATACAATTTAAAATTACCATAGCAGAACCAGAAATCCATTTCCTGATTAACAAGTCTTTGGCTTCAGTCCAATGTTTGGACACTTGTGATAAAACAATCATCCTGCCTGGAATTCCTGAGAGCAGGAAGAGAAGCAGTTAGAAGAGACTTCTTTACCATACTCCTTTTCTTGTTTAACTATAACCATGGTCATTATTGCTGAGGTATGGTGCAGCACAAGAAAAGTGAAAGGAGACTCCGGTGTTGTCCATTGATTTTGATATTATCATTATTCTTGATTTCATTTTAGTTATTTTACTTTCACTGTAGTTACTGGTAACTGGAGAAAATTAACAGCTCTGCCACAGATGTCCTGGATCAGGGAACTTTCCCAGTCAGAGAAAGAACACGATATTCACTGAACTGCAGCTGTGGGTACTGCTGTCACTGAAACAAAGAGCTAGAATCTGTTGCCAGATAACAGGTGTATAAGTGTACGGAAGAGTCATTGCTCACATCCTAGTAGCACTGACAGTTTCCAAAAAGGATCATGCCACCTTTATCCTAAATGCAGAATGAACAGATAATTCTTAACTCCATACATACAGAAACCCAGAGTTAGGCTTGCTCTTGCTTTCCTTAATCTTCTATACTTGTCTCCTAAAGGAATCTCTTACAGTCCTACACCTTTCTGCAAAACCCTTTGCCAACACATGCACTTGGATGAGCTGTGGGTCTGCAGTGAAGCCTGTGTGTCCTTTAACATGGAGAAGGAAGGCACATGCCAGGAAAAATAAAAACCATGTCATCCCACTGGCATTCCCTTTAGCTCTTGATAAATACCTATCAGAGGCAAAGCATGAATTTTGTAGCCCCAGAGAATTGGAAACTATAGAAAGCATTAGGCCACTTCTGCACTCTGCAGGCCAGGGATTACTCCAGATACTTGCAAGTGTTCTAACATACCATCAGCATCCCTCGAGGCTTGTCTCAGTTGTAGCAACCTGCCAGTGTTGCCTTCTGGAGAATTTTTCCCTCTCCTAAGATTCATCTATTCCCAACCCAGGGTTGTAAGGGCAGTCTAAAAGCAGTCTCAGCTAGATTTCAACTTTTAGGCCTTTTCTCTGGCCTAGCAAAAGCAGGACAGAAATTTCATCCCCAGTTTAATAATTTCTAGGTCTCAGGCTACAGCTGATATAGTGAGAGGAATGGATGGTAGAACAGGAGTTAACCATTGTCCCCACCTACACACCTAAACATGAATCTGAAATTTCAACGCTGGCTTCAGTTTATGACAGTGAGACTGTCAGTACCACAGACCAAATTTTTCTTTCTTTTCTGGAATAAGGAGGTCAAGGGAAGATGGACTTTGGCCAAAGGCTTCAGTCAGCATGAGTTGTGAAGTTGCCTCTATTCGCATTAAGCATGACACACAATAGAACTACAACCACTGTAAAAACTAGATGATGATTCACCCCGCTTATTACCTAGTGGCAAAGTGTAAGAAAGTGCAAAGGACTGCTAAAGTCTATGTACTCCTTGAGTTTTACTGGGGCTGTTCAAACAAAGAACAAGCAGAATTTCTGTGTGAAAGGGTTTCCAAGCACCCAAGACACTGGATTCCCACAGCAAGTCAGAAAGAGCTGAGCAAATCTCACTTGTGCAGTTCAACACTCTCTTATGGTACACAGGTCCTGAACTAACCCCCTGAATCCAGGTGCATTGCATGCTAACACAAGAGGGGAAATTATTTTATGATCTCTACTGGGTAAATAAGGAAAAAAACTGCTTCTAAAACAGATTGGTTTCTCTCTTCAACCTCTACCTTTGCTTCAGTTTTCAGCTTATCAGCTAGATGGAGTTAAACAACTATATTTCTAACGCATTTTGCCTGTATTTTATTTTGTTTCACTTATATTATCTTTTAGAATCCTTGTCTGCATACAAGTGAGAAAATTATTTTTTTAAATAATGTATACTGTGCCCACACATGCATAAAGAATATACCAGGTAAAGTGAGTGAATGCAAGTTACTTTACTTCTGAAACATGTCCAAGTTGTATTAAAGCCTACAAATTTTTTACTGGCTTATAGCAAAAATCTAATACAATCTCTGACTTACTGAAATCAGATTTTGTGTTTTGGAATCGAACACAAAGAAAGACACAGTTCAGACCAGCAAAAATGTTCTCAGGTACGGTGGTGACATGCCACAGGGCACATTCCCAGGCAGATCTGGGAGCAGCTGTCACTGACATGGTGGAGGTGTCAACCCAGACAGAGCTTCAGGTGGTGGACACAGCCCTGGCAGTCACCAGCTGCAGGGAGTGCCTGACGCCTCTCCCTGAGGCTAGGAGACATGGTCTTCTTTCCTCGTGTGCTGTTGTTGCAGAGCTGTGCCACCAAGTGGAGGAGTTATGGAAAGGAGTCAGCACCAGAGATGATGAGAGAGGTAGACAGGATCTTCTCAGAGACCTTGGGGCTTCAAGAGCCCCAGACCCTCACTGCAGGGGAGACACAGATAGTCTGTCCCTAGCAGGACGGTAAGTGCAAACTCTGAGGTGGGTGAAGGCTGAAAGTTGGTGAATTCTGGCACCGAGGAAGACTTCTGCTCTACCACCTGAAGGCTTTCAACTGTGGAATAAGTTCATGTCCTTCAAAGCTGAGGAGAAGCCAGGTGTGCTTTCACGTGAAGCATCTGGACCAACAGACCCAGAGCTGTGCAGGAGCACCAGGAGGAAGTGGTGAGCGATATTGTGGGTGAATCCCTGCTGTGGGGAACAGAGGACCCATCTGCTGACCTGACCTGCCATCCAGAGAAATTTGCTGCTTGCCAAGGCCTGGATCTGAGATGTTTGGAGAGACTGACAAAGTTTGTTCAACCCTCTGACTATTACAGCCTGTTGTTCTTCCACAAAAGCACCAATGATAGTCTAACATGACTACAGAGCTGTGGGGATCATGGGTGTCCTGGTGGTGTTCTCCTCAATCCTGCCAGTGAGAGGAAAGGGTGTGAGGGGGAGGGACTGATGCTGCACGTCAACACCTGGTTGCAAAGCTGATGTTGGCAAAAGGGATTTGACTTCTACTGCCATGGGACCCTGTTTGAGGACTGTCATTTCCCTGGGAGAGATGGGATCCATCTCACTGAGTGGGGCACAGGTCTCTTTGCCAGCAGGATGGCTAACCTGGTAAGAACAGTTTTAAACTAGGAATGACTGGGGAAAGTGAGAGTTACCAGCAGCACTGTAAAAGTGATGGACAGAGTTGACAAGTAAAGGGTCTGGTGTCATGTGAACAAAAGAGAAGACAAAAATCAACAAAACAGGGCTTAAGTGGGGTCACTTCAAATATTTGCATGTAAGCAAGGAGGTGCCTGCAAGGCACAGTTATGGGAAAACACCCAGACCATTTCAGGGAAAAAGGGAGTTTTGCTCTGCACATCAGCAAACACTTTTATACTGTAAGGGTGACTGAGCACTGGAACAGGTTGCCCAGAGAGGTAGTGGAGTCTCCCGCCTTGGAGATATTCAAAAGCCATCTGGACATAGTCCTGGGCAACCAGCTCTGTGTGGTCCTGCTTGAGCAGGAGGGGTTAAACCAGATGACCTCCAGAGGTGCCTTCCAACCTCAACCATTCTGTGATTATGTGAGTCATAATATAATCAGTTTTGAAAGCTCTGTGTACTACTTTCAGTGTTTGAATACAAAATACTATTTTGAGAGAGTTATTTCTCTTTAATGAGTAACAAAGAGTACTTAATCAGATGGTTTCACTGTAATCTGAAGAAGAAATCCTTCAGGCCTGTTCAACTTTCATTTAGCAAACACTCTTATATTCTGCTACTGATGACATTAGAATCAGTGGCAAGACTACCATCCATTTCAGACATGACCCTTCATATAAGTCAAGTAGACCAACAGGCTCAATGTCAAAGTCACACCAGTGCAAGTTAAAATAGATGAATGAAGTGAACATCATGGTTTAATCATAAAGCAAACCCAGGAGGAGAAGCAGGCACACAGTGTATAGTCAGCTTTCCTATAGAATGGAGGATTTAGAAACTTGCTGATCAAATTCAAACATGCTTTGGTAAGTAATGGACTCCTCACCTGTAACTATGTTCCTACAAGTTTTAAAAAACAAAGCAGCTCAAGAGAAACAGGTGGAATATTCACAGATTCACCCTAACAACTCTTAAGCCCCTCAGCTAATTTCTATGACCAAATGCAATCAGCTGTGCATCCACAACAAAAGAGTCCCAGAAATGATGATTATAAGAGATGAGATTAAAAAAATGAAAAGACAGATGCAAAGATTACAAACAAATGTTAGTTTGAGTCAGTTACCAAGTCACTCAGAGGAGTGATGCAAATCTGTTCCAAAATCAGGCTTCATTAGTCCACTGCTCACAAATTACTTGTTTACAGATTTTTATTTTTGTCTTATTGTAAACAAGATCATGAGCTTAATTAGATAGGATATTTACATTCATATTTTATCTGAGTGATTGCAATGGGCCCTTTGCTTTTACTAATTATAAAGCATTTTATTACTGTACCTTTTAGTCATGCAATATGGAGCCATCATATTTACTGGGTGAGAAACAATCAGATGACTCTTAGTAGAAACCCGGCATTATAAAGGACTAGAGCAGTCCTGCTTTTGCAGAAACTCAGGCCTGCAAGGACCTAAGCACTAATTTCCATGGGGCTTGCATGAGCCTGAACAGACATAGCAAAGTGTGAGCTGAACATTTTAATTTTAATCAGAAGCTAGTTAATGCACTGAATCTCCAGATCACTCCCATTTCTTTGCTTTCACTCCAATGCAGAGTTGTCACAGAGCATACAAGCTGGGTTCCTGATGAAACTGAAGTGAAAGTTGTGCTTTGAGAGTGCGCCTGATGCACTCCAATCTCCTGTGGGTATTCAGTCCATGGAAACAGGCTGGAGCTGGGCCAAATAGCCTCTGCACCCTGAAGAACATACAGGGTGAACAGCAGATCTTTCGTATTCAGTGTTTCATTCTACAGATCTGCTCCTATTGCACCACACTGCTTGATAATGTCAGTATAACTTCTGTGACTGCAAGACTGGGACCTGAAATGAGACTTATCTCTGCAAATAGGGCCTGAAAAAGAATATTTATCTAGTATGTGCCATCAAAATGTATATAAATGGGATGTGAGGTGTGTATACACAAAGTGTTCTGACTTTCTCCCTAGAAATGAGTTTTACACTTGCTGCTTACACATAAACTTGCTGCTTACACGTAAGAATACTCAACTCGTAAGATTCCTCATTATTCAAAAGTTTTGATTTTGGAAAGTGCTCTCGCTTTGTCACACACACCCACAAACACATGTATGTTTGCATAAACACATTCAAATATTTATATGGTATACCATTTAAAGAGTCATCATTGTTGTTGGCTTGATCTTCTAAAGTTTTTAAATAACTCCCTACACCATATACACCATGTTTATGCAATTGCTTTTCTAATAATACAACTGGTTTCTTTTCTCCTCCAAAAATGAGCAAATAGAACTCTTTTCTTTTTTTCTTCTTTTTTTAAATGCCAGGTTAAGATTAAAACAGTAATGGCAGCATCACCATTTTGTAACACAGTTTAGCTACATGCAACAGAAACTCCTTCCTAATGAAGATTTTTTCTGCCCCTTCAGGCACAGAATCATTTTGTTACCAATCCACCAAGACCACTATTTTGATATTAACAAGCCTAAAATCCATTATCTGGCTAGTAAACCAAGAGGGCACCAAACCTTGTACGGATTCTACAATCTCAGAAATTTTTTCCATTACACAATTTGATTATCTCATCACAGAATCTGGAAGGAAAGGTATCTGAAGTGTTTTAATGAAAAACTTGATAAAAAGTGCCCTCATTGTCACCTTGTTCAAATTAATTGGCATAGTGGGCTGCCTGAGTGTTTTACTCCTACTTGTGCCTACTGCTGGGAGCTCATTACACTCTAGTTAAAGGTGGCTCCTGGGGAAAAAAAAAACCAGCAAAATTGTAAAGCTTCATGATTTTCAGTTCTATTCCTGTTAGAAACACTAGGTACAGCACATACAGATGTTCTGTCATGGTTGTCTTGTCATTGTAGCTCCCCTGAAATCACCAGTGTAAAGTCCTGAATCAGCCGCTGGCAAGATCCTGGGCACTTGCAGGGGCTGCAGCCCCACCACCACCGCTCTCCCCACTACGCAGTGCAGCCTCATCACCTGAACAGGTACCAGGAGACAGGCAGTGCAGCACCTCCGCCGCCTCCACCTCATGGCAGGAGCTATCAAATGTCTCTGAGTCATATGGGCACAGCCACATCACACAACCTGCATATGCACAGTACGTGGAGAGAGCCAAAGCAACAAGCCTTCACCCAGCACTCCTTTTCTTCCCCTCATGCCCTCCATAAACTCGAACTGATAGTTATTGTAGAGAGCAAAGGGGATGCAGAGTTGCTATTGCACTTTCCTGTCAAAATTTTGCTGGTTTCTAAATGAAAATGTAACCTTTTTAGGAAAATGTTTTCATTTATATTGTCCAGGTTTGCA
Organism: Elanus axillaris; assembly: GCA_026212715.1. Lineage (NCBI taxonomy): Eukaryota > Metazoa > Chordata > Aves > Accipitriformes > Accipitridae > Elanus > Elanus axillaris. Next base: position 41,788,018 of record JANZLQ010000029.1, on the reverse strand, counting down.
TCAAAACCACTTCTTTTGCTGAAAGCCAAAATGCCCAAAGTTCTCTGTTCTCAACAACAACAAAAGCAGGGAAAAGTGTACTTTTTTCTCAGTTTTGTTAGATTTTGCTGGAAAAAACCTGCGGCAATTTTCAAAGTAGCGTTAAGCATATGCACATAGTTTCAAACTGGCACAGTTTCTGGCTAACTCTAGTGGGATTTTCCATTAAAAGGAGAATCCAGCCTACCTGCAGGCATTTGCAGCAGATGAGGGAAATATTCAGTCAAAAAGCAAATCAAACATCAAGGGAGTCACTAGAGCTAAAGACATCCCTAAGACTTCACTTCACTAACGCTTCTCAGAAATCACTGATCTTGTACCTAACAGGATCTTAACCACAGAAGCCAGATAAGCTCAATATTATCATGTCAACTTGTATGATAGCTAAGGATTAAGTGAGGTCTCAAGTTCTATGGAAGCTTTTTCCATTCAGCCCCTAGAACTGTTGCTTTGTACAGCCAACTAGCTTCTCTACCAGCTCTGACCACTAAAGCAAACTTCAGGATTACTTGGCAGAGCCGAATGTGAAGCTACAGCAGGAGCAAGCACCACACAGAATAGACACCATTGCCTTTGGGAAAATAATTTATTTTGTTGGAAGCCTGATTTCTTTTGTTATCCTTCAGAAAAATTTATAGAGCACAAAGTTCTAATACCTCCAGCCCTGGATCATTATCTTCTTGCAACCCATAATTTTTTAATGGTACCTAGTTCTGTCCCTTCACAGGAAGTGCTATGCAGGGATTACTTGCAATCCAAAAAAATATTAGCAACACATAAATTACACATCTGGTGCCCTATGAAAAGGAGTCTCAGGAGGAAAGCTTAGCAACCAAGATTTCTTCCACCTGCCTGTGAGCTGCTACTCTTGTGATTAAGCAGGAGTGCCATTTAACAAGCTTAACTAACAGAAAGAGCTAGAAGTTATTCATCAATGTATTGGCTGGCACCTTCATGTTGACTGTGAAATGAGTGGATGCAAAATTGAGAGGTCTTGACTGGTTGTTAATGACAAGGGGGTGATAACAGTGCATCTTGGACATAGCCCAAGTTAGGTAAGTGCAAAGTACCTGGTGAATTCTCCCCATGGTTTTAATTGGTCACAGGACTTTTTGTTCTTGCCTTTCTGCTCTCTGTTGCTGTGCTGTGTACAATTCAGCAGCAGCTGGGCTTGACTCCAGCAGCATTGGGGTTTCAGAGAATAATAAGGAAGGGCAAGTTTTTACTAGTGAAAACGAAGATTTCCAATGACTTATGTCTTAGAGAAAATGCAGTAGCTTTCATTCATATTGACTTTGCAAAGCACTAGAAATTAAATTTGTGAAGATAGAGATTAGCAGAGGAACCCACCCTTGTAGGTAAGGACCTAGCAAAAGTAGAAACAGTTGTAGTGAAAAGGAGAACTACGAGGCTGGAAGAATGCATCCCACAAAAGCAGAGTTCTTCAGGAGTGGATCCATGCCACCAGTTATAAAGGATGAAAAGAGGTAACACTGACAACACAAAGATGGAGGACACTGTTAGCAAGACAACTGGATAACCCTGAGAACTAGTTAAAAGGTTACATTATCATAAAAGGTACAAAAATAATGCACAGGAAGATGCATTGGCAATGAGTTATAAACTGTTGTAAAAGCAGATGCTGCCAAAGAAGTCATGGTGGCCACAGGAAAAGCAACAGCAGTCACAGGATGAGTTAGCTGAAGTATTTCTAATGGACATGGGCAAATATTAACAGCATTGTATGGGGCATTAGAAAGATCTCATTTGGAGTAATATGTACTGTACTGGTAATCCAGTCTCAGGTCAATTAATTCAGACTGAAGCAGTGCAGGATAACAAGGGGAATGTGAAGCCTGTATTATAAGAGAAGCCTGGGAGAGTTTGGTTTGTGTAACTTCCCAGATGAAAGCTGACATGGATAGGGTTGCTTTCTACAGACATATCCAGGAAATAAGTGCCAGAAGAGCTATTTAAGCCATAGGGAAAAGATGGCAGCAGAACAAAAGGGTATAAACAGGTCATGAATGAATTTAAGCTATAAATTAGAAGTTTTCTAACAAATGGAAAGTAGAGATTCTGGAACGGTCTTGCCATGGGAGTAACAGCAGTAAAACATTAATTGATTTTAAAATAGGAGGATATTTTTCTAATAAGATATGTCATGGCTGCCTGCAATAACAGAGATCAATGGTCAGAAACTCCTGCACTCCTTTCCTGTCCTATGTTCTCATGAATCCTCAGTAGTAATATCCATGTAATTTGTACTGTGGCTGGGGACCCATCAAAAGCCTATGTTCTCCAGGCTGTGTAAACTGCAGATGAAAAATAAGAAGCCATAGTGACTCTTCTGTGACTTCCCATTTCCCTGATGCTGGGGCTAAGTCCCAGCAATGGTTCTGCCTCAAAATTCACACTTCATGCAAAAAATGTGCGGGGGAAAAAGTCATAGAAATGCATGATCATAAAATAATTCACACTGAAAGGGACCTTAGGGGGTCCCTGGTCCATCTTTTAGGTGAAAGTAGGGTTAGCTTTGAGATCAGACCAGGTTGTCAGGGCTTTATCCAGCTGGCTCTTGAAAACCTCCAAGCACAGAAGCTGTACAAATTCTCTGGACAGCCTGCTCCACTGCTTGACTGTCCTCATGGGGAAAAGGTTTCTCCCTTATAACCAGTGTAAACCTCTTCTGTTTCAGCTTACACCTGTTGTTTCTCACCTTCTAACCATGCATTGCTGTGAAAAGCCTGGCTCCATCTTCTCAATAACCTCCTGTAGGTACCAAGGGACTCCTGTTAGCTCCCCCCAAAGCCTTTACTTCTTCAGGGCAAACAAGACCAGCTTCCTCAGCTTGCCTTCACATGGCATGTGCTCCAGCTCCCAACCATTCTGATACCCCTTCTTCTGCCATTTTGTTATTATAAGGTCTCAAGAACAACACACATATGACAGCCACTTCCTAGAAATACCCATTATGCAGAAGGCCAAGAGGAGAAACTCTAAACTGCACTTTTACACCAGCCAAATATTTCTTATGCACAAAAGAGGGAAGGGCTTGTTGTATGTCCCATCCTTCGAAGAATTTCCCTGTAACTCAAATTCCCAGTATTCAAGCTGCCTTCCTCAAAATCCAGGATTTCAACATTACCTTGCATTACAAGAAAGGCTAACTTATTGTGGTTGCACAGCTCTGATCACTTGTGTTTTCCGCAAAACAAACTGCAAGCACAGATTTGCAAGTGAAAGCTTAGAGCAGAGAATGAAGCTGAGGAGACAAACATGGGACATGGAAGACATGCGCATTTTAAACATCCCTCGGTTAAGGCCCCAATCACCCAATTTTGTTTCCCTTGAAGATCAAAATTCCAGCACTGAATTCCAGAGAAAGTAAAATCAATTTTTACATCAAATAAAGTAATCCAAAATGCCTGTATGTTCAGAGTCAGCTGACTCCAGTAATCACATGGCTAGAGATGCCACTGCCTTTTGACAGAAGACACAAACTACCATGGCTTTAAAAGTATATAATAGGGAACCTGTAAACTAAAAAAACAAGTTTTCCTTACCTCTGAAATAAAAACTGATAAACCTCTAATTTCACTCAAATATATAAGGCAGAAGAAGAAACAAAGGACTCAAAACATCCCGTGTCACAGCAGGTGCTGACTACTCCATACTGCCTTAGTTTTGTTCATTTGAGTTCAGCAGCTTCTTCTGGTTTAAATATTTTAGCTGTTCCTTTGCTGTTGGATGTTACAGCTACAAAAATACTGCAAGCCTCGAAGCACAGTGTGAAACGTTAGAGCTAGTTTACAGGGACAGTGACTGGTAACTTGGAATCCAGAAGTGAGACCAGCTCAAGCTGTTCCTGTTCTCCCCTCTCCAAAGGCTACAGCTGCTTCTGCCAGGGGTAGCAGGGCTTCGGTGAACATTACAGCTGCAGTGCAGATATTGCCATCTGCACAACCACAGGTGGCTGCACAATTAGCCAAGCACATTTCCAGCATTATACAGAGCCATCTACCCACTACCTCCTTCTCTAATGTACATCTGTTCACTTCTACAATTAACTAGAAAGAGATCTGTTTCTTAGCTAAATTTGTCAGTTTACTTGCACCCATCCCATCATGCAAATACTTGCAGGATATTACTGATGGTGACGCCTCACAAATCCTGAATTACAGACCAGTGTTGTGTCAGGACCATCCTTACTTGTAAAGGTTGAAGTCTAGGAAGTGTTTCTGTTAATAATCACAGAATCATAGAACGGTTTGGGTTGGAAGGGACATTTAAGATCATCTCATTCCACCCCCCTGCCATGGGCAGGGACACCTCCCACTAGGTCAGGTTGCTCAAAGCCCCATCCAACCTGGCCTTGCACACTTCCAGGGATGGGGCATCCACAACCTCTCTGGGCAACCTGTTCCAGTGCCTCACCACCCTCACAGTGAAGACCTTCTTCCTTACCCCTAATATAAATCTACCCTCTTTCAGTTTAAAGCCATTACCTCTTGTCCTATAATTCTTATTAGCAGTGGTTTGCAATGGGAAGGTAAAAAAAAAAAAGAAATAAAAAGCCAAAATATTTAGCCAACATGCAAAATGATGCAGAGCAAGGTTTTTCTATCCTGAAGTTCAACACAGTCACTTTCACTAATTGTTTCTTGAGTTTCTAAAACATTAGACTCAGGAGACAAGGAAAAGTCACATAACCCAAATCACTCTAGCAGCAAAATTTTCTGCCTTCCATACATTCCTGACATCTGATCCCACTTCAGATTATAAGAAGCACAGGTGAAAGCCATAGAGTGAAAACAAACATTTCCATTTATCCTACATTTTTCTTCTGAGTCTCCTTCAAAGCATAAAAGATGAAATTAACTTACAGGATGCTAGAGTCATTAGAAATCACAAATTTTCTTGGCATGGCATCATATTTGAAGGAGTAGAATTGATTATCAGGATTAAAGCACCAGTGCTTTCAAGTAAGTCATGTTCTGCATGCAGAGATTTAGTATGAACTATGCTTACAGACAATATAAAAGAAAAAAAAAGTAGTGCAATATAGTAATGTAACAGAGGACGCTACAGACAGGCTTGAGGCTCTAGAGCTACAGGAGCATAGTCTGTCCTGGGAAAGACATGGTGTTGTATGAATTTTGTTGTAGGAAATACCAAGATAACTGAAATGTTATTCACTTCAGTGGGGTTCGGGGGTGGGGGGCAGCAAACAAACAAACAAAAACAAGCACAGAGCATTGGTGAGAATGTCAATGTGAGGGTTCAGAAAACTAGGTGTGATTCCATCCATCATTCTCCCCCGCTGAACCCCTAAGTGACCCTGGTGTCATTTTGCCTTTCTATAGCTGCAGTAACTGTACCTTGTAAATCAGTCACATCATGCGGACATGGACAGAGGAATGAATGGAGCCCCAGGCTCAGCCATGACCTTTGCCTCTGCCTTTCCAATGAGCCATCTCAGCTTCTCCTATCCTGAGGGACCTACATCTGAGCATTATGCAATTGTATTTACCTTACACAGAGGGGAAGCTTGTAAGAATATACACATGAATGACTGAAAAGTATTCCAGTCCTCTAGGAATAAGCATGCAAGAACCTGAGAGAGACAGATGGACAGAAGATAAGAACCCAGCAAGATCCATTTCCTTGTCAAGAAGCAGATCTCTTCACAGAGGTGAGGAGGAAGTTAGGAAGCTCTCAGCTCCAGTCTTTGCTTTTACAATGTGTCCATAAAGCCCTCAAACTGTGCAAAGCCATCCAAGGAGTTCTGAGAAGAAGGCTGAGTTCTCTTCTGCTGCAGAAGAAGAAAGATATGGCATATGAGCTCTCTCTGCATGTGAGTCTCATAAGCATGATCAAACACCCCCTTTGATACAGGAGGACCAAATGCTTCAGAAGAAATCAAAATTGACTTGTAACAGTATTGTTCTTGCTGTGTTCTAGGGATACTTGACCTGAAGACATTTGTTGTTGTTTTTTAATATAAACTGTTGCTCAAAAAACTTGTTTACTGTATAGTTAACTTGTAATCAAATGAAAACCACAAGCAAGAGAAAGGTAACTGTTGTGGTTTAACCCCAGCCAGCAGCTAAGCACCACACACCCACTCGCTCACTCCCCCCAACTCAATGGGATGGGGGAGACAATCGAGAAAAAAAAGGTAAAACTTGTGGGTTGAGATAAAGACAGTTTAATAGGAAAGAAAGGAAGAAAATAATAATGATAATGATAATGATGGTGATTATAATGATAATAATAAAAAACATAATAAAACAATAATAAAATGGCAACAATAATAAAAGAATTGGAATATACAAACCAAATGATGCACAATGCAATTGCTCGTCACTCGCCAACCGATGCCCAGTTAGTCCCTGAGCAGCTATCCCCTGGCCCAGGCCAACTCCCCCCAGTTTATATACTGGGCATGATGTCCCATGGTATGGAATACCTCATTGGCCAGTTTGGGTCAGCTGCCCTGCCCTGCCCTCCTGAACTCTTGTGCCCCTCCAGCCTTCTTGCTGGCTGGGCATGAGAAACTGAAAAATCCTTGACTTAGTCTAAACACTACTTAGCAACAACTGAAAACATCAGTGTGTTAGCAATCAAAATTATTCTCATACTAAATCCAAAACATAACACTATACCAGCTACTAGAAAGAAAATTAACTCTATCCCAGCTGAAACCAGGACAGTAACTTTAAAGGCTATGTGTTCAAATATTTACCATTACATTGGATAAAGCTCCCACTATTAATGCAATACTCTTCTGCCTCGTTTACAGTCCTCAGTAGTCCACAGTATAACCATGGCATCCAACTGTGTTGAGAATCGTTTATGAGACCTCAGAGGTGAAAACTCAGATAATAAAGAAAAGATCCCACCTTGCAAACTCAGCTACTAAAACAGTCTAAAACCAAATCTGTTACTAACACTGAAAAAAATTCTTCCAGGCTCTGGGACGAATTTCAAGACAGTAGCATCTTTTGTGGTGTGTTATTTAACTATGAAGGCTCTGCAGACCTCTCCTTCCTCTCCCCCATAAAAGCTACACTGTCTTTATGAGTGCTCCTGCAGGTGAGAAGTGACAAAGGTGAAGGAGGAAGCAAAGCTGCACTTAGCATCTGCCAGCACAAAACCTTATCCCTCGCAAACTGGAAATGTGAAAACCAGAGGAGGTGAATACTTCCAAAGGAGGAGGTGGTGCATGTCTTTTTTTTTTTTCCTCTTAGAAGTAGCATGTAGTATTGCATGAACTAAATCAGGAAAAAGACTTCTCACCATTACAGCTTCTTCCAAGGAAATTAGTAGACCTAGGATTGTCATTCTGTTAGCAGCATGAAAGCTAGAAATATGAGAACAACATAGTCCCAACCTCAAAAATATGCTGTGCTCATCACAACAATGGGCTCCCCCCAAAATCACTGCCTGCCCACATTTACTGGTTAGTCCTGTCAGTTCAAGAGGAATTAAATACATGGTTAGAAGTACTGAGCATTCCCAAGTCAATACCTGAACTGATTGGATTAATGAACCAACCAAAAGCTTAAATAAGAGAGCAGGAATCCATTCTCAGTTTTCCCACAACAATGGGAGACAAATAGCAACAATAAAAAAATATTATCTGGAAAAAGAACCACAGCAGGACTTGGCAAAAGTTCTAAATAATGCATATACTGACTGAGAGGATTTATCTTTATTCCTGATAGGGAGGGAAGGAAACAAGGCCGGGTGTGTGCGCTGCCATGCAGAATCAGGTGTTCAAGTGATACAGGACAGACCCACACCTTCTGCAGTGTCTGCTGAAGGTTACATGGACACACACTGAGATGGAGAATAGGTATCTCTTTTCCTGAAACAAGTTTGCAAACAGCTTAACACTTGTTGCAATCTGCTGCATTTTAAGGGAGAAATTATAATTGTTTTTTCTCTGTTGTTTTCACTAATATCTCTGGTGTCCATGTTGGGAGGGAAGAAAGGGATTCAGCCAAAGAATTGAGGAATAACTACATTTTTCCCCAGAGAAGAATAGGAGTGGGGGATGCAGAGATTACAAGCTCCTTAGAATCCTTGGAAAAAATGAACCACCTGGCACAGGTGCAGCCACAGAGACACTCTGCAAGCCCTGTCCTCCACCTCGAAAAAGGGGTGAACATCAGGAGCAAGGAGTATCAAACACCTTGCAAGAGGGAGACACCTCCCTCTATCACTGTTCAGCTGCCTGATAACAAAAAAAGCATATAACAATTTTCTCTTTTTCCTCTGACATCTTCCTGAGATTTGTTTATTTTACAGATGCCACCACCCCAGCTGAGCTCACTTCTGCACTGAAGCTGGAATTGCAGTTTGAACGAGGGCAGGGTGAGAAAAGAGCTGGGAGCTTTCATGACGGCTCATCATGAGCACCAGATTGAATTTCCTGGGAGCAAGCTCCACCACATATAAGATGCTCCTTGTCATAGTTTCTCCAGCACGCACTGTTACTTGAGTGACAAAGAAAACATACTGTGTGTTACCCCATACCATTCTGCCAGTGGCAAACTTATCCTGGAATTTCGTCTCGAACTCTAAACGGCAGCTTTTCTCTGGAGTCTGAGTGATTCCCTGTTTCACATCCTGTGCCTTCTCCTTCTGCTGATGTTTGCCTGAACTGTGAAAACACATACAGCAGTACCATGCGTACAAAGTAATTCCTCTGGCAATTTACTAGCAGCCAATCTACGACTATTTTGCTAGGCATTGCCTTTGCTTAACTTACAACTTGCAGAGTCTTAGAGCCTGGTTGGATCCACCTTCCTGAACAAAATTAATCTCTGGCAATAAATAAAGCTCACAGGGTGCTGGGCCTCCAAGGGAGGGGAGATGACCCCACCAGATGTCTTCGCTCATTTGGAGCTGGCTGTGATCACTCAGGGAGTGATGGCCCAGATCAGTGACCAAGTGATAGAAACCGCAGAGGGTAAAACAAGTCTGTCATCATGCTGACTGTGGCTATTTGAAGCCCTTCCCATGGGCTACCTGGGGATTCCTTTAAAACTGGGTATGAGATGCTGTCTAATCAGCATCAGATGAGAAATTGTAAAATAAATTGCTGAGCCAAGGAGAAAATGGCTCTTCCTTACCGTTTGCTAGGGCAGTTCCTCTTCCTAACACCCCCCCAAAACTTGTCTTTTACACATCAGTAAGTTTAACCAACACCACAGTTGTTGAAGCCGCTGATTGCTCTAAACTGGGCTTCATAAGCAGACTGGGTTGACTGGGTCATCTCAGTGCATCCTGTTTTCCAGGCCATTTTGCCAAGGGTGGGCCATGCTAGCACCCCACACTACGGCACTAGCCTAAGTGAGTAAATCCAGCTAGAACCAGCTCTGGCTCACACTTGCTCCTGCATGATTGCAAAATACCTGCTCACCTGCAAAGTGACACATCAGTTTGAGCAAATGCTCAGTCAGACCTCTGAAGTTTCTAAGTGCTTTTCCTGTCTGTGATATTGCTTCAGAAGCAATACCAATAAATGTTCAAGCATGAGAGCTAAACTCCATCCTCTCCTCAGGTTCCACCTAGCACTTGTTCTGAATTGGATTTTTACATATTATACACAACTGAGGCAGGGGGAAAAAGGAAGCCATCAGCAGAAAAATCTTGGGACTAAATTCTGCTTTTTTGTTTGTTTGTTTGTCTGTAAGTGAAGCCATTCACTCTGTGAAACACTAACACAGTCGCTTTGCCCCAGTTCATGAGTAGATTGAAGTCCTCATGAACTGAAGAACATGAAAAAAAGTTTTACATACCAGTGTGTTCAATGAAGGGTATCTAACATTAACATTGAGCTCTGTTTCATGATTAAAGCATAGCCAAGTGTGAACTGAAAGTGACTGCAATGGAACTCCATCACAGCCATGAGTTTTAGGTAATTTGTCCTGTGTTCCTCAGCAGTAGACTGAGCAAGGGGAGGCTTAGTGGCTGCCACAAAAGATGGGCTTGAAGCAGGTACGAGTGGTTGACAAGCCATGGCCTGTGAAATGCAAGGCATTGTGCTAGATAATCAGAAAGTACTCTCTAGCATGGAAATGTATGAATTTATGATAACATTGCTCTTAGATTAGCCACAAGTCCCATCAGGTCATAGGATATGCTGGATAAACTTGACAAGTAATCAGAATATATGGTTATTGGATAAGATTCAGAGTTGTTAGAAATGAACCAAAGATGTTCATACACAGTAATTGAAGACTTGGCTTTATGACACCAGATAATTAAAGCATTTTCCATTTATCCTTTATGGCCAATATATTACAGTTTATTTTTCAAATGCTTCAAGCTATTAAATATGATGAGGAATTAATAATAAAAAAAGAAGAAAGTAGTAAGATAATTATACTGAGCCAAGTCTCATATATGTAATTGATGTTTATTTCATTACCAGGGGCCAAACGTTGCTTGTTTCACTGACTTAACATCCCCACTGATATAGTGCAAGTACACCAACAAGGATGGGTTCAGCCTCCAATGAGATGTCTATGTGGTATGCCAAGCTTGAAAAATATTGTACTAGTTTTAATGGAAGATAATTTCTCAGGGACTGAAAAATATTGATGTGACCTTGTTACTTTATAGAACTAAAAAATTAAACATGCTTCAACATTTTGAGTGCAGGGACTTTAAAGCAACAGCCATTACTAGAAATCTTTACCAACATTTCTTAAAGAGTTTGTTAAAAACACTTTGAATGTAAAGTATTCACAGATAATTCTCATTTTTCTTTAGCTGAAGAGAAGCCTTATGAAGTAAAACCACTCCTGGAAGCTTTTAGATGATACTAAAGATGGTAACCAGTGTCCTTTTTGGAGAGAAGAGTAAAGCTCTGGGGTTGTTGTTGCTCTTGTCAAAATCTGATCCAGTTTCCTTGAAGATAAAACAAGACAAACTACATAAAAGCAAGGAAAAAAAGAAAAGATCAATGCTGTGTGTATCTCAGATAATGGCCCTTCCTTGTAGCTCACTTTTTTTTTAAATAAGTTTGAGCACAGCACTCAGTTTTACAGGCCAGCCTGAGACTTGGCAGAATCGTTGCAGTATCAGACTCAATAAAGCATTGTTTGTCCACACTCAGAGTGATGGTCCTGGCCAGCAGATTCAGGCTTAAAAGCAAAAATAGAAGGAATAAGCAGAGGAGATGAAACAACACATGAGCAAGAAGATGACGGGGGGAAATTCAAATCCTGTGTTCTGGAAGATATATTTTTAACAGAAATTTAAAGTCTCTGAACACAGCATATAAGGCTCAAACAGAGCATCCTGGCGAATGCCAAGGCTGTGTTATACCCACTGCTGTACAGAAATTTCCCAAGGGAACATATTAACTCCGTACTGAAAAGGAGAACTGAAATCCAATCAACTGTCCAGGGTCATACCACAGAGATATCCTTCTTCTCTAAATTAAGTGAAGAGTATGAGATTATGAGTTACTCCATCCATCTGTAACTGCAATGCCCTGTATTTCAAACCATGTGTCCCAGATCAGTGGAAAGCTAGCCTGAAGGACGGTCTATGTATCTTATGGAACCATTCTAAAAAATTTAATAATTACCTTTTCCTAAGGGTGTTCTCTGAAGTTGCAAATAGCAGTGACTGAAAGAAACTGTAAAGTGTTCAGACTTACAGTCACCTTCCAGAAATATCACAGGCTGTGTTTTTATGTCTGATTAAGAAAAATTCTTTTTGTGCTCATTGCCTGATTTCCATGGTAGAATCCAAATACACTATTCAAATAGGCAGCCTCTATACTTAAAAAGGGATGCAGAAAAGCAGGACTCGTAGACACATCCTGCAGGTAGGCAGACTGAGGAAAACTTAATTTTCAGTACTGTTTTTTTTATTCATTGACCCCTAAACTATCTGACTAAAATCAACCTAGTTTCAGAAATTCTAAGTTCTCATCATTATCCCTACATTTCATTGGTAGCTTTCAAAGATGAAGATCTGATTGTAAAAAGAAAAATCAAAGCCTGATTCTATAATATCTGCACATGGTGTGGCTGCTCTCAAGGTCAGGGGCAGGGCTCAGCTAGCTCTTTAATAGCCAGAGCTTTGCACTGTTAGTCAAAGATTCATATTTATGCTGAACTCCATAACCATATCCCCAGAATGCTTGGCCGTATGCTGAGTTAGAATGGAAATAGATGCTTTTCCTGCTGAGTACAGAAGTAAATCAAAAAGAAGCAATAACATGAAAGCTTTATTGCTGTCTAGCAAAGCTATTTCATATTAAGAATTTAGTATATAAAACTGTAGTCATGTTTTGCAAAATGTTTGGTATACTTTGATAAGAAGCCAGTGGTAATGGCTTTCTTAAACAATTTAATTTATTTTATACCGATTGCAAGACCTAACAAAAACACAGATTCCTGGTTTTGCATGCATAAAAGAAAACATAATGAAAAGCTGCAAAAGCCCCTGTGAATTTGCCAGTATCTGAGCATGCACAAAGAATCCAGCAACCACAAAGTGTCTGAGCAGAATGAAGGAAAAGATGAGTAGCTGTAAGCACACAGGGTCTAGATACCAACAACATTGAAACTTGGCTAAACGTTATATGTGCACAGGGGCAACTGCCACCCGCAGTGCTCCTTCAAGACATTTAAGAAAGAGTTTTGCCTTGCTGATGAGTTATATTCTTTCTACCATGACAAACAGCAAGCTAATGACCTTACAGAGATACGTCTATATGATCTCCCCACCTTTTCCAAAAGACAATAAACTGCAAGTGTCAACAAAGAGCCCAAAGGATGCCACCTCAGTAGTTACTGTTATTACACTGTCACCAGACAATAGCATCTAAGAGCCAAAGCAGGAAGGAATTCTTGCCTCAGAGAGCTCATATCCCAAGGACTCACTTCTGCCAAAATTCATGTAAAAATAATTCTTTGGAGGTTTTTAAATAGCACCGTTGGCTTGCACAAGCAGAACCTGATGTCAGATATTTGGGGAGGGGTTTCCACCTCAAATCTCACCCTCTCCCTCCAGCAGATAACAACTTTGACACTGTCACACACACAGGGGTTGCTCTATCCAACTGCAGCTCCAAGAGTGGAGGTGACCTGTCACCTAAACCCCAGCTCTGAGATTTCTACCTTTCTATGAATGTTTATAAAAAGCCCCCTGCTGAGATTTTCTGCAGGGAAGGTCAAAAGACCTGCAGCAGGCCTGGTTCACTTGTTATTTAGACAGTCATAAATCAGGAGTAACAGCACAGAAGCACTGATGAACACAGGAGGGAGTGGGATCACACCCTAATATAGCATCAGTGTCTGGTGATCAGGATTCCTTCAGGACTTTCCATTTTATTTGTTATATTTATCTCTGTCATTTTGGCATCAGAAAATACAAGGGCTTTTTAGAAGAGCAGAGAATAATCTGAAGTAGCAGGCGAGTTTTGTCTTCATGATTTGAGGAATATAGCATTTAGAAAAGCACCCTTATTCCTTAGGCTCATAAACCCAACACTCAGAGCAGTTTAGAAACCTGAAACACCCTGTTGTAGATCCGTCCTTCACTCTGACATAGGGCAGCCACTCACATCTTCAGGCCTTCCTAGCAGTAAATGTCTCAGGCCCCTCATGAACCTGTGGACTAACCCACCTAAATTCTGATGTCATGATGGTTTCAGAGATTTAACTCAAACCTATAGTCCAGGTAACAGCCTTGCCTCACTTTCCTATAGGCCCAGTCTCCCAGTTACCTTCAAAGTAGACCTACCTTTTAGAAACATGTACCACAGAAAGCCTACTCCATTTTCCCTAATAGCTTAGAGCCCTGAACTATAACAATGAGAGACTTGTAAACAAGTCTTTGCTATGCCCAGGTTGGAACAAAACATTGGACCCAAAGGGGTCTCTTATCACTAGTCTCTTAAGCATTCCCAGGCAAGGATTTCTAAAGCTCTGCCGAAGCTATTACACTTCACCAGAAAATTATTCTCTGGGCCAGAGAGGAAGAAAAAGTAAATGGCTGGGAAAGGATGATTCAAAACCATGCTCCAAGGGGTAATGAATTCTTTACAAGAAGTAAAATAGCTTCAGCAAGCAAGATTCATCATGAGAGCCTCAGTAGCATTCCTCCACCAACAGCAGCAAGACACAGGGTTGAGTTTCTGAGCACAGTTTCAAACCTGAGTCTCTCAAAACCCATCAGGACTGTACAGCCAAACACTCATCTGTCTACCTTCCAAAGATCCTGGGCTCTTTGTTCCCAATAGTTTTAAATGTAAAGATTAATCCAATAACAACTACTAAATCAGGCTACAGAAGACCATAGAGGAGAGAAACAAAGGGGACAGCTGATCAGAAAGCCTGAAGGGGTCATAGCTGGGTGGTTCTGGATACCCCCAATGGGACAGTGGATGTCTTGGGATGCTAAAGACCGACTTGTAGCTGCGGGAGCTTTGAGGCTTTCAACAATGCCAAAGCACTCAATTTAGGTACTCAAAGTGGCTTTTAAGCTTCTAACCCCATTTATGAATCTAACCTGAAGAAATTTCTCCCAAGATCCTGTAACTCCTGCACCTCCCAGGCCTTTTTCCTTTATTTTCCAACCAGAAGCGACTTGTTAGAATGAATGGACCAAAGATCTTACACTACGGCCCCATTCCAAATGAAAACCAGTTTATGAATTCAGAATATGCTTATTCAGATGACTTATTGGACTATACCTAGACCTCATTTGATTGTTAAATGCTAATGAAAATCATTGCAGCACTCATTTAGAAACAATGTTTTTAATCACTGGACTAAATGGGTTGATCTTTTCTCCAGCTGTTCAGCTACCACTTCCACAGAGGCAAGAAACAGCCTAAGTGAGTCAATGGCTACCCCTTAGCGCAACAGATGGGAACATGGCTCTGTGTGTCAGAACATCCAAGCTCTGCTTCTCTTTCCCCAAGCAGAAGCTTATCCAGAAATTGTTAAATCTGTGTGCAAAGCTGCCAAAGAGCTTCCACAGTCCCTCCCTCCCTTTCTTTCTCTCTCCCACGGGTATGTGATTAGTAACATAGCTGCACAGTCACTTCTGCTTCCACCCTCCATGGAGAAAAATCTTTTAAAATGCTGTGTCTCTGCTCCTCCCCTTTTGAGGAAAAGGTCATATCAGCTGCATACCCTGATGTCTCCTTGCTTATACCCCAGCCTGTAAAAGAAAGGTCAACAGGTGCAGATCTAATTAATTGGCTGACAACATTACTATTTCTCTATATAGAAAATGTGAACAGAAACTGCTTTAAATAGAACTTCAGAGCAGAAATCCTTCAAGTTCACTGTAGAGACATTTAAACCACAATTCAGCAAGGCTTGGGAGGAAGACCAAATCCTAGACATAGGCATAGGCTCTTTGGGGTCAACAGCCCCCAGTGCACTGGGATCTATAAATGCCTGAGTACAGCTCATGCCTACAAGAGTTGTCCCTTTCCCCTTAATGCAGGGTCTGAGCTCTAAGTAGCAAGTAGGATGCAGCAGGAAACAAACACACTAAGGTCCTGTTCCAAAGAAGGGACCTGAGGAAGTGTCAGAATTTTTACTTTAAAATAAGTAACTTAGGCCTTACTGCCCTACTAGGAAATACTTGCACTTCAAGGACTGCCCCAAGCACCACTCTGAGGTGCCCAGACTTCTAGCATAGGCTGCAGAGGGAGTTAGCCACCACCACAAAGAAGCACAATCCTTATACACTGAGCAGAGCACCAACTCAGTGCACCTAAGAGACAACACTAGGTACAAGGTACATCAGGTCTCATTCTCAAGCATTCCCAAGCTTCAATCCACACCAAAGCTGGCAGTAGGTGCCTAACACTTGCTAATGGAAGTAGCTATTTTTCCTAAGACCCTTCCATCAATGGTGGCGCAGGTGGTCACTGTTTTGCTACAAGCCATTATGTAGGATCACTTGCCCACCTAGCAGGACACCAGGGTTAATTCCTGGTTCCTCTGCCTCTTCTGAAGAAACTCTTCTTTTTATGGCAGATACACAAATGATTCATTAGGCCACTCAGAGACAGCAAGAGACAAAATGTGTTTAGCACAGCCAAAGCTGTAACTTTCTGTAGGGAACTTGGCTTCAGATCCTTGCTCTAAGGACAGTGCATTAAATAATCACTGGATAAAATATGGGAACAGCCTCTGTAGCAAGGACTAGAATCAAGAAATCCCCATTCCTGTTAAGCACCTCCAACCATTAAAATTCATGTTGTCCTAGTTCTTGTACCTTGGCCTTGGCCAGATTCATCATCTGGGCATCTCAGTCTGTTCCCTGTAATTGTGTTGTTTAGGCACTGTCCTCACTCATGGGAAATGTGGATTTTAATTCCCTCAGGGAGTTACACTGCCAGATAAAAGAGTGTTCTGACTTCTCTGCTAGCAAACAAAAGCAGGAGTGGTGTTAATTCCACTATATGACCCTCTGTGTCCTGTGAGAGGCAATTTCTAAGTACGTACTTTCTGGGTGAAGTCCTCCAGCTAACACTGAGAAATAAGTAAACAGTTTATGGCTTCCCATGGCACTAAGATGGGAGATAAACATTGAACTCTTCAGCTATGACAAAACCAAATAATTCCTGGACAAGATCCACCTAACTTTTAGATGGATGGTTGGATGGATGGATGGACACATAGATAGACTGACTGAACAATCAATCATAAGGATGGAGCCTATCAAGTTAGGCAGCTGCTGAAGTTTTGAGGATGACCTTTTCAGATGAAGGCCTTCAAGCCCCATCCAACTGCATGGCACTGGCATAGCCCAGTTGCCTAGTATGACACCAGGAGTTTGGGAGAGGAAAAAAAGGTAAACAATATCATACTCCAGACAAGTCGCCTGATGACTGGACCAACTTTCCTCCTCTGGGGCAGACCCAAACCCATAACCTTCTGGGTCACAGCCTGAACTATATTTCTCTAGTTTCCATGCACAAATAGAACACTTTGGAGGGAGGAAGCAACCTTCAGTGGGGTGGATTTTTTGGGGGGCTTTACTATAGTCCTGACAATAAGTAACTCATTGGCCACTCTGTTGACAAACTACAGCTCCCTAGGCATTCTTGGAACAATTACGGTGACAAATCTGGTAAAGTGTTCAATCCGCTTAAAAAAAAAAAAATAAGCATTTATTTTGCCCCAGTTCATTCTGCCATCAGAAGACAATAACAAATGCTGCAGTCCACAGTATGCCTTCAGGCTAAAAAGCAAAAAAATCAGCTGTCTTGGTTTTAGAGACAATGCTTTGCTGTTCTAATTCTTTATTTTATCTCCTCCTCTTTATTAATCTATAGCAAAGTAGAGGGCATCTCCTTTGCCTTCTCTAAGAAGAGAGTAAAGGAGGAAATGCATCTCACCTTGTTCCTTAAAACCAAACCAGCTTCCATTTCTTCCTGAAACAAAGTAGGAGCTACATCTTCCCATTAGGGCATTATCGCTGCTGTTAGCAGTGGTGCTTTTCTTCAAAGTCACCTTGCTCATCTCTTTAGAGAAAACTTCCAGACCCCTCCCTGCTCTCCCTGTTTCTAACCTCAAGCTACAAGGAAGCTAGCTGAGTTTAAGGACAATGGCTGGTTAATTTTTTTTCCCTGTGGCTCTTAGTAGTTCATGTGAATTTGAGCTCCTGCTGCTAGAAGAGCCTTAATTGCCAGCCTACTTTGGCAATCTCATTGTGGTCCCACCACAGCAGGTACTGGACTAATTACTACAGATCTTCACAAAGGATTTGAGTCCATGTATTTATATTTTTAAAGCATCTTTGTGTTGCTGCAAATCTTCAAATTACAAGTAAGAAAAACACAATTCCACCCTCCACATTCAGTCTGAAATTCCTGCCTTATCTACAGACTAATTCACCAAAGGCCAAATTCCATGCTGGGGGAGCCTCTTTCTCTTTCCACTTTGCTTGCATAAATCCTAGATCATATGAATTCAGTTCAAGTTGTCTTTATGCTAGAGACTGGCATCAGTCCCATTTTCTCAAAGTTTGTGCAAAACTTGCACAAGGAAGGTTTGGCCTACGGGAGCTCCCATGCAGCACTGCATGAGCATATGCTTTGGGCAATGGTCTGAAAACATATTTTCAGTGACAACCCTGCCAGACTTTTGGAAGATAGTGCTAGAAAGGTTCAGTTCTCTTTTCAACCCAACACTAATGCAATTTGAAAGAGACCACATAGTCCTCTGAAAACATCACCCATTTTGTTGTTATTCTTAGAGATGCATATTTAAAATATCAAGGCATGCAAGAGCACTTTAGGCCCTCTGTTCTTATTTTTCCATTTTTCAAAATTTCCATGATCACTTCCCACATAGTTTATCTGTAAAAGGTACAAGGTGCTGAGTTCCTTGTATGCAGTCATTAAGAAAGCAAAAGCCACCACCAAAAGGGTTAGCTGGGCTACCAGAAAAAACACAGGATATTGGTCCTGGTACTAGACATTCTCTGGTATGAACAGCACTTCTTTCTTGCTCACATGGATGCTAGAAAGTCCAGTGGAGGTAAGACAAAATTTCTCATAAACTCATATTTAACAGGGCCAATTTCAATGAAAGCAATGACATTGCATAGATAGGACTCAGAGCAGAAATAAAAAATACTCTTTGCCTTTTATTGTGTTGATTGTTAATAACCGAGACCAAGGCCTTCACAGTTCCTGCCGTTTGTTGCCTGTGGACCTTGCATCACTCCAGATGCACATTTGTTTCAACAGTGCCATTCAGTCTGGAGGATCTACTTCTGCTCATACTATAAGGACTATTGTAGAAAGGCAAAGCCACACTTGTATCCGGGACTAGCTGTGAAATAAGTCTTAAGCTCCCTCATTGAAGCCTTCAGAACTTCAGCTGTAATTTTCATTTCTGCTGGTTCTGAGGGATTTCCACGGGGAAAAAAATCATCCATATTTCAATGTATTTATTTTTTAAGGAACCTCCACATAGGAACAACTTAAACGATCTTTAAATTTTCCCACTATTATGAGTGAAAGAAGGTTGGGCCAAGGAAAGCAGAAATTGGAGCAGGAAGGCATAAGGCATCCTCAAAGCAGCTGCTCCAAGACAGAAACAAAAAGGAAGACTCTTGTGGCATTTCAGAGAGTATGGAGCCAGCCAGTCTCCACAGGTCATTATCCTATCATTTTATCACCATTGCATTTAATGGGTTAAGTCTGAATCCCTGGAGTATCTGAACCACATAGATTAGCCTTCCATGGTGAAAAATCAGAAAAAGTTTTTTTTTTTAAAGAAGAAACTATACTCAAATAGAAAACTAGCACCCAGTTGCAAAAAGAAAATGCCTTTTAGTTGATTGCTATAAAAGAATTGATGTAACATACCTAGATAGATGCTGAAATGCCAGACTTGTCTCATCTGCTGCTGCCATTGGGCTAATTATAGTGGTTTCTGAACCTCTGTAGTTAAGCAAGTGACAGGGTTTCCATTACAAACCTAATTTTTAGAACTCATCAGTGAAAAAAGCCCTGCTTTGGGCTAAAACTTACAAGTTTAAAAAAAAAGTACATGGTTTTGCAGACATAGAAAGCTTATTTTATGGTAGGTGAAGTAAAAATGTAGCTAATCATTTTGATTTCACTATTAAAAAAATAATAATTAGTTACAGAATGTCTCCTGCACTGGATTTGCACCTAATATTTTTGTTATATATCTTGCTACATAACCTAAACATGCACATTTCAATAAGAGGGATTGAAGACACTTTAAAAGGTTTGCATATAATAGCTGGGGAAAATAAACAAACAACACACAATTCATTCTACCAGAAATAAAGAGATCATATTTCAAAAAAATGTTTAAGTTTACACAACGGACCTCTAAGGCATCCACTATTATTTTTCAGATTTCGCATTTGGACCATTTGGAAATATCTCCCTAAGTGTTATTCCCAGCATATTTACAAGTATTTTTCACAAGGCAGTGTAATACAAATATGATAAATAGCCCTATCTGTCCATGCATTCCAATACTGGTATAATTTTCTGAAGTCAAAAAGCACCAGTCTAAACCACCATTATCTAAATATATGCTGATGGCAGAGCCTTCCCAACAGCAAGGCCCAGGCTTGGAGAAACACACTGAGGCACAAACCGACTGCTTGTAAAAATAGACTTTCTGCCCAGTGCTCCCTTACTGGATTTAGCTCCCTTTTCCCATGCCATGAGCAAGCAACAAGCAACATATTTAGGCTCATCTCTTACTGATCTCTTGTATGCTCCATCTTGAGCTGAAATTCAGTTATCGTGGTGATGGGCACTAATTCAATGCTTGTAACCACTTCTGCAAGGCATCTAGCACTAACGGATTTCTGACCAGCAATTCAAGAAAACAACACAGGACTACTTTTTAATAAGATTGTATCTTTGAAGGAACTGAATTGTAAAGTGAAAGTTCACTGGTCCACAATTTCTGACTGCCTTAAAAATGCAAACAGTAAATATAGAGATTTTACTTGCTGTTCCTTTGTTGTACTTTACACTAAATTGTTCACCCTCTGTGGAAAAACTGAAAGTGACTCCTCTGAAGAATAGTCATTTGCACTATCAATCAGCCTGTTCTATTAGTCCCAACAATGACGTGACTCCAAAGCATTCCTCTAGCAGCCTCCACCAAATGAGCTGGTGCTCCTTGCAAAGAGAGTAGCATTCTTTAAAAAAGTTACTAAACATCTCTATAAGCTAAAATAACATTTTAAGTATTAAGGACTCATCTGAACACAAATATACATTTGAATTTAAAGTATTATCTGTACATCTATCAGAAGTGTTTTGTGAAGGAAGATACATTGAGCCTGGTGAGATTTCAACAATTTTACTCTCTCTGTCTCAACAAATCTACTGCTATCAGTTCTTATGGTACAATGTGGTGCTTACTTTATTCAAATAACTGCATGAAGAGAAAATCGGACAAAAACAAGGGACTGGACTAACAGCTCATCACAGCTCAAAATTAAATATTCTGATTATCAGGGTTCACTTTTAATTACAACACCAGCCTGGTATATGATTATGAGTGTTATTTGTGCATTAAATTATTTAATAATTACACAAAAAAGCCCTGAAATTATGCAGTTCAGAGTTCAAAGCTGTTTTTCTTTAACCTTTTTCCATTATGTAAAGTAAGAAAAATTCTGGTCTTTGCATAGTTTGTTGTATTCCCTGAAGATTGTAGGTTCTCTTTTTCATGCTGACATTAAAGTACAAATCATGAACAGATGTTATAAATAAACAGCCCACATCCATGTAATAAATCAGCTACTTGCCTTTTCTTGGTTCCCAGTTGCCACTGCTTATTCCTTTCTTTTTTTTCTTTTTTTTTTTTATGTGAGTACTCTAAGGATCTACTTTCCATTATAAGCTGAAGAACTAAATCCTGAGTGACAGGTGTCTATCCCACACTGGAGCAGACTGTGATGTGGCAGAAATCTTTCTGCTTTTTTAAGTTGTACTGAAAAATTCTGTTTTAAGTATTTCCCATTCAAGCATCTCTCTGCATCTCCTCAGATTCATTGTGGCTTGCCAAGACTAAGGCCAACAGCGGATCCATCTACCAGATCTGCAGAGTAACCAGGGACCTCAGAGGTCCTCTAGCTGGTCAAAGGTCCTCAAGCTTACCACAGGTCAGGGAAGTTCCCCATCAGTCAGATATAGAGCTTTGGGGGTTGCTGCAATTCATCATCAAGCCAAGTTAAAAGAAAAAACACATGGATGAAGGTGGTAATTGTATCCTTGGCTGGTAGCTAATAGCAGGCAATGGAACAAACTGTACCTTTCTGAGACAGTTCATTGCTGTCATCCTTGCTTTTGGTGGTGATAATATGCTACTGTCCTATCCCACAGAGCAGTAAGGGTGCAAGATATACTGGAGAGAAGGCTCAGAGTTAGAACATAACACAGCAGGTTAAAGATTTCCCCACAGGATGCTCTTGTCCCGGAGTGTAGCATTTTCTATAATCCTGAGCTTTCTATGAGGAAATGCCAATTTCAATAAAAAAATCATTTTGACAAAGTAAAATAATTCAGTGAAATCTCAAATTGAAATACTTACATTTAACTCAGTTTTCTTCTTGACATCTTTGTATTATAAAATAAATCCACCAGCAACATTCAAGTAAGAATGAAAAGGTATTTATTTTGTTGAAACAGAATCTCTCAAGTAATCCAGCATGAAATATAAATAAAATCTCTACTCCAATCAAAATTTCAGAGTTCACTAGTTTTACAGCAGTTTGTAACAAGTTTTGAAACTGCATCCTTTCCCACAGTATAGGAATTTCCATTTTTGCTCAGATCTACCATCTCTTCCTTGAAATAAATAATGCACACACACACGTCGCTTTCATACATCTAATGAACATGGCTGGAAGATCAAAATGCATACATTAGCTTTATAGGTGCCATCATCGTGGTCAAAACTGCAAACTCCAACAAATCTCCACTATGCTAGGTGCATTACAAACACAGGGGAAGCAACCATCCCTGTCCCTGAGGAGACATCTGCCAGTTTAAGAAAAGACACATGAGCAGAGTAAAACTAGCAGGAAGGGACTATATGTTGGTGTTGGCCCAGACAATAAAAGCATGCAACTGAGTAGCTTCATTGTCCCAAATACAGAGAGTAAGAGAAGGGTAAAAAGGAAAATCAGACTATGGATTAACAAAAATTTGCAAGCTATGAAAAGGAAGTCTTGGATATAAAAAATTACTCTTCCCATTTGTGCCAGGAGAGTTTGAAGGCTTTGGAAGCATTAAGGGCAGAGGCAAAGAAGCTGGGATGGGCACTGGAAAGTGGAAAAAGGGGAAAAATATATTGAAGGAAGGCAGAGCAAAGGAGGTAGGGAAGTAACCAGGAAACAGCAGGGCACTCACACACCCTGCAAAACATCTGCCTGAGCTCACAGCCCTCCTTTAATGCCAGCACAGGATTGTGTGTCTTGGGAGAAATTCACAGCAGCTGAGCTATCCAACAGTGAGTATTTAATTAGCACCTGTGCTGTATGCCTGTCTGGGAAGACTTCTCTTCCCATCTACACAAGCTGCCTGAAGTCAGGGTGCCTGTGGTATACCCCATACATTCTCCCAAAGCTGCTGTTCCCTGAACTGTGTCTGAGATCTGGCTGGGGATGTGCCGGTTGATGCCATCCAAGTCATCCAGGGAGCACACAAACAATGGAACAAAGATGAAGATATAGCCAAATATATTGGAGTTAAATCTAAGGACTAGAGGAACTCTCTCATGAGGGCCATTCTAGAGACATAAAATGGTTCCTCTTTCCTCTTCAGTGGTGGTTACGTTCTTACTTACCACATACGTTCATTAGAAACCACAAATCTTGACTCTCTTTAATTTATGTGACTAACAGATTGGACACAAGATGGGTGATGCCAATTCCAGCAAATGAATATTTGCCACCTGGATCCACTCCACTTCTGATTTAAGTAGAGTTTTCAGTGACAAGAAATAGAGCTGCAACTTTTGTATCTTTGACTCTGTAACCACGGAAACTAGCACTAATTATATGTATCACTAAGTTCTAAATGTATTCAAATTTAACACCTTACTCTGAAAATACTGAGGTTGTTTTTCTTTTTCTCTCTCACCTTAATATGTTGCAGTTTGCCTTCTGGCTTATTTGGCTTATAAGCAGTTCCACTTACAAAAAAGATAAAAGTATGCAGGTGAAAATTACATTCATTTTTTTTTATGTAAACAAGAGGTAGAGTCATGTAAATGTTTGATCACACACTTCCTACCACTGCTATAATCGAATGTGAGAGGTTACATTTCATGTTAAGCAGGTGCCATTCCCAAAAGTGAGAGAGAAAGCAGTGAAGTTCTGCCACTGACATTATGAAAGATCAACATCTCTGTGGAGCACCACAGTGATGGCTCATGGAAACAGGAATACGCAAGAAAGGAAGCAAGGAAGAATGAACCCCACGCTTTTATCATTCTTCCTCTTGCTGTACCATAATGCCTAGAGCTACATGCCAGAGGAAAAGCTGAGCTAAACCTCTGAGTAAAACTGTGTCTTCAAGACTTGCAACTGACCTTTTGGTTTAGTGAACTGACAAATCCCTCACCATGTTTGTACTGTTTTATTAAATTCCATGACTAATGCCTGAAGGATCCTGAACCTGCACATTCATCATTTAGTCCACTGAATGATCAGAGACATATTCAAGCACTTTGCACTTTTTTCCCCAGCTGATTAGGCATCTGCCATAGTCAAAACATGATGCGGAAGCACCAGAACAGTGAAAGGCTAAGGCTGCTGGACAAAAAGTCTTTCAGTTATCATCCTTTTTTTTTCCATACCAACAGCTGAGTACGGAAAAGTAACTCTAGGACAAGAACTCCCAGGTGGGTGACAATGAGCAAGGCTTGGCCAGAGCTTCTGGGTATGACTATACAAGTAAGCTGAGCAGTGTCTGGGTCTAATCCCAGGAAGCAGGACTCAATCATAGAGGTGTTAAATTGTGAGGCATGTCCTTAGGATGGTTCTGGCCAGAACCAGCTAACAGTGTTGCAAACTATTCCCAGGCACAGCTCAGGAGCTGACACAGATCCAGGACCTTTCCCAGTGCACAGTTTGGATGTGACTACTCTATTTTGGAGACCAAAGGCATTTAACAGCAAGGAACACAGGCCATTAGTAGCAAAAAAAACAAACCCAAGCATGATTTTTGAGTATGTAAGTGGCCTCTGGGGCAGAATGTTTATTCTGAAGCCCATATGTCCTTGATCAGGCAGAGCAAGAGGTGTTCTACATGACATCTGGCTGCTGGTCTCCATCTATGTTTCATGATACTTTCTCACATTAATATTGATCAAACCTGAACTGAAGGGACTTCACAGGAGCCTGAGAAGCAACTTCATTCTTCAGGGCTGTGTGTTCTCTGGCTTTGACCACTTTAGTGTTCATACCAGCCTGGTCAAGGAAGAAGAACTACCCATCCCTGGAGTCGATCAGGGACAGGGCATACTCACACTTGCTTGAATATTTAAAGAAAGGTGATTAGTCTTCCCAGGCTCCTTACTTGTCAATGCAGAGACACAGATCCCTCCAGAAGGTGATTCAAATGAATTGCTGACATTCAGCTGCAGTAGAGGGCAACTCAGGGCTCTCTATGTAAAAAGAGCCAGAGCAAACCGAGCCTCCTAACACGGGCTAACTTCAGGTGCCTCCCACCACACTTGAATTCCTCAGATCATTTTAAGATAGATTTAATCTTTGATCATTTATTAACCTAAATCAAACACTTTGCATTTCATAATCAAACTTCAAGAAGAAACTGCTCCTTCAGAATGTCACCTCTAGTAGATAAGAGAGAGAAAAAAAGAGTATCTTAACAAGTAAAAGTCTCCTATTAAATGGCCACAGGCAAATCGGCTTTAACAAAATCTGATCTCCACAGAGGGTTTGCTTCTCTGTGTTTATTAACACCCAAGAAGAAAGAAATACCTGAGACTGTCAACTCAAAAGAAAAACCACAAGGTAATACTGAAAGGTTTCCTCATTTTATCTTGCCCTGTTTCAGTGAAATGACTTCAAATATGGCTATCGTTTTCTGCCTGGTCTTGTGCCAACATTGTAAATCAAAGGTCATTTTTATCCAACAACAAAGAACCAAAGTGATCACTTCTCACTTCAGGAAAATAACCAATTTGAGAAGCAGAAGTAGATCTCTCTGAACTGAAGACAGTAGTTAAAATACAGGCCTTTTCCTTCTTATGCTATTGATTTGCTGACTGGAGTTGAGATGCAACATTTATCCTTGGTTTACTTACATTTAACATTAGCTTCCAAAGATACTGACATGTAGTCATTATAATGCATCCCCTGAATGGTATGGGAGCAATTTAATAACCTCTGGGAAAGATATATTAGGACTGCATAGACCTTCTTACTTATGTTGTAATAGTCACTATTGCTAGTGGAAGTTTTGGAGACAAGCTGATTCAGTCCATGTTCTAGGCTGAACCAGGGATGCTTTGTCTTTGGTGAGAGTCAGGGCACTGCACTGGCATGTGAATGGGCTAATTAATTCCTGAAAAATACAAGCTTCCCTAATTAAAAAGCTGTAAAGACACAACACGTTTTGAAATAACCTGAGTTCTGCATGAGGTAGCAGTAGTTGACATCACTGGATTTCCTCCCCATTTTGAGGGGCCAGATGAAGTGAATGGCCTGATGGTTTCCACTCAGCAGCCATAGAATCTGATTTACTCTCAGTATGTAGCTCCATGCAAAAATCAATTAGACACAAATTCCTCAACTTAAGAAAGAAACAACTGGGAAGAAAGTAGACTATACATCTATACAATCACAGTTGGTGTGAGGAGGAAAAACAAGGAATGACTACCTACTGTTTTTTACTATACAAAATTTCAAATCAGCTAATGAAGTTACCAGGTGATAAGCTGAGAATAAATGAAAAGAAGTCGCCCACCCCTGAGAAACACACACAAAGCAATAATTAAATTATGTAACTCATTGCCACAAGATGCAGTGGTTTATAATTGTCGTGGTTTAACCTCAGCCAGCAACTAAACACCACGCAGCTGCTCACCCACTCCAGGACAATAATCAAGTTCAAATAGGGAGGAGATTCAGAGAGAATCCACCAAACACAAATGACCCAGAGGCAGGATCTCCTAAAATACAGTTGGTTTACTCATATACTTGCTCTAAGCATTTGTTACCAGCCAATGACCAAGATAGGAGGCAGAACTTGTACCTGTGTGTTGTGCTTATGGTTCTCTTAATTTATCTTGGTCACATCCTCAGGTCTTAAGAATGAGAACTGATTGTACTTACTGCTGTCACCAAGGGGATTGCAAGGCAGTTTTGAAGATGCCTTCCCCTCAGCCAGTAGATCAAGGGCCTGATTATGCAAACCCATTCCTAAAATACTCCCAGATGACCACACATTCTCTGGCAAGTCCATTGCAAACGCTGTTATGTCATATCACCATGCTAAAGCTTGCTTATTGCACTTAAGAACAAAAAATCCTCCATGGGTGGTTATTTTTGCTAGGTTTATTAAAGATTTTCTTCCATATTCCTAGATCACTGAAGTTCTAAACTCACCCCCTTCCTATTCTTCAAAAGATAAATGGCAGGGAGGCAGGGCAGGAGAATGGATTTTGCCTCCTCTTTACTTAATCAACAAGGCCATCTCTTTAAAAAACAAGAAGTAACAAGCTGCTCTGTATACAGTCACAGCTGTGTTGCTGCTGGAAAATAACACTGACCTTTCATGAACTCTTCTAAGGTCCAGAATTTTCCAAATCCTTTCAGATTTTTAACAGTTTAAATGCTTTGTGTACAGCTATACTTTTACAGTGGAATTACTCAAATGATAGATTTAGCCAGACTAAATGATAACAGTCTCTGAAGCTGAGATTGCTGAGAAGGCTTTAATTCAGAAGCGTTTACCTTCTGAATTCCACTTCCACTATTTCTTATTCATTACAGGATGAACTGGCTGCCCAGACTCACTGATATTAACACAACTTCTGAACTCACCCCTAATTATCTCAAGAATATCTGACAGCCAACTGAGTGCAAAACTCATTGGTATTTCACCCTATTACAGGAGAAAGAAATGGGCCCATTGAACTGGTTTCTTTGTCTAAGCACTGCACTATTGCACCTGCGTAAATTCCTAT
>JANZLQ010000029.1:41745338-41760145 GCA_026212715.1 Elanus axillaris | reverse complement strand
TGCACCTGCGTAAAGTCCTATTTCCATCACCACAAAGCAAACATTGCTTTTGCAGCAATAGGGTAGCAGCCGTATTCAGCAATGCAGTTCAGTACTTCATGCCATCGTCTGCAATACATCCTCCTATAAAAGTAAGCTCGAGCCCACCCGTGCCTGAAACTCAATTTAGATAATGGAATCTTAACAATCCATTCCCAAAGCTACCAGAATCCATTGTAATACAAGACTGTTTCAAGGAGGATTTATAGGTAGCAGGTCTTTGGTAGATGGTGGTGTTACCCATCTGTGAATTCCCATTGCTGTGCATAATTAGGAACTATTTACATATGCTACTGCATTTCACTGTTCTGAGGCACTCAGAGGATGCCAAGCTACTGTATCGTAAATCGTATTGTTGAAGCAGATGGAGCTCCTTGCTCAGTTAAAACTTACAGTTAGGCATAATTAGAGAAGCCTGTGCAGAATATTCTTTATTTCTTTAACAACTTATCAAGTTCTTTATATTGCAAAGCAATTCAGATGAGAGGTCTTTTGAAATGTGTTGCTAATAAGCATTTTTACACTGTGTCTTGCAGACGGCTCAATCATTACACATTGAATGATTATTTCCCACCTTTGTCCAGGCACAGTTACACTGCAATTTCCCTCCCTCTTTCTCTCTTCTAGAATAATTACACAACTGGTCATTTTTCTAGCATTTTCCATTTAAGGATCTCAGAGCATTGCCACTATGAAGTATCACAACACTCCTTCAGGACACTAACCTCATTAGCTTCAGAAGAAATTGAGTGCAAAGAGATTAATGTGAAGATATTTTAAAAGTTGTTGAAGGTTTGGTTGCTTTTCTTTTCTAGCTCAAACTGGCCTCATTTTCAGAAGTGCAGGTCAGCCACAAAGCCCAGCAGTAGAAACTGTGGATGCTCTGTATCTTAGTCACTTTTACAGGGCTCAAGCTGGGTCTGGGTTAGGACCCTGACTAAGCTGCCATTGCAATTCAAATCTGCAGAACATTATTTTGTAATTCATGGTCATGGAGTGGGCTGGAGCATCCTAGAGAGTGGGAAATCTGTTGGGTGTTTTAAAATAAGTTAGGAATTCTAGTAAGGTGCCCACAAAGGATCAGTTTTGCCAGGCTTCGTCACTTCACTTGGTCCTGCTGATTGCAGCTGAGTGGTTAAAGCCTCTCTACAACAGACCCCCAGCGTTCAGCTGTGAGCGGTCTGGTGCAGGCCAACTCAAAAGCTCACTCCTTGCCTTCAGCAGCAGTGCACAGCAACCAAGAGCCTTTCCAAGCCAAGTCCTGGGAAGCAGGTGCAGAGACACAGCTTCTGGGGGAAATCACCTCAGATCCTGCACAGCTAGCAATGATAAAATGCAGCTAAAATCAACATGAAATGCAGGGTGGTCCTGGATGCACTGCTGTTCTGGAAATGTGATGCAGAGAGACCTGAATTAGATCCGGAAGGATTTGTTTATTAGTGTCGGTGGAAGCTGAGTTGGACAAGCAAACAGCATTTCTGGATTAGTAAAACACTGCACCACCTCATTGAATAGCCCTGCCAGATCCAAGCAAACTCTTCTGCTGTGGCACAGACAATCCACTGCTTGGGTACGGAGTATGGACAACTGAGAGCTAACGCAGAGAGCTGGTAGTGCCATGGATATAGTCTCCTCCCTCACCCCATCTGTTCACCACATCCAGATTAAGAACCTTCCCTCCAAACTGGGATCTGTGGCCCAGCTGTCTCTTTTCCTCAGGCTCCTATGCAATTTAACACACTTCCACCTTCACAGCAGTCTGGAGATGCAATCTCTCCAGAAGCACAGAACTGATAGGAGTAACAGTGGCAATGTCCTACTTCCCACATCCAAAAACACCAAACAAGACATTTTAAAGACAAAAATTTTGGTGGGTTGACCCTTGCTGGAGGCCAGGTGCCCACCAAAGCCACTCTATCACTCCCCCTCCTCAACTTGACACGGGAGAAAAAATATAACAAAAGGCTCATGGGTCAAGATAAGGACAGGGAGAGATCACTCAACCAATTATATCACAGGCAAAACAGACTCAGCTTAGGAAAATTAACTTAATTTATTGCCAGTGAAACCAGAGAGGGTAATGAAAAATAAAACCAAATCTTAAGATCCCACTGCTCCCTTCTTTACAGGCACAGCTTCACTCCCAAATTCTCTCCCTCCTCCCCCTGCAGTGGCACAGGGGGATGGGGAATGGAAGCTGGGGACAGTTCATCAGGTCTCTGCTGCTCCTTCCTCCTCAGGGGCAGGACTCATCACACTCTTCCCCCACTCCAGCATGGGGTCCCTCCCACGGGAGACAGTCCTCCATGAACTTCTCCAACGTGGGTCCTTCCCACAGGCTGCAGTTCTTCACAAACTGCTCCATCGTGGGTCCCTTCCCTGGGCTGCAGTCCTTCAGGCACAGACTGCTCCAGTGTGGGTCCCTTGCAGGGTCACAAGTCCTGCCAGAAAACCTGCTCCAGCATGGGATCCTCTCTCCACAGGTCCGCAGGTCCTGCCAGGAGCCTTCTCCAGCGTGGGCTTCCCACGGGGTCACAGCCTCCTTTGGGCATCCCCTGCTTCGGCGTGGGGTCCTCCCTGGGCTGCAGGTGGAGATCTGCTACCCCTTGCACCTCCCTGGGCTGCAGGGGGACAGCCTGCCTCACCATGGTCTTCCCCATGGGCTGCAGGGCTATCTCTGCTCCGGCACCTGGAGGACCTCCTCCCCCTCCTTCTGCACTGACCTGGGGGTCTGCAGGGATGTGCTCACTCCTCTCTCTGGCTGCAGTTTCTGTCGCACAGCAACTTTTTTTTCCTTTCACAAATATATTATCCCAGAGGCACTACCACGGTCATTGATGGGCTCAGCCTTGGCCAGCACTGGGTCTGACTTGGAGCCGGCTGGCATTGGCTCTCTCAGACATAGGGGGAACGTCTAGCAGCTTCCCACAGAAGCCACCCCTGCAGGGCCCCCCTGCTGCCAAAACCTTGCCACACTAACCCAATACAAAATTGGATCAGTGCCATGAACAAGATTATAGGGAACAGGCTGCTTCTTATCCCATGTAAGCAAACCAGAAGACTTTGTGCAGGGATTCTGAGCATGCTGTTGCACTTCCCTTGGCAAAATAAGTATTTTGAGGCTTCTGCTCTATTAAGCCCTCGAGGATCCATTTGCATTCAAGACAAAATTTCTTTCCTCCATTTCATATTTCTGGATAGCTGTATGTGGAGCTTAAGGAGATTCCTCCCTCCCCTCTAGGAATATCCAACAGAGCAACTAGAAAAGCTTCTGCCCAATGCACAGTCATAGCCCTCTTACTCAGGTGATCAGCTCCAATGGACAACAAGTGCCCTCTAATAAGGGGCTTAGTTGCCAGGTCACTTCTCACATGAAAAACACTTTTTTCTCTCCTGAGCAGAAGCAAGCCAGTGGTTTGGAGTGTTTGCAGTTTGATGGGAGCACTCTCAAGTCAATGATCTCACTGAATACTGTCCTGAGTCACCTCAGTAGGTCTGTACAGTCAGAAAGGATTACTGCAGCAAGGCCAGCATCC
This sequence comes from Elanus axillaris, assembly GCA_026212715.1. Lineage (NCBI taxonomy): Eukaryota > Metazoa > Chordata > Aves > Accipitriformes > Accipitridae > Elanus > Elanus axillaris. The sequence continues at coordinate 41,756,570 of JANZLQ010000029.1, read as the reverse complement.
CCTAGGGGTATTAGACCAAGCTGAAAGTAAAAGGACAGTAGGAGGGTAAAGCCCAGTCAAGCAATCAAAATGGACTGCACTGTGGTAATTCCCAATTTGCACTCTGCCTGAACAAAACAGCAAGTTATGTAAAAAGTTTTAAGAACTGCTGGGAAAAACAAGCAGCTGCAATGTGCAAGTGCACACAAGCTATCACCACAACCCATCATAATCATGCTCTTCCCATGCTCCTGCTGTGACCACCTGCGACTTGTTAGCTAGTCTCTTGGCATGGGAGAAATGCCATTTTCTAGCCTCCCACCTTTGTTTCTTCTGATGTAACTTAGTCAGGAAGTTTTGTCACATACTACCATAGCCTTTAAATGCACATACTGTGTCTGACTTACCACTCCTGACCCTTCCCCACAAGGTTATGGCTTTCAATTTTGGGATCTGCTTAGTGGCAAAATCAGCTGCTGACAGAAAATGATGCATACAACAGTACTGAAGCCTAGGGCAACAAGACAAAGCTAAGTGACCAGGCAAAACCAACAGAGGTAAAAGAATAAGATGATTTACACTGGAAGAAACAATAGCGACTTGTCAAACAGATACTTGAACTCATTAGTCTCTCCTTTATCACAGTAAGGAGACTGTGAGGTCAGGTATCAGTAATGCTAACTACTTCAAATGTCATCCTTTCATAATTCACTCAAGCCACGGATAACCTGAGTTCCAAAATCTCCAGCAGCTCACACCATGGGCATAGGACCACCAGCTATGAAAATCAAATTATCTGCCTTTCCAGTTCACATGCTCCTGAGCAATGGTTCTTCCATGTTCAGAGACTATGCATAGCAACTTCTCTTTTCCAACAAGACGTCAGCCTGTTATCTTCCAAAGATCCCCATTGCTCCTCTTCAGGCAGAAAGGTCTGTAAAGATAGTTATGCTGTGAATTCTTGGCACCCTGGTCTCTCTAATATTGTTGGTGACTATTGTCTTCATTTTTATAGCCTTTTCTTGCTATGGCACATTCAGAGGCCTTGTCACGGACTGATTTCTCTCCCTGGTCACATAGCTTCTTCCTATTCGAATTCTCACAAGCTAACTACAAAGATTTCTCACACGTCACCCTTCTTTTTTTGGTGAAATATCTTTCCCCCCCCATCGTGCAGAAGATGTGTACTGTGGTCTCTCTGTCTGCTCAGAACTTCTTCCTTCACACTGTGCAATTATCTTTCACAAGCTGCTTTAAGCTCAGCAGCAACCCCAAGACCTGAAAATCTCACCAAACATCACTGAAGAACTGCTTCCTCCACTGTGAACAGCTCATAAATACCAGTTACACTACTATGTGCAATGCTATCTGCACATCTCCCTCCAGACTCCACCTCCTAAATAATCCCCCATCTCCAGGACAGGAAAAGATGCTTGACTTCTACGGCCAAAAGCTGCTTGCCATAAGTGTCAAATTAGCAGTAGAGACTGCATCGTGCTGAGTTTTTACAATTTTCAAAAGCTGCGTCCCACCATACCTTCTGTCTTTTGAAATGCATTCTCACCGTTTACCCCATCAGCATATCTCATCAATTAATTTTAACAAGTTAAAACTGTTCTTGCTTCTCCTTTATTCCCTCACAGCAAAGCTCCTTGCCCCAAAAACTACAGGCACATTTGCTCCTTGTGCATTACAATTTCAAGGTCTTCACAAAAGCATTTTTAAATTTTCTTTGCTCCATACAGCACCAAGCATAGCAGGTCTGAACTTTGCACATCACTAAGCGCTGCACAGTGTAAGTGAAGTAGTAAATAGAGCTGTCAATATTTAACTTACTGTGCATTTTCCCTGGGGCCCTCAACACGCCTCTCAAAAACTCTTGCTTAGAGGTTCCTTCACCATGAAGAAAGCTCATCCATTTGATCAACTCATTTTTTAGACTTCTGTGGTGTGACCTGCAAAACACCGAAATGATACTTCCATATCAAGTTCATCATCTCTGAATGCAAGTCCCTCTGCCTTTTCACTCCCTTCCAAATCAAGGCAGCTCATTGAAGTGTAAGACACCCTAATCTAATACCTTTAGCCTTTTCTCACCAACCATTTCAAGTTCAATTAGTGAGAGAGGAGAGGAGACAGTACTGACATGCAGGACGGAGTTGAACAGGTTTTCCTCCCTTCCCCTCCCACCCCCCGCAAGTCTATGCTCAAGAAAAAGTAGGCAAGAGAGAGACCTTAAAGGAGAGGCCTTGCAGAAGGACATAGAGGTAAAATAGAAACACAATGCACATGTGTCACAACATGTGTTTATCAGAGACTAAGTGAAAACAGAGATGAAAAGGACTTTAAGTCACTTAGTCCATCAAGGCAAGGCCACATATACTTAAGCCAGCCCTTTCTTCCCATTTTCCATCACAAAATATCAACATGCAATTTGCTGTTTCTTTTCCCAGACAGGACTTCTCCTCTTCATACTTATGATTATATCCATGTAATCCTCAGGGAGCTCTGAACACTCAGAGAACACCTAGACCGAAGCAACGGGCAGGAGATATTACCTGCCAACAGACAGATTCAGAAAAATGGATTCTTTCCCAGAAAAATGGGAATTAATTCCTTCAAGCCAGAAAAGCAGCTGGATTTAAAAAAGCAGACCTCATGAGCAGAACAAGGCACAGGGATATAAAAAACAAGGGGAGAGAGAAACTTCCTTAACAGGCTGTTCAGCAACTGCATTTCAAGGTCTTACTGAGCAGCGTATAAAATGAAACACAACAGGATTCAGCTTGAGGCAATAACGAAGGCAGGAAAGGATGATTCTGCTGGTTCTACTGCTCACTGTTGCTGTGCCAGCACTTTAACAGGGAAAAAGCATGAAAATCATCTCCCTTCAGCTTGCAGCTTAGGAGTCCATATATAAGGCAACATCTAAATATATTAAAGCTCACTCCATTATTTCCAATTTCCAATTTCCATTAGAGAAAATGAAGAAAGTCAGGCTTGGTCTTAAAGAATCACTTACTTCAAATTGGGACAGGCTCAAAGTTTAAAACACTCTGAGCTAGACTCACAGTGGGTGCAGACATAACCAGAACTTTTGAAGGGAATTACACTGACTTTCATCTGCTGAACATCTAGCTCTGCTTTTACCTGCTGTCATGATGGCAAAATTGTCTGTTTCAAAGACAGATCATTTTCTTTACCCCAAAATGCGTTCATCTTTATAGGTTCATTGTTGTAGCTTCAAACTAGGATTACACAATCACTGATAAATACAGGAACTTATTTTGCCATGTCTGGATGTCTGATCCTGCATAAATAGATTTTTGTTTAACAAACAACCCTTTGTTTCCTGTCGCTTTGTTGCCCAGGGGTTAATTTTGTCATGCCACATGCTAAGGGGATATATTGCTTTGAGTCAGAGACAGTGGGGATGCTGTTTGTCTGGAATGCAAAGAAAATAGAGCTAATCACTAAAGAAAATAAACATTCGGCCCTACACTTTGCCTTCTTTGACACAAGGCTAGTTCTGATGGTGGCATTTGGTCTGCCTGATTAAAAGCAAACACTGATATTGTTAATTCTGCGATCCAGCCCACATGTGCTCCCTGCAGAATGATACACCACTGTAAAACACTAAATTATGATATCCAGAGGGAGGGTCTGTCCTGCTGCATGGAACAATGTGTGAAGTTTTGCAAGCACAGCTCTATCCTGAAAGAAGTCTGACTCACCAGGATACCGTGGGAAACATGTACTGGATTAAAAAATACTTCCACCAGTAAGGCTCAATAGATGTTCCCACCTACGCATGCAGAGGGTGAAACCATCAAGAACTGGAGTACAAACAAGATAAGCAAAAACTCAGATGCTAGTGGCAAAGGTAAGACTAGCCCCATGACTCAAGAGCTGCTAACAGATTTGGTCTGCCATCCTTCCAGCTGGTTGCACATCAGCCTGGTCCAGGTGGTCAAAGCCAGGAAGATCTGCGTTGGTCACATCCATTTGTCTAATCTCCATGTACAGTGAGGTAGCTTTTAAGAGATCCCAGCACCTGTGGCAGTTTAACAGGAGAGAGGTAAAGAGTAAAGGTCTAACAATAAGAAAGGGAAGGAGCATCCTGTGGCCTCATATTTATCCAGACAAAGATTGTAAATCTTCTGTAAGATGGCTTCCTTCTGTAGTGAAAGCCAGTTCTTTGGAGAAAAAGCAGGAGTTCCATCACTTCTGTAGTAAGTGGCAACATATGCTGCTTAGTACAAGGGCAAAGTGGCATCAGGATAGATGGAAATGCCACATAAAACCATGAATATTGAGATCTCCAGGGTGTGGCCCTTTGGGGTCTGTTTTCTGACAACCAAGCTGGAGTTTTTGTGGCACTGGCTTTGTAAAAAGGCATGAGATGGGACCAGCTGACACCACCATTTAGGGAAGAATGGTTTTGTCCTTCAACAAACAGCTTCTTTAGCTAACAGTCATTTGGTTGCAGTGGGAATGTGAAGTAGCCCATTGAAGAATGCCCCACAAGAGGAATGCAGCCAGAGAAGATCAGTCTAAGGTGACATCACTACCTGTCATACTAGGCTGGAAGCCCTGTAGGTACCTGCTGCCATCAGCTGTCCCTGCAGAAGAGCGGTCTTTCTTCAGGACAAAGGGACAGGAAGGCTCCAGTGTCACCCGCATCCCAGCACATGATGGAGGGTTTACCCACCATCTCCCTTCTTTACCTCAAGTACCACATGGAGGTAAACCCTGTCTCACACAGCTCTGAGCAGACCCCTGAATCCCTGTTTATAAGAGAAGGAGGGAGTGTGATGGAGGCAATCTCTGAAAGCTCCATATCTCAATTTATCCTAAGGAGAGGGTGGGAAATGGGTTCAAATGCCTCCAGGGTCTTTCTTTGCCTTTCCTCCTCTTTTCATCTCCACCCCTGCTGCTTACACCTAAGGAAAGGAGCCTGAGAGACTAAGCAGTGCTCCCTCACTGTAATCATCTCCACTGTCCCACTTTCTTGCTCCATCCAAATTTTCATACTTCCTCTGTCAGAAGCCCTTAGCCTCTTTCTTTTTGAAAACATCTTTCAGGCTTTCTGGACTTCCCATAGAATGCAATCCAAACAAACAAAAAAAAAAACCAAACCAAACCAAAACAAAACAAAAACCATGAAAAACAGTTTTGGAGAGGGAGAAGCACAAAAAAATTCCTATTTCCCCCTCCTACATTTCTGCCCAGGCTGGCTTTGAGTCCACACCAGCCATGCTTGCATAGAGTCTGCAGGAGTCCTCTCGGCTCACGCAAGAGCAGCCAGGCTAGAAGTCTTTTATCATTTTCCTCCAGGACATGTAGAGTCATAGCCCTGGACATTTAAGTCAAAAGTCTGGTTCTCAAGCACATAAAAAGTAAAGAATCAAAAGAGTGGAGCTGGTTCCCTTTGTTTGTCTTTTGGGGCAGAGAACAAGGATGTGGAGAAAGAAAGGACAAGGATGGGGAGAAGAGCACTGTATCTCAGGATGTCCTTGCTTAAGTGACTCTAAAATGGGAGAATATCCCTGTGCTGGCCCTCTGCAAGTCCTATCAAATTTCAGAGCAATCAAAGAAAGTAGCTAGATTTTGGACCATGCAGGCAGACAGCCCTCAGGAGCCAGGAAGGAGCCTGCAGCCTGCACTGCAACAGAGCCTGGAGCCTGCATTGTACACGATATATCTATTAACAAGTTAGACTTAGAACAACCTCCAGGTCATCCCCCTTTCCAGCACATGTGCCTTCTCTCGAGTGTTTGTAGGGCCTGGATGGAGTCTTGCTCTTGCTCCTTAGTCCAAATTACATCATGTAGCTTATCAAGCCCTTGTGTTGTCTACTGACTAATGATGTCTGCAGTGTGAGATCAAGAAAGAGGAGTGAGGTCCCCATGCTTGACCACAGTGAGGTTCCTGCCACCCACAACTGCCCAGCTCCAGCTCTAGCTCCATTCCCCTTCCCCAGCACAAGCACAGTGACAAATGTCTCATGCTTTGGGTCATGGCCAAGCGTGGGCCTTCCTGACTCACCTGACTTACAGTCTCACACCCTGCGAAATGCACACACATGAAGAACCCATAGCTTCAGGGCCATGGGCCATGCGACCGTGCCCCCCAGATGCCTGCTTTCTAGCTAGTTAGTTTGTTACATTGTCGTCTTTAAATCTGCAAGGCTTTCCTGAGCAATGTGCAAACCGATACTGCCCCGCACCATACGTTTCATTAGCTAGCAGTCAGGCTTTGCTTCCAGAAGAGAAACATCCACCAAAGCAGTGCTGCAAAGTTAGCAGACACATCCAAGAGCACTCCCGCTTCCTCCTCCCCCTCTCCTGTCCATCCCCATAGTTCCCTAGCTCCCCCAGCAGCTCTTGTATTCCCCACAATCCCATCCAAAGCAGCCGCATTCTTGAGACATGCCAGGAAGGCTGACACTACAAAACCACACTACTTGACTTTCAAAGCCGTCCTGCCTGTGGGGAGCTATCAAACACAGCTGTTCTGGGCACACCAGCAAAAGCAAAGTGAAGCAACAGCATTACGTGGGCTTTAAATCCACCTGAAATTGTTTTCAAACAGCCAATATCCTGGTTGATTTTTTAAACGTTTCTGAAGATTTCTATACTCCCTGAATAGAAACAGCAGCAGCTCCCATTCCTGAGCTGCAATTCAATCACCAGCTCTGCTCTGAAATCTAAGCTTTTGCACTGATGTGTCTAAACTTGAAGGACTGGACCAGCATCTATGACCCAAACTCTGCTCACAGCTTTATTTTGTATAAAAGGCCACAGTTCTTCATATTTCTTGAAGCTGCTTGGTTCTCTCTCCTGCCTGCCATAGACATGCAGTACTGAATAGCACTGTGGGGTATGTTTACCCTTTAGGGTAAACCCAAAAGGCCAATTTAATCATTAGGAAGAAAAAGGGTTTTACCATAGGGCAAACCTATCTAAGTGTCAGTGGCTGATTTCCAAATGGTACAAAGGGTTTAGTCCAACTCTGTCATTAATTTCAGGGACAGCTTCTTGGCTAAGTTCCACACACTCCTTTGAACCATATCTTAAGGCCTCCATCCCCAAGGGGAAAAAAACTCTTCAGGCAAAAATTAATGCAATGAATAAAACATTTAAGCAAGCTCCTTGAGACTTTCTTTTCCCTATGTCTTTGCCCAGTGGGGCCCTGCCATAAACATGCAGGTCATAAACAAAGCTTCAAAACAAATAATTGAGTATTACTTCTGCCATCCTCAGGACTAATCACTACATGGATATCTATACCACTCTGTCTGCCTTCTGCTTTCCACCTCTGCTTTAATATGCTCTTTAAGGAGAGGATTTTGAAAAAGAGCTTATGTATCTTGTCACTCCACTCTTCCAGGGCTTTAGGGAGAGCTCAGCACCAAAGTTCTTTAGAGACCCTCAAAAATGCCAGGCCTGGATATTAACCCATTTCCTTTTTCTACCCTCACATTTCAGAGGACTTCAGCACCAGAAAAGAACATGAGTACAGTTTTAATTTTCTTTTTTTTTAACGGAAGAACGTTTTCTTCCTTCTTGCTGCTATGAAAAGTGGAGAACACAAGAAACAAAGATTAAATGTTTAATTTCACCAGGGTCTCAGATGTCCAGCCAGTTATCAGTGCCTTCCTTCATGCTCTTTTTATTTCTCACCTCTGTACTTTCCCCCCCACTCATTTCACCTTTTTCTTCCCCCACCATTACAGGCTGTCTCCTGTAGCACTGCTCTCTGTCTTAGCAAAGGAAAAATTTTGCTGACTATTGGAGAAGAAATTCTAATGCTGCTTTCTTTAGAGCAAGACTGGAATAGTCTCCTGAGGGAAATGCCAGAAGACCAATTGATTGAAAAATTTAAAACAAGATGTCATGTTGTGCAGGAACAAAGAAACAAGTAGGAAATACTCTGTAGAGAACAGTCCTTAACTGGCATGAAGTAACTGTTACACCTAGTTACAAAATGCTCAATGATGGGGGGACTAGATGGCTTTCACAGGGATTTTCTACTGGAGAAGGGGAAAATACATGAGATGCAAAGGAGGGTGTTTGTATCCCCACATTAGCACTGCCACACACAGTACACACAGTTGAGGAGACATGACATGAAGCAGATGCACCACAGTATGTCCCTTCCCTCCCCTTTGCAATGTTTGTGCCCTTCAGAACCCTTTCTCTCTCCTTCGCTCTCCTTCATTTGTGTCTAGAACTCATATACTATATTGACACATCAGCAATCCTGACTTTTCTGCTTCCAATACAATCGAATTTTGTAATTATAGAAAAAAAAAAAAGAAAATTGGACTTGACTAGCACAACTTGTTCCTTACAAACCCGTTCCCCTTCCTGCATTTTTGGTGCACTTCAAATTCTTTCTGGAAATAATTATTCTGGATTGGGCCACATAACAAGTTCTGTCACAGGAAGCCCCTACAAAGAGAAAGATAACTGAAAAGGAGTAAAAACTTGCAGGTAGTGATGTGAGGTCAGTCTGATGCAATGTCTTCATAAAGATCTAGAAGGGGCTTATCAAAACCAACACTAGCAGAGGAATGGGTGGTTCTGCAAAGGACAGAGGGGAAGACTCAAAGCACAAAATCATGCCTGTAGGCCTGCAGAGTTCTGCCAAAATGTCACCCACCAGGCATCAAGATTCACAGATCTCACTCCTGCCAGATGCTTGTCCTGTACCTCATGCAGGAACAGGATGGTGCCATGGCTTCCCTTCAGTGTCATGGCCCCCTTCACATGAAACTCAGCTGGTGACCCAGATCCATCAAGCAACGGCACTGGACACACAGGGTCACAGTACAGGAGGCAGCACCTAGCATATGCCATCTAGTTGAGTCTTACCACACGTATGACACCTCTATAACATGATACTCCCACTGCCAACCCAGCATACCCATTTCACGACCAGACACAGGAGGACTCACCCACTGGGAGAACAAAAAACCACACCAAAATGCAAGCAAGCATCTGTCCCAGAGATAAAACTGGATCCTCTATTTGTAAGCAGTGAGTGAAGTCTCTAACACATACAACACAGGAGTGCCCACACATAAGACATGAAGATAGTCAGGCCCAGCATCAAAAACAAAACTGTAATTAGAGTGAATGCCCGAAGAACATAAGTTCTGTATCACAGCACTGACCTTACAAAAAGTCTTCCTGTAATTAAATCAAACTCTCCAGCAAAATGTTTATGCCATACTGTAATTGCACCAGCTGCAAGATCTGCAATGATTGAAACCCTTTGAAAAGGTTAGAATTATAATTCTATAATATGATCCTATTAATGGACACTTTATCATTTAAACAGTGGGTCAGGAAAAATACTTTTTCCTTTCTCTCTCCCCTCCTTTCCCAGCATTCTGCTGTGGACGCAGACACTGTCAGCAACCATCACTCATACTTTTTTTTTATTTGCAAATACTTCTCTTCCTAGTTAGAATGGCAATCATGAGACCATTTGAAAAGAAAGCTTAAAGGCTTAAAAAAAGTTGTAGTGTCTTACACTAAAAGGAAAGCTTTGGAAAAATCACAAAAGCAGTAGGTTTTTATACTGAATAAAAGCTAGGAATAATTTTTTTCTTTCTTTCTTTCTTTTCTAAATGCTACTTTGCAACTTCAGAATTTAGAATTCAAAAATCTACTTTATCTTCAGCTAGATACAGCACACAGGCACACAGCCCTAGCTGGGGCTAAAGCTGTTTCTACAGGGAACTCATATTAGCCTGTCATCTACTTGAACCACAGCAAGAGCGAGTTTTTTGTCATTATAAACGTGCAGAGCCGCATTTCCCAATGTTCTTGTAGGAATATGAATCACACTGACATTCAGCAGGATTTGTGCTCCTAGATAGTATTTGAAAATTCTACCCATAAATATTTATATTGAAAATATTGCCTCGAATACATCTCAATAAACTCACTGTCCCAGTTGCACAGAGTAACGGCAGAGTAACTCAGTAGCAGCAAAAAACAGGCATTGCACAAGCGAGCCACTGAAGCAGGTCTCACGGAGAAGGCGGCTGAGCACAGCCCGGCGCAGGATGACACAGTGAATCACCTCATTACCATCCTGACAGATAAAAGCAGAGCAGAAATGCCCAGCAACAACTGGTATTTCAGTGGCATTTCAGCACGGCACTTAGCACACGGATTACCAGCAAATAACACTTCAGCCTTTCCTCGTAAAGCTAAATGGAGGCTACTGCAGTCCAATTAGGCCAAGCCCAAACACACGCTCGCTTGGGTATTAAACATCTACCTGGGCAGCGGCGGTGTTTTCACCACTGCGGGCAGGGCTACAGGCGAGGCTACAGGCAGGGCTATAGGCAGGGCTACAGGCGAGGCTACAGGCGAGGCTACAGGCAGGGCTACAGGCGAGGCTACAGGCAGGGCTATAGGCAGGGCTACAGGCGAGGCTACAGGCAAGGCTACAGGCGAGGCTACAGGCGAGGCTACAGGCAGGGCTGGCTCCGCGGGGGAGCCCCAACACCTCCCGGCTGCGCCCAGCCGCGGCCTGGAAGGAGCACTCCGGCGGCTGCAGGGCTCCCTCCCCTCGGCAGGCACGCATTCCTACTGGTGCACAGGATTCAGGGAAACGGTAAGCCAGAAAAACCCAGACTTGAGTTTCCAAAGGCAGAGCGGGGACCAAAAAAAGGGAAGCGGGGGGGCGGGATTTGCGAGGTTTCAGGGATGCACCTGAAGTGCTGCGTGCTGGGATGGATGTGTGAAAATAGGACAGCTGGGACAGGGCAGCAGAGGAGGATGTTCAACATCCAGACCAGTTCAACATCCCTCCACATGCCCCTTGAACGTCAATACAGTTTCAGCAGTGGAATAGAAACTACTGTAGGGAAGCTTTCGGATCAGAAAAGTAATGTGGAGGAGATGTAGGCAAATCTATGTTAAATGAGTACAAAAACTGTGGAATTAGGGAAGTAGCAGCAGGTATTGGAACGGCAAACCTTTGGGTCAACTAGAATTGAGGTATCGGACAGTTATCTGGCAATATTTGCCTAAGATTTATATAGCCCTCAAAGTGAAGTGAGAAAGAAAATAAGTAAATAGTACACAAGTATTCCTTACAGGTCGATGAGGGGATCAAGTGCACCCTCAGCAGATGGCACCCTCACCTTCAGTTTGCAGATGACACCAAGTTGGGCAGGAATGTTGGTCTGCTCGAGGGTAGGAAGGCTCTACAGAAGGATCTGGACAG
>JANZLQ010000029.1:41732951-41744980 GCA_026212715.1 Elanus axillaris | reverse complement strand
AGCAGAGCTGGTGAGGGCCCTGGAGCACAAGTCTTGTGAGGAACAGCTGAGGGAACTGGGGTTGTTTAGCCTGGAGAGAAGAAGGCTGAGGGGAGACCTTATCACTCTCTACAACCTGAAATGGGGTTGTAGTGAGGTGGGTGCTGGCCTTTTCTGTCAGGTGGCTGGAGATGGGATGAGAGGAAATGGCCTCAAGTTGCAGCAGGGGAGGTTTAGGTTGGATATTAGGAAAAATTTCTTTACTGAAAGGGTTGTCAAGCATTGGAACAGGCTGCCCAGGGAAGTGGTTGAGTCACCATCCTTGGAGGTATTCAAAAAGTGCGTAGGCGAGGTACTTCAGAACATGGTTTAATGGGCATGGTTGATGGTTGGACTCAACGATCTTGAAGGTCTTTTTCTAACTTAATGATTCTATGATTCTATGAGGGTGAAAACCCTCAGGAAAAACCCTGGAGAGACCAAAAGACAGTAGCCCAGAGGCTAACACTGTGGAGAGCTTCAAAATCCCAACCAAAGACTGTTTATGAATACATAAGGTATCTCCAAAGCAGTGAAGCCCCCTCACTGGCTTGACTTTGAGTTAGTAGCAGTAGTGTAGAGCCAAGCAAAGACTTTGATAAGCAGCTTTCCCATGTCAGAAAACAGCCACAGACTGGACACGCTGCCCACATGTACCTACAGAAAGTGCTTTCAGAGCCCTATCATCTCTCCTACCAGGCCATCGCTGGCTTCTGCAGGCAGTTGTGACTACATGGACCACTCCAGCAGGGAACAGAGAGCAGGAACACTAGTCCCAGTAACAGACACTCAAAAAAGAAAATTCCTAAGTACAGAAGTACAAATTTCCTCTGTAAGATATCCACAAATTCAGCTTTGCCCCCAAAGCAAAGATACAAAGCTCACTATGCAAAATAAGCATCCCAGTACTCAATGCAAGTACAGAACAGTGGCAGTGGTCAATCATAACAAGATACTAGGTTTGGCTCAAGGGCCACAGTGAAGGCAAAGGGCACCATTGCCCTCAATGCTTACTTGTGCTCTGGGTACCCCAGAACAGTCTGGAGCAGCTTAGCTGCAGTAATATAGAGTCAAAGTAGCTTTTGCAGCCCACACTAAGAGGCATGCCAAATTCACCTGAGTGGTGATCTGCTGTGGCTAGTTTGTAACTGATACCAAAGTCAGCAAGTGAAAAGCTATTCGGTATTTCTGCATGATACTGCTGTGACGTCCTGGCACAATTTCCACAGTAAAATAATGGATGCCCAGCAACATAGTGTTCTTTTGCTAAAAAGCAAGAATTTCTCGGTTTCCAAATGCTGCGTTATTCTTCTATTCACCGTCAAGCATGAGTGATGCACTTATTTCCCTTGGCAAATGAAATGAAGAGAAATGTTAATGATCCATAAGAACTGTGCCCGGTATAGCATACACTTCTCAGCTGGCCATTGCCTATATCACATGCAACAGCAAATGGGTTTGCTTTCATTAAAGTCCCAGCTCCAATATCTCTGTTGCTCTAGAAAGAGCTACTCCTCGCTTTGAAAAAATTAAACACATTTTTTTTCTATTCTAGTTGGCAGCTCTTCCTAACCTAAGTGACATCCACATTTTACATAACCCTTTTTCTGTACATGGCAGTGCTAGAGCATTTCCCAGCATTAAAACACCTTTGTCTCAAGCCTTACCACTATTATTAGGGGGCAAGGTTTGTATGTGAGTTCACCAGGCCAAGATGTCAAGCAGATCAGCCACGATCCCTAGCCATGCTTGAATCAGTGCTTCTAAAATAGCTACTGAGAGCAAGACTGGACTGATGCCCACATCTCAGCGCTATTGCTAGTGTGACATGAACCAGCTAGGTTACACATGATTCAGATACATGCTGCAACTACATTGCCCTGTTGCAGTAGAAATAAACTTTCACAACAGCTATTTGATGGGGGAAAGAGTATGGTGAAAGGGCTGGGTGGGTCAGAGTTAAGATTACAGTAAATGGGCTGTAATGTCACATGTGGCAATAGCAGCCATGAAATCAGTTACATACCGTTAAGAGTGGTAACTACTCATTTCCTTGTTTTTTTTCTGGGTCTGCCTCTAGCATGTGGCTGCCTGAACAAATCAACTTAATGGTGTTTCTCCATCTGTTGGGATATAGTGTGATGAGCTTGTATAATTTGTAAGTTAATTATTTACATATGTTCCTGAAATTGGAGGAAAAGAGAAAACTATATGCAGGGAACTAGCAGGGACAGAGGAGTTAAGGGACGAAATGACTGCAGTCACCTCTGATCTCATTGCAGCTCAGGGAGAGCTTGGTGGTTCCTATAGCTTTCCAGGAAAATGACATGAGAGTAAAAGAAAGGAATCTCAAAGGCAGTCATCGGGTTTCCAGCTAAGAGCAGTTAACGCAAAAGGATCCTAAGGGCGGTTACCAAGTCTGAAGTCACCCTGCTAAACCATGAGGCTTTCAAGCCAGGCAGGAGTGACAGGGAAGCCACTGGCATCCCACGCTCCTGCTCCACCACCACAGCTCGGCAGCCCTGAGGATCCTGCTCAGATAGACCCCATGGGCCAAAAGCTCCCTCTGATAAAGGCGCTTCTGGCAAGGAGGCATTTCTCACTGGCAGAGGAGGTACTGAAATATCCATCCATTTCATTTTACATAATTTCTAAATGCAGCACATTCACAAGCCTGGCAGAGCAGATAGAAGGATTTGGGCCACAGCTGCTATCCCCTGCAAACACTGAAATTTTAAGAGCCTCATGTGTCCAAACTGCTTTTAGACATTGATTTTGTTTAAGTTTAGCAACAGCTGATGTCCCAAGTTCAGGGAGAGGCACGAAACATATTTTTCAGTTTTTCTCCTTGACATTACTTACTAGTAGACTCCAGGAGGATGACAAAGCTGGCTTGCTCGCTTCCTCACTCCACATATTGCATCCAATATGAATGAAGGGGGATCTAAACAAGTTGTCAAAGCTGTTACAATTTCAGTTTTTACTGAAATAAAGCTTTTGTGAAAGAAACATATTTCCATTGAAAAAAATCTTTTCCCTAAAACTCCCATAATGTGTTATTAGCTAATTTCACATCACCCCATCCTACTCTATAAGTAGCAGCTTTCAAGACCACATTGTGGTCAAGACAAGATGCATCTGGACCAGGCTACCCTGAGATGGTGGTGTTGTTTAACCCCAGCCAGCAACTAAGCACCACGCAGCCGCTCACTCACTTTCCCCCAGCCAGTGGGATGGGGGAGAAAATCAGGAAAAGAAGTAAAACTCGTGGGTTGAGATAAGAACAGTTTAATAGAACAGAAAAAAGGAAACTAACAATGATATTGATAACACTAATAAGATGACAACAGTAATAATAAAAGGATTGGAATATACAAATGATGCACAATGCAATTGCTCACCACCTGCCGATCGACGTCCAGTTAGTCCCTGAGCAGCAATCCCCCCACCCCCACTCCCCCCATTTTATATACTGGGCATGATGTCACATGGTATGGAATATCCCTGTGGCCAGTTTGGGTCAGCTGTCCTGGCTGTGTTCCCTCCCAACTTCTTGTGCCCCTCCAGCCTTCTCGCTGGCTGAGCATGAGAAGCTGAAAAATCCTTGACTTTAGACTAAATATTACTTAGCAACCACTGAAAACATCAGTGTGTTATCAACAATCTTCTCATATCTAACTCAAAAACACAGCACTGTACCAGCTACTAGGAAGACAATTAACTCTACCCCAGCTGAAACCAGGACAAATGGTGCTGTCCCTTGTCACAAGAAGGGATGAAGTGTATTACGGGAAACACATTCTCATAAGGATCCCGCCCTGCAGGAAAGAAAGAGAAAATTATATTGAATTTAAGTTTCCACTACAATGACATATCCCCATCTGAATTTTATTCCTAACTCAAACCCCTAAAACTCACCTTTAACCAATCAGAACAGACACATGTCAGTATTGGCTGTAATTCACTTTTCACCTCTAGGAATGAGAGTGCTGGCTGGTTTTGACAAATGGACAATGCTGAGGAGGCAATGCCACAATAGGAGAGAGGTTTTCTGCAGTTCTTACTCAGACAAAAAATTCTTAACAAGACAAGTAGCACCATCCTCTGGACATCAGTGGGAATCGAGCACAAAGCAAAGAAGCTTAGTTCCTCAGGTAGTGTGGGATTCAGATTTCACCCTCTGTGGAATTCCCAGTCTCTGCATCACTTGCTAGAGTTCAGCTTGAGTTCTTCATCCACACTGTGCTCAACAGTATCACAGATTTAATTCAGTATAACAGAAAATCCACTGGAGCAACAGATTAAAGTTGGAAGGAAGAAGAAATCAGCTGAAGACATAAAGCCAAGAAAAAGAAATAGATATCAGGGTGTAAGCAGAGCCCTTCTGAGAGCTCTTTTCCATACTGATTTACAACCTGTAGGTCACTATCATACTCTCCAGATTAACACTGAGTCATTGAGTCAAAGCATAGAACAGGATTAATTTATTCTGAGATTTACATTAAGGAAAGTTTTGACTATATGTTAATATAAAAGCAAATCTTGGTGGTTTTTTCTTCATTCTACACTCAAGAATTTAAGGACCTTGCAGAGAAAAAAATCCAAACACTGGGAAGACTTATAGTTCAAAATGGTTCTTCTGTCAATAGATTTTAAAAGATCCCAGTTTCTTTCTCAGTTATTTTGACGTTTCTGTTTATTTCAAACCTGTTTTCAAGTTTGCATGCAACTGTGCAAGAACAAAGTAAAAAATGAAGTTTCTTTTAATAAACAGTGCTAAAAAAGGAAAATTCATTCTTGAACAGAAATGAGTGGATTTTTAGCTATGATAGAGCAAAAAACAAGGATTCAAATTATCTCCCTCATTGGAAAAATCAATGGGAATATCCTGGGAGTAGTTTATCAGAGGGAATCGATAATTCCTTCTTTTTACAATGATGTCTCTAATGACACCTTTCTAAATAATGTAACCTACTTGAATGACAGACTTTGAGGCCTGATACCACTCGTGTAAGATACAGAAACAGAATTCATGGAAAAGGTGAATTTCGCAGCTCTGCAGCATACAAGAATGCTGTATAATATATAGGTATAACATTAGGGGATTCCCACAAACCTCAGTTTGTGAAATCCCGGTGCTTATTTTATAGCTGCTGCAAAACAAAGCACCTTTTGAATATGTGGGGATAGTGATAAACCTAGGTCAGATGGGACTGTAAGATCATTCTGGTAGGTTTTCAGACACTGTCCTGGAATTAAAATCATTTGGAGTTTTAGGCAAAAAAACCCAAAGATCTTGTTACTTGCAATATAGAGCAGAAAGGAGATTTAGCATTTAATTTTTCCTAAGTACACTGCCAGTGCTAATATCTGAATGGGTATTAGATGATCAGCCTGACAGTTTGATGTCTTCCTCTGTTTCACAAGATCAGATCCGAGCAATAACATTGTCCTTACTGAGAAATATAAAAGTATTTCACACCAAGAATGGTAGTCTATTCTGCATTGTAGATGCTGAGAGTCTCCAGCTTTGGTGACATCAATGGGAACAAAAGATGCTCAGCTGGGCCCATTCAAGGAGGCAGTGCTTGGTGTTTGCTCACAAGCAGCTCTCTGTATTGATGATGACTTCTGCTCCCCTATTAGTACCTCCTACAGAGATGTCCAGCACATATCATGCTAGGGTTTGGGGATGGTTCCTTATAAACTTACCTGGGATTTTTTGTAATGGCAATAATTTATAGTAACAGATGGGACTGTTAGCACCAGACTTGCAGTATTTTTATGTAGAAATACATACTGGCTGTAGAAAAAAGCAAAAAGCTCGTATTCACAGATGCAAAGGCATTTTGCCCAACTTTGAACTCACTCAAGACATCGCAACCCAGAGCAGAGCTGAAAGCGCCGCAGCCCTGGCCTCTTGCCAGCTCCCTGCCCAGTGGTGATAGCGCAGGCTGCTGCTGATGATGATGGAAACTCTTAACTGGTTCAAGCCTGTGTTTCTTGGCTCAGGAAAGAACCTTTTGCAGCACAGATTAGGAAAGCTGAAGGCGAGGATCCACAGATGACTGCAAACTACCTGGACCTTGCATGGAAAGAAGGGCAGTTGCTCAGTTCTGTTATTCTTGTTGGGGGACTGTACTTTATCAGAAGTGAACACATGTACGTGTGTATACATACCAAGATATACTGTACCTTCCTCTCCCCAAAGAAGACAGATGGCCCTAGCAGCCTCCAGACACTCTCCTGTCCAAGCGATGCTGCCCCTCTCTTGATGTTGGATGAAGATCCACTGGTCTGTTCTCCTCATTTGCTGTGCTCCAACCTCATTCCCAAGTGAGCTGCTTCAGAGGTGCATTCCTTGCATCAACCATTGCATCAAAATAGAAATGCATGTCTTCCTCCATCTGCCATGTAATCTTCCTATAACACCCATCCATTCCTTGCAGAAAAATGGAAACCAGCTCAGAGCATGATCATTTCTGCATGCAGTAGGCCTAAAAATAAAAATCTAAAGGTGAGGGATTTCAAATGATATGTGGTGTAAGGATTGCAATCACCAGATCCAAAGAAGAAGAAAACACAAGGACTTGAACTGAGGAGTAGCTTCAGGAAGGATGAAAGTACTGATCACAAAGCTGAAAAAGAAACACATACTTCCATCTTACCTTCTCTACTCAAGGTGCAGAAAGTGTGACAAGTGCCCCACTAATCATATAATACTTGTGTGTTCTTCTGCTGTTGATGTTGAGCTCCTATGTGCTGCTACACTGCTTATAGCTGAATTTGTTTTGCTGAATTTAAAGCATCAGCCTGCCCACCTCACATTTCTTGAATGTTACTGTTGTTCAGCCTTTCTCTCCAATGGTTTTCTAAAATCTCTCTAATGGCTTGGTGGTTGTTTAAAAAAATACAGAATTTATTTAATAGCCTTTTTTTCCTAGAATGTTTTTGCCACTGGAAGTAGAATCACAGCCTCAAAAGCACATGGGTTTGGGGAGATAACCATCCTTAACTAGTGCTGGAAACCTTTGGCCTCAAGTTTCATGGCTTATTAGATACTGAGATGTGAGAAAATATTATATGGTCAGGAGAGATGACAGGCTCACTTACTAATTTTGTTCTTCCACTTGGGAAAAGGTGCACAGAGTTCTTTGGTGTGCAGTTCATCCACAGCTCAAGGACACAACAGCTTTTAGCTGGGATGCTGTAGGATGAAGACGCACAAAATTATCTCTCCCACAGCCCAGCCAAACCAGAATTCTCCAGGTGACATGTCACCCTGCTGTAGCCTCCTCTTGTAATGGGAGAATTGCACTGAAACAGAAAACCAGCTGGAAATACAGTGGTCTCAGATGTCCTAAAAATGTTCCCAGTAATTTCTCTTCTTGTCTCTGGCTGAGATGAGCGGCAAATATTTCTGAGTACTTTTCTAAATGCCTAGAATTTCAGTGTGTAGTAGTAAACATAACAAAGGGGGTGGTGCTTGAAAAACTTGTACTAACAAGAGAGCAGGGAATGAAACATGCTCATCTTGGTCCTGGAAAGGACCGCTGAGATAGGCCTGCTTCTGCAGATCCCTGTGTTCAGAACATGCCATAGCCAAAAGCCCCAAGTCTCTCTTCTAAAAGGCAGTCTGTAGCAGCTCTGTGATCACAGCTCCACTCTTGGTCCAGTGCTGACCTGGATGGAGCTGGGAGAGGGAACAGGCAGAAGGAGCCACAGGGCCTGTGGTGCTGATGGTGGACCTTCAGGCCTTTGATCCAACAGGCGTTGGATCAATGCTTCCCCAAGGAGGGTGTTTTATGGTTTCTGTTCCCCATCACAAACCTCACCTTAACATCTACCTGAGGAATCACAGCATCTGAATTCCCCAAAGGGACCCCAGTACTCATTTCTTCCACTAGAATTCTGAGCCTTTTAGAGCTGATTCCCTTTTCCCTCTCCAAAACAGCAGTTTCTCTAGTTTTATGATGCTGTATTTTATTGTCCATTGGGAAAAAAAGTTCCAAACATCATGATTCTTCCCTTGCATTTACTGCACAGTTACAATGAAAGGAAGTTTGTAATCCCTAAATCTTCTTTTCTTCTTCATTGCAGCCTGCCCATGTAGTTATTCACAACTTGGTTTTTGCTACTGTTACAGCCACAGAACTCTAGGTGATGCTAATAGAGTTGCTGTGGTGTAAGTAAAGGCTGAGTTTTCCTCATCCCAGAAAACTCTTGTAGCTTCATATTGTGACCTTTTGCAAATCCTCTCCTCTGTGCCGGTCTATTGAAATAGATATATTTCCAAATGCGTGGCATTTGAAAACCAAGAACTCTACATATGCTATAATTACGCTTATTTTGTCAAGGTCTGTGCTACTCTTTGAAATGCTTGCAGTAGGCCACAATCCAGCGTATCCTGTAAGGCAGCATCAATTTCTAAGGAAACAGATTAATGTACTAAATATATTTGCTTACTACTCTGCACAGGCACATTAGTGAAATATTCAGAAATGAACCATCCTAGTATTTTCCATGAGCTATTCAGACAGACCATTATTGCAGTTCCCACTGGACCTGTTTCAGTGCATGCAGTACATCAGCCTGATGTACCCAGTAAGGAGAAAGGGAGTCCCATAGTCGGCACTGGCCAAGAAACTGGATCCCTGTAATTTTGCCAGGCTACCCCAATAAGCCTTCTCCTCACTCTCATAAACAATAAGATGAAAAGGATTTATCTGTTTACCAACTACAGGTCGGAATTCATTTGAAATGTCTGGGTCTACTCTAGGGAAGAAGGAAAAATTAATACTTTCCTTAACTTCTTTGCATAAGCCTTCAAATCTTTTCCTGCTATTTTTTGTCAGGTCTCTTAAGGCTGTTTCTATACTCACCTAAGCACACCACAGCTTAAACACAAAGGTTTCCATTTACCAGTGATATTGGTAATTCTCTTATAAGTACTAGAAACATTGTGTCCTTTGACATTTCAATGATGCATTAAGCTGTTGTCTGGAATGTAAATATGACCTGAGAACTGATTTTGCAACAGAGAGCAGATTAACATTTTCTTGGAAAAGTGGTTCAACATTTTTAAGTTCTGTTTCCAGCTTTTCCACTGGACGGGCAGAATCTGGCACGATTACACATCTTTGAATGAGGAGAGTACTTCAACATGAACCTTACCTTACAGAAGTGATTACTACAATGGCCAGAAAAGCCCTGTTTAAGTGAAATAGCATCTGGTAGGTACCTGGCCTTAAGGTAACTGTTGCTTCTGACAAGCAGAATGTGCTGAGCTAAACTGCACCAACCTCATTAAGCAGACCCAGTAAAACCAAAGATTGCTAGCACAATGTTTCACTTTGTATGAACACAATATGTTATAAAACAGGATGTAAATGTGTAGGTTCAAAAAAATTTTTAAAACCCTATTTACAGAAAAGGCAAACAGGATTTTCAGACTAACACTGAAGGAGGCTGCTCTCTCCCTGCACATCCCATGTATGTGCCCTAGGTCTTCCAGGGAAGAAAGAGACCTAACTCACATTGCTTGAACTTCCTTCTGGAGGAATTTATTGCTGTCCACTGATTGCCTGGGCCTCCTGTCTTAGAGACCCTTGAATTAGATATGGAAAGTTAGGCAGCGTTTCCTCCATTGCCTCCCCAAAGTCATGCTCCACTTTTTTCTTTTTTCTTTTTTTTTAAAAAAAAAGAACAAAAAACACAGATGTGGTTATAGTGCTGATGTGGTAACTACAGTCTGAGTTAACTTTTCTCATTAAAATCTTTAACATAAGCAAACAATGAACCAGGTCTTCCAACACATTATAAGAAACTATGTTCTTCTGGATAAGTTGAACTCTCCTCTGCTTGAATACCTCAACCCCAAAATGGTTCAGTTTATTAAAGAAGTGGTGAGTCAGATTCTCACTGTGACTGTAGCTATATACTTTCTCCTAAATTAATGGGGAACTATTCTCTGCAGTCACATATTTTCAAAGTGCTATTTCAATGATAGTGATATGACTTGAGGGGGGTAGTTAATAGACTTGACGCGTTTGAAGAAGTTAATGAAAAGGAGTACATTACTTCTTTTGCAGCAGCAGGCTCAGTAGCATCAGTTGCTCTATAATGCTATATTGTCTGGCACATGTGAGGCATGTAACAGCAAAGCAATGCTGAGGATCAGTTTTCTCAAATCTCAATTCACCATTGCCTATAAGCACGTTTCAAAACCTTTCTGAATCTGGGTCTCAATTATAAATTAGGGTTATGGGAGGATAAAGGGGAGTTTGAAGCTTTCCATTTAAATAGCCTTTGCAGGTAAGACAATTCAGGCTCACTTTTCCCCAGTGCAGCTGTGTGCAATTTCTAGTCAATAAGCTGAGCAAATGGCATCTGCTCGCAATAAAGCAACCAACAACAGCCACGGCAACTGATAAAGAAGCAGAAACATGTCCTAGCAGGGACTGCCCTTCTCCACAAAAGCCTTCGGGGCCAAGCTTATGTAGGGAGGACCACACATGCACAAGGGAGGCAACAAGTTCCCTGTGGCCCCAAGGCTCCTGCTCCTCCCAGCAACACCGGCTTGGCAGCCAGCACCCCGGGGAAACCAGCATGAGGTGCAAGAGGTGGCAGCAACCTCTTCTCTCAGAGGAGTCAGGCAAGGGTGATGACACCAGGCTGCTCTCTGTAGTGCTGGTGGGGGATGTCACCTCCCAGGGGCCAAAAGCCCTTTACAGTCCTTTCCCACCATGCACAAGATGCCTTTCTTCAACTCAGCCTCCTTTCCTGCCCCCTTGTCAATGACTACTACTCCTTTTCTCATTCTTTTATTCAGCTTCTCTTATTTAATATACTTATTGCAGGACTCAGCAGGCCTAAAGCTCCCTTGCCATTAAATGAAAAACAAAAAGACAAACTAACCTGGCTCTCAGCTGGTTCCCACTCCCCCTCATCCTCCTCAGCTGTCTCAGTATGACCCCTCTAAGACAGTAAGACTTTGCTGTCTCACCACTTTAGCACAGAAAGGACCCAGATATTTGTCAGCAGAGTTAGGCAAATGAGCAAGATGCAACCCAAGAATGAGTTTGCCCAGGTTCTGGTGCCCTACACCACTGGGCAATGAAACACACAAACCTATGGCGAGACTGGTGTCTTCTTGTGCCAACACAACGTCAGGTGCTGACTCTTTCATCGCACTTTCTCAGCCATTTGTGCTTGCGGTTATGAGTCTTAATCAGCAGCAAGGATCCAACCCAGTGCTTGGTTCCCAAGCAAAAGTCACAGCAAAACTGGAAGAGGCAGAATCAGCCCCCTGGTAGTTTCAAAAACAGCGCCCTTCATTAACTTCTCAGTGGCTGTGGTTTTAGAGGGGAAAAATCATCTCTTTCAACATCACGGTGAAAAAAAAATAGTGAAATACATAGACTTTGAAGTGGTGGGGAAGCACCATTACCCATTCACAGACGGCAGTCTGGCATTCATTACATGTGATAGGGAGGCTGTGTACAGCAATGCGTGTAAGGACACATTTCTTACAGAGAGCAGGAAAGGCACATGCTTCACACTCACATGCCATGCAAGCTACTTTTCACACAAGCTGGCCAACTGGCTTTTACTGTCCCCTGCTCTGGGGAGCCATGGGGCTCGTACATCTTTGGCCTTTCTTCTTTCTGGGTCATCTCAATGCTGGTTGAAAGTTTATCACACAGGCATATAGATTGTCATCCAGCTTTGGCTTTCTCCGTTCAGCCTCTTAGAGCAAACTTTTGCTTCTGCTAGCTTTCATTCCTACCCACTTGAAAGGCTGAAATTCTTGATCAAGCTGTATTTTCTGTATCCCCAATCCCTGACAGCATAAAAAATGGCTCTGATTTTTACAAGGAATACTGGGTTCAGTATCCCATATTTTTACCTTCTCCTACTACTGTTCCTTTGTTCACCTGTAGGTTTATTATAAATTCCATAATGCAGGTAGGACTCCTTGAAATGCCAAGCTGGCTTTCAAAAGTTAAAAG
>JANZLQ010000029.1:41722367-41732868 GCA_026212715.1 Elanus axillaris | reverse complement strand
AAAAAAAAAAAAAAAAAAAAAAAAAAAAAGGGACCTATATTTAGATTATCTAAGAAATTCCAGTTCCTATGAATTTCCTGGTTACTCTAGAGTTTATTTTCTCCCCCTGAAGACTGCATCAGCATTGTTTGCATTGGATACCATAATTAGCCTGCATGGCCTGTTACCAGACATTCATGAGTATATAGTCACTCAAAGAAGTATCACAAAGATATTTCACAAAGAAATATCACAAAGAATGAGAAGACTATGACCGGGGCTTGACACTAGGACTATTCACTCCTTTTCTTGGCTCTGTGGATTATTTGTTTCCCTGCTACAAGCCTGGCAACAAACTCACCTTGCCTGCAGAGCTCTCAACAGCCATAATCCTACAGAACTGGGGACCACTCAGTTTACTTGAAAAATTTCCAAATCAGAAGGCATGCATCAGGGATACGAGGGAATATTCCCTATGTTGCATCCAGTGGCCTGAAGGACAGCAAAATCATCACTTTCCCACAGGGTTCCCACTGGAGCAGATCCAGGGAGGAGGATTAACATGCTTCCTATCTTCCCAAAAACTGTACCCATCCAAAACCTTTTCAATCCCCCTGTCATCCTCTGCCAGCCCCCACCTAGCCTCCTCACCTGCCTGTGCAGAGATCTGACAGGCTGTGGGATCTCAGGGGGTTGCGGGGAAGCAATTACGAGTGGATTTTGGATCCTGGATGAAAGAGCTTGACAACTGCTCCAGCCTTTCTGAGGGAAACACCAAGAAGCCAGATCCTAATCTCCCAATCCTGTCCTGACAGTGTGATCTTGCATCAGTCACTGCAATCCATGCATTCAGATTTCTCTGGCACCAGACAAAGCTTGAGAGTCCTCATTTACCTACAGAAGTGTGGAGATGCAGCATGGATTAATTAGTACTTGTGTGGCACTCGGAGAACAAAGCAGCCTTTTACTACTAAATACCTTCAAGCCAAAGACATCTCTGCACAGCCAAGCTGAAGGATGGATTTGGTCTATCATTCACAAATATTACTTTTCACCTAAATAACAGTAATTTCAGCCATTCCCAAGTTCAGAACCTGTTGGGGACTGATTCCATGAAACAAGTATTAAAACTGCTTTTGACGTTCTTCCATGAAAGTAGAAAGATTAAATACACACTTTTACCAGTTCACAAGAACCATTCCAATAATGCTTCTGTTACAGAACTGTTCATGTTAATTACTGTATTATCTGTTTTACATGCTTTAATTGTCTCCCTATGGCATACTGAGGAAAAAAAAATGACATTTTGTAAGAAAAACCCCACAAGTGGTGGTTTTTTCCCCTGGTTAAAATAGAAAGGATTTCAGCAAACGGTACTTTCTCTGCTTTGCTGGTATTGAGGCAGAATCTGAGCTCCCCCTGCTGTTTGCAAAAAAATTGATGTATGGCTGAGCTAAATGAATTCTTAATATAGTTTCTCTAGCCAAGGGCATCCCCTGGGGATCCCGCTATTCGGTCTTTGGCTCGGGCTGCCACATGGAAAGAAAGAAGTAGCTAAACTTCAGTCAAAGCCTGTTCTTGCAGTCCCACCATTGAATATGGAAAGTATTATGTTCAGAAGGAGAGAAGATAGCTGTACGTAAAAACAGCTATTTGATGTATGAGTCAGAAGAGGAGAACATTTATACGAGACCAAAAAGCTGTTAACCTTAAGCCATCCTCTAATCTGTAGCCATAAGTGGATCCAGCCCTTTTATAGTAGGCAATATTCCCAGCAACACTCCTAGGGCCAGAGCCAAGGCTGTGCCATGCTGAAATTACTATGTCCTTCATGCAAACAACAAGTCTGCCCATGGAAAGATACGCTTTATATATGTGAAAATATTCTGAGCTGAGATTGTTGGAAAAAAGCCCAGTCCCCCTGCCAGAACAGCTCTCATTCAACAGGACACAGGTCTACACTAGGGATATCAACAATTTGGGGATGCTCACCTCGACAGAAGTGAACAGAGTCCGGTTATCACGAGCCAAGGGTTTCAAGTCCTATTATTAAAATGCCTCTGGCACCTCAGTGTGTGGTATGAATTCCCCTTAGATTAACCAGTCATTGCCCTCAGTCTTTTAATTCGCTCATCAAAGAGGCAGACACCTCTGAACTGCTCTCAAGGGGAGGTTAAATTAGATTCTCTGAATCACCCTCTGGAAGAGCCCCTTGTACTGCCCAGATGGGGAGAGCATGGCAGATCCTGAGCCAGCTGAGATGCACTAGTCCTTGATCTCCCCACCTTATTTGGTGCTTTTGAAAAATAAGGTCTTTTACTGATGTTAACCCCAAGGGGGAAAGAAAAAGAAGAAAAAAAAAAAAAGAAAAAGAAAAGAGAGTTCTAATAAAGATTCCCAAATGCTAAAATATTTTCCTGTTTTTCTGGTTGTATGTCAGGTCTTGTCAGGCTGTGTTAATGAACTTGTTCCAGGCAAGTTTTGGTGTAGTTGTTTGTGGTTTTGCCTAACACAGGTGAAAGGGCAGGCTAAGTCTGGCTTGTTTTCAAGTCAGTTTAACAATCAGAAGAGCTAGGTGGGAATGTAAAAGGAGAAACAACTTACAGTTTGAGATTGAATACTTGCTCTATAACAGTAAGAAAAAACCTTAAAGCACTGTTCTGCACTTTGGTTTTTTCCCTTATCGCAGCACAGTGATACATGACTCTTAAGGGGGATTTGGTATGGTTTTGTCTACATTTCGGTTCCATTTTAAAAAGCAGCAATCAGAAGCTACCTCACATAAATCCCACTGTGTTGTTGATGCAGAAAGTGCTTACACCAACACAGCCATCTTGGCAGAGCCTTGTCATTCCTAGAAAGTTTTAGTAGATTAGATACATCTTTGTGATATGGGCAAAAAGGTCACACAGCACTTGTTTTCTTTGAAAGAATTCCCCAGCTTCCAAGTATATGTGGCATGAAAGGAACAGCAAACGGAGATAACCAAATCAATGAGGGCTGCTGGAGCAAGAGCTGGCATCATCAGTATTCTTGAGATCTCGCCCCTGCTACCCTGGCCACTGCATTCCTGGAATATCAGTACCAATTTCTGAAGAAAATAAAGTTAGTGACACTGAGGAAAAAAAAACAACCTCCAACTCCTAAACTTTGTCTACTGCAACACAGATATTCTGCAAGAGAAACTGAAATCTGTAACAGCATCTGGATGATAACAGAGGGGATGAGTCAGCCATACATTGCTACTGCTTGCTTTGTTTGTTTCCCATACCAATTTGAGTCTCTCCATTATTCATTTTTATTTATTTTACAGCATCGGGGTTGCAAAAACTGAGAGCTGTTACAAAAACAAGGTCAATGCCTCCCTGAATGCAGAGTTTAGCAAAACTATCTGTGCAGCTGAACCCTGTTGTGCAATCCTCATGTTTAAATGAGCTGTAAGAGCCCAAAACAGCTGCCAGGCCACGATATTCATGGGCAAGGTTTGCTAGGTGTTCATGTTTTCCTAAAGAATTGGGCATCTTTCTCCAACTAGTATGTGCACCATCAGAAATAAAAATAATTTATAAATGCAAAGGTTTCTACTTCTCTTTAACTGGTCAGATACAGAACATGCACTATGTGGGACACCCTGCTAATACTGAAAAGCCGAATGAAAGCTGTACCCCTCAAAAGCCATGTTTGACAAGGCTGTGCTACTGTCACTGATAGCTAGCAGTCACTCAGATCCTAGAGAACTGTCTCCGTGGGACAGGATTCTGAGGAGTATTTCTTTGCCCCATCATTGTTCAGGTGACAAACTCCTGATGGAATAGGAAGAAGAGGTTTATCCCTACTACCCTGTTTCTATTTGCTCTATAACTCCCCCCTTATATAGCACTACCATAGGTTTTTCCAGCTCCAAGTGTTTCTCAAATCAATTTAGCAGTATCACTGTATTAACCGCTATCAAAATCCTTTGGTTTTACCATCAGGCAAAGAGCATCTTTTCATCCCTATTCCTTCCTCTAGCACAATGGCAAACAGCACCCAGTAGTTTTCTCCTACCACACCTTAATTCATTACTAACAGGCTCCCTTCACCATTTTTTCTACCCACCAGC
Organism: Elanus axillaris; assembly: GCA_026212715.1. Lineage (NCBI taxonomy): Eukaryota > Metazoa > Chordata > Aves > Accipitriformes > Accipitridae > Elanus > Elanus axillaris. The sequence continues at coordinate 41,728,787 of JANZLQ010000029.1, read as the reverse complement.
CTCAGCAGGCACTAGAGGTGCTTAACCAAGACCTGAGCACCCTGGCCACATTGGAGCATTATCACACACCTTTAACAGCCCAATAAACGCGGCTACACCACACGGCACATCGGCAGCACGCAGAAGCACCAGGGAAAGCCCGTAGCGCCCTTTAACACAGAGTTGTTTAACCTGCCCAGAGCAACACCACTGTCCTTTCCTTACAAGCCTTTGGGCAGTTGCATCCAAGTTTCCCAAAAACTGGTAGTGTAAACACAGCTGTGGACTTGGGCTCTCCTGAAGCCTCATTATTGCAGTTCAATTGTTGCTGGCTTTTTTTCCTCCAAGTTTCTAAATTACCTCCAGCCTCTATGTTGTTATAAACTAATTAGGCTTTAATAAGTCAGAAAAGGAGGCAGATTAGGATAATTAGGCCCTATGATTGATTACTGGGGCTGCTGTGGAATATATCAGGTGAAAGGCAAGGAAGGAGAGAGGGGGCATTTGCAGAGGGTAGACAGGGTTAGGAAAACAGACACCCAGACTAGCCCTGGCAAATATTAGTCTTGAGCTAAAGTCAGTCAATTCACAGCAAAAAAAAAAAACTCTAGCATAGATGCATCCTTCTCTGGTTGCAAAGGAAAAGCCAAAGGCTTAAACATCCAAGGTGTGGGCCCTCAGCATTTCAGCAAACACCCTTGTCTCTCCCCCTCGCCGAGATGGCAGCCCGTGGGGAGCGGTGATGGCAGCGCTCTCTCCTCTGCGCCAACCTGTTGCACAGGCAGTGCAGGAACAAGGAAAAGCCGGAGCCCTCCTCAGCTTTCCCTGCCTTGGTTGCTTCCAGTGAGGCTTTGAGTCAGCCTGAAATACCTGCCCCTGTGGCCCATTGTACCAAGAGCTTGCAAGCACCCAGCCAGAAGGTCTTTAGGCAAACACCCCAGAACAGAGCCAGCTCTGTGCTCGCATACAGGCAAGCAGTGAGTCATTCCCTCTGAATCTAGGTGTGTGATTTTATTTCCCACATGATAATAAAAGGGTAGTTACGCTCAGCTAGTCGGCTCATCACATCAGCATAGCAAAGGCTTTATTTAATAACGTAATCCAGCTCTGAAATACATCCAGATTTAAACCAGTTGAAAACAAAAAGTTCTCCAAGCGGCTATGGATGAGTCAGGTTAGCATGCAGCTTTAAGTGAATTTTGATAAAATGTTCAAAGAAAATTACTGTCCCTGTGTGAGGCAACACTGAGTAATAGGGAAAGTTTTCAGCAGACAGCCACATTTTGAAAAACACTCAAAGTAGATAAAACCAAAGAATTTCTTCCATCCTTTCGTCTTCCTATGTATCCTCAACACAGCTGAAGATTTTTAGAAACATCTAAAAGTTAATCATGTCTGGACAAAATATGATTATGGTGCATCAAAGCTCTAGCTTATCAAACCCTTGGGTGAGCCTGGATGGCAACATTAAGAATGGGGGAAATTACAACTCTGTCTGCTGGGACAAAAAGGAAGTTTTGTTCCAGAATTAAAAAGTTCCATTTGGCAACATTAGCATTATGATTACTTAAGTATGCCAAGCTATCAGTCCCTTGACAACACATTAGAGAGAAACTCTTTTAAGATGCCAGCCCCTTAAATACACAGATTTATTAGGAAGCAGGTAGGCACTGATGAAAAAGATCCACTTATCCAAGAGCTTTCTCTGAAAAGCAGAGCAGCAGGCTGTGGCTGTTTGATAAGATGAGCTCAGGACCCAGGTTCCAGTCACTGAACTTACACATTACAGTAATCTGCAGGACAAAGGTTTGCAATGAAATATAATTGCAATAGCCTACTCCTAGAAAACAGCTCTTAAGTAAAGGTCTCTCAGGTCACAGGACTCAGCTAAGGCACAGGAAAGCTGCAGTCTATCCCTTGCCAACCTGCATGGTTTTGGACACATCATCAAATACTACTTTTATTCTGGGTCCAGCACCCACATTAGAAATATTTGTAAGCTCAGTTCAAAGCTGTGAATCTGAACATCCCTGCTCAGCTGCCACACGAGCATCTCAGGTCATGACCCAACACCTTCTGACAAAACACTGGGTTTTTGTGAGGTTGAGCAATTTCAGGCCTTGTTCAAACCTAAACCCAGGATCCAGGTGTTCAGTCACAGCTCATTCACAGACAGGATCAGAGCCCTCAGGGAAAGTTGCAGCACCTGATGCTTTTCTTCCAGAGCAACAGTCTAATGATTAACACCCTCAGCCAATAAGCAGGAAGCTGAATTATTTCTTCAGCTAGCAGAAATGAAAAGCCCTATTTCTCCCTACAAGGTTATACACTGAAACACAAACATTTGTTCTGAAACAGAGCTATAGGTGCAGTTCTACCTCAATAGTTCGGGAGTTTGCCTGCAAAGAACAGGCTGGGTTTCAGTTTGGGGTCAGTTTTGCACAAAACCGTTGTTGCTGTATGCCCTTTCTGAGCCAGCAAGTATAACCTTATTTCCTGCACAGTCTCAAGGCTGGGAAAAAAAGGGTGCCAGGCCCATATAGCAGCCTGTATTGCCATACTTAGAGCATTTTCCAAGGAATTACTATTTGCTGATTTGAAAGACGTGAGGCTCAGGGGGGAACAGCTGCTCCATGGCTGCTGGAGTGGTACAAGGGAGTAGGTGGTGCCCTCCAAGTCCTTTGCTGAACAGAAAAAAGAGAATCCCTCTCAAAAGTTAGAAACGATGTGCATTTCCCAACCTTACTCTTTCCTGTCCCTGCTACCCCACTCCAGTTTTGGGGCAAGGGTTTCCAAGTAGGCAAAGGGATACAGGGAGGTGCTCAAATTAAGGCTTCTGGGGCTGGGATTTACCACCCACCCCTGTTCTCAGCCACTCTGACTAATGAGCTGTAGGCAGCTGCATGTTGAATACACTGACTCTGGGCAATTCCCTGCTTAATGCACCAGCTTTTGGGGTCATCAACTTTTCTGTACCTCAGTCCTTATCTAGAGGGACAGCATAGACACGAGAGGACTGTATAAGAGGAAAGTGTCCCTAGGAAGGAGATGCTCTGGGGTGCCTTAGTAAGCCCCTTTTTACAACCCTCCTTATACACTGGAGACAGCAAGGTCTCTGGATTCTGCTCTAATCTCTTGTCGCTTCACTTTTAGACATTTACGTCCTTTGCTGGGTCTCTTCTTTTAGCAGCCCTCTCAGGAGGAGTTACAGAGCGGTGGGACTGACTAGTGGCACTCTCGGGCTGTTTCTGCAATGCCTGTTACAAAAGGGCCTGCGTTTTCTCTGCCGGTTGCCACAATGCAAGTACTGTGCTGCAGTAATTAATACCAGGCAGATACGAAGAGGAAAAGGTTGTTTCTAGTTGTGAAGAAGCAGGTTTGGCTGAGGTTCTGCTAAGTCAGTTCCCACACTTGAGCTGAAAAGTAAATGCAAATGTTTCATAGTGCCCTGAGCAAATTTCACTAAGTTCAAGCAGGGCTAGCAGGATGGCTCCTCCAGGGAGCCTTCCTCCTCAGCTCCTCCTCAGTTTCTTCTCTGCTGCCTCTTTTTGCTCCAGTGCAATGGAGGGAGGCACCGAGAGCTTTCTTTTCCCAGTGGCCTGCTGAAAACATCTCCTTCCACGTAAGCCATGGAGGAGGCAAGCGAAGGTGCGGACAAAAGCTCAAGCTTTTTTTCCTTGTGTATATGGATGTTTGTAATTATTAATCTCACAACAGCAGAGGTAAATATGATAACTGCATGACTCAGGCTGTGCCTCAAAGGTCATTCTCTGTTCCTATCCCAAGCCAAAGGGGAAGAAGGAAAAAAGCCTGTTATATTCATGTTCTCATTTCTCTCTGAGGTGAGTCACCCTACCAGTTAAACGCTATAAAATGACAAACATTGGTAAATAAGATAATATTAATGATACTGATGACTCAACTGAAATAAACACACATCAGTCACAGCTCAGCAGCCTGAAAGAACCTTATGAGAAGAAAAAACCTGCTCAAATCAAAGACGAGATGATGATTGCAAATCTGCTATTAATAAATATTTTTCTATGACAAAGCATTCCATGCAGTATTTATATTTCATTATGCACAACACAAACCAAGCGACTGGAAACATTACTCACAGCAATTGTGGAAAAAAACTGTGAGAACTCTTTTTCGTTTCTGCTAGGGCGATGTAATTGCCTTTTAAAAAGCAGCAAACTTGCCTTAATATAAAACCCTTTCGTCCTCTGCCCTGGAAGATTAGGCTGCATTCCCAGATTTGCATCTTTTTTCTAACACTAAATCTGAGACATAGCCTGAGCGACTGGCAAGCAAAGAGTCCCCAGCTCCCTAATTCAGCAAGAAACTGCACTGCATGTCTAGTTTGAAGGTATATTCCCAATGCATGGAGGCAAGCCTACAGCAGCTAGTGTTTGACAGAATAGCTCTTCAGCTCCTGAGGGAAGGAGGCTTTCAGCCCTAGGAAGTCCAGATTTCAGGGCAGAGCAACCATCATGGGCTTTGATTGCATTGCTCTTACAGTTACAGATATTCCCCAAGGAAAGAGCATGAGGAACAGTGGCATGACACAACGGCAATGTTTTTATCACCAGCGTATTCTCAGGATGCACTCACATACATCCCTGTGACCCCCCCCTCTCCCAGCAATGGATTGAATAGACCCTGTTCTGCCTACATGTGCTCTCCCTCCTGTATTTTCATTTTTCCTAGATTAATGACTGTCTCATTCATCTGATAGTATTTTTGTCCCTCAGCCGTGTCTGCATCCATCTGTGAGAGTCCAAATTAAAAATACTGAGCCAAAATGAAGCCTAGATATTACAGGAATTGATGTGTGGGCTTTCATGCAGGAGGCAGTCCTTTTTTCTGCTCCTGCAACAACCTCTCCTTGTGATAAAGTCTGGAGATATAAATCCTGTCTCCCAATATGTGGCTCCCACTGAAGTCACCAGCAGGTGTTTGTAGACAGAGGGTAAAATTTGCACATAGGGAAGGATCATTTGCAGTTTGCTTTTCAGAGCAGTTAAGCCTGATCTGTTGGAGATATATATGTGAGTCATCTCACACTCACTCACTTTCCTGCCCTTCTGAACAGTAAGCAAACTTCAATCTAGTAACCACATATCTGTTCTGCAGCATCTTTATGTCTTCTTCCCTAAATACTTCATAGTCAACTTGAAGGGATAAAATTTGCACCAAAATACTGAGCAATTTTAGGCCTGATCTGGCAGAACAGAAGCGATGGACTTCCCTTCCTGATCACATACCCCAGAGTGTTTTCATTTACCAGGATATAAATATCAAGGAAGTTTAGTGTCTTTGGGTATAAATCAGAAATAACTCAGAGGAAGGCACCAGAGGATTTTTTGTCATTACTAGCAGTATGTACTATATATCACATAAACCACAAACTTCAAGATGAAACTCTGTTCTCATCTAACAAGGTATAAATCCAGAGGAATTCAGCTCAGCACACTCAAGTCTCTCCAGTACTAAATTTGTCCAGTTGTATTTGTGATTTAGCAGCCACAACGCAAATGTCACAGCTCTGAAAAGGCACTGAGGACGACGAGCGACTCTGCAGTTAACCTTGAGGCTGGGCATCTGCATTGGGCTCCTGGCTCTGTCACAGGCTCTGTTCTCCAGTTCCCTTGATCCCAAATCAGCTCTGCCTCTTGGTAAAGCAGGTTGTTGCTTTCTTCCCAACTTCTCTCATTTATCAACTCTTCGTTACAGGAACAGCCCCTTAGTAGGTGTTTAAAAAAAATCTCTGACTAGGTTGAAAAATGTACTGTGTTAAGCATGCTTTTATATAATAAATGCTAGTCAATCCCTGCATGGTATAACTGTGGCATTAAAAAATGTCAGTCTCCTTGCTTTGCTCAGCTTTAATCAGCCTACTCTACAGGGTTTTTAAGCAAGAGAACTTTTAGAAGGTAAGTGTTACTGGCTATGTGACCTTGCAATAAAACTTTCCTTTGGAACTTCTGAATGCTTCCCCAGGCAATCAAAATAATTTCAATAGCTCTGTGTCCCCCTCTGAGTTCATATGAAAACAATTAGGTTCTGAGAAAGCATCTACACAGCTGAGCTTACAGTCCAAAGCAGTGAGGAAATAGCTCCTCCAGCTGCTGTGAATTTTACATAAAACTACCAGTGAGCCCCGTCCCAAATACAGTTTTTCACCCTTAAAAACAGTTTCACCAAGTTAAGCTTTGGGACTGAGCATTTTGCCATCATTTCTTTAATCTGCCTTGATTAAATGATTCTTAATAAAAAGTCTGTGTTTCTAAATGCTCTGGATTTCACAGCTAATCATTAACGGATATTAATTGCGGTTACAGACAATAACCACAGCACAGGAAGATGATTAAAATGCCTGTCCCAGATGAAGAATTATTTTAACTTGGGGGGGGGGGCAATTTAAAAAACAGTTTTATA
>JANZLQ010000029.1:41707885-41722267 GCA_026212715.1 Elanus axillaris | reverse complement strand
GGGGGGGGAAGGGGCATGTCTCTTTTTCTTTGGGACCACATAAGAATTTCAACATGAAGAACTGAACACAGATAAAATAAGCTTACTCAGGTGGTTTATCATACTAGGCTGTCACAAATGTTACAAGGGACAAAGGCAGTCACTGGGCTAGCCAGGAATGTCATATTGTGAAACAAGTACATTCAAGCAAGGAGCTGAGGAGCTGCTCCTGCTGCTGCTTCCCTGGCCTCACCCCTGGTCTCCAACTCAACTGTTTTGATGTACATTTAAGGAGCCCTCCAACTCAATTGTTTTGATGTACGTTTAAGGAGCCCTCTCCATCTCAGTAGTCCTTACTGAAGAGGAATAGATCGCCTCATTTGCAATAGCCCAAACCTAGAATAACTCCTTGTAATCTCAATTATTAGATTTTAAATAGTTTCTCTGAGGCTGGAAGCAAGCCTGGCAAAGGGACGCAGGGGAGCGGATGGCATCATACCTAAGGTTCGTCCACCACCCTCTTAAACAAGGCCAATTTCTTACTGACAGATACTCAGTGCTCCCTATCCCACAGTGGATTTATTTTCAAGAAGAGATGTAGGGAACCACTTATCATCTTCAGAAGGGAATTTGGGGCATTACCAAGAGAATAGAGCTTCCCCGAGGTGCACTGGAATTTTGCCTGGGCAGCTTTTCTCCTTGGAAGGAGCCATGCGGACATTTATGGCTGCTTATGTAATTTGTTAAACAAACTTGGCTGCACACCGGAGCTGGTCAGGACATTTTCCACAAAGTGAGATTTCAAAACTGAAGTGTTCTTGTCAAGACATCAGGTTTTGAGAAAGTTTTTTTGCAAGAGAGTCATGTAATTTACATCCTGGTGGTTAGGACAGAGGCCAGGAGACAAAAGAGCCAGGTGAAACCTCCTTTCCCTACACAGTTGAGAAAGAGCTTCAGTGAAATCTTTTGACTAGGAAGAAGGTTGGGGCTCAAACAAGGGACTCTCACACTCCAGGCACCCAGTGCTTTAAAGATAGGGAACAAAAAGACAGTCTGAAACCTTGAAAATTACTGCAAAAGAGAGTAGTCATCTCCTAAGTCAGTTCTCCTACATATGCAGCAGGCCTGAGTAAAGTGGTTTCATGCAGGGAACAGTAATTGAAAACAGTCATTGAAGTGGTAAACAAAAGCAGAATGCTAAATATTAATGTGCAGTAAGTGACCATGTAGGTTTTCCTTCAATATTAAGGATTTAAACCCCACAGTGTATTCGCAATAACCCATTCTTGTTTTTAAAACAATTTGTTCCAGATAGCTCAAAACCCTGCTCCCTCCTGGCAATGAGAACAATAGTTTTCTATTGGAAGCTAAGGATAATTTGTTCTAGGGTGAAAAATTCTGCAAAGTTCAACCAAGTGGCTCACAGGCATATGGGTTTTTTAGCAAGAATAGTGGGTCAGAACCTTGGGGTTTACTTCTCATCTGAAAAGAGCACCTCCAACAACACAGAGCCCCATAGCAACATGCTCGGGCATTGACTCTGCACTGAATCAGAGGGAAGAATGCCATTTAATGACTCACCAGCACCACTTATGCTGCATTGTATAGTGCTAAATAATCTAATCTGTCTATCTACTTGAGAGCCTTTAAAGAGTGCTAGTATGCAATATAAAGAGTTTTCATTGGCATACATGAAAGGCATTAAGGACTGGATCGCGCTCAATGGAAAACTGCCATCATTTCCACTGGGAGTTGAACCAGAGCTTATGCATGCAATGCATACTGTTTGGGAGAGCATTTTGGCGGGGGGGAAGGAGGCTCTTAAAATCAAAAGTCAATAGCTATCAAAGACAGTGGTTTCTGGACAAAGTTCTGTTCTCAGGTATTCTACATTATCTGTGCATGCAGATCTCCCTTTGATGTCGATGAGAAACCTGCTCCTCAGGGGAGCACCACACTGACAGCGAAATCTCTTTTTACAGAGGAGGGAGAGAAGGACCGTTCGTCCTGCAGCTACCGGACAGTCGCCGAGTTTCCCGGCACATTCCTGTAGGTGGCACTGCTAAATTTTTTAACGAAAGTCCATTTTGTGAACTCCAAGTTCTCAATCATTTAGTAATCTTATCTGAATGGAAAACCTAAACCACTCGAGTCATTTCCCTGTCACAGCAGCTTGCCTCACGCAGACACGAAGGAGTCTGTGCCTGATCCTGCATCCAGTGAAAGTCTAGGGGAAAAAGAAATGTAAGGTCAGACTTGTATTCGTGTCATCAGCTGAATGCTTTCCTGCTAGGAATTCAATCCAGATGGAGAATTCTGGATCTGACTTCCTCTCAGGATTACAATTCTAGGTTCTCTCTACCTTCTAGGTTACACAGTGATATGTGGATGTGTCAAAGCCATTCCTTGTCTCCAGTATAAAACACGTGCTCCTCTTTCAGTTCATGGCCTGGGTTAAATAGCCATGCTGCCTACTGTTGGCTTCTGCTCACAATTTCAGTGCCTCACAAACAGTGCTGTGAGAGTACCGCAGTGCCAAGATGCTCCTTTTCCAGCAGAAGAACCATTTCTCCTTTTCCAAACCTTCTGACAAATCTTGATATTTGCAACAAACTAAAACAGTCAATCACGGATGGAAAAATCAAAGCGGCAGTGGACAAAAAAGGCCATCTGGAGGGCAGAGGATAAATCCCTCTGGGGCCTGTTCACCCTGCATCAGCTCTGGCCATCCCATCTCAAACCCCTACACAACAGAACCACAGTGCATCTGCACACAGTATACAATTAATGAGGATACAAGAACTGCCCTTCAAAACATCTTACAATGCAAGAGCCAAATTCAAGTTGTCAGTGGACTGCTCAGCAATGAGCTGACACTAGAAGGACAGTCCCAAGCAGATCCAAGCATACATATTAAAATGTCAGCAATATATGCTGGTTTGCCTGCTAACCCTATCTACCTAATATGTGATATGTAACCTATCCTTTGAAGGTCAATATTTTTTTATTCAAATAGTGTAGGTAAATTCATAAGCTTTCAGATTCCTGAAAAAGTCTTTGTTTCAAGAGCATCATGTGGCAGGAAGTACCACGTGTCGGATATTATGTTACGAAAACATCCTCCTCTTGCATCAATTACGGATCTGTCACCCTCAGTTTCATTAGTTCCTTTTGTCACCAGATACAAGGAACAGTCACCAGCAGGGACACATAAGCTTTTGGAATATGCTACCCAGAAAACCTTGTTCCTGTCCAGGCTATCAGTCCAGTGAAGCTTCAGGTTTCCCCCAGATATGCTGCTTTCCTTACTATGAGAAAGGAAGTCAGGCAGGACTCTAAGCATGTCATAATTAAAGCTTCTCTGGTGGCCACACTCAAAGAAACATGGATATAATCATAAGCCAGAGAGAAACTTGTACCATGACTGCCCTCTTTGTACCTCTTCTTCTGTTAATGGAGGATCTCTCAAGCCAGCTTCTTTTGCCAGTACTGAAAGGAGAGAGCAAAAAAAATCCCTCTCTTCCTCTATCACAACTGCACTCATTTGACAGGCACTCAACCCAAGGACGCTGCTTGCCTTTCAAGGTGAAAGCACTCAAAAAATTGATGCTGATGTATCTTGTAAACTCCCAGTTTTTACTATCATCGTGGGATTCAAGTATCTGGAGAAGAGATTTGACTTATGAGAGATGGCAGCATTAGCAGCTCAAAAGTTCATTCATCCTCAAGAGCATATATATCAGCTGAAATGAGTTTCAAAGGACCGTTCACTTGAACTGATTTACAGGTACACCAGCAGACACAGAGACACTTCTTTCAATGACATAATTTTAACAGGCCAGGAGCACTTTTGCTACTGCAGCCAAGTTCGGGATATTTTTTTTTTTTTTTTTTTGTCAGAAGGGAGGCTTTGCTTTGCATGCACTTAGCCTCAGGAACAGTTTCCTGACAGTATTGCCAAGAGCACATCATTTTTGCAACAGAGGCAACCCTGGGAGAATGATGTGCTTCACTGGTCCTGACTGGAGTTCATAAATGCTTTTACAGCCGTCACACAGAGGACCTGAGCCAAACTGTCTGGTGCAGGTGTGCTGAGTGGCCACAGGAGCCCGGCGCTGCCCTTCTCTGTCCCCAGGCAGGAGGCAGCTGCGCTGGGCTGCCTGTGCCTGCCAGCATGGGGCAGACTGGCCCAGCTCCAGCTCCAAGAAGACAAAGGTGCCCCTGAGGGTGCATGCACTGCCATCACAGGGGACACTTTGGAAGAGACTGTGGAGAAGGTGCAAAAAATGCTTTATTTGGGTGCAACATTTTTTTCCGCAGCCCCAGGGATCATGAACAACAAGCAGACTGTGGAAGTACTGCCCGGGCGGCTGACAGTGCGGTGCATCATCTCACCAGCAAATCCCACTCCTAAAGCAGCAGTGTGAGCAATGCCCGTGCAGAGCAGGACTGACAGTGATGCGATGGCGGAGAGTTAGTTGAGGGAAAGGGTAAATTGCATAATATTTCCCACCCCCTCAGCAAAGCTGGCACTTGATGGGGAAAAATGAAGTGGCACAGTTTTATTTTTCTTACATGATGTTTTTTCCCTCCGTTAGAAAGGGGAACTTTTCAGCCCTGGCATTTTCACCTCCAAACCGAGTCTGTGGAACAAACTTTCAGCTGCTGACTCAGACAAATGCCCAGTGCTTCAGTGGGAGTTTTGTCCAAGCCATGACTGCAGGATTTGGTCACTGCTCCATACGAAGTAGGTACTTGAAAAAGTCGGTTTGACTCACAAGATACCTTCTCCCCTGTTCATGGAAGAGGTTGCCAAAGCCCGTATTATTCTGATGCTTCCTCAGAGCTCTTCCTTTAAGTCTACCCAATTTTCTCTCTATCCATCCCAAGCATGGTAAGGAAAAAAAATGGATTCTGAATGTCTAAGATAATTCTTCATTTAAATTTCTCAGACATAGAGAACAAGGGGGCTTAAGTCTAGGAAATTCTAAGCATCACTAGGTAGGGACCAATTTTTTGGGCCTCTTCTGTAAAATCAAGCATTTTGCTGAAGTTTAGCTAATACTAGCAATGGATCAAATCATTGGCCCTGTGAAGGATCCCATACCCCACTGTCACATTAAACTCATGTTAAGCAAAATGTATTCATGACATAAATATTCTAATAGCAGACAGACACATAGTCAAACTTGCTCGCAGATGCACTGAGCTCAGCCTGACCCAGCGGATCACAGAAATGCTTCACCCTGGAAGAGGGCGGGGGGGTGAAGATGAAAGAATAATTTTTACTCCAGTTTACCTTAGATGTTTCAGCACTGGGGTTGTTGTACAGCAAGACATAGTCAGGTAGTTGGATGGCAGACAGCCACGGCCCTCATCAGTAGCACTGAGGTGAAAATTATCGTGCTATAATTCAAGCCCTGTCATGCCTCATTGCTTAATTATATAGTTCTGATTACAACGGAATCATTTTTCTATAGTATGTCCCAAGCTGACATCACTTTGATTAACAACTCATTTATCTGATTGCATAGTAACTCAATAACATTTTGAATTGGAAGGAAACCAGGAAGCCCTTTCATGCCCATTCAGCTTCCTAGCTAGTGTGCATATAAGTACCCTGTAATTTCATCTTCTTTATTTATAGCATGAACAATGCTTTAATGACCTGGAGAATGGAACAAGCAGTAAGGTACAGCGATTTGAAGATAATAAAAAACCTAAGAGCCGTGAGAGAAAGAGATAGACCCTACAGGGACCTGTAGCAGTCCTGCAGCTGGTGCCATCTTCAAGCTCATGTTCCTAGTCGTTCCTTACAGAAGGGCTCAGAGGCCCCAGCTATGTCGTAGCCCTATTATGTTCAGCTCTGAGCAGGCCTCTAATTGAGGAGAGTCTGTTTCAAAGAACTCACAGTCTTAGGCTTTGATTCAGCAAAGAACTGAGGCATTAAGTCTCTGACTTTAGGCTTCATTATCATACCTCTTCTTGCAACACCGACTCTTTCTTTTATGACTCCCGATGTTTCCCATAATATGGTGTAGTTCACATCTTCAAAGTGCTATAAAATATAAGTAAATTAAGCTTTAAAACTACCCCAGTGAGATCAGCAGACAGTTGTTTCAGAGGCAAAAACTGAGTCATAGAAATATGAAGTGACTTACCCAAGGCCCCGTGGTAAATCATTGATAGTAAGTCAAACAAAGAAATGCTAGTTCCTAAATCTCTGTTAGCCCACCACACCTTGTTATTTATTCTTGATTCACCCATTTGCCTTAGGTAACTTCCTAGATATGCCGTGGGAATTGGAAGAGAAGACAACCAGTGTTAATAACTACATGGCCCTATCCATGATGGGATCCAGGGGAGAAAAATATGAGACAGAACAACTGCACTTCAGCAGAAAGTCTGCCCATCAGAAAGGGCTGCTTGAGATGATTATTGCACAAAAGTGCACTCATTCCATCAAAATCCCCAGTGGGAGCCAAGGCGGCTGGGGTACCTATTGCTTAGTTTGTTCCGGCTACTCGACTTGAGCAGCACTCCAGGGCACAGGTATACCCACACCAGTGGCTGGCATCTACCTGCAACACTGCAGGTTTTCCATTGCCCCATGTCTCCAGCAACCCTCTCCAAAGCACAAGGCATTGGCACCAGGACTGTCTAAACAATTAGAAATTACATATTCCAAAAATGTTTTTTAAATGAGATCTATGACAATCTTTTTTAATGTGACAAAGCTGATTTTTCATTCCAGCTTGGTTAGAACAGTTTTGATAACAGATCATCCTTTTCTACACTCCTTTCAACAGTTTTAGCTGATTAAAATAGCACTCCAGCTTGTAACATCCTCAGGAAAGGGATATGTCTGCTGCATGTGTAAGGTGATGTTAACAGCTGCCTTGCATATTGTTCATTGTCAGCGAATGATTATTACTTCTTTGACCCCTTAAATAACAGTTTTATTTAATTTCCAAGGCATTCCCAAAGCTAACGTGTGGTGTACACATTCTTGTCTACTCTGCATATAAATGGGGTGGGGGGATTTCATTAGTTAATATCTGCAGGTTGCTCTGAGTTTCCAAGATATAGCTATGTTCACTAAACCTCAAATCAAGCCCCTGGTCAATGTCACGTGCTGCACAAATGCATATGAAACAAACCATTTGCTGCCAAAGTTCACAACCTGTGTGACAGATCCAATGCAGCAGGTGTGGCTATGCTGTCAAAATTATCTGGGGAGTTCTCCAGTTGTTTCCCAGTCCAACGTCTGTTTATTGACCTCCCTGCAGTTAATCTGCGAATACTTCCCATTTCTCTTCTTGACTACATGGGCATGGTATGCAGCCTTCTGCAAGAGAAAGATAAAGTTCATCATGTGGATACTCCACTTGTCTGGAAATGTTTTCCTAAGTGCCAGTGGAAATGAAATGCTGTGTATACATCTGTGGCAGACTGCAGCTGAACTGAACACAAAATGGCAGCTGCATGAAGCCTACAGCAACCTCTGAAGGAAAATCATCAGCATTTTACCATCAGCACTTTGTGAGTGCATGATGAAACACAAAAGCCAGGACTTGATTCATTTTATTAACAAACGGCAGGAAGAATCTACGAGAACAATTTCCAGCCTGCCTCAAAGACACCAAGAACAGTTCTCCACCATACAGCCCATTGCAGTAACAGTTACTTAACCATATCCACCACACAAAGCTGTCTGGCTTTGGTTTTTATCCACAGCCCAGTATTCATTATCTGAAAGGCTGGCAAATGTCTCAGGCCAAGACTGATCCAGCTCTGAGCAACTCTGGGCAGACTTGGAGTGTGGAGTGAGAACCACCATTACATATTTCTGGGTCCACAGGTCATGGGACAAATCTAAACCAGTCACTCATGAAGACCCCCTTCCCTCCCCAAATTTGAGCAAATTTGCAGTACCCTGAAGGGCTGAAGCCACTGCATTTGCTCTAGACATGCTCTGCTTTCTAATGGAGAACAAAATACAAATCACAGCAAAAACATGATTGTGAAAACTGATTGCAGGACCCATCCTGCTTCACTTCTAGCCCAAGGCATTGATGCTAGGGGAAGACAGCTATAAACAAACTGCACATAATTATTCCATTATTACAGTACATGCCTACTGCGTGGGTGGGAATTCTCTTCTATCTCTAGCATGTTTCCCTGCATAGCTTCCTCCACCCCCCATCATCTGTTCAATTAAGTAACACAACCAAAGGACATTACCTCAATGTATTAACAGGGGATACCAAAGCAATAGCAGACAATGTTTGAGGAACTTTTAGACAGGTGTGTATTCGTCTGATTAAGAATAATAATAATAATAACAACACTCCCACAACCTCCGGGTTCTTTACTGCTTTTCTTTGCCTTTCCAGCTTTACCAGGTGTAAGTTATTTGCATTTTATTATTATTTTTTAAAGAGTAACAATTAGGGAGGGTGTGAACATAGAAGCACACTCCATCTGGTTACAACCTTTGCCAAACATCAAGTCTTCCTTGCATTCCAGGGTTAGGAACAGGGAATTAAGGACTCTTATAATGTGGTGCTGTAGAAATACATATTTCTTAACCATGGCCTGATTCTTTACTCATTCATATGGATATAAATCAGGAGTAACTGCATCAAATCAGCTGAATGCTACAGAGTTAGGATTGCAAAGAGTATAAGCTTTCTTGATTTCTTTTTCCAAAAAAAGGGGGGAAATAAAATGAGAGCTTTCTTGTGGACAGATTGCATTTGCAAATTTATTCCCACATGTAGAGTTTTGTTTGTGTGGTTAAGGAAAAGGTGTATTAATTGGACAAGAAGCTATGTATGAAATGGTGACCAGCAGTCTCCCTAGAATATCTTAGTGCTTCCATTAGCTGAAGAACTTTGGTAATGAAACACAG
The DNA here is from genome assembly GCA_026212715.1 of Elanus axillaris. NCBI lineage: Eukaryota > Metazoa > Chordata > Aves > Accipitriformes > Accipitridae > Elanus > Elanus axillaris. The sequence continues at coordinate 41,713,374 of JANZLQ010000029.1, read as the reverse complement.
GTTTGATAGGTCTTACTCTTTCACTTGAAAAATGGGCTTGACTAACTCTTTGCAGGGAAAGTATTTCCAACACCTCCATGACCCCAGCCACAGTGGGCCAAGCTAGAGAAGAAGTTGCAGTTTTGTCCCTTAAGAATACCACTACTGGATACTGCAAATCTTAATTAATGAATAGTCCCAAATGATACCTAGATAAGCAATGTTCCCATATGTTTTGTCACAGAGGCTGTGCTTTTTTTCCTCCATTTTGACTAACATCACACCTACTGGGAGCGGTACTTCATGGCACGGGGACAGCCTCCAGTATATTGGCCAACTTCTGGTGTGTCTCAGCAGTTTGACACTTCTCCATTTATTCACCCATTAGAGACCCTGTCTAGTTTCCAAGCTCTTGAATTCACAGTCAGCTTTCAGCTACTAGAGGAGCATAAACTGATGTTATCCTACAATAGCAGGGACATGAGGCAACATCTTGGCTGGAACATCACTCCACTTTTCAGAACTGTTCACCTGTAGGGTAGGTGGGTCATTAACTTCTTCAAAGACTGCATTCCTCTACCAGATCCCTTTCTATTGCACCCTGTATTTTATTAATACCTCCTTATGTAGTAAAGGTTCATTTCTTCAGCTTCAGCTCACTCCACATGTACTGTCCAGCCTGCCGTTGTCCTGGATGAGGTACTACAATTTACAGCTGTGCACCGCAGAGGTAGGATATCGTGCTGTCACAAGTAAATGATGGTCCATCCTTTCTGCACTGCAGTAAAGGATTGTGCAAAGCAGAGGTCAATGGAAAGACAGTTGTCTGTTCCCTTGAATGACAACAGTACACAATATATTTCTAGACTCACAAGTCAGCTTTCTTGCCCTGAAAGGAAGAAAACAGGGCTTATGCATTTTCCTGATCCCTCAAAATCTTTGCAGTCAGAAGGTTTTGCCTGTAAATATCCATTACACTTCTGAAATAAACAAAAAGTTCAGGGTACTTCTCATTTACCCAGTCCAGCATATTTCTGTTTTGTGAAAAGAAATAGATCTCAGTACAGAGGAGACAGTTGTCCTGCCACGTGCAGAACTACTTTTCTCCATTAAAAGAGCATTATGTTAGAATTAGCCAGTCAGGCTTTGAAATACAGTTTTAGCCTTTAGCTAATGGTGTAGAAAAAAATTCTACCACTCTTTAAACTTTAGTGAAGGGAATTATTTATTTTCAGATCAGGACACTAACATTTTGTCCTTTGGAGTTTGCTAGTACTAAATGAGACCTGTATTTATTATTTGCAAGGTGAACTGAAATAGTGGCAAGACTGGACAAGGAAGGTGTGACTCAAAAAAGGCCTGCTTTGAGCAGGGCTTCAGAAGGCATCTTACTATCAGTAAGATCTTCAAAAACCCTGCTCAGCTGTCATCTAGAGCTACAGGCAACCAAGTTCATGCCAGAAGCAACCTCTTGCTTCCAACACTATCAAGCTTTTCGATAGCATCTTAACTAATGCTGAAATCCTGTCTGGGCAGGATTGAATCTAGATATTCTCCCACTTGTTTCCAAGGACCCAAACCAATAGGTGTATTCTAGGTATACTCTATACATGGGCACAACTTCGTCACCAGTCCTTGTACAGAAGACCACTGGTGAGAAGGCAATTTTATGTTTATCACCATCCCATTTCAAGCCATACCTAGGTGATTTACCTTAGAATGGGAGGTATCTACATTTATTCTCCTTTCCAACAACTCAAGAGGTGGAAGAACTAGAAAACAAGTGTCTTGTCTCCCAAATGACAGTCTTAACTCTGAATATCTTGGCACCCGTGAGAAGACATGTGCCTCTCCTCAATGGGGAAGGATTGCGCTGGCGAGTTCTAACAACAGAACATACAGTTCATCACATACAGTTTATACTGGGACTGTCCTGGAGGAAGGCACCCCATTTAAGGGTCCTAACTGTTGGGTTTTCCTATCAGGCAAACAAGAGCTAAACCCTGTGCTAGAGGTTGAACGCTCCCCCAGCTTTGCACAGGAAGGAAGTCTGAGTGCCTAACCCAGGGCTGGGGATGCCACGAGACAGCAGGGTGCCTGAAAGTTAGGCAATACAATGTCTATGATCACATAAAGAGTTAGCCCAAAGGGCCTCAGAGGTATTTCACAGAGAAATGAAACACAGTCTCTGACCATTGCAACACTTGCCATCAGAAACTGCAAAGTCAGCTGATTTTGAGAGAAACTTGCTGGAGAACACAAGCTTTGGCATCTTGTGCTTTCTACTTACACATGCTTTGAAACCGTAACACCCTCAACACTCGGCTGAAAATGTTGTAAATGCTTTGTTTTCCCCTTTTCCACCACTGTTAATGAAACTGCTTTGCTTGTTAGAGAAAACTCTCTCTCAAAAAAACTCTATTGGTAAAGTCAGTGAAACAGGTAAGTGCTCTTTTCTCCATTTGACAGCCTCTTTCAAACTCCTCTTCCCAGCCCACCAGCTGACAAAAGCTGAGAGTAGCCTGATCTGGTACGCTAGGAACTTGGTTCTGGTCCTGACTTACTGGCTGACCTTCATCTCCATGGGACTCCATTTCCCTCCCCCAGCTCTGTCATCCCTTGCTCTTGTTAGACTGAATTCTTCTAGAGAAAGACTGCTTCTCATTAGCATGAAATATTTTACTTAGCTTAGAAGAAGCCTGATATAAACTGGAAAGTTTTAATGCTTAAATGATGCAACTGCCCACCTAGGGGAATTTAAAGAAGCCAACTACTAATGACACACTAAAACATGATCCTCAGGCTGGAACTTCTTTCAGCTTTGGAGCAATATCAAGAAACTGAAAATCATTCCTACCATTTTGTTTGTTAGTCTTGATTTTCCAGTTCTGGTATGAATGCAGCCAGCAGTAGCTGGATTTCAAGAAGGAGGCCTGTATACTGCCAAGACAAATGATTTTATGAAGCCTTCATCATTCCATTTACAAGAGATGCCCAGAAAAATAAAGTTAATAAGCATCTTTTAACACTCAGCAGCCTGCAGGAGAGGCTTTCTGGGTACATGGGAAGTCTGCACTGTCTCAACCTTGAATACACTTTCTGTTAGAAGTGAATTGCACAAGTTCAGATTTCCTCAGAAAACAGCAGTTTGTTACTGTGGGCTGCAATAAGTTACTACAGCTCTGAGAAATATTCCAGATAAGCAAAATCCTCAGAATGCAATACAGTATCTTTGCTTTCAGCAAACGTGACAGTGCTGACCCTGGTACAGCTGTGAGTGGGGTTTGCATGACAGGCAGCTAGACCCTATGGGTAGGATTTCTTCACCTTCACTTCTCCAAAAGTTAAACACCAAGGTCTGCTCTAATCACCTTAGGCTCACTATATGGGGAGTCAGAAGCAATTTCACCCCAATTTCTTCTTCCCATCAACTTAATACAAAGGATTCAATGTTGACTAGGTCAGACTTAGATGTCTTCCCTGTGACACATATTCATGTACCCTCCATCACACACACAATGATGGCTTAGTCACACATCCTCAAGACTAAACCTTGAAGCTGGAATCAGGACCATCTTGCCTCTTCTTCCATTCTGGTGCTTGTGTTCATACTGCTCGACTGAAGTGCTTCCACACAGGGTTATCAGTCTGAATGAACTGAGGTGCAGATTACCACACCTGCCTTTGTAGTGTGTGGCTGATGATTTCAAGAGTTGAATGGCCGATTCAGATCACTAATGGACAAAGGTTTTATTTTATAACAATAAACCTAAAATGTCCACACAAAAAAACCCCCACAGTTCCCTTCATTTGAATCCTTCTGGAGTAGCAGTACTGCAATGCAGTAAGCACAACTGGAGAAAAAGAATCAGATCTTAGCCAGACCCTAGATTTTCATGACCCATAAGCAGGGAACTGACATAGCAGACAACCACAAGGTGAATCTAAAGATTCAGCATTTCAACACAGATGGAGGTCTTCTTATTACCAGACCTGCAACACATTTTGCTAATGAAATATCTTCTTCTTCTACTGGTAAGCCCAGATTTTTAAGCACACAGCAGAAGATTGGAAACATGCTGTGAATTTCAAGCATTCAAAAAATATATCCCAGAAAATCCTAGGATATAACATCTGCTTGTGAGTACTGTGTGTACTGACAGAATTTGGGCTGGCATCTAAATCCAGGTACGTATTAAAGTCTTCGTTGTGTCAGATTTCTGAGCCATGTGCCAGGTATGCTATATGAGATAACAAACATCATCAAAGGGACACTAATTTTACAACCAGGAGGACTAAATCTCACAATCCTATAGGAATTTTTTTTTCCTCTGGTCAGAACAGTGGACTCTCCTTCCAGTTTCATGGCAAGTGTTCTGATCCAAGTAGGAGAGCTGTTAGAAAATTGCAAGGACCCAAAATTTTAATAACAGGAAGGTAATTTTGGAACTGTAATATGAGACATGTAGGAGCAACACTTAGAAGCAGTTGTAGTCAGATCAACAAATAAGGTTGCTGCTCAGTTGAACACGGGCATGCAAACAAACAGAAAAGGACTTTTGTTTTTGAAGATTAATTAAGTGGCATGATTTACCTATGAACAGTAGAAAATCAGCATATAATTCACCAAGCCTCTGTTCTTCCCCCAAAAAGTAACCTTCTCATCAAATGTTCACAGAAGAAGTCTTCCTTGTGGTCTTCTACTCCAACTGAGCTTTCTAATCCAGTTTCACTTGTTTCTCACAACCATTTCCCAGTATGCTTTCTTCTGGTTTCAGTTAAGGCAAAGTCCAAATATTGCCAGTCTGTTGCATTGACTTGCTTTTCATGAGCTTTACAGTAGGGATAGGACAGAGAGCTGGGCATAGAGGCCTTAGGAAGCAAAAAAGCAGGAAGAGTTTACATTAAGGACTTAGCCTGTAAACTAAAAAAATATCTTGTTAATAGAAGAAAACATCTTAAAGCTGACCTTTGTCTGTATGGACTGGGGAGAGAAACATCAGGCAAGAACTACCTCCTTGTTTTTAATCTTGCCATCAAGAGAATCAGTCCTGTGGACTGTAGGCATTAAGGAACTGAAAAAACTAGCATGTATTGTTGAGCTCTGATGTGTTTGCTTACACAAAGGAGAAGAAATCCTCCAGCCAAAAGAATTACTAAGTTCAATGGTATGGCCCATTTCAAATAGTCAGATGAGATCATCTGCCTGACCCTTCTGACCCTAAAAATTACAAAACATGTCCTACCTTCCAGATACAACCGTTAGGATCAGTGTCTCTGACAGTCAAGCCACTTACAACATATTAAAATTCAGGCAGCTACCCTGAAAATATACTCTTTAGCTTTGTCCTGGTTTCAGCTGGGATAGAGTTCCTAGTAGCTGGTACAGCACTATGTTTTGAGTTCAGTTTGAGAAGAATGTTGATAACACTTTGATGTTTTCAGTTGCTGCTAAGTAATGTTTAGACTAAGTCAAGGATTTTTCAGCTTCTCATGCCCAGCCAGCAAGA
>JANZLQ010000029.1:41669171-41707772 GCA_026212715.1 Elanus axillaris | reverse complement strand
GGGGGGGCGGGGAGGAAGTGCAAGAAACTGCTCAAGACTTGACTCTCGGCGATGTGTGTTGGCAATGACCCTGCAAACCACTTAAGCACATGCTCAACTCAGTGCACAGGTATGTCTTCATTGACTTTGCTAGGACAGGTATGTCAGGTATGCAACATCTTACAGGGCAAAGCTCTTCACACAGCAGTTCTTAAACACTTCCCTGTTATAACTCAGTTTCTGACATTCTCATGACTCTAAATATTAATCCAAACAGTTTGGTATCTGTTGAGTCAGGACGCCACTTGTAACCCACTTGGGGCATGACCTCTAGTCCCAGAAGAACTGTGCTAGAGCCCTGCAAGCACACAGTGAGTTTCTGTGGTGATTATATGTCAGTATGTGACCACTACAAGCAAGGAAAACCTACCCTCTCTCATTACTGAGGCTGGTTTGGGCACTAGTCCAGTTCTGCCAAGTCCTTTATCTTCCCATGTAGTTAGTAATCAGTTTGTTTCTACCTCACCCATATTTACTCTGGTAGCTGAGCATCATCTCAATAAGGTGAGCAGCTCATTTTGTATTCCCTTTCCTAATTGGAGCCTTTAGGCATCAGATCATGTTTGTGCAAGACACTGTAGAATAGCTCAAAGAATTCAAGTTCTAGTTGATTCAGGTAGTAGAGAGCCTTGGTATCATCTGCTGCATCTAAGGTGAATTGGTTGCTGTGACCCAACATTTGAGATGAGTTTTGGGTACCATTTTACAGCACTGAGACAGAGCATTCTCATATATCTGAAGCATCCAGTATAGCTACAGTTCCAACCTGTGACTTTAAGCACAATATAATATATTAACTAAGATGTTAGATGTTCTTCTTTTTTTCATCCTTTTCTCTTGTTTCATGAGCACTAGCTCTTTGTGGAGAAGAAAGTCTTTCTCTTGAGTGTTTATCAGCCTTTCATTGTGTTCTTACAGCTTCTGCTCCCAGTGCCTGTAATGGCAATGCTTATACCTGCTGTGAGCAAAGGAGCCAATAATCAGACATCCCATACTAGGAGGCTAATAGCAGGAAATTAGCACAAAGGAAAATGTCATCTTAAATGACCATATAACTGTCAGATAGTGGCAGAGGAGACTGCTGGAATCAATAAAATGCACTCTGCTGCAGTAGGGAAAGATGCTCAAAAATTATATACTTGTTCACAAAGGAAATTTTTACTCTGCATTCATGAAACCAGCAGTTAGAAAAAGAATTCTTAACACTTTCAAACACATACTCTCTCCTATTTTTACCCTCATTTTCCATATAAACAAGTATTTCCTTAAAAAAAAACCAACACTGTGGGATTCATCTGCTTAAGTGCCTACAAGCTGTGGAGTCCTCGAGGCTCCATCCGTGCTCCGTGGTCAGCCTCAAACGCAACTCAATCCCATCCAAAGCAGTGGGGTTTGTCACCTGATACTTTCTGCTTCCCCTTTAACTGAACATTGTCTTGTTCTTTTATAGCTCAAGAGGGTAAACAGGAACCCCCCCCCCCGACTTTCTCTATCCCATTCATTAATTTGTATAGCTCTTAGTCATCTGCTCTCTAACAAAGTAGTCCTATTCTTTTCAGTTTCTTCCTGAGGGAAGTCTGTCCATGCTTAATTATTTTTGTTGCCTGTTCTCAACCCCCCTGTGTTTCTGCTGTCTCCTTTGTCAGGGCAAACTGCAGTTGGTAGTCCTGATTGTAGGGCTGACAATTCACACTGACAATTCACACTATGCTGACTAGTTGTGCAAGACATTCAAGTTAGGGGAAGAGAAACTCCACATATCTTGTGTAACTAACCAAAACCATGTAAATTACTACTGAATATGCAACTAGGGCTGCTCTGCTTCCTGCAGAAAAAAAAAAAAAAAAAAAAAAAAAGGCTGGGAACTTTGTGGTAGGCTTTTGTGTGCATCCTGCTTCAATGCCAAGAAGAGCTGAGGCTGTGGGAAGAAGCAAGGGTGCCCCATAGGAAATTCAAACCAGTCTGAGACAGGGTGCCTTACTCTCTAAGCTCCCTCCTTGTCGTGTTTCAGTGTTGTGGTTGTCACCTCGCAGTCCCCATGATTTAGACCTCCCGCTGTAGCCTTTCCCCACACATTCCTGCCTCCCAGCCTTGACACCAAAGCAGCCCTTACCACTCTCAGCAACCAGCCCCAGAAAAGCCCTGCTCTCTTATTCTGCCAGACACCCTTCTGCTTGCACATCCCCTCTCAGCCCATCCCAATGACTTAGGCATCCCACCCCTGAACCCTACTCTCCTCCCTTCTCTGATCAGCCCCCACTCAGAGACAGTGGAGGGCTCAGACAGGTTGCATGTCCATAGGAGCAGGAGGATGCCCCTCCAATAGACTTTGCCCTGGGGACGGCAGTAATTGGGGCTAACAGGACTGATTACCACAACCAAGCACACTCTGGCCTGCTCTTCCCACATAAATAATTTTTGGTCCTAGCTTTGAAGCACACAATTAGGGCATCAGCCACACTTCTCAAAAAATCTCCCTCAATGGCACCTGAAAAGAGATGAAAAGGACATGTCCTATAAAAAGCAGGAGCTGTTGAAGCCCTCAAAACTGGGCTTCATTGCCCTTTTTTCCCCCTTTTTTTCTAAAAGCAGCTGTGAGTTATTGTCTGGATGGCAAACGTGATGCTCTGTCCTGCTGTTGAGACCAAATGCAGGCAGAAAGCACAAGTTGTTCACAAAAGATCATCAGCCCATGAGTGACTTGCGGGGAAAAAATGTGAGTGATTTTCAGCAGCGAGGCAGTCTTGGGTGTTGATTATTGGCACCCACAGTGAGACAGCCACGGGAAGGAGAGGCTTTCCCGTGAACCAGTAACAGGCTGGTATGTCCCACATAAGCTGGTTAAATAACACGGTATTGACTCTGCCCCTTGGCTGGGCATCTTAGGTAAGAGTGAATTGTGAAATCCCCAACCCAATATTACCCTCTGACATTTGCTTTTGAAGAAGTTACCACAGAAACCTCAAAAGCAGGTTTCAGTGAGACACACGTAGGGCTTTTGTCCTGCACTGGCCTCATGTGAGAAAGCATATTTCATCCCTCCCGAGGCCCCAGTGATCCACAGGGTCCTCGTCCCAAAGGCAGAACTGCCTCATCCCCATGGAAATCCCCATGGGATGCAGTGATACCACAGACCCCTGCGGAGTCTTGTGGGGCAAGGTGGGAAGTCAGTCTGAGAAAAGAGCTGGTTGAATATACGTAGGAACCGCCGTGCATGTTTACAAACCCCAACCCAGATCTGGGTATCTGGCTGATGAATAGGGATGGCAGCGTATGGCTGTAGGGGTTCCCATCTTCACCTCTGAGCCCTGCCCCTGCTTCGAGACAGCTCAGCTGCTAGTGTGGCAGTAATTGAACCACTGCAAATTACAGCTTGGTGTATTAAGGAGAACCAAAGCCGGTGCCAGTTTTTCTGTTAATGTTACTGGTCTGCAAACCATGCTGGTTCAACAGCTGCCTCCCAAAGAGCTGAGCCACCTTCACAGCACGAACGAAAACTTCCGAGAGAGAGGTGGGGCAGACAGCCGGCGGCAGGAATCACTGCAGCCATCTCCGGGTAAGTCATCATCACCCGTGAATCAGAGGCCTTACAAAGTGGATCTGAGGCGGGATGTAAAATATTACACATAGCTCTAATAACTCTCTGGGGTTTTTTGAGCCTCATGATGTATGGCATTCCCCCATGGCACAGACTAAATCCATGACTGCATGCTTTCTAAGAAGCTTAGGAAGTGATTGTATAAAATTAGTATTAACTAGTTTCACTATTATTAAATGGAAAATTAAAGCTTTCAACACTAAGCTATTCAAGGTGGTTGCTACACGAATGCTCTGTAATGCCCTCATCAACAATAACCATCATTAAGGCTGCTTCTTAAAAGCTGGGGAAAAATGCATAATCTGTTGTATTATAATCCACTTTCCTAGAGCAGCCATGAATTTAAAAATCTATTAAGAATGGCATGTACAGGAAGCAATTTCCTGTAAGATCACAGAATAGCTTAGCCATAAATAGAGTGAACCCTATCAGTTAAGTTGCAAAGGATAATCAGACATATCCTGTCCTGGATTCATAACATCAATTTATCTGTTTGGCTGACTTTGCTTCACTCTCTGTATTATAGCCTGTGGTTTCAAGGTACCAGGATACTTAAGGAAGCCAAAAACCATGAAGGATGTTTTCCTTTGCACCACATTTTGGTTATCTTAAAAATTGTGCATCTTATTGTCCCCTTTTCTCTTATTTTTTGAGGTCCTCAGCATTTACAGACTTCAAATCCATTGCATTAACTTTAGCCAGGCAAACAAACACAAATTCCCCCTCCCGGGCCTGCTAAGACAAACGAAAGGAAAAAGCTAGTATCATTGCCAGCAGGGCAAAGTGGTGCCACCAGAATAAGGGGCAGCAGCTGCTGCTCTGTTGGAGCCTCAAAGAGTTGTCCGCATGCAAGAGGAGCAAAAGAGGGCAAAAGTACCCCAGGGCTGCAATGAGACAGCAAACTGCCACCCAGACCACAGTGCTTTATCTGAATAGAGCACAGTGGAGAGGGTCATCCTGCATCAGACCTACAAGGTCAGTAAATAATTAGTTTCCCAGTTTTGCAGATGAGAAAGTGGGGACCAAATTATTTAACACCATCCAGTGCGTCAATGGTAGGATCAGGACTGGTTTTTTCACCGCCTCTGAGCTATATGCATAGTTTTCTAGCACATTGTATTCTACATACAGAGTTCTAAATAAAATGATAAGGCTCAAGACATCGAGAACAAAGAACAGTGCAGATTTTCTGCTCTAATGGGTTTTGATTGCCTTCTTTGCTAGTATCCACAAGAAAGGAACAGGGGGGAAAGGGGGGAAGGGGAAGTCTAAAATGCCCTCCAAGGTTCAGGTTCTTCTAATTATCTCGGTGGGCAAAAATGATGTTGGACAACTCCACGTTCACTTGCTGAACATGGAGGCATTACGTTCCCAAAGGCCAGGCAGTCTGCCAGAGACCCAGGTGAGGTTTTACTGGCTGAAGCTTTATGTTCAGCAGAAATTAATTGAATGTGAGATGTTTTAAATGAGACATTTCTGTCTGATTCCATGTCAGAAGGACACACCTGTGTGCTGCCAGGATTGTCAGTCAGGAGTTGTTCTTGGAGTGAAGCTCCCAAACCAGCCTTTTCTCATTAAAACAAGAAAAAAGGAGCAACAACAACAAAAATTAAAGAAAACCACCTAATAAATTAAAGGAAACCACCATACAGTTCTAGTTCTTAGATTCGGATTTCAGAGATTTTGGAGTCAAGAGGAATGGAATGGCCTTGAATTTAAAGCTCCCATGTGCCAGAGTAATGCTGCACAAGTGTACATGCAATATTCACTAGCCACCATCTAAACACCAACAAGCTTTCTCCCAATGCATTTTACAGGAGGCCTGGTCCTAGCTGTTTTCCAAAAAAAAAGCTGTGTAGTCAAATATACCCCAGAATGGCAAATCTGAGAATCCTATGAAGTGCCACTGTGAGCAGAGGCTGTGACACATCCCATACATCAGCCCTTGGGCACTTCTGCCTATGTTCACCTGCAGAAACTGAGGCAACAGGACTTTTCCCAATTGCCTTGGCACAGCCCTTCCCTCTTCCCCTACTCAGTTCAAAGCATTTTCCCTGAATATCCTGGCTTAGATTTTGCCATCAAATATCTTAGTACCACCTTACTGTTGATGGAACATGGTCTGTTCTTTCATAAGAAGATCTTTAAATAGATCTCCTATGTGAACACACAGGGTTTAGCAAACAGGAAAAATCAGATTTTCAAGAGCCCTCACTGTTGTTTTCATTAAAATTAGCAGCAAAACTCCCATCAAACTTGAGGAGAACACTGCAGCCAGTGCTAAGCTACTTTAAAAATCCTGTCTGTATTGACTAAAATCTACAGTCTTACTCCAAACAAAAATCAATTCCATGCAAGAGGCTCAAAAGAACCAGACTATGAAAAATCCATAAATTAGCTCATAGGCTAATCAGCTCTTCAAAGTCATACTTATTTGTTTCCTTGGAAATGAAAAACAGCCAGAAGAAAGTCTTCCAGCTCATGAAAGTGTTCTCTATAGCTACATTTAAAAGATCTGAGGATTTAAGCAAATGTTGAGTTCTCAGTAATAAACTCTTCAAAGTGTGCCCTCTATGCTAATGACCTTGATTGTGATAGTCAGAGGAAAAATAAAATTATACAGACTAAAATTTACCCATTCAAGTGGTGCCTGCTTGAAGCTAATTCTCTGCATGGAGGTCAAATTCAAGCCACTGTAAAACTAATAACCAGATAGTGCTACAGTTTGTAGGAAACCCTGCCAATATTTTAAAAATAAATGGTTGAAGCTTTTCTTTTGGTTTTCATAGATTTCTTTTTTTCCTGTTCAGACTGTAAAATGGAGAGGTTTAGGCAACTCGGAGGACTGGAGCTTTAGTCTGCCAGATTTAATCCAGCATAAACTCCTACCTTCCCAAGGAGATACCTGATAACTGGTCAGTGGCCACTGTGAAATTAGTTGGTGGGAGCACTGGGGGAAGTTTCCTGGGAGACATTGCATCACAGGATTTGAAAATGTCAGAGTATGGTGGATTCTCCCACTATAGACACCACTGGGATTAATGCACTCTGGTTTAGATCTGTATTTCCCTTCATATTTCCACATCTTACAGAAATGATACCATAACATCTAATCTCAGGCATGCTGGCACAGCTTTCTATTTTGGTTTGGATTTTTCTACATGACAGGCAGAAACTGACCCCATTTAAAAAAAAGCAACCCACCTTCTGTTATTTTGCTAGTTGGTTATTTTCTCCGATTCCCTGGTGGTTAAAGAACCTGGTGGTTTTACTGGAGTATGAACTTTTCCCACCCAATAGGCAAACAAAAAGGGTTTAAATATATTTAATTTTTAATATTTTCAGTGCTGTCTAGTGTAAAAATAAACCAGTCCCCATTCCTCCATCGCACCAAGGTTGAGGTATTCCCAAATAAGCCTTCCTCTATACAAGCATTTATAAGTGGCTGCCTCCTGACATCCTTAACCAAAATGTGGCCCAAGAATTGGACCACCCTACCACTCTACCCGATGTTATATCAAGACATTCTGAAATTGCTTCTTCAGCAAATGTATCATCTTACTTATCTTTTCTGTCAGACAAAAGAGAGCATGACTGCCCACTTAGTCCTACTATGTCTTCCCAGAAAGTCCAGCAGCAGTGAAATGTCCTAGCTTCCCTCTGGTGACTGCGGCTCCCCAGTCTCCCTAGCATGAGAAGGCCAAATGCCATAGCAGAAAGCCCAATGCCACTTGCTCTCAAAAGGGTCATTTATTGCCCACGTCACAGAAGTGCTTTCACCGTGCGCTTCCCAGAGGAATTCTCTCTTTAGGACTTCTGATGTCTTTGCTCAGTCGGCTTGGAGGTCCTTGTGGCTAACTAGATAAAACTACAGTGTGAGCTCCCACCCACAAGTGGCTCTAGGAAAGTGAAATTAAGCTCTCCAGTCACCTTTGCCATCTGTCAAGAGGCCTTTGGGAACATGGAATCACATGTACTTCTCTGTTTGATGGGAAAACAGTACGAAGGCATCTGATAGTCCTCTGTATGTTTACAAAGAAGAAAAGTAGCAAGTATATTCTGTGCATCAGGAGCTTGGACCACCCTCTTATGCCAGTCCCTCTTACTGAAGGGTTGGCTTGAGGAAACCTGGCCGTCGTCAGGGCGCTTGAGCTCTTACGTTGGCTTCCCTGAGCGTCCATCCTTCCCAGATGACCTCCTCCAGCCCTGAGACAGCAGCGTGCCCAGACCTCCTCCGGAGGAGCGGCTCTCCGGGGACCCACCGCCTGCCTCCCGCCCGGCCTGGGGCTCCGCCGGCCGCCGAACCGGCTCGGCACTGCCACCGTGTGTCAGGCCCCGCTCCGCACTCCGCCCAGCCCGGGCTACGGGTCCCCGTCCTCCCCGGAGAGGGAGGGATCATGCGGGAGAGCGGTGCAGGAGCTGCAGGCTCCTTCCAGGCAGTGCGCTGCCCGCTGCCCGTGCAGTGGGACTCTCTCCCTGGCACGACGGACACCCACCCCATTCTGCATGGAGCGCACACGGCAGCAGGATGGAGAATGTCCCACCCTGAGACATCTAACCTGCTGACTGGGACAGCCCCATGGGTTCAGAGAAAGAGGTGGAGGTCGTGTGTCCCATGTTCTTCTGGTCAAGTGTCTTAACCACAGGAACACCTGGATGCAGCTTTTAGGGGGAAGGTCTGATTTTGTACGTGTGCCCTGGGATGCCTTTTGGCTTAGGCCCTAGGTGACAACTCTGAGCAGGAAGGCTTGTGGATCACGTAGGGGTGTAGTTACTCCTCTATTCAAAGCAAAGCAGAAGCAGAAACAAAGCAGACATGCCTAGAAGCAGAGGTGGTAGGGACTGCCAGAACTTTGTTCGTGAAAACCTGATGCCTGCTAGCTTTGTGTACCTCCTAATTGGTAGTAGATTACTTCATTTAATGTCTGGGCTTGCTCTTCTCTAGGGGTGAGACTTCAGTGCTGAAGTCTTCCTGTGAATTCATTGTGACTATAATTAAATGGCTGATGTACTAAGAGCCCAATACCAACATCTGGGAGAGTCACGTCCCAGTCCCTGCTCCAAATAATTTTTTTTAATGTAAAACAGAAGCCCACCATCCAGAGGCATTCATAATGATTCACAAAGTCCCAGCTGACATAGAGTTGCATGCATACCCCAGTACTCTACTGCCAGCCAAAAATAGATCCGAGCCCTAGCCTCCCATATGCTGTAAGTGCTCCCCAACACTCTCATCCTCAACAGACATGAGGGAGTTTGGTTTCATATGCTGTTTTCAGAGTCAGACTGGGCCATCACAGCAAGACAGGTGGAAGTACACCTACCGTGTGAATCTTATTAATGAAGAAGCAAACCGTGGCTTGCTTTCTCCACAGAGTTATCCAGAGATGCAAATGTAGTAGTAATGTAACAATGGAGACATTCCTGACAGAAATGGCAGTGCCCAGAAACAAAAAAGAGAGAAGTTTTGAGGCTCTAAGTTGGCCGTTAGCCATTTAAATCCTCCTTGCAAGCCTATCTCCATCCTTCTAGATCATGAGGACCCTAGGTGTACTTCTACTTACAGCAGCTCAGCACCTTTCTGTACTACCTGTGTTTGTTTAGTAGAAGCAATATTGATATTGTCGTCTCCATACATCATCCTTGCAAGCAAGGGAGATGACTACAAATGAGGTCATTAGAAACGGGTAAATAAACTATTATATCCATTAAATGCGTGGATATAAATACTTGTAGTCAGGCAGGACAATTAAGTTCAAGCCATCATTATATTCTGTACTTCAGACACAAACTTAAGTCCTGGATCCTGCCTGGAAAAGGTAACAAGATGAAATGGAAAGTGGTTATTGGGTTGAGGGGTACTATTCCTTAACATATTGCCCAATTACCTTATTTCCTGGGGCATTATAATTAACACCAGTCCTGCCCACACAGGTAAATATCTCCAGGACAGAGCTGAGGGCCATCACCAGAGCAGCACAGGAAGAATAACTTGTGCTATACTCTCTGGGGGACTTAAGGGCATTTTTTGATAAACATTAGACTTTGTCCTGTGTTACCTGTAAAAATCCAGAGGGTTTTGGAGCAACAACATTGGGACCAGCAGAGTGTTCAGAAATGCCCAACAGCATACGTAGTGCTGTTAATACATTTCTGTTCTTCTTAAAGTGACGTGGGTATACGAGAGTAGGGGGAAGTAGCACAGGGTCTTCTCCCTATGCCTTTTTGATCTCTCCTCAGGTCCTGCTCAATCATGGTAAATAAGCTCTAGAGATACAGTCCTAACAGAGGGGCAGACCAACAAGAGAGCATGTGACAACTGGGTGAAAAGTTTCTTGCACCGTGGGATGGCAAGGAGCAGGCTATGTTTTGAAAGCAGACTTTTTGACACAGGGTCTTGCATTTCATCTTGTTGTCACGCTGTGTTACCACACCACATCATACTCTGTGACATAACCACCAAACACTGTTGTAACCTGCCTTAGTATGTGTCATGGAAAGGCAACATGCTGCTTGATGCTTGTAAGGGCACTTCAAGAAGAAGGCAATCCTGCTACTTCCCCACACCCAGAAGTGTACCAGAAGAAAAGTTGAACATAAAGAGCTGCTCTCTTCCTGCCCATCCACAATCAGCTCCAAGCAGTCATCACTTGTCCCCCAGAACATTTCAGAAATTCCAGAGTACATAGCAATATTAAGACGCTGAAATGGAGTAATGTCCCATGAAGAAAGAGGCTGCCTGTTGAAACCTACTATTTCACATTCAAGTAGGAGGTGGTATGATAGAGCACACCACAGCAGAGTCCTGGCACTGCACATCAGTAAGGACAAACGAACTTTTCGGCACTGACTCAAGGCATTTCAATGTTGCCTTCCACTGAAGCTTGCTCCATTGAACTTCTTCATGCCTTGCCATCTTCACAGTAGCCATATCAGTTGGGAAGTGATACCAAGTAACTACGCAGAATCTGAGAACTTTACACTTTTCTTTTTGCTACATTCCTCAGGAATTACCAGTTGTGGATGTCCCCACAGATGAGAGATATTTAAGCAAGAACTTTCCTGATTTATCTTGTCCCCAGGGGATTTGTAACCTAACTATGTAGACTACTTTTGTGGATAATGAAATATGTTGTCATACCACAAATGAAATTCATTAAACTAAATTGTCTCTCATGCTTTTTCTCACTTTGTGAACTTCTAACCATGTCTCACTGTCCCTGACATCTTCAATACCACAGACTTACCTTAAATGTAGAGAAATAAATTCTGTCCCGATAAGCAGCATTTTAGAAAGTCTCTTTTTATATTCACCAGGCAGGTCATTCACCCCAAGTGCCATCTTAGAAAAAATGGCAAGGCGTTCCTTTGCACCTTAGCATAGAGGTGGATTTCGTCCAGCAAGAAAAATTTGCTTTTTCAGCAAACAGAATTTAACTGTGAGCCATGTAGGCACAGTTGAGTTCTTTCTCTTCCCAACATCCCCCAAAGCACTTTTTTGTCAACAAGAGGTGTTAGGGAGAAAACATCACTCTGTGCAATGTGATGTAAAAATCCCCCTGGTGCCCAGATGTCCCACCAAACGCATCATGGTGCCCAGGCAGGAACACCTGGTATGTAACACACTCATTGCAGAAGAAAAAAATATTGACCTCTTTAAGTGTTTATAGTTTGGAGTGAAAAAATAGAGCAAGATACAGGACAAATTCTCCCACCCAACCTGCCCTGCAATACACTGGGCTCCACCTTGCAAGGTTGCCTGTGTCCTCCAGTGCTTGTGGCCTTGTACCTCTGCTTTCTTGCTGAATTTCCTCAGCAGACCATACAACACAATCACGACAGAGCTGCTGGTAGCCTGCCTGGGTCTCTGCCTCGAGCAGCACTCAGGGGCCATACAAAGCCAGCAAATCCCCGGGTGCTTTCATCAGGTGCTGACAGTCCTGCAGTGCATCAAGGCAGGCATTTCACTGCGTGCAGGAGCAGCCCAGCGTGACATCAGTGCGAGTGGTATGGGGAGGAGAGCAGCTCACCCTCTGTGTACACAGCAGCCACCTAGGTGAAGGGCTGCAGGCGGTGTGATTAATAAGAGCTGGGATGTGCAGCTATCTTGATGAGAGAAGCAGACTGGATTGCAGCACGAGTTACTGTTCGCGTATTTGCAGGGAGAAAGGATGATGGTAAACGTTTCCAGGGACAGATGGACATGACTGCAGTCCCAGCTGCATAACCAGGCACCTTCAGGAGCCCCAGGACGCTGCAGCCATGGGCAAGCAATAGAGGAGAGGAGTAGTGAGGGCGAAGGTTTGGAGGGAGTAAGGCTGACAGCGTCACCAGGCCAAAGGCTGGATGGCAGCAGCGCGACTCTACAGCCGGCACCCTTCTCAGCTTTGGGGCTGCAGTGTGGGCCAGCTGGGCCCCCCCATCGGACACTGCTGCCACCATGGGCCACAAACATGAGGCGAGGGCTGGGATGGCGGGCGGCACTTGGCCCACAAGACTTGACAGGCCTGTGCTTGTGACACACGTGGGATGGTGACACAGCCACTGGGGCTGAGCGGCCACCTGCCCTTGGGAGAGAGACTGGAACCTGCATCTGCAGAAAAAGAAATCTCCGGCTCCTGGCAGGTGGCCTGCCCTTCTTGCACTGCAATCTCACCAGATCACCTCAGAGAAAATGGCAGAGTGCCTTGGCCCGCGCCCAGGCAGGACAACAAAGGGCGAGCGTGGGTGATTCAGCCACCGTGCCAGACGGCTCTCCCTCCCCACCGGCGCCCGCCCCGCTCTGCCGCAGCACCCCGCTCACCACGGGCACGGGCAGCAGCAGCAGCCACTCTGCCGTCACCCCCTGACACCATTTTTAAGGCTTTAATGTTTTAACCCCAGTGAACTGGCCCAGCTCCAGCATAAAACCCTCCCAGCTGACAGGACCCTCGCAGGGCCCATGTGCTCTCACCTCCCCCTCAGGAGACCCCAGCTTCATCCAGCTCCTCTCAGCAACCACCCGACTGCCTCATGCGGCCCCACTTTCCTCCCCAGACTGCGCCTCTGATGGGCTGTTTTGGAGGAGGAAAAGGAGCAGATTGCTTTTAATTACATTGTTAAGTCTTTACTTTCCACAGTTTTGTCCTTGTGTAGCTCCTCCCACAAATCCCTAGTCCCTACAGGCCCCAGGCTTCTATAATTAGTATTAGGTAAGATTAAGATAAAAGGTAGCTAACTAGCTAATTTATCAGGGACCCAAGAAGGCATACAGCCTGAACGTTGATGCACATTACAGTTAAGGTCTACTATTCCTCACATCTTCACCATCTTTAGTATTCTGAGGATTCATGAGAGCAGCAATTTCAAAAAATTTGTTCACTGGGCATTTGAAACGCTCATCTCTAAAAGCACTGAAACAACATGCGCATTTTTCCATCCTATTTCTCAGCAGCCTTTATGTAACATATTGCCCAGCTTTTAGAAACAGCAAGGAAAGGTTTGGAGCGGAGGTTTACAAACCTCCCTTTTCATGGAATTTAAGATCTTGAGGCTTCTTCAAAAGTACAGAAATGAAAACAATTCAAGCAAATGTGCAGATGGTCAGAGATGAGAGGAAGGCTCACAGCCAGAGAAAATTTCATTGACTGTACATATCATGTCAGACACTGCATCAATATCAATGCCCAGATAGTCCCAGAGCCCCAGCCCTCCAACTCAGAAGCCCACGTTTTACTCACTGCATGTCCAATGCTTTGAGAGCAGTACAGTTACATACTATAGTAAACATACACGCACATCTCTATTGCATTGTTGTTATCATATTTCTACCTCATACATAGATATAAAATATTTTGTGTTCCCTGTGGCTATGCATGTACTTCTTAAAAGCAGAATATTTTGCAACATTGCTGTACAGTGTTTTCACAAATAGATGTATTATTAGTAATAAAATATCCTACTCCAATTTATATTCAAGCATCTTTTGCTTCTGGCTGGGGAAGCATGCTTGCAGTGACTTCACAACCTCTTAAACTCTATAAACACAGCTATACATCTTCTGTAGAAAAAAAAAAACAACAATCTGTCATGATTTATGGGTAACTCTCTCTGTTAATCTTAATAACAGGGTTAGGAGAAGCAATTTGCAACCTACTTTAACCTTTAGATTTAAGGATCTTCAGAGTGTGTCCTGCTCTTCAGCATAAAAGCAAATGGGCAGTGAAAGAGGAGCAGCACACTCAGCCATCCAAAGCCAGAACTGCCAGAGGAAAAACAGGAAGCCGATCTGGTTCAAGAGCAACAGCAAACTGTAAATATGCATCTCGTTGGAAACACGTTCTCAATCTGCAATGTTTTGAGCATACACCCTTATGCTTCACAAATGCCTGGAGGAGGACAGCGACATTGTAAAACTGACTCCAAGCAATCTCATCTTCTGAGCTACTGCCTGGCAGCCATATAAATGGCGCAAGAATTACATTCCTCTGTCCCTCACCACTGAGTCACTGATTCCCACCTTTTAGCTGGGGAATGGACACACAGTCTCTTCTGACCCTGTATTTTATGCTTCCCTGACCCCATTAATGCCTGCACAACCCTTACAGTAATATGGAAGGGACCAAGCATA
Organism: Elanus axillaris; assembly: GCA_026212715.1. Taxonomy (NCBI): domain Eukaryota; kingdom Metazoa; phylum Chordata; class Aves; order Accipitriformes; family Accipitridae; genus Elanus; species Elanus axillaris. The sequence goes on along the minus strand of JANZLQ010000029.1, from coordinate 41,693,526 downwards.
GCCTTTACATGAAAGTGAGTCTCTCACACATCTCCATATCTGTCTGTCCCAGCTAATGTCATTTCTGCTTCCCAGTCCCCATCATTTACTAGCCTCACGCCTGCTTCTTGCTGCATGAGCTAGACTCCCTGGCTGGAGTCCGTCTCTGTAATGCACTGCAGTCATCAAATTGCCGTGATGCATCCTGTCAGTGTAGACAGCATGGAGACTACAGTGCAGTAAGTAAGGGTAATGTAATGCGGCCATGGGGCCAAGAAGCCCAAGAGGAGCCGAGACTGGAAGCACAGGAAGCCTTCTCTATGAGGCATTAGAGATACTCATGCAGCCGCACTGATTAATATTGCCTCTCCCAAAATGAAATATGCCATCTCAAGGTCAGTGTGAATGAAAAAGCACACCAGGGTAAAACTCTCAGCTTGCTCAGATTGAAAGAAGGAAAAAAGGAGTGCAGAGCAAAGGGAAGCAAGCGGTAATAGCAATAAAGATTATAGAGGAACTTAATAATGATTAGTGCCTGTCATGTAGTAAAGAGCATAGCTTTTTCTCTCCCTTTTCCTTTTCTAATTCTTTCTAAAGAAACAGCCTAGGCTGACAATTCTGCAGATGGGCACTGAACAATAAGCTGATCTCAGTTCAGGAAGAAGTTCCCGTTACAGACGGCAAGACATGCAGACGGAAGAAAGTGCAAATGCCTCCAGAGGAAAATGGGACAAACTGTATGTGGAGTACAGAAGTTGCCTCCAATAGGGGCCTCTAAGGGTTACAGCTGGCCTTGAAGGCAAGGGGAAGACACTTAAATAATGTACAGGCAAAGGAAGGAAGGGAGTAATACAGCAGGTGAGGATTTGGACATGTTTTGGCCTCTAGACTCTTGGCAGGGACATTTTTAATGGTCTGTGGGGGTAAGGTATTTTTCAGGAAGTCCAAGGAGGCTACAGAAGTTGGTAATTGCTTGCAGGAGATTTGTTTCAATGAGTACTGTGGTTTCGCTACACCTCTGTAGATCAGGCCCCATCATGTTTGTGAGTGACACCAGCTCACGGCGCAGTCTAAACGCAGTGGTTATTATTAGCACCCATGCACCATGGATGTACAAGCTTTAACCACTGAAGTCCAGTCTTTGGGAAGAAACAGCCTGTGTTTAGCTGTGTACATTTGCAATGATTCATGAGATTGTCTGCAATCGCTGTAAAAATAGTACTTACGCAACTCAGGAGCTACTACTGAAATCCTGACATTATTGGGTCTTCCCCTCTTAGTCACACTCATTTCAATTAATTTCCATGCCGCCAAGAGAACTTCATACAGAAAAGGCATAAACCTGAAAGAGGAACTGGGGGAGTTAGGAAATGCAGCGAAAGGGGATGATCACTTCTTTGCAATTGTGATGAGGAAAGATTGCAGCTGTTATTCCCCCTGTAGAAGTGAAATGTGCAAACTCAACGAAAAAAAGGAGACAAATCTGTAGAAACCTTTTTTTTTTTTATTTTGCCGAGCTGATGGTTTTTTTTACTTTTCAACTGAGCAGCTAAGGCATGGCTGGAAGGTATGAAGGAACATATTTTTCCACCCATTTTCTACCAGTGCTGTCCAATCCTTTCTCCATTTCTGTCTGGGCCAAGCTCTGCACTTTTTTCTGCATGTGCAGCCTAGCGCATGTCAGCTCAGCAGTGCCCTGATGGGGACCACTTGAAGGATGGCTCAGAGCAGACATAAGCATATGGGGTTTAGCCCTTACACACATAAGCAACCTGACAGACCTCATCCACTGAGCCGTAGTTTACACATGGGGTGTTGTCCTGCATGCCTTGGGGGTTTTCCTTGCCCAGGCCCTATGCTTCCCACACACAACTGCAAACACAGACAGAGAAGACACCTGGGGGTCTGGATAGGGGCAAGGATTTCTTTCAGTGTTCACAACTACCCTTAAAAAAACTTTCAGAGGAGAATCTGTAGGGCCAAGTGATGAGCTCCTTTTCTATATTGGCAAACAAACTACAACTGCTGCTAGATCCGTTGAACCCATGGGTGTTTTTCGGTGCAGGAGCAGCTCCCTAATGTGTGAAGGACACACAGGTTAGCCCACAGGCCCAGGCCATCAGGACAGGGGCACCTTTGTCACAAGAACTCAGTGGATTCCTGTTCACTCCCATATTAACTCAAACCTGTGCTGTTACATATCCATGGAGTTACACTGGTGTGAAAGTTCAGTCTCAGCACTGCAGATTGGACTGGATTTGTTTCTGCTTCCTTTCAAGTCACCTGGAATCCAGCTGAAACTGGTAGAGCTCTGTGCGTTTGGTACACTGGAAAACAGGGCACTGTCAAAATGACCATTTGTTGGGACTGAGGCAAAATACCATTTGTATGTGCAGTACTGGATGAAGGCCTTCAGAAAGCTCTTGCCATAAAGTTTGTCATGCACAGCAAAGGAAACCCAAATGACAAACAACTCCTTTATAGAAATCAAACCTGAAGGAGTACTGCTCAACTTTGCATTCACAGCAAGGCAGGCGTGCAAAATGGAATTGAAAAACAAGGGGATGTACCTGAGCCAACTTGTACAATAATATGTGGTACATAAGCCGAATTTGGGTCCCTTATCACAGTAGGTGACAATGATCCAATGTCTGCTTGAATCTCACTGCAGTTCTGCTGAGGCTGCCAGGTCATTTCTTCACTTTCTCACTCTGGGTTTCTTCCTAATTCTTCATCCTGGCATGGAAATGGGATTTCAAAGTTCAAGGTGCTCAACACAAGCAAAGCAGTGTTGGCTTCCCAATAGGTTAAATACAATTTACACCTCATTGGGCCAACAGTTTGCCTCTTCAGGGCTACGTGGTAGAGGATGCAAAGAGACACATACATTTTGTAGAAAAACAAGAACACAGCAATCAAGAACACACACTCAACACACTGGAAAATCCTTTACCTATAACCCTGAGATAACTGTTTGGCCTCCAGGTGTTATGAAGAGGAGTATTCAAACAGAGAAGCACGGTCAGGGCAGAGCACTGGGTTGAAATGCAAACACTGAAAAAAGATTCTTAGGGCCATCACATCAGGCTGGGCACCTTTTACACGAGCAGTGTTTCAGAACAATTTACAAGATTAGATCACAGCTTCTCAGAGTGCATAATCAGGCAGCAGTGCAAAAAGCATAGCCCATGGATCTCAGGAACCTGCCTGAAACAATGAGCAACAGCAGAGAGCATTCAGGTGTGAAAGAGGTAGGTAGGACATGGGGGAAAAAAGCTCTTTTCTAGAGTTTCCTGTCCTTTCTAGCAATGTGATGTTAGTTAAGGACATTGGTGTAATCTAGCTCCAAAATGCATATTTGCTTAGTCTCTACAGAACAGAGACAAGCGATGTAGCAGGTCAGTGTTCTTACTCAGCTCTCTGTGTCTCCTGATACTGAAACAGGGATGTCCTTCAGAGAGATGTCCCCTGTATCCATTCAATCTGGTCTCTAATGCCAACAGAGGTGGTGATTTGCATATAGACAGCTTTCTACTGGAAAACTGCCCTTTCTTCTAGATCAGAGAGCAAACTTCAGTTGGTAATTAATGATCCATGTTTTCTGTAGTCAGCCAGCACCAGTGCAATGGTGCCATAGAGTCACAACCATTCAGAGGTCACACTTTTCTATCCTACAACTGGACTTTTGCAAGCAAGCCACCTCATCTGAACAAATCTTTAAAATAAAAAAAAGAAGCTGCAGGACTGCAGGAGAAAAAAGAGAAGACCAAGAAGAACAGGAGAGATGACAAGGAGGGATACCGATTAAGAAACATTTGGACAGCTTAATGTGAAAATGCTCCCACATGTGAGACAAAGTGACCGAAAGCAAAGTATAAATCTTGCTTGTGCCCCACCTGCTTCTCAATGTAACAGACTGGCAGAGCACTCTCTTTTCCAGAATACAATCATGGACACTTAGTTCACGGCAATCAAAGAGGTCAAAAGTATCCAGAAATAATCAAAAGCTGAAGTAGCTGAAGAAAGTACAAGATACTGGGTTTTCTCTGCACACAGGGAAGATTAGGTAAGGAGCAGACATTTACTGAGGCACCCATTGCCCCAGATGCGGGGACTCTTCTGAGTGTCGGGTGCTTCCTTTCCACTCTGCTCCCGAGAAGGGTTCCCACTGATTCAATACTCAGAAGAAAGCCTGGAATTTCCATGTGGTTTGGGTCCTTGTTGCATGAGCTTCTTCCTTCAAATCTCATTGTCAGGAAGCTTTCTCCTGAAATCCATCTTCATATTCGCTTTCTCTAACGGTCTGCCATTGTCCCATGCTGCACATTTCCCTTTGGTCAGGGGAACTGAAAATTGTGTTCGCCCACCAACCATATTAGCTTTCCTTTAAAGCTGGAGTCATCACTCTCACCAGGCAACACAGGCATGGGGAGCTCAGGGCAGTGGGAAAGAGAGCTGAGGTGTACATGGCACAGCAGTGAGCTGTACCACTGGGGACCACATAGTACTGGAGGGCCCTAATGAAATACATTGGCACCAGTATAAACTATTGTCTCTCTGATTACAAAATGGCTGTGTTGAAATGACTACCAGGCCCTGCTAAAACACCAAGCTCTTATATACCACTTGTCAGCCATCATTTTCAAAGCACTTTCAGAGGGTGGGAAATGATTTATGCAGGGTCACTGAATAGAAGCAAAATTAAACCCCTCTGTGCCTGAGTCATCTGCCAGCATCCTAACCACTGAGATACTCCAGGAAACCCTGGCTTTTTTGTCATGTTAGCCTTCCACATGGCAGGGTATAGCAACAGCAGCAGCAACAGCTATACAGCTGGGATTTGCTTAGACAGTTATCAGGACAAATTTACGTGATGCAGCTCTGAAGCACTACATGTGAGCAACAGATCTTTTCATACGCAACAAGCAATGCAAATCACTGCATAATTTTTCTCTGGAGTCTATGGGACAGAGGTGCTAAGGAAGACCATACTAATATCACATTTATGCTTGAAGTCTTCAAAGCAGGAAATGAATAATTTGTGAGGTAGGAGAAAAACTGCAGACTCTACAGTTCCACGTGGTTAATGATCTTTCCATGACCTTTCAGTTTTGCACCTCATCTTTTATTTAAACTATCTATTTAGATCCATGGGGCTTTGTACGAAGCACACGTCTGGATCCATTTTCTTACAGCATTTCAAGATTAAAGTGAGAGTTTTGGGTAAGGAAGCCAGAGGGAGAGGCGCTTAATGTTTGTCTCTAAGCAGTTTTACAGAGCTAAGCAGGGAGTCTGCACAGCAAGGCACAAAGGAAGCTGGGGGATAAGACACCAGTCTTTGGCTTGCCAAGCAGCATCAGGTTAGCCACTTCATCACTCAGCTTTTGGTACTTTGCTGAGCTGGGAAAATGGTTACCTCAGCAACCTGTACTGTCAATGGAAAGACGTAATAATGCTGAACTGCTACCTAAACTCAGGAGCTATGGAGAACTTAAGGTAATGTCTCTATCAGCTGTAGGGACCCTCGCTACTAAAGTTGGGTGGCCTGGCCTTATTCCTTCTATGTCCAAGGTCACCCCTCTTGAGTCCCTCCACTTGTTTGACAGAAGGATTGGGAACCTTACAATAGCTCTCAAGATACTAAAATGTATTCTTTTAGAGGAATACACTGAAGGACTGAATTGGACAGGATTAAAAAAACAGCCAACTAAACTTTGAGTCCATCTGCACAGTTTTCAGAAGTGGGTAGTGTTGGAAAGCTCTCTAATCTGCAGGGTATTTGCACATCACATCACTCAGCAGAAGCCAGAACCCAGGCTGAGGACATCACTTTGAACATTTCCTTGGGAAACCGCTTGGCCTGGCATCCTAGCACGCTCACTCCCACTGCACGGCCGGCACTGAAGTGCTGTGTGTCACTCCCTTGGTTTGCTGGAGCCATAAACTCATCCCATTCGGTCTTCTGGGAACTGTTTCGCCATTTAAAAATGTAAATAATAGTAGCTAAAAAACTAACCCATAAAAAGCTTTGAAGTTTGCTTACAAACAAAATACCTTCTTAAAATCTCCCAATCATGTTTGTGCTAAAATATTGACTTTTCAGGGAGGTAAATATTTCTCCATTGCTCATTGCATAGAAGCTTGCTCCTGCTGTTTATTCATATGCCAAGGCCAGTAAGTACTGCTGCAGTGTGTATAATCCCGGCTTAGAGACTGCAGTACAGTTCCCAGCCTTTTCCCCAGGAAGTTAGCCAGTGGCAATACTTTCATTAACTTTGGGGAGAGCCAGGTTTTATTTGCCTGCCTGTAGTGCTATGCTGTGCCTTCAAGTGTGCTTCAAAGGCTGCTGTGGTCTTCAGAAAGACCTCTTTTGCAAGCAGACTGCTGATCTCTCCTGTGTCCTGTTGCAGGACTCCAATGCCTTGCACATGCCCTTCTACAAAGTTTGAATCATTTGTTTTTCCAGGGTGACAATCAATTGAGGATGGTATTTGCAGCTGAGTCACTTCTAGCAAGGGCAAAAGGTAACGCCTGTTTGTGCAAGTGTAAGCCATATCCCTTCTTGGGGCTGTGCCATTTGACTATGGAGGGTGCTAATTTTGCCTATCTTCCTCTCCCTTACATCTCATTCAGGTTTTATTTTGCATGGTTTATTTGCAGAACAAGGGAATTCTGTCATTTTTTTTCATACCTGTGACTACACCTCAGAGCAGCCATCTTAAACACTGGGCATGTTCAGGTAAAGTGCTGCTATCAATGCAGAGTAATAAACTCCCCTATCTGTCCTAGGAGAAAAGAAAATATTTCCCTGGAAACAGGAAAAATAAACTAACCTATTGTGTTTCCCTGACAAAGTCACCTCCATTATCCTCCAACTCACCTCATTCATTTCCAGCCTCCCAAACATCCTCCCTCTCTGCTAAGCCAGGAAAAGAAGGGCCACCACAGCACTCAGCTCAGATCATTCCCAGGTGTGGAGAGGATGGACCAAACCTGGCCTTCTGCAGTGGAAATCCAATGCTTAGCCAGAAGGTTGCGGGGGCCAGAGGTCACAAACTTATTACAAGAATGAGGAAAAGCTCCTGCAGCAGACAAACTTTCATGTCTGGTTGAGGCAGACAGGGAAGAGAGCTACACAGCCACATAACTGTTAACCTCGTGTGACGGGCTACACACGCCTACCGTGTGCAGGCTTAGCGGTGGGGAGGCATAGATAAATCTTCCTTGGCCAAACCCTTCCTCTTCCCTCTTCTGCCCTCAACACTTCTGCAGCTGGAGGGAGGGGGTAGAACAACCCAAAGAAACACAGGACCTAACTAAAGCTCTATTCTAGATCAGTGTTGGAGGTATGACTTGAATCAGCCTTCTGGATCCCAGGGTAATATTCTACATGCAGGAAGGTTTTCTTGTCCTCCTTTTTTTTTTTTTACCTTCTTTTTGCCCTTTCTCCCCTAGTCATGCCCTCTTTAATCCCCACCCTCACCATTTCTCCAGACACCTTACCTCCCCTCACAGCCCCAGCAGAAGTTTCTAGTAATTCTCTTTGCCTAGTCCAGTTAGAGGATTTGGGGAAAGGTGAGTCAGATTGACTATAGTGGACTGGACTCAAAAGTCTAATGCAGACACTTGCCCAGCCCTACCTGCTTTCCTGCCAGGCAGAAAAATGAATTCAGGGGTAGCTCCTGTCCAGTTGCAGTGGCAGATGTGTGGGATAGGCAGATGGACTGAAAATAAGGAGATCCATACCCTAATTCTCTATTTTGTTCAGATCACAGTCAGGAAATTAATCTGATTCCTGAACTTCTCTGCATGGCAATTTCCCCCTTCCACACACACTGACACACCTTTATATATTGGCAGACTTCATGCCTACAAACAAGGAAAGACTGATCTGGGATAAGAATGTCAGGGGTAGTCTTGACTGCGGTGACCATAAGGTGGTGGTGTACAGGATCCTGAAAGGAGGGAGAAGGGCAAAAAGCAGGATCAAAACCTGGACTTCAGGGTTTCTGCAGATATATCAGCAGCAAAAGGAAAACTAGGGAAAATGTAGGCCTGGTGCTGAATGGGGCCAGGGACCTGGTGAAAAGAGCACAGAAAAGGCCAAGGAACAAGATGCCCTTTTCACCTCACTCTTTGCTGGTAAGACCTGCCTTCAGGAATCCCAGGGCCCTGAGATCAGAGGGAAAGTCTGTAGCATGGAAGACTTATCACTGGTGGGTGAGGACCAAGTTAGGTAATTTAAAGCAAACATACACAAGTCCATAGGATGGACCCATGAGTGCTGAGGGAGCTGGCCAATGTCGGGAGGCCATTTTCAATTATCTTTGAAAGGTCATGGTAATCAGGGAAGTTCCTGTGAACTGGAATAAAGCAAATGTCACTCCTATCTTCAGCAAGGGCAAGGAGGAGGAACTGGGGAACTACAACCTAGTGCACCTCACTTCAGTCCCTGTGAAGGTGATGGAGTAAATAGTCCTGGAAAACATTGCCAAACATATGAAGGGCAAAAAGGTGACTAGAAGTATTTAGCATGGATTTATGAACAGGAAGTTGTGCTTAACCAACACAACAGACTTCTATGATGAGATGCCTGGCTTGGTGGCTGAAGGAAGAGCAGTGACTGTTGTTTATCTTGACTTTAGTAAGGCTCTTAACACTGTTTCCCATAATATCCTCATAGATGAACTGATGAAGTACAAACTAGGTAACTGGATAGTGAGGTGGACTGACAACTGGCTAAACTGCCAGGTTAAAAAACTTGTGATCGCTGGCACAAAGCCAGCTGGAGGCCAGTCATTAGTGGTCTACCCCAGGGGTTGATACCGGGGCCAATATTTCAAGATCTTCATTGATGACCTGGATCATGGATCATCATCAGGAGTTGATCCTACTCCTCTGCTCAACCCTAGTGAGACAGATTTGGAGTTTTGTGTCCAGTGCTGGGTGTACTGGCCATACTGAAGTGAACCTAGAGAAAGGTCATGAGGCTGATTAAGGGATTAGAGATCTGTCATATGAGAAGAGGCTGAGAACTGGGACCATTGAACCTGAAGAGAAGGCTCAGGGGGCATCTTATCAATGTGAATAAATACCTGATGGGGGAGTTAAAAAGATGGAGCCAAACTGTTCTCAGTGGCACCCAAGTGATAGCACAAGAGACAATGGGCACAAATTGACATGCAGAAAATGCCATTAAATTAAAAAAAAAAATCATATGAGGGGTAACACTGGAGCAGGTTGCACAGAGATATTGTGGATTGTAAACCCCTGGAGATATTAAAAACCTGACTGGACATGGTGCTGAGCCACCATCCCTAGTCGCCTCCACTTTGAGCAGCAGGTTGGGATAGGCGATCTCTAGAGTCCCCTTCCAACATCAGCCACAATGTGATGCTGTGATACTGGGTTGCCTAAAAGATGCTGTCCAACACCCCAGGTAAACTGAAGGGCAAGGATCTCTAAAAATTATCCTTCTTGTTTCAAAAAAAGAACCTTTAAAAACAAGAACTGTACCTATGTAATTCTTGTCATATTTGCCTAGCTTGTCCTTCAGGCTCTACTATTGATTCTAGAGTTTCATTATCTTCGATTGTTACGGGTTTTTTTCCAGTGACTAATCTGAATCTTTTCTAATTAAATTTTAGCCACTCTTATAGTGCACTATACATTTTAAAAAATTAAGTACTCTTCTTGTATTTGAAGAATAATGTTGTGTTCCATTTCAGTCTTCTCTAAGCTTACCATAATCTCTTCAGTCTCAGCATGACAAAGTAATTCTTTTCAGATCTCTGATCATTCCTATTTCCCCTCTCTGGGCTCTTCCCAGTTGACCCGCATCTTTACTGAAGTGCCCCAGACTCAACATAATACCCCAGCCAAGGCCTCACCAATGATAAGTAGAGCAGAAGGATGACTTCATCTGTCTCACAAGCTGCATTCCTTTTACCAGGACCCAATACAATGTCTGCCTTTTTTGCAATCCCATGACACCGCTGATTCATGTTCAGCATGTGATCTACTATAACCCTAGAGTCTTCTCGAAAGAGAACTGCCAGCTAAACAATTGTTCCCTGTCCCAAATTGGTCTAGTTACTCCATTTCTGTTCACATGTAGCATTTTGCACCTGCACCACTGAACTCTTCCTTTTTCAGCCCATTTCTGCAACTTGTCCCAGGTACTTTGAATTCTGACCATGGCTTCTAGCATACGTGCAGCTTTGTCATCACCCAGGTTGTTATAGAAAAGGGTAACCCAAGACAGACCCTTACAGAACTCCACTGGTTACAGTTTTCCATTTCAATGGTGATTAACTTATAGTTAAACTAATAGTGTATTTTCCAAGCATAAGCCATTTTGCTAGCTGTTACATAGTGGTTTATTCTAGAGCATATTTGCCTGTCATGTGAGACTACATTAAGACAAAAATCAAGATGGAGGACTGTTACCTTCTCCCCATCCCCTAAACCTTTTACCCTACTATAAAAGGAAATATCCGTTTTACATGACGCTTTTAAAAAAATCCATGTTGACTGCTGCCCACCTCTTGAGCTTGCAGACAGTTTCTTTGATACTTTTCCCAGAGTTTTCCAGGGTTTGTAAAGTGGACATCCTTACACCTCTTCATTCTCCTCTCCTCTGCTCCCTGTTTTAAGCATACAGCCAATCTTAATACTGCCCAAGGGATGCCTACTTCATGGAATTGTCTAGGGGGAAATGATGCAGGAAGATGTATCAGAGCTTTGAACTGGAACCTCAGGACTGGTCAGGCCTGTGAGACTCTTGTCCCAGCTCCAAGTCTCCGATCCATGAGTTGGCTCTCCTGGCTTGCATAAGATAGAGGACATTGACCTAGTAATGTATGGGTAAATTTGAATAACACTTTCAAAATGCCCACCTTTAAATGTCAGCACTTGGAGAATAATGTCTGACTAGCAGAAATTGATGGCTCCTGTGCCAAAACCTGGAAAGACCAAGAATTTTAACATGCAGGTATCTTACACTTCCAATACTGGAGAGTAATTGGTTTCAGAATAATATATCTACGTCCTGGCATTTTGTTATGAATCTTTTCCTGATTACTGCTCTGCTTTATGTCTTTCTTGAGATAAACCGGTACATTATATCATGGGTCTCATTTATCAGATGTAGTTTTAAAAGTAAATTGTGCATGCTCTTGCAGAACATGTGTACTTCCAGGCCAGACTGCCTTGAGCAGTCAAATCAAATCAAACTGCTCCAGGCTCTGTGCAGTGAAGGATCTAATCAGTCACAGAAAAGGGCAAAAATCTCCCACTAAACTTTTCCCCTCTCTCACCTTTCCCCTGACTGGCAGGTTTTCCCTCCAGTATTACACTTGCTGGCTCCCTGACAGGCTTTATTTTCCAGCAGCCCGCCTGTCACCGACCCTGTTTTCCCAGAGATAACATTTCTGTACGTCAATGTTCACTATCTATTCATGTCACATTTAGCTTTAATCCTTTCTTAGACTTTTGTGCGAGGCCTTTACAGGCAGTACCTGTTGCAACGGGGGTCTTGTAACATTTGCTTGCAAACTTAGTTAGGCAACCTGATTGTCTTTGATGGAAGTATCTTGAGTAAACAGCTTGTTATGTACATGGCCACTTGCTCAAGAGGTTGAACGTTGCATTACTCATTTACACATGGGATGTTTTGAAAATAAAACCCAAAACACTGACTTCTTATCAGATAGTGTTTAACTCATTCATGTTTGCAAAGGATGATTCTGAAATTCCCTTTCTATAGATCCTTTCCTCTTATGACTGTTTATAAAAGGTGACCAAGCTTATGACTACCTTAGGGAGGCAGCCATAATTAATCAAAGCACAATCGAGGTACTTATATCCCGCCTATCTGAAATCTCCCTCTAATTTTAATTGAACAAGGCTTTCCTTTCCACTTCCTAGCCTAAATTGTTCCTCTGGAATGTTAAATATTTGCCACAGATCACTCCAAAGCTGGCTGTACTTCAGCAAGAGATAAAGTGACCTCTGAGAACTATTTGTGACATTTTGAAGAGGTTCTGAAATCCTACAAGGAAGGAAAAAAAGGATCTATATACAGAATAAGGAGGTTTTTGTGATTCATTAATTAGCAATATATTTATTTTGCAAACAGATAAACTGAATCAGAAAACCCTCAACCTTATCTTCACAGTTAAACTAGAGCCAACTTGAACTGAAGAACACTCAAAAATTTGACACTAACACCATGATTCCCAATAAAAGGCTCAAAAGCCCAACTGGAGTGTCTGCAACTATAAGTGGGATCAGGAGTCTGACAGAAGCTCACTCTACTCCAGGATTTATCCTAGTCCTGGGGTTGTGCTGAGTGACCAGCACAGCAGGAAAGAGTTTGAGGAATGCAGTCCCCAAGTATTCAGGCTGATCAAGAGACAACATGGTAAAACACATCAAGCTGCATTTGAAATCTTCCTGGGTAATAATCTAATGTGAATTAAAGAGCAGTAGGTAATGTAACAAGCTGAAGAAATATGAAAAATACATACTCTGCTGCTAATAGAAAAAAAATCCTATTATGATCCTCAGTGAAAAAAATATATTTTTTTGTTATAGTGCTAATTAACAGTATTTAAATAATCAGTTTAAATCACCTGTTGCCATGATTCTAGTGCTGTGGGCCAGGTCTCCAACAGCCAGAGCTCATGATGCTCCAATAGCTCCAGGCCTCCTTTTTTAACCATTCCTGTTCTTTTTCCCTCCTGGACTCAAGGATTCCACTTTCTAGCTTGGCAATTTTCTCTGAAAAATGTTGAGTAGCCAATTTTCTTTACTCTCACATCCATCTGGCCAGCCACAATAAGCCACAAATTTCAGAAACTGCAATAAAGATAAAACAAACAAACAAAAAAACCCAACCCAAACCACCATGGAAATAGCAAAGTCAACTACTCCTATTGAATTCTGCCAGCCTTACACAGATCCCTGGGGCCAGGTTTTCAAGTGTTTATTACACACAATTACTGGTTCTTTTTTTTAAAAAAAGGTGCATATTGGGTGCTGAGCACCCACCCTCTTTTAAAGATCTGGTATACACAATTAATCCAAGCAACAATTGTGCAATCCTAATTACCTGTTTACACACACTTAAATAAGTGGTCACAACCAAAGGCTATGTCTATACCAGTAAAATAAATGTGCTTGGGACCATTTCTGGCCCTGAGGCCAACTGGCACGGAACAGCGTGTCCATGCAGTTAAATTCCCTTACCCATCAAAACAGGGGAGCCATATCCAACCTGCCCATTGAGAGCAGACTAGCCTGTGTTGACTCCCAAACAACGGTGCCTGGGAATTGTTTGGAAGCCTGCTGGTTGACACCGGCCAGCACTGCACAATGGAACATTTTAACTATTCAATAGCATGGATGATTGTGTATCAGGGCCCAGGAATGTGCGCTGTTTAATATACTAATATGGACATAGCCTGAGAGTCAACTATGACCTGAAGACTTTTTGTTAGATGGTAATTACTTTTTTTTATTCAGAACAAAAATAAATGTCCCACTGTAAAACCAGAGGCTGTCTATGCCTCTCTATGGACTTCATTCAATTTTGGCTCAGCTGCTAGAAAATATATATTTATAGTGCATATTGTTAGTATTTATGTTGCAGTATTGCCAAGGAATGCCAGTCAAGGACAGGGACCCTTGCACAAGCTGCAAACACAAAACATGATGTGTCTATTTCAAAGGTTTTGGGAGATAAGAGTTCTAGCAAATCCAGGATACATTATCAACCTCTATAGAACTGACTACATTGGCTGCTGCAGACAGATGGGAGCTTTTCCTGCCCATGCTAATCCCAGGGTTGGACGTGTGGGAAGCACGGTGTTGAGAGATTCACTTGAGCTGGCCAGGAGCCAGGTCGAGTCCAGATGTAGTCTAGACAAATCAGGCTGTAGCTGCCAAGAGCCAGGGCTTGGGATCTCGTAGGCAGTGCCATGTAAATACAGCCTGGCTTCTCCAACCGGGAGCTAGCCAGACCCTCGCTGTGCCCCGTGGGTGTGCCAGCTGGGCCTCAGCTACCTCGGGCAGCCCCACACTGAATCCCGTTTCAAGGCATATGTCCTCCTCACAGGCTGACCTCCTGGCCACTGCAGTCTGGACATGTCCACATTAGAGCAACCGGGTCAGTGTGAGACTACCTGCCTTTAGCCAGAGCTTGGTGCAGGCTGCAAAACTCGCCCGAGAAGCTCTCGCAACTTGTTCCGTGCTATGGGCAGCACTGCAGGACTGACCACAGCATGAAGATGTGTGTCGCTGTTGGGGAGAGCCCGTGGTTAATGCATGTGGCTGAGGCAGCAAGTGACAAGTTTTCAGCTGCACAAACCAAAATTAATCTTGGTGCTTGGGCATAAATGAGGTTGAATTGTGCCTGACCCATGAATGAACAAGAATGGTGTTTTACCATAAGTGTTGGATTTCTTTTAATATTGCAAAATATATATTTTATACAAAAAAGTGAGGGTCTTTGCCCTTTTTCATGCTCTTTTAAAATGCCTGATTTTTTTTCTCTCTATGATAAGGGAAAAAAAAGCAGCTCCAAACAATCTGGAAAAATTACACAGCCTGGTTGTAGCAGAAACAGCCTCCTGTTTTCAGCATCTCAGCCTTAGCTGCTGCTGGCCTATTCACAGCCTTGCAAGGCACTGATTACATCCTCTGCATTGATTCATGTATTTCATTGATGTACTGCTCCTGACAAACTCCTGATCTCATAGCTCAGCTGTGAACCCCACATCTATGTGAGCCCCTTCCTATGGCTACGATGTTGGGGCTGCTGTCAGCCCCAGGGCAGCTCATCCCGCAGCCTCCCCAGGAGCCTCCGCTTCCCACCGCTTCTTCAAGAGAAAAAGCCTTTTCATCTCAACTCCTCAGCTGAGCTCAGAACTGAGCCTTTTGATGTCCTCCTCTACCACTGAGGAGTTTTAGGGAGGTCTGAGCCCAGGCGAGGGCTGCCAGCTCTGCCCCACCAGCATGGCTGTGTTTCTTCTTCAGGGCTTTGTAGCACCACTGCAGCTGCTGAGTTTTCTGTGCTCAGTAACACCATCTGATTAACCCAGGCTTGCAGCACCTCAGAAGGACAGCTTTGGAGTTTGCTTATTATTCCCTCTTATTCTAGTTCTTCTGAAGGAGCTCAGAGTAATTAGTATTATTTATAAATACGGCAGGAGAAGTCTTAGCATGCAGCATACTGGGGTGTCTGTGCACCAGATGGAGACAGAGAAATGCCACAACTCCAGGATTCTCCCATGAATCTGGTGCTCTTGAAATGTGTGTTGAGCTCTGCCTAGAGGAAAAATATCGGAATCAGGACCCGCTACTGGCTCTCACAGTGAATGATCTCAATCGGAAACCAGCACTGAGACACATACTGATTGTGCTTAAATTTAATTTCATGTACAGAAACATGCCAGGGGCTGTAGTGCACTGCTTCCAGGAAAGAAACAGTGATTCCCACTCAAACAGGTACCTGAGAGAGGAGGATTGGCCATCGGTTTGTGAAGGACAGTACCTGAGCATTCATCTGACAGTGACAGAGCTGAGCCCCAAGGAGGAGAAGAGAGATTTAATTCAACCAAGAGCTATCAGCCCATCCCCTGAAAAAGGAAGAAATCAAGCAGTTTCTGGGAAAATGGGTAAATGCTGCCAGGTTACTCTTAGTGGATGCCCAGGGGCAGGCAGCCCAGGAAGAGGATGCCCCAGGGCCGTAAGAGCCATGGAAGGATGGCAGCCCCTGCACCTTCACGTCAGGAGAAGCTGCGCATGTTGGTGGTGTCCGGGGCAACTTCTGCAGCTTCGTCCTGGTGTGAGCAGGTGAGGAAGCGCGGGGTCTCTACCTCCTCCCTTTAGAAATTAGTCCTAGCTACTTTTTTCCACTGTGCATCAGTCCTTTTGTCTGCATCTCATGCATGCTGTCTGGCATTGTGGGCAATTTTGAGATAGCTGGGAACGATAAGGCTTTCTTCATCCAAGGGTGTGGTGAGTGAACAAACAGGGGTATTGGAACACCTCAGCAAGTGCCCTTGTCCCCAGCACGCTGCTGGCAAGGCTTCCTTGCCCAGCCACCCCACCTCCATGGAGGTGTCTCCGATGACCAGGGGAAGAGTCTCACTCACGATGCTGCAGCTGCGCCCAAGCCCCGAGGGTCCCCA
Source organism: Elanus axillaris (assembly GCA_026212715.1). Lineage (NCBI taxonomy): Eukaryota > Metazoa > Chordata > Aves > Accipitriformes > Accipitridae > Elanus > Elanus axillaris. Next base: position 41,677,351 of record JANZLQ010000029.1, on the reverse strand, counting down.
GAAGGCTCTCCTAGCCCCACCACGGTATCTTTTAGTTGTTACCCTGACCGTGTTCTCGGCATTCGCTGGCAGGATCTGGGTGGGTGCCTGCTGGGGTCTCCAGAAAAGGCTAGCCATTGCCGCTGTAATGACATGGCTGGGGCTTCAGTCCTGTGCTGGGACCTCAGGAGGCAGCAGCGGGGTGTGCCAGCGGCATACCTGGTTTTTGTTGCCGTCGTACTGCTGGAGGGGTTAGAGTTTCTGCTGATATTCCTGGGCGATTGGCTGTAATTACAGCACGGAGAGTGCTGTTACTGATAAAAACAAATGCCAGGACATACTGTTACAGGGCTGCAGCCAGGTGGGGCTTCCTGGTTGCCCTCTGAGCTCGGCACCTCAGCTGCCATGTGGGCAAGCACTGAGTTTCAGCTCCCCTGCACCGAGAGGGGATTTCTATCCATATCTTCACTGCCACTGCTCCTGCCACTATCCCCAATGCCACTGGTAACCTCCCTGGCCTCGGAGGGACCTGCCTTCCTCAGGGGGACAGGTGCAGGAGCCCAGAGCTGCACCCTGCCCTTCCCAGAGCATACAAAGTATGATGCTTTCTGCCTTGTGTTTTGTTTATTAATCATAGGTTGGTTTTTTTGGTTTTTTTTATGAAAGGCCCAAACAGGTCCAGCTGTTGGTTATTTCTGCTCTCTGGGTTGTTGATCCTAGGGGAGATGTCATAGCTGGCAGCTCTCCTACATGAACCATAGGCACTGCAGAGGAAATAAAATGAATCCTGCTGGTTTCCAACAGATAATAAAATATTTGCAAGCCAGTTATTTTACCTTATTTCCCACTTTTTTTTTTAAATAAAGACTATTTCACCCTCACCTTCAGAACAGCTATTGCTTCTCTCCCTGCCATGCACAAGCCTGGCAGGGAGCAGCACTTGGAGGGAGGGTGCAGGGTAGCTCTGCAGTAAGCACCACATCCCCAAGGGGTTTCTCGTTTCTTCTCCAGCCTTTCTAGGGCAGAACAGAGCTCTGCTTGCGGCCTCACAGCCATCCCTCAGCATTAAACCAGGTACCACCTGCTGCTGACAGGGTACTGGCAAACTTTGAGACACAAGTTTTTTGCTCTGCCAGCTATAGAAACAAAATATTAATGCACATAATAAAGTTTACCTTACCTGGCTGTTTCCTACAACTGTATTTAACAGTCACATCAGCCTGTGCAATACCCTGCAAACCGACATTTCCTGTGAAGAGTCAAGTTGTCAGGAGAGACAACAAAGCAAGTGAAGTGATAAATAGGAGCAAATACTTGATGAGCACCTTAGCATACAAGAACTTGTCTCTTTAATCTTCTACCAAACATTTAGTAAAGGAGGATGCTGGTTTTTGTTTTTTTAAATGAAGTGCTGCTCCGGCTATTTGATGGTGGAAGTTGAGGCATGTGCTGGGAACAGAGTGAACAGTCAGTGTTGGCCAGCGGGAGAAGTTCTTCTGGGCTCTGCTGATGTCAATGCCTGCTCCCTGCATGGAAAAATGCAACATGTGTAAGATAAGTGAGTCATCCTGGGTCAGGCCTGGAGCCAGTGACTGCTGAGCTATCTTCCCAGCTCTGCTACTGATTTGCTTGATGGCCTTGGTGGGTTTGTCAGGCCAGAAATTTGATATCGCCTGCCCAAACTGTCCCTTAAAAACAGCTGGTTTTTCAGCATCCACTGTTTCTCACAGCTTCCTAAAATAGTGGCCCATCTCTGTTACCTCCTTGTTTTTCTACCTGGATAACGGAGGTAATTGCTCAGATGAATCTTAGTGCTGTGCAGACAAGATCTTGCCAAGGCAAATGTGCAACCTTAGGCTCTCTAACCCTTTACTATAGGATGGAGAAGTTTAAATTACCCAGACCAAAGCTACAGAAACACTGAGTTCCATGTGGCTGACTTCACCCCTTCAAACATCGCTGGTCCACTGCTTCCCCATTAATTCCCCATTAATAACTACTTTTTTACATCTGTCACTCAGCCAGCTTTTAATCCAGGTAGTGTATGCCCTATTCATCCCGTATAATACAAGCTCATTAATCAACCTGTCATGCGGTGGAGAAAGCCAAGAATACTGTGTCAACCAGATCTCTAATCTTGTCAGAAGAAAAAGACAACAGGTTTCTTTGACAAGACTTACCTTCCACAAAACCCTGCTGATTAGCATTGGTTTTATTTTTAGCTTCTAATGCCTTGCTGTTGGAGGCCTGAATTAACTATTGGCAATTGTGTCAAGGAATACTGTCCCACTAACCAGCCTATTGCTCCCCAGAGTGTCCCTTTTACACCTATTAAGTCCCAGAGCTGCCCTGGCAGTCTCCCACATCTTTGGAATTTCCCCAGATTTGTAAATCCAAAACTTCACCGGGCATTTTAGCTGGCTCCTTTAAGACCCAAAGATAGCCAGGCCAAATGATGTGAAAAATGTTTAATTTTAGCAGATGCTGCCTCACATCCTCCGTGGTTCCAGATGGTAAATGCTGTACTCCATCCGCAACATCATATGGGATGAATATCCCTCTCCTTTCCAAACACAGAGCAGAAATAGCTGTTGAACATTTCTGCCTTTTTTTTTTTTTGCACCACTGTTTATGATTTTACCATCTGCATTTAGCAATTGATCTATACTGCCATGGGGATGGGTTTGAGAGAGGAGTCAGCGTTGTTCCTGACATGATTGTTTGAATGTTTTCTGCATTTCTTTCACTCCACTGGCTGTTGCTAGTCTATTAATCTTTTGGTTTCCTTTTATCAAACACTTACATTGTTTTGACTTGTAATTTATAATCATCATTGTGCTATTGGGGGGGGGGGTGACTGCCTGCTTTATACATCATTTCTTCATGTTATATTGCTCTTTCTACATCTCTTTTTAAACAGGCTGTTTCTTACCCCACATATCTATTTTCCATCTCCATGATATCATGGATTTTTGAACATCCAGTAGAAAAGTCCTGGATAATTTCCAGTTTTCATTAACACTTCACATTTTACATTTATGTTTCCAGTCAACTATGCCAGCAACTGCCTTAAGTACGTGCATACACACACACACACACACATATAAACACAGCGCAACCTTGAAAACTCAGACACAAGGGGTCCACAAAAAAACAAATGGTCATGTTAGCAATAATTTGTATGAAGTGGGAACACCGAAGAACAGATTTGGCAATGTGTTGTAATGACACCGGAGTGAGAGAGTGCATTTAACCCACCCTTGTTATGGTGAGCAGGCCTTCAGTCATGTCATTACTAAAAAAAGTCAGTGATCTTTGTCCCCAGGATGGTGCTCTCTGCTGCTCCGCAGAGGTCTCAGTTCCATCAGTCACAGTGAAGTAATACGATGTACCAGCCTATGTCTCCAAGACGTGATGAAGTTTGTCAGTGTGTGCTTGGGCTTCTGACAATGATACATGTTCTTCAGGTCTGCTGACTTCAACAAGGGCACCAGCATCACTTGGATTTTCTCCTGAAGAGGCTATAGCTAGAAATTTGACCACAAGGTCTTAACTTGCCCCGTGGCTACTAATGTTTCATTGGCAGAAACCCAACCTTCAATGCAATTTCTTCCACTCCTACAAGGCCAAACACTTGCCTATGCCTTAACTGTTATTCCACCACCACCACAAGCTTTGCCAAATCATCCACCTCCGAGATACCATCTTTATGGACAAGCCCAGATGTCTGAAGCATCAAAAGCCATTGATGAAGTGTAGATTGTCCAGCACCACAGATGTGGAGATCCTCCTCCCCACACAGGGCAGTAATAACCTCCACTTGGGTTTTTGGGTTCAACCTTGTGTGTATTTCTGAATATAGAAACATATCGGTGTTTATGTTCACAGATGTGTGTGCACACTGCATACATAGGCTGATAATTAGTGCTCTAATCTACTTGCATAAGATAAATCTAATTTGATTACGATCTGTGGTACAAAAACAATTTCTAATTTTTAGATTGAGTGATTAACCCTATTTCCATCAGGGGGAGGCTCTCTTTTGAGTTAGCCAGAGCTGTCTGAAGTTTAAGAAATAAGCTCCTATTTTTTTAAACTCTGGGGAACTGCTGTTGGCTGGATGAAGTGACCCAACTAACAGCAAATTAAAATCATGGTAGGTTTCCTCCTCTGAGCTGTGAAGAGGTGACTGGAGGACTGTACACCCTGTTCTCTTGCGCAGTGAGGTGGTCTTCTCACAGCCACCCATCAGTATCTCATTTCCAGTTTTATTAAGTAGAACTTCACTCCATAAATCACATCTTGTTACTTGCAGTACCAGAAGGAAGACATTTCCTGCTGGTACTGGGCACAAATGCTGTGCAGGCTTTTAGAGCTTGGCAGCTGTACAGAGCCCAGTCCTGGTGCAGAAGCACAGAGGAACTGGGTTTCCCAGGGCATCAGAAAGGGTCTGACTCTGCATCTCTGCAACTGATGTGAATAGAAAGCATGAGTCAATGTGGATGCTGTTCAACTGATTCAAATCAAGAAGGTAGGATGAGCTAATACCAGTATGAGAGGAGGACAGCAGATGAGCTTCTCCGACGTGCCTCAGCTGTGCATTTTCCTCAGCACCCAGAACATCTGTGTACAGGTTGGCATTGAGTTTCCGTAAGCTTTTCAGATTGAACATTTACCTGTGCTTAATGACCATGTGACAATAGCTGCTGCATTCCCCAGTACAGTGTCCCAAACAGCCCCCTCAATAGTACAGTAAACAGTTGCTTTGTCTTTTGTCTTTATTAGTCCCACAGGAGACAATATTGCCTTTGCTTCTGACCCTGTGCTCTTGCTGGTACAGCTGTCTTCCTGCCAGAGCACGTATTAGTTCCTGAGCTCAGGGTGCGTACAATGTGTTTTGTTATGTGTTGACACAGACACACACACACTGGTTTACCCTAATGACGTGGGTCTCTGAAAACTGAGAGCTAAATTCCTACACAGGATCCAAAATATTATAGGATGTCTCCGTACATGTCAGAGTTGATTTCAGAGGGATAGGGAGGCCAGAGCAGGGGGCAGGAAAGAAAGAAAGAAAAAAAGATGATATACAGGCCTAAACAGTCTTCTGGCATCAGTGGTCATGATCAAGCTTTCTCTTGCCAGAGGATGGACCTTGCCTAATTGAGCTGCCCATCCTGAGAGTACAAGGGTATCTGAGCTGCTCTCGGGTCCTGCTCCAAATCCCCGGGTCACAGCGACACAGCCCCTGCACTCCGCTAGCTTCGGTTTCGTCATTCCACGCATGTCCTGGCTCAGGCAGGCATGGGCAAGCAATTCTTGGCAGCCGTCTCTGGAACCACATTAGTACTGTACTATAGGACCTCCTGCCACTGAGATGTCCTCATCTTCATCCTGCCCCACCAAAGGGCACCGCTGCCCTTCCTCCAGGAGGGATTGCGGTGGTCAGCAGCAGGTATAGAAAGCGAAGCCTTGCATCCGGAGGGGATAGACATCTGCTTCAGTCAGGAAGCCTGGCTGTCTACAAAGCAGCTTAAAAGGTTATCCTAGGTAAAAGAAGGCAAACAAAGCAAACTTGTGGGCTTGTTTCCGTGGATACTTGCCTGGAAGTGGAGGCATCTTTTAGAAGTCTTCATAGCCTCAGTGCCACAGATTGTTATGAATCACTTGGGACAAATACATCCTCAAAGCAACAATGACTTTTTAGTCCATTGTAAGTAGCTCATGTGTTGATGTTTTAGAGAATAACATTGCTTAATGTGTTTATACTTTCTGAAGGATGATGCAACAATGTCTCTTTATAAGGTAACCAGCTCTTGTGGAAAGACCCATATGGCAGGTACAGCATCCACGCACTACTACCCAGAGCATCCTGTTGTCATTTGCATAGTTTTTCTTTCAGGTGTTCGGACATATACTTTTCTCCATGTTACTTTTTTTACTCCAGCAGATACGTGCATGGCACCCATTTATAGCCCATTCCAATTTTGCTTGCCGCAGGGGCAAAACTTTTTTCAGAACCTCCAAAAAAATTTAGTAAACTCCCTTATGTGTGTTTATGTAGCCTTTCATCAAAGACTATAGAAAGAGGCCATGTGGTCTTGTGGCTAGATCAAAGCTAGAAAGCTCCTGAGATCTGATCTGGGCAGAGCCAATGACTCACTGGGTGGTTTTGGCAAGTCACATGATCTCAGTTTGCTTAAGTCTATCCAGCTGAAACAAGCAGGCAAGAAATACATGCTGAATCCAATCTGAACTTTCCAGCACAGATGTATTTACAGGAAAGAATCTAAATTGATATACCACACATGCAGGCTAGAGTTAATAATACTCCATAACAAAGATGCCAGGCTCTCGGCAATACGTATTGACTTTGGACCTGTGGCTCTTTCTTTGCATTCACAGTTCTCAGACAACCTCAACATATGTAGGATTACCTGAACAAAAGGCTGTATATATGCATGAATCCTTGGGATCTTGCTCTGTAGTCACGCTTTTCACTCCATTCTTTAACCCACCTCCAACAGCCAGTACATACATTGTCTACTTCACTGGCAAAGGAGTGTGTTCAGTTCTTTTTTCCATTATTTTATTACGATTTTACCAGAGTCTCTCAGGATGCAGTGTATGAGTGCACAGGCAATTACCGTGATGCATGCATGCAACGGCATTTTTGCCTTGCACGGGCCTGCAGCCTGTAATACTGCTCTCAGACTACCTCTGAGCGGGAAAAGCCTAACTCAGCAGCTGCCTGATCCCAATCTCCAGTTAGTATTTATCCAACAATTCATCCTGGAGAGATTCTCCACTGGCAAATAATTTCCCTCACGTGTTTTGCCCTTACACCTGTTTTGAGGCTGAGAACATTAGGAAGGCAATCCTGATCCTAATCTACATTGTAATCCTTTCAGCCGAGCATGGAATGGAGTGAGCAATCTGTTTGCCTGACAGTCGTAATATCTGGAGGACGATTGTGTGCCTGGAGTTACACTGCCATGCGGTGATGGCGTTGAGTCACAGGCGGGGAGGCGGAGGGGAAAGTAAAAGGCTAAAAGTAAAAAGATCCTACACGGATCTGAGATTTTCACTATTACTGAACCCCTCCCATTCTCTGCTCATGCTTGCAAGCCCAGAGAGTGAGTCGAAGAGCGCTTCTTGGCTTTCAGTAGGCTGGGTGCAACCTCGGAGTCATCCAAACACGTGCCCTGCCACCCCCTTTTCTCCCCTCCCTGGTCTGAATAAGCCCAGAAGCTGAGCTGCAGTCACTTATTGAGACAAGAGGCAGTGGGAGCAAAGTGGCCAGTGACCTGGCATCACCCACACAATTATAAAGCATGACCAGCAGCCCAGGCAGCCCTGGCATCACCAGCAAAATTTCCACCCTCAAGTGCTCCCATGCCGGATCCCCCCTCCACAACTGCACTCTTCCTCCCCCGGCCACAGCAGCTCCCAGTCTCCCCCTCATCCTCCCCTGTGTTCCTTGGCAGCCCAGGGCTCAGCGCCATGGCGGGAAAATCGCTTCATGGGCCAAAAGTTGCCCAGGCCTATGTTAACTGCACAACAGATGACCCTGCCTGATTGGCACTGCAAGGGAGAAGCCACATTCTGACTAGAAGCACTGGTAGGTTCCTGAGCGTCTCTCAAGCTATCACACACACCAACACAATGCAACGTTTCCAGTGCCAAAACATGTCAGAGAGCTGAGGCAGGATGTCCCCATGCCTCTTAAACCTCCATGAGCTAGTTTTACTGCCAAAATTACCATTTTTCTCTTATTTTCATGATCCTTTGCAAGTGAAGCCACAGCTGAAGAGGCCAGTTGTCTCATAGTTGGAAGTGTTAAAAATCAGAGCAGAGTTTTGAATCAAAACTAAGTAAAGCACTTAAACATGGATTAAAACCCACTCCTACTTAACACCCTGCAAGTGACCATCCCACCAATTTTATTCTAAACCCGAAAGAAATTATGCATGTACTTGCCCGAGGGGAAATAAAACCAGTTTTCCCTGAAAATACATTTGGTTTTGCCCAACGGGCACAACAGGGCTATGAGTGACTTCTCAGTGGTGGGCTAGTCCTTCCCATCGCAGCAGCTGCCACTGCAGCCAGACACCCATCCCTGGCAGCAGCTGCACGGGTCGGATCCGGAGCCATGGGACTGCCCAGTGTAGGGTAACAAGTCAGGATTTGAGGTGAAACAA
>JANZLQ010000029.1:41654025-41669071 GCA_026212715.1 Elanus axillaris | reverse complement strand
GGTAACAAGTCAGGATTTGAGGTGAAACAAAATGTCAGCAGGCTGCAATGGTGTTGGCATCCCCTGTGCTCTATTAAATATATTAACAAGTAGTGGCATAGTAAACTCCAAGATGCAGTGCAGTAATTAAAACAATAAAATCTTTAAGGTTGAAATGATGCCTTTTGTTGTGGGTGGAAGGTGAGGAAAAAAAAAAAGAGCTTTATATCTGCATCAGCTCTTTGAAAGAGGTTCCTGAAAACAGCCTGGGAAGCGGTACCCTTTCCCTGATAGAAACAGGAAAGGACAGAGAGGGTGTGAGTCCCCAGGGTAAACCCTCTGCAAGGGTTTAAACATCTTCTGCTTCTTCCCATCTTCTTATCCCACCCCTCGGTCCAAAAAACATTCAACACTGGGACTCATCGGACCTGAGCAATGAGCAGTCCTTGCATTTTGTACATGGCTGAATTTCACTCCAGTGAGTAAAAAAAACCAAAAACCCAATGGATGAATTCGGTAAAAGGAACTACCATGCCTGTGTGTCCAATATGGGAAGAGTCGCAACTTCTGCCCCGGGCTCATACAGCTCTGCCCTGGATGGAGAGCCCAGAGCAGCGCTTTACTTTGCACAAAGTGCTGATGCCAACAAATACCATAATAGTGGAAGTGACTTTAACAAAACACTGCTGGCTAGCACAGCACTTCTGAACCCCAGCCGCTTTTTTTTTTTTTTTAAAGCTGTTTTGAAAGTTAATTGTTGAGCCTCACAAAAAAAAAAAAATTTGGAGTTGGGCAACTATTTATGCCAAGGTTAAATTGGGTCAAATCCTGAAATCCTGACTTCAGGCCAGACTCTACAGTTCCCATTGATTTAGACAGGAATGTTGCATGCACTGGAAAATTTCTCCCTGGGTTACTCCTCATGCTCCACTGGGTGAACACTGAGTTAGGATGTCTAGGTTTGACGCAGCAGGCAGCAAGCAGGATGGCAATGCAGTGGGCTGCTGGACAGGCCAAGCCTGACTTTGCTGCAGATTGCAGTGGTTGCATTATAATTTATGTCAGAGCAAAATTCCTGAGTACATCCTGAATATAGTTGCGTTGTAGTTCTTGTCAGAGCAAAACTTCTGGATATACCCTTATGATCCAGCTGGGGATTTTCTGCATGTGGGATCTCTGGGACCAGATACCCCATGCACAGAAACTGGCTCCTCCCTGCAGAAGACACGATGGGGCTGCCAGGGTTTAATTGCAGATCTCTGCTTCCTCAGAGGCATCTGGTTTGAGTGAAGCCTTTCTAACTTGCACCAATGGGGTAGGACCCACAAGGGCTCACAGCAGACAACTCAGCAACATGCTGGTTGTTCCCATCCCTGGTTGTCTTTGCCTCTGTAACTCCCTGGCATTTTTGACACTTTGTTAGCAAAGGAGGAGCAACTGGGATACGAGATGGCTCCACTGGTATCATGCTGTGTGTCCTTGTCACCAGGAGCAACCTCAGCTGGCCCATAAAGGAAAACTCCAGCTCCCTTAGGCTGCCCAGCTCAGGAAACAGATATGAAATGAGAAGCTGTTCTTGTGTGTTTTCAGAGCATGCATTTTCTATACACACACACACAGAGTGATTTATTTCTCCTTACTTTGAACTGCTGCAGCAGCCTGGATCATGGCTGTACCATTATCCGCATACTTTTTTTGTTTTGGTTGATTGCTTCCCAACTGAACTCCTCCCTATTAGGTCTTTAACAGAAGAATTTCTGCTTTTGCTTTTGAGGGCTGCACATGTCCTTCAGTGGCTGCAAACACACCTAAGAAAAGTGCATTATCCAGCGCATTGGTGCATTATCCTGTTGGGTGTTTTATGTGATGGTCACTGGAAGAATCTCAGTGCTGAACTGCACTTTGTCTATGTTTGGCATGTGGTGAGACTAAATAATCCTGTCTGTTACAAAGTCACTCCTGCTAGTTGTTTCCAAATGAATCAATAACCCTTTTAAAGCCACAGCTGCGAGACTATGATCCATCTACTGCTGGCTTTTGAACTGCCTACAGTCATAGCCAGCATTTGTTACTCTATGCAAGTCATCCCATTGACTCCGAGAAGTGCTGGGGCTGATCAGGGCTTTGTGTTTAAGTGCCAAACCATGGACATGCTTCCACTCACCCGGTGCTGGGTGTCCATTGCAGTTGAAGTGCTTTCCAAAATGATTCATCCTGACCTCTGCCTGAGACACACAACAGCTTCCTAGCAAAGATGAACCTGATTTCTGGAAGAATCACTGTAAGACCATAGTGGAAATTTTCCAGAAATAATTAAATACAGTCATTCACAGGGGTCAAAAGATCTGGACACCTGTTTCCTGGCAAGGCGGGGGGAGGGGGGGGGTTGCAGCTGGACCATTGCTCAGCTGTCTCAGTGCCTGAGCAAGATTAGCACCTGGGTAAAGAGCAGCTGACGGGTGCTGAAGATAGCAAGACTGAGGTCAAGCTGATGGGAAGAAGAAGGGTAAAGACTGCATTGCTTTTCCAGAGGCCTCTGCCCAGCACAGAGTCATAGAATGGTTTGGATTGGAAGGGACCTTTAAGATCACCTCATTCCAACCCCCCTGCCATGGGCAGGGACACCTTCCACCAGACCAGGTTGCTCAAAGCCCCATCCAACCTGTCCTTGGACACTTCCAGAGATGGAGCATCCACAGCTTCTCTGGGCAACTTGTTCCAGTGCCTCACCACCCTGGCAGTGAAGAATTTCTTCCTTACATCTAATCTAAATCTACCCTCTTTCAGTTTAAAACCACTACTCCTCATCCTATCACTACACTCTCTGATAAAAAGTCTCTCTCCAGCTTTCTTGTAGGCCCCCTTTAGGTACTGGAAGGCTGCTGTAAGGTGTCCCCAGAGACTTCTCTTCTCCAGACTGAACAGCCCCAACTCTCTCAGCCTGTCTTCATAGGAGAGGTGTTCCATCCCTCTGATCATCTTTGTGGCCCTCCTCTGGACCTGCTCCAACAGGTCCCTGTACTTCCTATGTTGGGGGCCCCAGACCTGAACACCATAATCCAGGTGGGGTCTCATAAGAGTGGAGTAGAGGGGGACGGACATAGATCTGCTCAGCCTCGCTGTGCCTTCTCACCGTGGGGATGGGCTACAGCTTGGGATGTGTGTGTCCTTCAGCTCTAAGATATGCAGATACCAAAAGGCAGGCTCCGAGCTGCGTCTACAAACCCATCCCATAGCATTTGCATTGAACCTCTGACTACACAGTAGGTGACCTGGTTATCTCCAAACCCCCTTCCCCACACCACAGGTGCAGGCATTTCACCAAGGGAGGCTGTCAGCAGTAAGAAGCCATCAATCACCTCCATCAGCAGGCAGCCCGAGCTCCCTGCGCTGCTCTGCCTGCTGCTGGGTGAGGCCTCTTCCTCTTGGGCTCTGACTCATGCCCACATGCGTGAGCAGGATGTGCATCACGGGCCAGCCCCGGGTCACCAGCTCGGCCCCGGCGCCCTGCAGGAGCAGCCCTGCCTGTGTCTGGCAGCCAAAGCTCTGCCAGCGACCCCGAGCCATAGCCGGTACCAGGGACTGAAGCTAGATGCAACTCCAACATCTTCCCTCCTGACGGAAAGATGTCCCAGGATGGAGCATCTCCTGGCCATGGCTGTTGAAGGCTGTGCTGTCTCCAGCAAGCGTGGCTTGCCTGATGAGCTGCAGGCAGGAGGGGTCCCTCATGGGTGGAGTTCAGGTCCCATCCTGATGTACCAAAAGCGCTCTCCCTGCAAAACCACCCTTGCCCCATGCTGGAGAAAGATATTTCAGGGCTTTTGCTGCTGTTGGCACATGCCCATGTATCGCCTGGGCTGCAGCACAGCATGAAAAGGTGTTCCTCCTCCAGCTGAATCACAAATCCTGCTTTTCCCCACGTGCCTGGAGAAAAAGAAGAAGAGGAGATTGAGAAAACTATTACCAAGTCAGGAAATCATTCTGGAGGAGGGGGAGTAGTTCCTCTAACCTTGCACATGGGGAAAGAAAACTATTTGCTGACTTTGCCTTATTTTTTAATTTATTGTTTTGCCAGCTGCTCAGATAAAAGAACAATGCTCTGCCTGCTGTAATGAGGTAGCTGGTCAAGCATGCCTTTGCAGCATGGAGCATCTGGCCAGGACACCAGTGACAAGTGGGGAATAGTCCAAAGAAATCACAGGACACATCCTTTCAAAACCCTCTTTGCAACAGCAAGGACTGGACACTTGTTCGTTCTTCCTCACATGAAAGTCTGAAATCTCCTAGAGATCATTAACTTCAGCAGACAGGGCTTTTACATATTAAGGATCACAAGACCCATGATAAAACATCCCATGAGTTCGCTGATTAAGCCTTTCTGTCCACTGGGCTCGAGTCCCCATCGCCCCGGGCACTGGGGCCGTCTCCAAAGGCTGCTGCCCTGCACAGAGCACGGCCGCTCTGCATCACCTCCGGTCCCCACAAGGAGCAAGGGCAGCACAAAGTCCCTCCAAAACTGGGCCGACTGGTCCTTTTCAGTGGTTCCAGTCATATTCTTGTGTTTTGGAGCCCATCCCCTTTCCAAGCAAGGTAATTTAATGGAGCAGCGCCAAGCTCTGCTGTGGAACTCACTGCTGCAGTATTTCGAGACCCCAAAGTACAGATAGGGTCAAAGGCAGCCAAGCAACTGTTCCATAGGAAGGTCCTTGGAGGATGTTTAAACACCAAGGTGGGCATCAGTGGGTCACAGTGCCATAGAAACATAGAACAGTTTGGGTTGGAAGGAACCTTTAAGATCACCTCATTCCACCCCCCTGCCATGGGCAGGGACACATTCCACCAGACCAGGTTGCTCAAAGCCCCATCCAACCTGGCCTGGAACACTTCCAGGGAGGGGGCATCCACAGCTTCTCTGGGCAACCTGTTCTGGTGCCTCACCACCCTCGCAGTGAAGAACTTCTACCTTCTTTCAGTTTGAACCCATTACCCCTCATCCTACCACTACACTCTCTGATAGAGTCCCTCCCCATCTTTCCTGTAGCCCCCTGGAAGGACAGTGTCCCTGTGCTGCAGGGGGCACACAGGGCCGGGGCAGCCCGATGGGCACCTGCCCTGCTCCCGTGCACACCTGTAGGCATCTGCCGCTGCGTCTCCTGGGGCTGGCTGGACCTGTTGGCCAGACAGCATCCTGCCTTCCCCCAGATCCAGGCAGCTTGGGCACAGGCATGAGGGTGGGTGAGGTCTCTTCCTCTCACCTTGAGGAATCGTTGCTTCCCAGCCAACAACTGCACACAAGTACCAGGGTGGGTTTTACCCTTTTGTCTGGGCTTTGAGGGCTGTAGCCCCCCTGCTTGGCAAGAAAGGCTGCCAGCTGACCTTTGTGAGCCTTATTCTGCCGCCTTTACTCACCAGGGGAAACACTTACTCACACCAGGTGTCCCACTGCCGATCTGCGAAGGCCTTTTCGTTGGGCATGAGAGTCTTGGGCAGCCTTTTGCCCCAAATTATGTTGATACTTTGCCCCCATTTGCTAGCACAGTAAAGAAAACTCGCAGTATTTGAACCTCAGCGAGACTACGAATCTGACAAGTCAAGACTTGACGGGGATGTTATCACAAGGCCCAACAATGGCTTTACACTCAATTACATTTATGGTTTCTGTGATTCATCTAAATGTTTATGGCTTTGTCACTACCTGGAAGTTAAGAAAAGAAAAAAAAAAAAAAGGAAAGGAAAAAAAAACCCTTGTAATGAACAATTTGCTGGTGCAAGACAATTTGCTGGTGCAAGACACTGGGTGACAGGAGAAACTGAGCAACTACCTTAGGTGGTGGGGAAGAGTCATTTTCTGTGGTGACCGGAGCTATATTTGATTTCTTAGGCAATGTCAGCTTTTGCATGCTACATTCTTTGGCTAATTGCCAGCGCGATGTGTAATACTTTAGCCACACTGTTGTTACTTAATCCTTTCCTAATCTGCAATTTGCGCAAGAGGAGTAAAATCTAAGCAAAGCCACTGAGAACATCTCCACTAATAATTTATCAAACTCGACTTTTGTTGTTGGCAGGAGATGGTAGTCAGTGGAGGTGAATGTTTTCCCACAACAGCACTGTATGATAAACACGGGGCAGCTGATTCATGCCACACTTATTTTCTGTCATCCACCCTTCGTGTCACCCTGATATTTCTTCGAACGATAAGCCCGTGTGTGTGTGCTCACAGCACACTGCCGAGGTCCCAGTTTCATCTCTTTCTGCAAATTACACATTAATTAACCATTAATAACAGTGGGAGTTGCATGCAGAAATCCACACCCGCTGTGATGAGACCGTGCCCTCGGTGAGCAAGTGCCTTATTAATCACCTGCAAGTGCCTTATTAATCACCTGCATTTCAGCGCCAGAGCTGCCTCCGCAGCCTTGCAAGACAAATGTCCCTTGAGAGGAAAGCGCACGGGCACTCGCCAGCCCTAATCCTGCCGTAAAGAAAAGCGTTACCTCTTGCTCTATGAATTTTATTTATTTTGGTCCTCTGGGCAGTGCTTGCTGTTGTTAGAAACATGATTGCTTCATACAGTTATGTTAATGTTTGCATTTGACAGAATGTAATTGATACTTCGGCTGCTCCGGCTTCAAAGCCAAATTAGGAAATGAAGTGCTGCACATTAGCTTGTTTAGCTGGTTAAATACTGTAAATAAATACATACAGGGCAATGAAAACTAATGAGTTTTCTTTAAGGCATTTTCTAAGTAGCTGGCTTCATTTAAAAAAATAAAAAAAATGTTCCTGCTGTGAACTCATATCCTGAAGGATTTGTCATTTTGCTGCAACAAAAATTGATCCTGGCTGAAATCTGAACTCTGGATTTCACTTGGAGAACAGGATTTTGCAAGTTACGGAGGAATCATGGTAAGAACTGTTGCAAATTTCACGGCACTTTTACCAACAATAGTTCTGAGAGATGTTGCATTTAACAAAGCCATTTTTTGCAAGGGATTAATTCAGACCGTGGTTACACGTCAAGCTATTCTTCTCAATGCTTGCTAGGAAAACATTGTATTTGTAAGAAGCATTTGCATAGGATATTTCTTTGTGCTGCTAAATCTGTGCAGTGCCATAATGCTAAATGTTGGGGTTTTTTCCCCTGACAGAATGCAACAGCATGAAAAAAGTGGGAAAAAAAATATATCTGCTTTTGTATAAAGAGATAATCTGAAGAGATTTGCTTGATAGCATGCCCTCAGCACTGATTGAATAAAATGTGTTTTTCAAGTTGGCTCTCAGGCCTAACCTCAGTGCATTAAAGCAGAGCTAGAGAAAAGCATTGCACCGGCTTTGCAACCCAGCCAAGTGCAATGAATCTTCATCTTGCACATCTGTATAAAAAATTGTTCTTTCCCCCCCTTTTCTTTCATAAATAATACCTTGATGCAGAATTGCCTTTGACTGACTTGAAGGTGTTCTCCTAAAATCAGGGCACTTTTTAGCATAGGTAGAACTGAACCTCTACCAATCCTTCTTAATTAACTGCAAATAACCTCAGCAGTATCACCTGCTTGGCAAAGAGATGTTGACCTTAAACCTGAGCTTGCTGAGCTGGCTGTTTTACCTGGCACATTAAGAGGAAGCTGGTTTATAAATTCTC
Source organism: Elanus axillaris (assembly GCA_026212715.1). Lineage (NCBI taxonomy): Eukaryota > Metazoa > Chordata > Aves > Accipitriformes > Accipitridae > Elanus > Elanus axillaris. The sequence goes on along the minus strand of JANZLQ010000029.1, from coordinate 41,661,447 downwards.
CTGTGCTACTTTAAAAGAAAATTATTGAACTGATGCCTAAAATGCAGCCAAAGTATCAAGAGTTGATAAAAGCATATATTTAGGATGTAAGTTCTACCCTGACTGAGAGGTGGTTTGATGCCAGGTTAGAATGGAGCCCAGGGTGTTGTGAAAAACCTCAACTTTTCTTGTGTTTTCAGCAGCAAACAGAGGACTAAGGTTCCCAGCACTCTTCAGAGGCCAGAAATATCTTCCAGCTTCAAGATGAAAATGGTGACCAGGTCTGAGAAATACTTAGGAGATTCATAAAGTCTTCATCCAAAAGGAGCATTTAAAAATAGGCAAATTATGACTCGCTCAAAAAGAAATGTATGCATTGCATAAATCAAAGTTCTCACACCCACCATCAAAGTTTAATCACTTAATATGCTGGTTCTTTCAACATGCTCTGAAACTTTGTATACAATAATACAAACGATGGGGTTACGAAGCAATAGCAATTTATTCTGCTGTACAAACGGATGTTGCATTATAATCCCTAAAGCAACACAGAGGCTGTTTGCAGATGTTACTACAATTTGGCGTTCATTTTAATTGCTCTGCAGCATAGCTCGTGTGAAATAAAGTCATGGGATGACCTACACATTCACCTACTAAGGGTGACTTAACTGCAAGGGGAAGAAAAAAAGGGGTTTGAAAGTTTCACCAAAACACTAACCTCCTGCAGTTGTTTTAAAAGGATGCATCAGGGCTTCTGTCCAAGCCCAAAAGCATGGTAGGGCAGGGGGTAATTTAATCAGCCAGGCTATGTGGCGCATGTATCTTTACAGGTCTTGCAAGAATAACATCAGTAAAGTAACTTGAGATATTTTGGTGTCTGACATTCGCTCAGCAAGTGCTGAGAAAATATGCTTACTGCACAGATTGCTGGTTTCTCAGAGTGGGAGTCAAGGTGCCTAATTAATGTCAGCTCGCTTTGCTTTATCACTGCCCAGGTCCCTATTCCCTCCTTTTCTCTTTCCACTCCCCTTCTAAAAGCCAAATCCTTTTTAAAGTTGCTCCTGCTCAAAGAGCTGCCTGGAAGCAGTTGCTCTGGTGAACAGATTTCAAGCAAAAGGACAAAGTTAAACATGAGGCAAAGTATAAATAAAAATCAAGACTCTCTTCCTCCTCCTCTCTACTTGTGAGCGATGATCTCACCGCTCCGGGTGGATTACAAGGGTGGCTTGATCTCTTTCAGGAAAGCACATTCTCTAACCTTGATACTGCTGCTATTTATACTCCTCCCTTCTTGCCACAAAGAAAAGCAGCTGTAATAATCTTTCCCTTCATTTTTAACGGGAGCACCAGGTGGCCTCTCCTCTGCCTCCCGGCAGCAGGGTCAAGCCCCTGCCCACCGGCTCCGGCTCCCCATTAAAGCCAAAGCTCCCGACCACTGCCTCTGCTTCTGGCTGCTCACTTTTAGACACCTGAGATCCGATTTTCCGCTGGCTTGAGCACCACATTGCCACGCACACAGGTGCAGGGTGACAGCCTTGCAGTGCCACAGCATTTTCTGCTCACAGGGTGCAGATGGAAAGGAAGGCATGTGCTGAAAGGCAATAGGGTTTATGAAGTTGAGAGGCAGGGCAGTAACTCCTCTCCCCCTTGTTTCTCAGGTGACAGGATACCCCGCTTCACGTAGCTCTGGGGACATCTCAGGCCCTTTCCACCCCCCCAGAGGCAGGAGCCATCCCCTGTCCCCACTTGTGTCCACGGGGATTCAACCCCAGGCAGAGCTGGGGGAGTCAGGGCTCAGGCACAACGGAACCGTAGATGAGCTGATCCTCTCCGAGGCCAACCCCCAACTTTTCAGATGAAACCAAACATACTCAAGCTGCATTCCCCTCTAGACACAACAAGAAATAGGGACAAACATTATGAAACCGAGTTTATTAAAACTTTCTACAAGTCAGACTTTATCATCCAGGCTTCCACATACATATACATATTTACAAGTTGGACATAGTGTTTTTAGCTTTTCTGGCAGAGTTTTCTACCAATATATACAAATGTACTGTTTTTCATAGAAGGGTTAAACTGTATCACAGATACAAATGTCAAGCAATCATGAGAGGTTTAGTGCAACGGAGAGCTGTAGCGCCCTGCTCTTAATGCTCATGATTCTGTCAAGTTAGTATTGCCAACAATAATTCACATTAAATTGCTCTTCGACACCTCTTATTAGGACAAACGAAGTACAACAAAACAAGAAAACAAAACCCCAAACAGTAAGGTATGTACAAAGTACACAGTCCATGAGGTATACATGGTATTCTCGCAACGCATGGTGGGACTGCAGCTTGCTGGGGCTTAACCCTTAAAATGACTTCACTGGAACTGTGCCGTGTTGGGGACGTATGTTAGCCACCTCACGGCCACTTCAGAAGCCGCGCTCTCACCTAAGGTGGATGGACATCTCTTTGCATAAGCCACTGGACACAAATGTGAAACAAAGCAGAAATTTTAGGCAGGACTAAGCTTTACTTACCCCCAACCCAGGAAGCTAATGATTTAGATATATTCATTATCCACGCACATTGGAAAGACTATGAATAATCATGCAAAAAAAAAAATTTTTTTTTTTTTAAGGGAAAAAAAAAATGTAGCCAGAGGCAAACAACATACCTGAATAATCAACTAAGGGAGTATGGAGATTTTACTCTTAAGACTAACTTTTGGGGAGAGCAGAGGATGGAAGAGGACAGGGGATGTGATGTTTTTAAGAGTTGAGCCTGTAGGAAAACACGACCGTGTTTACATGTACTGTACAAGATACCCCTTATCGTTTTCTAAGGGAAGACGCCCCAGCCTATAGTGTTACGGTTTGGTAAACGGATATGTTTTGGCACTCGGAGCTAAGGAGACCTGCTACTTGACAAGCTCGCTGAGGGCATAAAGTTATATAGGCTACGCCATGGTAACGTGAGGCTTAAGTCTGTTTAAAATGCTTTCCTGGTCAGCAAATGGAATCGGAGGGGATCCAGCTGGGAGATCCACTGGTTTCTGCTTCGGAAAGAGCCAGAGCAGTGATTTGTCTTACAGGTGGATCTAGGAGCTTCGTGCCTCTGAAAGCAGTATCAGCTGGAGGTGCAGCAGCGAGCAGGCAGCTGGCCGTGGCGGGCGAAGACCTCCTTCCCTCATTAAAGTGCGCTTACAGTCAGAAAGCTACTTTGCAAGCCGGCCGGTGTGGCATGCCGAGTCAATTCCCCTCTTTACCCATTACTGTCAGGTTTGCTTAGAGGCACGCCTCGTGCCCCCCGCGCCCTACGCATCACGGCCAGGGCTCTGCAGCCCCGTAGCACCGCAGGAAAGCAGACGGGGCTGCCTTTCTGTCTCACACCTCGCCCACCATAAGACTCTGCAGCCAAAGTGTGACCGGTTACACCAGTAGAGGATGCGGGAGGCAGGAGAGAAGCCAGGTGGCTCTTGCAAAGCTGCACGGGTCCTCCAGGGCTGGCGGGACAGACCTACCAGCAGAGCAAGAGGATGAAACTCTGAGTATGCTCAGGGAGCGGAGATCTACGGGTTGGCATTTATTTTAAACAAGGTCACTTTTCTGACCATACTGGCACTTTAAGATGCTGTTGAGTTTGCAAACGTGGAAAAATGAAACCCTACGAAGATGCCGAAGGTGAGAACCGCCGAGGTTTTTGGGGATTGCGCGGTTAGCAGAAGAAGGAACTAATATCGTCACTGTCTCCATGGTATTCTGGAACAATTTGATCCGAAGTTCCCGTCTCCTGGTCTGTATATCCAGGCTCCAAGACCGCCTCGAACCAAGGGTGAAGCAAGATCTCTGGAGCAGTGAGTCTTTCAGAGGGCTCCCGCCGCAGGAGGCTGCGGATGAGGCATCGGGCTTTGGGGGAGACGTGGTCAGGAATACAGAACTGTCCACGCCGGATTTTGGAAAACAGAGTGCTAGGGTCCGAGTCATGGAAGGGGTAGCGTCCCACCAGCAGAGTATAGAGCATCACTCCCAAACTCCACACGTCAGCCGATTTTCCAGAGTAAGTCCCTGTTGTGTTTAGGATCTCAGGGCTGACGTACGCCGGGCAGCCGTGCTTGTCTGAGAGCGCATCATCTTCGCCTTTGATGATGTGCGTGTCTTCCAGGCTCTCCAGCCGCAGCTGAGTCCTAGGGAGGGCAGGAGGGGAAGCCGCAGGTTAGAGCTAGCGACACCCAGGCATAAGCGAGCACGGCGAGCCCCCCGCCACGGCAATCCCCACTCTCCTTCTCGCATCAGAAACATTTTTTAATTTGCAGCAAAGTTGCCTGGACTCCTGGACCCATGTAATGGAAACGCAGCTATGTGCATTGGGCAGGTGCTCAGGGACACCTGCTTATTTACTGGGGGTTTTAACAAGATGGGGCTCTCGAGGAACATCAGCAAGTCACCTTCTATGTATGCAGGTTGCACTGCAACTGCAGGGGGTTAACTGGCTACAACACGTTGCACATGCCGCTATTTGAGGCTTTGAGCAAACAGAGCCCAGCTGCGTGATTTTGCAAACTGCAAAGTCCAGCTCCCTTCTGCGCTTGCAGGGACCGGCGGCTCTCCTCAGTTTTGTATTTCATTTTTCGATTTTATTTTGTAATTTATTCTTTTTGCCTTTCCGGAGGGTACTCCCAGGGGGTGGTGGGCCCACCCTGACCTCTGGGTTTTGGGGGGGGAAAGGGGACCTTCGCATCAGCGAGGAAGCCCTCGGCTGGCCCTGGAAGGGCTCTGCGCTGCCTTGCAGCCCCGCTGGGGTGTAGATGCGTTGGCTGCAGCCTGTCCTCGGCATGACCTCGCCAAATACCCATTGGTTCTGCAAACGGAAAATATGACTCAACGCGAACCGTGGGCCCGGGATTGGCTGCGGGAGCCCTGAAACTGCACCTGTGCCGGGGAGCCCGAGTCTGCCTGCCATTGCTTAACCCTCTTCTTGCCAAATGGGATGCACATGACACTCGCCTGTGCAACGCGTTATTTCCAAATGAGCGAGACTGTGCGCAATGTAACATTTCAACAAATGTTTCATCTTCTTATGGGCGGGAAAAGCTGCAATAGTTTCCTTCAAAGGAATTACTCTTTGCATGTCAACATATGGTTGTTTCTGTTTAAGAGGGGCAGCGCTGGTTAATTTTCTTATCACATTTATAAACGATATCCTGAAGAAGCCTTAGGCCAGTTAAAAAAAAAAAAACAAAAAACAAAAAACCAAACATGCATTTTCTTCTGCTTCAGTAATATCACCTCCAGTTTCATCAGATCAAGCACAACTCCATTACAGCTTTTGCTTATTTTTTTTAGCTTTCCACAGGATAAGCAGCCAGTCAGAGTCAGTTTTGCTGATTAAAAATTTATTTCTGGCTCTGCCACATGCGGTGAGGCACTAAAAGAGCAGCAAACACTCCAGGGAAATACTGAATTATTTCCCTAATCTAAATTTAACAACTAGATTCTGGATCTCCTCTCTATAAACCTAGGTTTTAGGCTAAATTTTACCAAAGCGCTCTTCTTCAGTACAGGATTCCCAAAGCAATATTTAACCGTGTCCCACCTTCCCTCCTGCGTGCGCCCACACCCATGGGCACAGGGAGGGGGGGGACACGAAAAGCACCGACAGCAGTAGTGGAGGAAGGAAAAAAGCCTTGAAGGACACAGCCTGTCTTTGTTAGCAGCGCAACCCTGATCAGCAGGGGATTTCAGCAAGGAGACCCTTCCCGAGAGCCGCAGCTCCGCCGTGGCCACGGGGCAGCTCTCCCAGGTGTGAGGGGGGACCAGAGCTCCAGCTCCTCGCACCTCCCGCTCCCCCAGCCCGGCCGCTCCCCCCTCCCCGGCACAACGCCTCGGCTTCCCTCCTCCCTTCCTCTCTGCCTTTTATTCATTTTACACTGAATGAGTGGCACACATGACATCTTCTGGCGCTAATGAGCATCCGAACTATTGTCCCTTTGTCTACCAGTGGGTTTCGCTGAACTTCTGCTGAATGAGAGGAAGCTCCCGGCGAGCTTCCTCCCTTTCATCAGTCGAGATCTAACCAAGAGTAAGTGCATCACAGTTAGATCCGTGACCTACTACACGCACACGACGGAGACCTGCTTGGATCGCTTGCAGGTCATGCCTGGCTGACACGGCTGTTTCCACTCCCTGGGACGCTTTTTGCTTCCCTGGATGCGGCACTCCTCCCTCCCCACTCACCCCAAAGCTGGCTGGTGATAACCGCTTACCTTTCTTCATTAGAGAAGACAAATTTCCTGAGCTTGAGGTCACCAAGTACGATGGCCGACTGGTGGCAGTGAGCTACAGCGGAGACAATCTGCTTGAACAGCCGGGCAGCCTCCTCTTCCCTCAGCCTCTTGCAGCTCCTCACGTAGGAGTGCATGTCCCCAAAGTCCTTTTCAAAGAAGACATAGGCCTTGGTGTCCCCGAGGATGACTTCGACGACCCCGGTGATGTTTCTGTGCGATGGCAGCTGAATGTAAGGCCGGATCTTGTCCTGGTAGTGTTTGAGGGGGAACACCTGTAAAGAGGAAATTAAACCAAAATTCATTCTCAAGGGCGTTGAAAGCAGCCGCTCGCGTAGCAACTCTCCCCAAACAATGACGAGGGAGCTGGAGGGGAGCCAGGGCTCGGCAGGAGCGCCGTTCAAAGCGGTTGCCGAGACCCTTCCTGTTCATTTTACATTGCATGGGGGGGGGGTGGGGAATGGATAAACCAAACCACCATCCCCGAAGCCTTTTGGGGAAGATACTCCGAGGTAACCCGGAGTTACAGCTTGCTCCCAGCGCATCTAAATCCCCACCGGCGGCAGGCCGGGCGTTTCTAACCCAGGAGGGTGTTTTTTGCAAGGCTTCTCCCCGGGTCCGGCGCTCAGAGACCCAACCCCCCCTTCCAAAACAAAAAATCCGCACCCGCGGAGCTCCGCGCTCACCTTGCAGCGCAGCTCCCGGCCGGAGCTCACGCTCAGCGCCCTCGACACCTGCTCCCGCTCGGCCAGCGGCAGCAGCAGGTAAGAGGCGATCAGGCTGGGACCCGCCGCTCCCCCGCCAGCGGAGGGGGAAGCCGGGGAACACGGGGACCCGGGAGCGCTGAGGCAATCCGGGGGTCCGCAGTCGGCGAGGCGAGGGTACTTGGGCGCCGGCGTTTCTTCGGCGGGGCCGTCGTGGAGGGGTTGGAGCCGCTTGGCCGGAGCGCTGCGGCAGCGGGCGGCCGGCAGGAGAGACGCGGGGCGGCTCATGGAGGGGAACGGGAACGGGCGCGGAGCTAAAGGCGGGCGGTACGCGCTTGGCGCATCCCTTCGCTCTCCCCGCCGCAACCTCGGGCCGTGTCCACCATCTGCTGCCGACTCCGCGCTAAAGTAGTTGGAGGCTTTTTAAAAAAAAAAAAAAAAAAAAAAAAAAAAAAAAAAAAAAAAA
>JANZLQ010000029.1:41585647-41652671 GCA_026212715.1 Elanus axillaris | reverse complement strand
CCCACTCCCCGAGCTCCAAAGCCCGTGATGCCACGCGTGCAGGTATTTGCTCAGATTCCTGATAGATAACTGCACGGCAAACCCGTGCATGCCTTCAGCTACTTCTAATGTATTTTAAGAAACACATGAAACTCTTGTGTGGGATGACTCATAGCATAGCAGTCCCATTAATGCATTTAAACATAAAATGCATATGCCATAAAGGGATATCCCAGGGCCTGCATTTTTCCTTTCCTTTCTTTTTTTTGTCTCCAGAAAAAATTCCATTAATGTCTGCAGATTGTTTCTGAGCAATTCACCACAACTCTCAAAGCACGCTATTTTATTTCGTTCCTCTCATAGGTAAAACACGCACGAGTATCCATCAGACCTTTGTTTTACTTTTCCTTTCCTGGAAGTTTTACGATTGGGATGCCGCTGATGGGTGAATTTAGCTGGCAGGATGCTTCATGAGTGGGCTGCTTTCTACATCTGAGATCACGTAAGGTGAGGGGGGGGGGTGTCAGTGCTCTGGGGAAGAGAGGAAAGGTGTAGACACATCAAAATAGTGATGGACCTACATAGACTTACTCAGGGGCATTATTAGCGTGTAATGGCATCTCCTGTAGCTCTCAGTCTGAGATGCAGTGTGAGCAGGAGCAAAGACGTCAGTGTAAAAACCAACTGGTGCACTTGGGGTAAGTACCTGCCTTTGGTCCTCACCCTTCTGAAGATCCCCCTCTCTCAGCTCCTCTGCCACCTCACTGTCCCCACTGAGAAGAAGCGCCGTACTGAGGATCCATTTGCACACATTGTTGGAAGCTGTATCGTTCACCTTCCCAGCCTCCCACCCATTTAAAGCCTTAGAGTCCACAGCTGGCCACCTCATGCTGGCCCTATGCCACCAGCACAGGTGCTTGGTTCAGGCTACTGGCAGCCAAATGGGGGATGGCACCCACTGGTCCTTAAGAAGGGCAAAAAGCCCCCCCTTGTCATCCTGTCGCCCCAAAAACCCATCTGGGGCGTGAGAGGAGAGCAGAGCACAGAGGTACACACAGCATTGCACCCCACAGTCCTGCCATAGGCTCCTGGTGTCTGGGCAGCCTCTTCTTACATGGATTCCCCAGACTTCACACTCTGTCCCTGCTAACTGGAGCACAGAAACTGGGCATGCAGTCCCCAAAGGCCAGGAAAAGATAACCCCTGGGCAATTCATCCCAGAAGTGCTCATAGGTGCCCTCTCCCAGCTGACTGTATAGACCAAACTTCAGTTGTCTACATGTGGCTGAGATGAACCCAAGCTTAAATCTCCCAGGAGTCAGGTCTTTGCAAAATGGGGGCAGTTCTTGACAGCAGGAAACCTTCATTGCTTCTTTAAAATGCCTGGCATGCTTTCAGGTACTCAAAGCAGTAATGTCAGGAATAAACACACAGTAGCAATTATTAACCAAATTAATAATGCTCACTATTCTCAGTCTTATGTTTTGGGTACGGATCATAAGAAAAGGTCCACATCCAGACTCCTCTTAATCCCCACCAAATCCCCACATGCAGAGCAGAGAAGTGATTCCCACTTTGGCTTTTCCATTTTTTCTAATTTTGGCTGATCCCCAAAATGCAAAAAAAAGGATGCCAAGAATCACGTCTGACAATCTGCACAGCATGGTGCTTCTCGAAGGGTTGGAATTTGTCCTCCTTACCCATCTCCACCACTGCTTGCATGCAAGACTAGTTTGGTTATGAACCAGTGCAGAGAACAGGAGGAACTCCAGGGATAGGTTTGTGAAGAACAGAATTGTTGCAGCATTTCAGCATCAGAAGATTTTTGCAGAATATAGGCTACCACACTTGCCATAGCGGTCTTTTGTTCATTGTAGGTCACACCACAGGCTTTTAAGCATCCAGGCATACCTCCTACATTAGTTTTTTCCTGAAATCAAAAGCCATTGGAGGACTTCCTTCTATTCCCTGCACAAGCCTTCATCATTCCATCTCCCCCTCCCCCTAAAAAGATTGTTTGGGGGCTACCTGGTTAACATACATGAGATGAATACTAGCATGGCAATTCTCAGATGTGCCTGAATGGCTTTACAGCCCTTCCAAACGAACCAAGGCAGTGTTACGCATCTCCAATGGACAGCACTGTAAATCGTTGTGGAGCACAGATCAGTGCAGAATTACACTTTATAGACCTAACTTTGGGATAAAACATTGACTCTGTGGATGAGTCTTGCTATCCATGTGCCAGAAAAATGAACTGCTGTGAGCCAGCAAACTACAAGGAACCCAACACTCAGCCTTGGATGCTCTGACAGGGGGCCAGTACCAGTAAGGTGGGGCCGGGATGGCCTTAGGAAGCAGAGATCAGTAATCTTTGCAACAGGCACCTTCCAAATGCTGAGGAAGTCTGAGGAGCTCCCAGTCAAAGGATTTTACAAAACCTTTACAAAAAGTAGATCCTGCCTTGGAAAAGGATGGTCAAAGCAAGCAGGACAGCTCACTGTCTCCTCTCTTCCTGGAGGCCCAGCTGCAAGGTCGAGGAGCTGAGACTGGAGCAGAGGTGAGAGATCCTGTGGGATGTGCGTCACAGATCTGGCACATGCCAGCAAAGGGAAGGGTCTTGCCCAGCACAGGTTTGCCAAACTATGGCAAGCTGAATGTTGCTCTCCATATATTTTTTCTCTTTCTTAAACCAGACAAGCAGTGCTATTGTATCTGCCAGATGGAGAATCCAGAATTTCTGGTGGTCAGGCATCAACATTCTCTTTTCCTGGCATGTTATTTTATTTAAGGGGATTTTTGTTACACAGTATTCAAGCCTGTCTCGCCCTCAGCCAGTGCCTACACTCACCTGAACAGCTGCTTTTCCTTAGATGCTCACAAAATTATCTCGGATGCTCCAGTTCTCTGACCCTTTATCTTTGTAACTAGAACAGCCGAAGGCAATGAGAATTGTGTAACCATATCTCCCCACTTCCCAAGTGCTTGGGACAGGTCTGGTAACTTTGATAACATGTCTCATGGGACACGCAGAGTAAATCTCTATTAGATTAGGCCACTTATAAATAAACTGGCTGCTTGCTATGGGAAGAAATTAAAAAGCCATTATTTGAATTATCGGATGAGAGAGGTGTGACACACAAATACTTCAGCTAATATTAAACTATCAGGCAAATGATGAAAAATAAATATCTTTATTTTACAAGTTATCTCAAGCTATGTAATGAAACTTAAACTACTGCTAGATTGAAAGCCAGCAATTTAAAACCAGCAGGTTGCACATAATCTACTAGTATACAGAATCACCCTGCACAGACAGAGCTCAAAGAGTAGTTATGTGGCCAGGTGATAAATAACTTAAAAGTAATGTTTTTTACAGCAGGCATGGCATCTGTGATAAACCCACAACCATCCTTAGACACTGCAGAACTCAGCGGCAGATTCACTGTTAAGATATAAAACACATGATGAGCACATAGTGACATCAAAAGAAGTGCAATGTAATGGTGTTCAGATGTCTCCCCTCAAGCCTGCACAGAAGCTGCTCTGAGGGTTGCTGTTGCTAGGAAATCTAAATAATTCCCTTCTGATAAGCCAGTTGTTATCAAATCCAAGGAGTCTCATGAGCAGCACCTCCTGACTTTGTTCCTTTGCGGACTGAAGAGCATGAAGGCTTCTTCTGTTGCTTGAAAGACGTGTGAAGGTTCAGGTTTTAAACCTCAAATCCTGTTTTTACTTCAGAAGTTGATTGCACAAGCGGACAGTGAATGAGTGTCTCTCCATTTCCCTTGCGGTCAGAGAAGATCCTATTCATACTGAGTTTACAAGCAAACACTTCCTTTGGTAAGCTTCCCATGCAATTCAATTCATGTGAGTGCTTTCAAGCTCTGTCTTTGGGTCTGGACTAACATCAGAATGAGCGAGTGAGGCAGGCTCTCTTCTCAGCCCACCGCAGAATTTTCTGCAGCATTTTGAAATGATGAAACACACTGTGTTTTCTGTACGTTGCTGCAGTCCTGCTAAGTCACTGAGATTACTCATGCACCAAGAGGCTAAGCACTACATAGGTATCTACTGTACGATGTACACACATCCCAGAATTTTTCTTGCTTAACAATCAATCTAATGTTTTTACTTCTTATAGTTACTGGCTGGCAGCCTAGAATTTGCTGGCACCTACACAGAGGATTCTCCTCTGAGCGTTGCTGTGACCACATCATGTGTTTGCAATAATATGTATTAACAGTAAGTACTTTATGGCCAGAAAATAAATCATTATTTATGGAAGACTTGGAATCTGCAGTCAGTACTAGTCTGTACTTGTAGTGAGGAGCCATCAGCTTAAGGCTTTGGCTGTAGCAAGATAAAGGAAGACCTGTCCTTGGCATATTCTAACATTTTCCACTCCAGGAGCCCCTTTTCCTAGGTGCACCTTCTTCACTGTGTAACAAAGCACTGGAAATGTTCAGTTAGTGAACCACACAGTACCTCAGGATCCATACATAGAGGTTTTTAGGGAAGGTGGAGATTCAGATTCACTTGAAAGGGCAGTGGAAGTTAATTAAGTTGCACAGTGAATTCCAAGTTAGTTTTGGCTACAGTACTAGAGCTATTCTTGAGAAAAACCTCATGAGGCACTTGTGACCACAGGTAGGTAAGACCTTTGTCATCAGCCACTCATGAGGAAACATGAGTATGTCCAAGAGGACATTGTCTAAAATAAGGCAGTGTGTTGGTCTTGCCTGTTGAGTCACCGGTATCACTTCCTGCAGCCCCTGCTTTTGCTCTGGGTATTTCTCAAGGGAGCGCTGACTTAGCCTAGCCTTTCTGATTCTTCTAGAATGAATAAGATCACAGCTCCAGAGCAGTAATGATGAATATGTCCTTGATACAGAGGAATGTGCGCTCCTTTTAGCACAAGTGTGCTAAATCTTCCATGAGATGCCTGCCTGATTAGTTTTTATCTTTACATGTCATGGCTCCACTGATTTGAGAACTTCAGAGTCTCTAGTTGTAAAATGGAGAATTCTGCTTCACAGGGAGAATCTGTTCAAGTGAGAGAGCTGTGTTAATGGCTTGTGCCTCAGGGTACCACCGAAAGCTGTTGCATATGGATCTCTTTTGCCTTTTCTTTATATTAATGTTTGATTAGGCGTTTCTTTAATCACTCAAAATACTATGTGGAACTTCTGTTCACTGGCAGAGACAGATTCTCACCAGGTTTCAATGACAGACCCTTCTGAGCTACACTGAGGTTTACTGCATTTGTAAAGCACCCCTTATGGAAATGAAAAAAAATAACCCACCTCACCTCTGAGTTTCTTTCCTTAAATATTGTTGCAAAATTTCTGACGTCAAACAATGAGACACAAATTACCCTGTGAACCGTTAACATATGCCTGTTTGCATATGATATCTTATAGCCAAAACAGATTAAGATTTGAAGGTTTAACTGCTGTTGAGTTTCCACTGCTGTGAATCATACAGATCAGCTTATTAATCACAGAGACTTAGTTTTATTCTTTAACTCTTTCGAGCTACTTCTACCCAGAGGGGAGTTCACGGGTAACATGGGACACACAGGAACAGAGAGGTCACAACTGCATAACAAGCCCCAAACTTTGCAAATAAAAGAGCAAAGAGCTACCATTAACTACAGTTACAATAAATCAGTAGCGGTTTATAACTTCCATCAGGTCAGCTGACGGGCACAGAAGCCTTCCCCAATGCCAAGGTTAGTCTGTCCTTCCACCTAGTCAAGTGCCAGCTGCAATTTGTGCTGATGACCAAGCCTGTAATCTTTCAATTTCAGAGGAAAACTATTTGTAAGAACCAACAACAAGAGAGAACCAGCCATGAAATCAACAGGATCAAATCCCAGATTCAGAGAAAAAAAAAAAATTCACTCATCATACTAGCATTCCTTGGATGTTACAATACAGTTTAAATTCAGAAATGCCAAACATTCTGGGCAGAACTTCATTGATTTCAGTAAATACAGGCAGTTTTCTCTAGCAGTTGAATCTATACAGTGCATCACTGATTTTGATGGGACTCAAGTACTCTCGTCAGCAATCCTGACATAAGTGCATGAGTATTTGTCTTTTTCTGGATATTATGGCTGTAGCCATACTTGAAAAGAGTTATCTCTGATAATAGAAGAAGGAAACCTACCTCTATTTAATACACATGCTTCTTCACCTCATATGTGATTGTTATTAAAGCTAAGCAGGTAAGTGCTGCCAAAAATCAGTCCATTTCTTTCAGCTGAAGACTGAGAAGGATTTGAGAATTTAGGCTGCACCCGCACCCGCACCCGCACCCGCACCTACACTTACACTTACACTTGCTGTTCAGGCTCTCTGATTCACTGATGCTGCCTGGCTAACCCTAGCCAAGAAGAGAAGGAAGATCAGGTATTTTGAGGAAGGAATGTGAACATTCAAAAATACCTTTCCACTTAGAGTGGCAATAAGTGAGTTCTTGACTATTTGTTCTCTTCATTTAAAGTGTTGCTTCAGATTTGTTTGTTTTTTCTCCCAGCTGCATCATCTTAAGCAGGCAGTTCACATTATTGCCTGTGGATTAGCTAACAGAGACAGACTGAGTGCAGTTTCCACTAGGGCCACCAGCACTGCTCTGGGTCAAGCCTTTCTCTTTAACGTATGACAACAAGGTGTAACCAAGAGAGCAATATCCCTTACAGCATTACTCATTGGAACATGAGGGTAATGACCATATCAGGAACTGTAGCTATCTAAGAGTATACTGGTACAAAACACCACAGGCAGCACACCAAACCTGCTGCCACCAGTTTGTCGGTACAAATTAATCTGGGTATAATTTAGCATTTATAATGTTATGTGTTATTGGACAGTATACTCAAGCATCCAGACACCTACACAAATGAAATTTGAGGTGTGACGCTGCGGCCATGTAAAATGTATGTACATCTCTGCAGCTGAAAACTTGGGAGGCTGATTACCACTAGGGACTGAATTAGAGCCATGAGGACAACATTAACACACCTCTGTCAGAACCTGCAGAGATTGTTTAACTAACACAAGTTTCTGTTTCTGAGTGTTCTACTTATAAATGGTGCTGGAGTAAATTTAACCACAAACTTAAGAATGAAACAAAAAAGCTATGAACAGTTTAGGACACTTCCCCCTCCCTCCTCTTTTTTTTTTTTTTTTTTTTGACAGATGCTATAGTTAACATTCTCCCTTGCAGTATTTAACTGAAAATCAGTGACCCATCTTAAAAACTATAGGTTTGAGACCTGAGATGTCTTAAAAGGGACCTGATTTTTACACATAAAAATACAAGTAAGTACATACTGCTCAAGTGCTCCCCAGACTCTTTCAGCTATTTCAGCTGGGCTCCCACAGACAGAAGCACTCATGATCACTGCTGAGTTTTGAAAAGATGGAGCTTTGGGCTTAGAACACATTATGAAAATTATGCATAATTCCCATGAAGTGTTTTGAACACAACAGCTCAGTGCAAATAATAATGGTTCGGTTCCCTTTTTTAGCTCTGAAATCAGCTTGCAGATTATTATTCTTCAATTACAAAATAACAATTTCAGTTTGAAGTGGTTTGCATTCTTAAGTGCAATTGGGGTTAATAATGGTCTATGAAAGGAAAGTTGTTAGCAAACAGTAACCCAGAGTGAAAAGCTTAGCATTTAGGTACCTTAGCTACATTTTACACTAAATGTCAGATTTAAATTCAGAAAAATAACCTAGGAAAATACCGTCTAACACACTAAGGATCCCAAAGCTCAAAGAAACCTATATTTTCTGTTTCACATATACTAAGAGATAATTGCCATCTGACCACCAAGGCAGCTCCTTTTACCTATGGCTATTTTCTAATTCATATATGTAGTGCTTTATCTGTTAGATGTGTTCAGATAAATTTAGGTAATCAACACAGAGTGTCACAAAGTTTAAGTCCTTTTTTGTATCTGTGCCCAAATGCATACATATCTATCTGAAGCTTATATATAATGAGATGAACTGCTTTTCAGTTCAAGGCATATGCTTACAATATATTTGTATTATCTACAAATTAGTTCTTGAAATACATTTGTAAATAATTATAGTCTCCTAACCTACAGTATTAAGGTAAAGCCCTCTGGGACTTCCAAAAGCAAAAAACCTGAAATAAAATCTTCTGAATATCAAAAGTAAAAGCCTTAGTTAGGGGAGAGCGTTCAAAAATTCTAAGAACAAGGCCAAGATCCTCAAAGCTGAGTGGTAATTTTGTGTGTCCACACGCAAGGTATAGATGTGCAGCACTTACTGCAAATTAAGCTCTATTAAGGTTTCTTGAGGTTAGTATTGAAACATGGACGTGCTTCCAAGCAGGGCAAATCCTTGGTCAGAGTGCCCTACTGCAAGTATCCCCAGCAGTTACAGAGACAGTAACACAGAACTATCTGCAATATTGAGCAAAACACTTGCTATTACATGCTGGCAGAATCTGCATCTCTAATATGCTGAAAAAATTAGCACACTGACAAGGAAGGTTCAATACTGCAAACCACATTTTATTTATCAAATGCAAACTTTTAGAATTTCAGGGAGGTTAAAAAAAGCCAAACAAGTTAAACTGGAAACCCTCATATTCATCAGTTTAAAAAATGCTTTCAGTTACAGCTGAGACCTTCGACTTTGCCTATAAATGAAACACTTTAAATAACAATCAGTTACACAACCTACTTACAATCAGCAGCTTATCTCACAAGACCTCTAACAACAAATTTGCTTTGTGGCAACAGCGTATCCAGCTGAATTCTCCAGTCTTGACCAGCTTTGTTTTTTCTGACTGTCAATCGCTCTTTTAAGTGCTTCATCTGGCATGAGATCTGATCCTTTTACATCAGCATGGCTACAGCCAATTTTAGGGCATCTGTTAAAAAGAAAAGAGAGACTCCATTAAATTGGAAGAATTGTATTTGTCAGATACAGGCTTTTGCAAAACATCTGCTAGTTTATTGTATTTATCTGGGATTCACTCTCTGTCATTTCCTCGTTACCTCTGTTCCTCTTCACCAGCTCTCTGTGGGAAAAATAAATCCATTTATCTAAACTGGTGGGACTCAACAGCTGAAGGAAGGAAGGAAGGAACACAGCAAGACATGGAGCCTCTCACCTGTAGATCACTCTTGCTTCATGTACACAAGCTGCCTGCATCAGTAATGATACTAGCATTGCATGGACATCTTTCTCTGTTGCTTTTTCTCTTTGCAGCCCTCCTCAAACTGCAGGTAACTACCTCTTACCTTATTAATCTGCAGTGGAGAAGTATAATCTTCACTGATAGATAAACAGTGAAATAAATTTCTAGGAAGATAGATAAAAGAGCATGAGACTTGCAAAGGCTGACTGGTGAATCAGTGGACTATCTAGTTGATGTAAAAATTTACCAGGCCTTTATGAACTCGGAAAGCACAGAAAAGAGAGATGGGGTCAAATTAACAGCCTCTAAATGGTAATCAAGTGCAAAGAGTCTTACAACTACTTGAAACAGCCAGATAAAGACAGCAGGGTGAAAGATATTCAGGGACCAAAGGTCATTATCCTTTGTCAGTGGCCCAAACATGCATAGATGGTACCTGTAGTCAGAAATAACACTTTTCCTGAATTTTTCTTCTGTTAGGAGTAACTTTTGCCTGAGATACTGAAGTTATTTACACTCAGTACTCATAGCTTGTACTCCAGATTTGTCCACAGCTTACTGTGTTTGTCATGGATAAGTCACTTAATTGCTCTGTACCTCAGTTTTCCCATTTATCACCTTATTAGAGCAATAACTTGCCAGATTAATGAATAACAAGTGCGCAGAAAGCGTCGTGCATTTCCTGTAACCATAAAGTATTAGTATGTCCTTCCAGGCAGTGGAAAATAGTGAACAAACCGAGACATGTGAGAGTTGTCTAAAGGAGCCTATAGCAGGTCTATCAGCACAAAACCAGTGGCTGTGCATACATCAGTTGAAGAGCTGACATTCAGCCAGTGCACTGCCAAGTGCACCAAAGGGATCCCACGGATTCAAACTGGAGAGTACGTGTCAGGAAACAGCTACTTCTGTAACTCCAGAGTGAGAAACAGTTTTGATTTCAGAGTCAGGATAGAGAGGATACCCCTAACCACAACTGCGCTCTATCAAGATACCTGCTTCCACTTGAATATTGCTGGTGGGAGCGCAGTTAAGTAGCAAGACCATGAGAATGGGGTACTTAAATGGGGAACTTGTTGCATCAGCTGGCCTGTCTTCCCACCACAGCAGACTATGGTTTTTCAAAACTGACTGCATTTTCATGAGAAAGGTTAAAATTATAGCAGGTCAGTGAGATTGGGCAGAGAAAACCAAGCAGTCTTTCTTAATTTAGTTACAGTGAAGCCGAGTTATTGCTGTGTGTGTGCTTTTCTAGCATAGTGGAATAACTGCTGTAAAAACGGTAAGGTTGCAAGCTAAAAGCTCAAAATTAAGAACGACCAGTATTCAGACTGCACAATTAGCTTCAGTTTGAGTATAAGGTAGCTTTTAAAGCTAGGTGTTGTACGGCTTATGTGATTTTTTTTTTTACTCTAGAATTTCTCCAAGTCTAATTTCTTAAAAGGTAAAATAAAATTCAATCATGTGACCCCATTAGTTTTTAAGCAGTGCTGAAACTTTTGATCCACCACAGCAATCTCTACTACCATGACATTTTCCTGATGGATTTAACAACATAAAGAAATATTTAGATAAGAACATCCTAAATTCAGTTCTGTATTACAGAAGGTGGTTTTGTCATGGTTTTGGGCTGTTGAGCACATGCCTGTCCCTATCCTCCAGAACATTCACTTTCTTCTGTCTAACTTGTGAGCTATTTCCCAACTCATGTTCATTTTTTCCAGCCAAGCTTCTGTCCATCCATGTTGCTGCTTTTGTTGTTATTCCCAGGATATTGCACCCACTCCACTTTTTCTCCCTAGACCTCATAACACAGGCAAGGCACTCCCATCTTTTTCTTCAAGCTGCCTTGACACTAAGGTAGTAGCTAGACACCCCAGCTGATGCTTGATTTCACAGCAGTGCTTTCCTGTAGCCAGGAAGAAGCATGGAATAAAAAGTCCCACTCTACCTTTGTATCCCCCATGGCAGAGTATGTAGAGTCTAACAGAAATGAAAGAGCAACAGATGGAGGAAGTAAGGAGCCTGTGGCATTATCTTTGGGGAAATCAGGTTGCTAGTCTCTGACAGACCTTTCTGAGCATGTGCAAACTGCACATTTATTAAAAAGTCCACAACTGGTAAATTTCCATGAGGTCATCAACCCAAAGCACCAGGCTCTAGCACATATGGTGTAAAAACAAATGTGAAATTAATGATGAAATGATATGTCGTCTAAACTTGCTCTAAAAAGTGTTTGAGCCAACTTTTTCCTCTCTTTTTTTTAAATCAAAACCATCCTGGAATTTGAAACTTACTGAGGAGAACTTCAGGTTTAAAAATTCAACTGTTACATCTTTTCATTCAAAAAAATATGTTCTCTGTGGAAAGTGGCAGACTGTTTTGATGATATAAAGTAAGAAGTACTTATCTGCATTGTAGTAGGAACTGCACAATCCTGTCTGACCATTATTAAAGCTGTCTTATCATTCTTAAACTTTGTCTACCTAAAAAGTTGTGGTTTAATAGTTCTCACTTTAACACTCATTTAAGTGTTTTAGTATTTCTCAGTTGTACTGGAATATAACTGCAAAAGAGGGTGCACAGAGGAGATGTTTATTTTTTTATTAACTTCAGGGCTTGCTAAATAAGCAGTGGGAACAAAATGAGCAACTAAATTATAGGAAGCTGAAGTTTCTCTTTGTTGTTCATGGCTATACGAAATCTCTTCACTTCTGTTGTGCAGGTATCACAAGTAGCTGTAACTTCCCCACATGCTTCCTGAATATTTCCTTACACATTGTTTTCATTAAAAAGAAAAGCTCCTTCACGTGTACAGTACTAATGAGGAGACTGTGACTTGGGCAGACACTGAGGTATTACTTCCTGCAGCCTTGCCAATCCAAATACATTTCCTAGAACAAGTAGAGTAAAATTCCACTTACACAGCAAAGCAAATAGCTTTTCCACACATTCTTGTTAGCTTACCGGACTTTTTTCTTTTGCTGCTTTCTAGTCTGGATAATTTTTAGAATAGCATCTTCTTCGTAAGTATGTCCACAGACTTTGTTTCGAACTGGCCTCTTCATTTCCACCTGTAATCAATAAGGTTTAATTTAAAGGAACTGATAATGCCCATGAAAATGCTTTTTTATGCGATTTTATGTAAAACAGCAGGAAGTGTGTTTGCCATTCGCACATGGCATTCCACTCAAATTATGGGGTCAGGTCCTGCATTGTAAATTGCATTCCTATTTACAGGAGGCTTTTTCTCAAGGAATGTTGCTCTTCGCTGATAATGCTTGTAATTTACACTGCCTTATTTTTAACAAGTATTGCAGATTTGTAATAAAAAATCCAATGAAGAATATGAAATAACTATTTCTCAACTGATTATAGCAGCAGTGATAGCATACCTGTGTAATAGGACAAATAAAGTTCATCTGACTCTGAGTCACAGCTAAATCTTCATCGATTTGTTCAATGGCCTCATTATCATTATCTGATTGACGACAAACTATAATGGGAAACAAGACAATTTTCAATTAATATTTAATATAGATAGTCAATACTTAAAATAAGCAAATAAAACCCAGCATTTGCCAAGCATTATCTCACAGTGGTATCTAAGATGCCACAGCATATTTCTGTACCACTCCCTGAACAAGATACTGCAAAAAATACTGTACCATAGTCTCTGTTAGAAAATGTGGATTTTAAAATGGTAACCACTTGTGTGTGTGTGTGTGCGGTGTCTATTTATAGCCAATGCTAGAAAGGAGGGCTGGGAAGGAAAACAAGCTGGCCTGAATACATGCAAAGCTTTCAGTATTCTCTGTTCAAGTTCACCAAAAACCAGTAACATGCAGATGAATCCCCAAAATCTAACAAAGGGTGAGGTGGAGCTTTTGCAGATTTGTCAGTCCTACCCTCAAGATCAGTTTGTGTTTGAATGTCATAAATGGGCTTACTATATAGCCTGTATATACAGCATATACTTTAAAAGGAATTTGTACTATTTATCATAATGCATCATTTGTGAAGTGATGGTGCTGTATTTTAACAAGACTATAATTAGTGAAAAACAAAAGCCATGAAAGTGTTATTTAAGATGGACAATAGAAACATAACTTAAGTAACCTTAAGGAGGAGGGGCAGAATGAAATACTGAAATCTCCCGGAAACACCTGATGGCCGAATGCCATTGAATGAGGGGCAGGCAAACAAGAAGAAATCCACCTTAAGCTAGAGAAGATGGAGGTGCCCACCTCTGCCAGAAGAAGGAAAGGTGTAAGCAATTCTGCATACCCAGGGGCATGCCAGCCCAGGGTTTCTTGCAGAAACTAATTAACCAGAGTCAAAAGCTGAGATACAGGAGCAGCTAAGGAGGATATATATTGCTAAGTATAACCTTAATAAATGTATACATGTTGTTTTATCTTTTCCTAACTTTGCTCTGTTATTGTGAATCTAGGCTTTTAATATTAGTTTATCCTTAACTCTTATCTGGTAATAATAGCAAACTTAACACTTGCCATCACTTTCCATTCCTTTGGGGTAGTTCTGCAATGTTTTTGCAGCAGTGCCCTGGGGTGTAGCCCTCAAGGTGTCCCAAGCTGAACAGAACATTTTTCTCTCTAGCTGCACAAGCTAGTTTGCAACGTAGCAACACAGGGTTTGGAGAGGATGAAATCCTTCAGTGGCCTGTGTCAGCTTTGACTGCCAAGGGGCCAGTAAGAAACACAAGTGAACATGGAGGGTTTAGAGTTACTTCATGATTTGCCTTCTACAAAGTCTCAGCCTTGGTTCCCTTTGCTGCTGTCGCACACTATCAGCTGATCTTTGCATTTTTGCATCCCTGGTATTCAGTCTTCCACATCTGTTAAGGACCAGTGTTTCCTAACTCATGGTCAGTCCTGCATGCCTGTATAATACCATCACCTTCCGGATGATAACAGCAGACATCACTCCTGGAGCAATCACAATCTCTCACACCCAGTCTAGACTGAGCACACTGCCATGTGAGCAAGCACATCTCTGATTGAGGTACTCTTGGCATTGGTATTGCAGCCATCACTCCATCACAGCACCTCTTGGTATGCTGGTTTTATTTGCATATTTTTCCTTCCTCTTTAACAGAGCTTGCCCTTCCCTCCATTCCAATATACCAAGAGTTCTCCAAGCATTCGGGAATGTTTCTGACCCAGGTACTCCTGTAAATACTTAGGCAATACTCAGGCATGCATCAAGGGTATTTCTTGATGTTACTAAGGCCTCATTCAATCAGTAGGGTGTGGATGAAGGGGGAAAAGGAGCTCGAATGTCCAACGTCAATAATTTTAAAGCTTTCATCTCCAAGAATATTAGTGTACCTTTATCAGACAATGATCCCCTAACAAAAGTAAACACTTGAAAATCCGAAGGAGAAAGTGGGCACAATTTAACTGTAAATACCAAAGCTGCAATGCTATAGACATTGGAAAAACACTTGCATCGGTTACCAGTTTTCAGAATAGAAAACCTGTCACATATTATTCTTAGATTACTCATATATAAGGTTTATTCTATCATCAACACAAAGTATTTTGACAAAAATACAACTTTGGGAGGAAAAACGTGGGGTTTTTTAATGAAGCTTTTGAAATACAAAGCAATGGGTGAAATCCCACTGAGACAGGAAGGCTAAACAGTATTGCAAATATTGGTAGGTGCCAGCTTTGGCATAGGCTGCCTTATTTAAATACCATATTGATTCTTTTCCTGTATGAGTAATGCCAACAAAGAACAAGAGATTCAGAATTTCCTTAAATTCATGTATCTGCAAATTTTGACATACTGCAGCTCTAATCTTTCCTGCTGAAAACATGTGGAAACTCACATTTTTCTACATTGTACTTTGTTTCAACCCATGAACTTGGCATGTAGTTCCAGTGTACCAGCGCATCACATTGGTCAATGAAATTAGAACGCAGCAGTACTAGCAAGATCTAGGACAGGTGATTGTTTACAAAGGATGATTTTGGTTTTGGTATCAGTATGAAGATGCCAAGGCAGGTGGGTAAAGTTTTAAAATGTGGGGCTTGTGCATGTGATTTTACTTTTAAAGCTCGGCACTCCAAGTTAGGCATGTAAGTGGCTTCTTCTGGACGAGTGTTCACCTTGCACAGCACCTTCTGACTTTGCTAAGGAGTCACCACTTCACTCATCACTTCTGTGCGTGCTTACTTAGGTACTGACACAAGAATTTAGGAGATTATGTTGAAGCAGCCAAGTTTGAAAATAGGAGCTCAAGCTTGGGTACTGGTGCTTGAGTCTCCCCTGAAGGCCTCAGGTGTCTAAACTATGTGAGCAAAATCACAGGCTGGGTTTACCTCTTTCTCATACTGGCTTTGGAGGTGATTTAAATGCCTCATGTTTAATGGTTGAAATTCCATGAGTTGAGACCCACTCTTTGTAGGTGGGATATATTAGTCTTCCTCGATTCAAACTGTCCTCTTGCTATAAGCTTATCTTAAACACTTCAGGTTGCACTTAATTTGCACTGATTTTGTATACAGCCTGCCAGAGTGGGTCCCTGGTTTCAAGAGGTTATCACAGCACATATGAATAATTATTTAAAATATTTACTTTTCATAAGCAGCTAATATTTTTAATAATAAATATGCAAGACTGGGATGATGCAAGTGATACCTCAAATATGTCAATAGCAAATTAGCATAAATCAGATAAACCACCCACAGATTTGTTGTTATTGCATGATGTTCTAGATTACAGGAGGAGAGAGGAAAATAAATTTTCAATTACAGTGAATTTTGCAGAGGTTATGCATGACAAACATACATCCTGAATTGGTCAGTAAGATGCTCTAAAGAGTAGATCTATACCTCTAAACTCATGTTGGAATATATTTTTATCAAGGTCAAAGGGTTTTTTTACCAAATTAAATTTATAAAAATTTGGAGGATCTAACTTGCAAGTCTGACTATTCTGTAGAAAGAAGAAATAAAAACACCAGGTCATATACATTTCAGCTAAGACAGGTTACATTTTTGTAAAACCCAGTTTTCCTTGCAAATTGAAACCAGATGCAGAAAACACTAAGTTATTGTTCCTGAAATTCAGATGTTGGCTTAAGTAACAGAAGTACATACATCTATTCTGGTACTCTGACAGATAACATTTTAAGAGCCTTAAGAGTTTCTAGTTTTCAATTCCAGCCAACTGAAACCTGTTATAAGTATTAGTAACACATTTTCTATCTGGCTATCTCAGCAATGATGTTTACAGCTAATTAGTGCCCACTGTTGTAATAAAACTGCATTCTCATAAAGGTATCTATTTTTGGTAACACATCATAATGAATTTTGCAACTGCCAACTGTTTTTTACTTATTCAATTTTAATTAAAAGCTGGTAGTACTTTATATCTCTATCACTTTCATCTCTTGATAAAAATGTGACTAATATGCCGTAGCTCAGTTTTACCTACTCTGCTGAGAGAGACTGAGAACCTTGTAAGCCAACTTTTAAAAATAAGAAAACCATAGTATGGGGGCATTAACTGCTATACTGTGAATTATATAAAGAATGGATAGTATAAATATTAAAAAAGCATTAGAGGAAAGATCCTCTTCACTGTCATTGTCACTTCTATGACAGACAGACTGCTGTCTGTTCACTGCTTCCAGTGCCAACGTCCTCTACCCAATTCCTCTTTCTCTAACCTGGCCCTGAGTGAGTGCATGTTGCAATGTAAACTTAATTGATTTCTTTCCTTTTATGCTGTGCTGTTCTGCCTTCTCACCTGCCATCAGTCAGACACTAATCCCGGAAATCAAAGGGTAACGTTAAGCATGCCGGATTTAGTCTTTGTAAGCCTGAGCCACTAGACACACAAGGTCTTGGCTCCCAAGAGGGTCTATTGTACTGCTGACTCTATAGAAATAACAGCAACTCACCCAGGCTGGGAAAAATCTCTGAGAGCTCCAAGAAAAACACGAATGTTATGAGGGCAAGTCAAATGCCAAGTGTTCCTGCCAGCAGGACACAGAAAATAATGAAAGGTGGTGGGGGTAGTGAAGGACCTCATCACAGCCACGAGTTAAGAGTCTGAAGGAGTCTGGGGCACTGCTGACATGGGCTGAGGAAGGTCCAAGAAGTCTAAAAGAGGGAAAGGGCCCAAACACTGCTTTCCATGAAAGACACTGCTGAGACCACCATGGGAAATGCTTAAGGGTAGGTCGGCATGCCCAGTACTGCTCTGAACTTGGGTTAGACTTCAGATCCAGAGAAGCACACCAGAACAACTGTCCAATGTCCTGCCTCTGGGACAGATCTGCAGCAAATACTGGAGGAGGAGTGAAAGAAGAGGGGAAGCAGAGTAATACCTCCCTGGCAAACTTTCCCAGTCCCTAGCAATTTGTGGCCAAGGACTTCCTGAATCAGAGGTAATATCTTTGTACTTAATAAGCACTAGAGTTTTCCTCCAATGAATTTGTCTAAACTTGGAGAGGGGAATTTGGGCCTGGATTTTTCAGCTTGATTTGAGACAGTTATCTTTACTAGAAAGGTTAGCAACAGTTTAATTTTCCTTGAAACTTACCACAGAGGCTGCAGGTTACAGTTTAATTTGATTTTTAAGAGGGAAAATAAGGTGTGCAAGCTACAGCTGCAGTCAAACAGTTCAAAGGCTTTCTGCTTTTGCCAGAGGCATGTGATAGTTTAATTTGCCAACCAAGCCAAACTAGGCTTTGCATTAAAGTACTTTACAATTTGATTACTTGCTGGTGTTGCAATATACAAGCTGATCTAAGGAAGGTGGCCTCTAACATGTTGCTCCAGATTGCAATTGCAAATTTACTTGCTCCTGCCCAGGCCAAGCAATTTGCTGGTAATTTACTGACAAGTCCCTTGTATGTGCCCTGTTTTACACTTGCCTGTGTAAGAAGTACATACGTATAGATTTGGTCAATCCAAAATAAAATGACAATCCTGTAAGTATAAGCCATTCTGATTCTCCTGGAGTGTGAAAGACAAATTAGATGAACAAATCCCTTTACATTGTAAGAGTGGGGAAGGAAAAGACAGTATCCTGCACTAAGCAACAATCCTCTAAAAACTCCTTTAATGCCATCAAATTCACAGCACCTGCATATTTTACAGTATTTTGTCCCACTAAGCTACAGGTCTTTTAAAATACATTATTCCAAATAGAAATACTGTTCTCGTTTTATCCTTTCACTACAGGGTAGAGCTGGTTGATGCCAGTTTCCCAGAATGACCTTAAAATGAAAGGAGATTATGATTTGATGGAAATGTTATAAGACACTCATCACAGAAATGTAAGTGAAGGAGATGGAAAGACACTTGAAGCTAGACACAATTTGCTGTTTAATGTATTAATAAATAAAATGTGACTACAAATCCCACTTAGGAAGAAAAACCAAACTCCAGAGGTGCCCTGTGAAACCTTCAACTCATACACTATTCAAAGTGAGAAGTAAGACATCATCTTTGCCTTTAGATTTTGGGAAATTCAGACTGTTGTGCAGTGGGAACTGTGTCCTTAGAACTGTGAACAGAAAGGATATCTTTGATTATAAACCACACAACTCAAACAGTTTGGTAGGCAAACACACAGAGGCAGCTTTCTTGTTCCCTCTGTTATTGCAAACAAACATGAGAAATCCACACTTCAAAGTCCGTGGATGACATTTCAAACAACAGTTTCCTCATCACTGCAGTCTGGACTCAAGCTGAAGAAGCTCCTGGGGGAGATGAAGATTACCTAAAAAGATGTCACGAAGGCTTATCATTAAACTCAGAGGAGCCACTATTTCTGGAAAATCTAAGGTGGCCATATTCTTCCACACATCACCCACAATGGCATGTAATCTTCATAAGCAAGTTAAACACCAAAGGCTTACTGAAAATGAACCTGATTGATAAACAGACTACTTAAATGACCAGGAAACTCTAGGTCTACATGAAAGTGTGCCAGGCATGTGACAACAGAGCAAAAGTGTTAGGGATGCCACAGTACAGCAAAGCAAGACAAAAACTGGAATAACTTACAAGAAAAAAATGTATCAGACACAAGCTACTAAATTGCAAATAGATGCAAAGAATCTTTTTATTACTTGGGTTTTCTCCTGCTCTTCAGAAGAAAAAAGGCTGAACAATCACTGCTTCATACAGTATACTATATAAAGGCAATTTCCATGCTTAGAGAGCATCATTTCATATATCAGAGATTAGAATAATATCACACACATTTAAAAAATGAAGAAATTTACTCCAGGCACATGAAAGAAAAAGTTGCAAAAGCTGCAACCAGAAAAAAAAAAGCCTACCATTTCATTAGAAGATGAACCACTTTCCATTACTAACATTGTGGTCAGAATCTGGAATGTCACTGATGCAATGCTAACCATCAAATGACATGAACATGTAGGGCTTTGCCTACACAGGGAAGCTGTTGCAAAATAAGCAAGGGTGTGAATGTAGAATGCATTAGCTACTTGGCATTAACTCACTGTGTGGATGCTCTTATTCTGCACTAGGAGTGCCTTTTGGCTGTTTAGCCTAATCCACTTCCACAGTGGACTTGAGAAAGGCATTGTTAATGCTAGACAGGAGTAGTGAGAGGAAAGCTGTCGGTATTGACAGCAGTTTGGAGCCACATCCATTTATGCATGAGTCCTTAGCAGTCCTTGGATGGTCTGTTCTGTAATTTAATTCAAATTTTCTCAGAACAACCCATGCCAAGTATTCCCTACATATTAACTCACAAATAGAAATCATGTCTACGACATCTCTGAAGAAAAAGTAACATCAAGTGTCTTGTAACCTATATGGTTGGAGATTGGCTTTGCCCATTTCAGTATGTCATTTGTGCATTCTTTTAATCATTCGCTTCTGAAAAGCTGAACTGGTGGCAGGTTTTCAGGTGGAAGAAGCTTCTGCTAGAAAACACTTCTGGACAAAACTGTTCAGGTGTTAACAGAGGGACAGAAAACAAAAAGAGCAGTGATCAGGTAAGCAGACCAAGTAGCATAGCTTCCTAGCGGTCCATCTGACAGGCTGCTATGGAACCAGTGAGCAGAAAAGACCCTAGCTAGCCCGAAGGATCACACCCCTGGAAGATTATCATTCTGATTATCTTTTCAATCTGCCTCTTCATGTTGTCCTCACAAGACTTTTTGACAAAGACTTCACTATATTTCTATCCTAAACGGCTCTGTCGGAAAACACCTTGAAGTCACTAAAATAATTCCCCCAGCCCTGGTGTCAGGGGAGTGGTGAATAAAGATGTATGTAGTTTGTCATGTGTTAGGCCATAGGTAGGAATATTTATGAGTTATACAGTGAGGGGGCATGAAGCTATAATCCCTGAACATTAGTCTGTTGATTTTGTGATTGGCAAGGATGGCACCAACTCAGCAGCTGTCTGAAACTGCAGAGAGAGCACAAGAAAGAGCAATCTCTCACCTGCAGGAATCAGCAGGTTTGTAGTACAGGAAGCCAGCTCCACTGCCCCCTTCACCCAAAGGAAGCTGGAGAGACAGATCTGCAGCTCTTAACCAGGAAATGACAGATGTACTATATTGCTCTTGAATAAAGACGGAAGTACAAATAAGAAAATGTGAAACTGAAATGATGGGGACAAAATATTGTTTTCTCCACCCTCTAAAGCCCAATGTTGAAACAGCTGAAAGAAACTTTTAGGTGAGATATTTTATTTCAAAATTAATATTAATCAAGAGAGCAACATCTGCAATTCTGTTCTTAGTGATGCATTTCAATCCTTCAGAGTGCTTTCTAAAACTACATCAAAAATTAATTTCCTTCATTTAGTAATATATGATATCAAGTGATTACAATTCAATGTGCAGTGAAGCAATATATATATCCACATAAGTTACTAGAGTTATATTACATGTATAAAGAAAGAAGTTGTGCTCATTTCCCAAGCTTTTTCTATAGAAATTAATTTCTTCTGCATTTCACATATAAACTTTACCACTCCAGTTATCCTGAATTCTGCAGCTTTGTACTGCCTGAAATGCCTCTGCTGAAATGGCCTCTGGGATGGGCAAGAAGACTCAGCTGTCTGCATGTCACGGTCATTACTCCAGCACCATCTCAGAGCTTGTCCCTGCTGCGGTCACTGCTCTGGGCACCGGCTGACTATCTGCTCGGGGCTGCATCTCCCGCTCTGCTCCTGCCTTTGGTCACCAGCCCACGGCACCAACAACCTCCTCAAAAGAGGAATTTTCCTAAAGCAATGAATCATTTGTGGAAGTAATAACATCCAGTTCCTTATTCTCTTGAACACAAAACACTATAAAAAAGGCAATTTTTACTACCATGACCGTTTCACTGGTGGAAAACTGAGGCACAGGGCAGGAATATATCCAGAGCCACTAGCACATCTTGTGTGCTAGACCATTGTCTTTCCCATTAGACCACACTGCCTTCCCCTTGAGTAACTAAGGCTATGAACAGTTGCCAAATACATTCTTAGGGAATTCATCAGTTCCACGCTAAAAGCAAAAAATACAATACAGAAACCAGTATCTTCTAGTAATTGCACAATATCTAGTTGTTTATTTTAAGAAAACTAACACTTGCACTGAAGAACACAAGAACACTTTCCGGTAAGTCATATTTATAAAATAATGCTTCTTTACTAAGCTACATGAGAAAAGGAAAAAAATCAACATTCACTATATCAAAACAAGTTAAGAAATAAAACGCACAAGTTTTTTTTTTATTTAAAGAGGAACTTACAGATATGCCATTGCTCTGTCATAAAACTGCAAGGTTTTCATTTAGGTTAAGGCAGAGGGACATATTTCATGTGTGTTTACTAAGGCATTCTGCATAAACTATGCTGTGTACACTGAGCAGATCTTCACTACAATAATCCTCGGTAAACTGTTCTCTAAAAGACATAAAAAATGTTGCTAATCCAAATTTATACAGGATCCTCCAAAACAATGTCACAGGGGGCTTGTGCAGCTAAACATAATGCTATCATCAGTTAGGAACAGCTGACCGGTTATTTTTCTCAACCTGTCCTGTGGTGTAAGATTAGGCTTCTTGAATGGCAATCAGTAAAAAAAAAAATATAACGCTAAAGCCCTGAGCTATAAATATTCATGAATTATAACTGCAGCAGCCTACTAGCTTCTGATGGTAATTAGTTAATTTTAAATCTGATCAATATTTATTTTAAATCTCTTTCTGCAGATTCTTGTTTGCCAGGAATGTAATTGCCAGAGTGCACCTTTATTAATGCTACATGCATCAGAAAATCATTATGATTCTATAGGTGTCATTTATACAGCAACTCATGCATTTCAGACTTCACCTTGACATTTTTGCATGGTGCAGATGACAGACAATCTGGAAATGACTGTGCTTTATGGAGAATGTGCTGGGAAGACTGTGAGGGGTTTAACATAGGTCAAGCACGAGGTAAAGTCTTTTAAGCCTTCAAGGTCTCTCTCTGTCTACACTTTCCTCTCCAGATCAGTTTTAATAGGGTAATGAAGCAGGATAGAGAAAGGACTTGAACACCCTCAGCACACATGCACACTGCAGCACAAATAAGAATGATAAACAAGACAAGCAGAGCAAGAGAACCTAATGTTGAATTGATGGGACAGCAGTTGCAGTGTCACTTGTGCTTCATAATAAGGATAATGAGCACATAGTTAAATCACATGGCATTCTGCACAGTCTCCATCTTTCTAGCAAAGCAGTTAATGTTACACTCGCTATTTCAATCTTATAGTTATTACCAGGATGGAGAAACACTGTAGTTGTCCTCTTAAGAACTATTAACTTCCCTTGCACTCTTTAGCTGGCACATCAGCTCTTGCAGAAACATATACAATCCCTACACGTATGCTGAGAAAGATCAAGATTTTCTATCTTGAAATAAACTGCTTAATATAACAGAAACAATCAAACTGCACTAATTAAGGAAAGAAACCAAAACTGAATACAACAGAGCTATACTAAAGAATCATCATTTCAAAGCAATGAAGATAAGGCACGTCCTGTTTTTGTAAATGCTCCTTTCACATCAGAAATCAAGCACAGCCCCGCAACTCAGAATTTAGGTTAGGTCAGCATTACTGAGACTCTCTGGTTTGTATGGTTAATTAAGATCCCTCCTTTTCTACACATTTGGCTACAGCTACTAAAAATATATGGGAAATTGGTTCAGTGACTGGAAGGAATGGAAAACCTTTAGGGACAGAATCAATATATAAAGGGGGATCATAAGAAAGATGGAGAGAGACTTTTACCAGGGCCTGCAGTGACAGGACAAGGGGAAATAGTTTTAAATTAAAGAGGGTGGATTTAGATTGGGTGTGAGGAAGACATTCTTTACTATGAGGGTAGTGAGACACTGGAACAGGGAAGCTGTGGATGCCCCACCCCTGGAAGTGCTGGACAAGGCTTTGAGCAAGCGGATCTAGTGGAAAATGTCCCTGCCCATGGCAGGGGAGTCAGACTACATGACCTTTAAAGGTCCCTTGAACCCAAACGATTCTATAATATTTCCCCGATTCCAAGCTTTTCTTTGCAGATACCAGCACTGGCAGTTACAGCTCTTTGGGATCAGCTACTACCTTGATATGGCATCCATGCCAATACTAGAAAATGTAACACAATTTAGGAAATTATTTGTCAGATTAAGAAGCTGAAAAGCACTTTTAGTAAAGACCATAAAGGAACTATATCCTTTAAAAAGTGCAACAATAGAAAATGCTCGTTACAGACAAATAACACAGTTAAGCTCAAACCATGACAAAACACACTCAGCCTTAAATGAAAGACCGCTGCAACCATAAACTTCTAGAAGTGTCCTGCTAGTTTTTCATTGCAAAGCTGTTCATGGTACAGCATCCCATGTCATATAAAAGAACACATATAAAGTAGTAAAAGGGCTGTTCAGAAGGCACATACTTGAATAATAAATAGTTCTAGCCAGGGAGTACAGGGGAACCTGGAAAACAGCAGAGTCGCACGCTGATTTTGTAAACAAAGGAAATGATCACTTCAAAACTTTCAGCTGCTTGAGGTGCTGTCCACCCATATATGACAAACGTAACAGGGCAGAGTCACTGTGTTAGTGACACCCACAGGTATGTGGAAAGGGCAGTCATTTAGCAGTAAGCAGAGTTCTTTGGGAAGTGACAGTCTTTGCAATCACGCATTCCTGGGTTACTACATTTGGCCTCTGGCTTGTACAGCACACGGCTTGAAACCAGGAGCTCGATTATCACTGACAGTGCTGATCTGGAATTTCAAGAATGGGTTGTAGTGGGTCCCGGGAAGCAAACAGCATTTATGAAGTGAAGAAGCACTCTATACCTTTGCCAACAGAGAATGTTATGTTGCTCTGAGATGTTGCAAGAACATGCAAGCAGTGTGGGAAAAGTGCAAACAGAGCTGGTGCAGTAGAAACTACAAACGGCATCACATGATTTACCATGGGGGGCAGGAAGGCATATGGAATTCCACACCACTCAGGAACTGAAAATGTTCTTCAGCAAATTATTAAACAATTCAACTGTAAGCAGCTGAAGGATAACAAGGTAGTAAGAGGAAATCAGTATGTTTCTTGCCAGATCAAATCACGCCAAACTGATCTAACCTGCTTCTGCGATAGATTAACTGTCTCTATGGGCCAAGAGAAGTCGGCTAACATATATATGCTGATTTTAAATACAGCTTCTAATGCTCTCCAGATTACTTTCTCTCAAGCAAACTAAAGAAATTAATGTAGATCTTCACCCAGATCTAAAAAACAACATGCTAATTAAGCTTTCTTCTGGTTACAGTTTCTTTTTTTCTAAAACACTTCCCTGGTGTAACAATCATTACAGTAAGGCCTAAAAGCCAGAACAGAGATCAAACAATATTGTACAAGGCACTTCACACATTCATGAAAAGACAATTTCTGGCATTGCAGAGCTACAGTCTAAACAATCAGGACAGGCAAGGAAAATATCTTACCAGCACTGTCAGAGATGGGAAACTGAGGCAGAAAAAGATTAAGAGCCCTATTTTCAAATGAGCTCAGCATATTTGTTGCTGAGCTTGCTTGAAATTCTGGCCATAATCAACATCATGGAAATGACTAGATATTGCGCTCCTTTGAAAATCAAACTTCAATATGAAAATTGGGCCCAGAGGTCTTTTGAAAATCTACATCAAGAGGCTTACCCAAGGTCACCCAGGAAGTCGGTGGCAGGGCTGGGAACTGAACTTACATCTTCTGACTCCCACTCTGGTGCATAACTAATGTTGCTCTGTGTTCTGTTTTAATTAGCCATGGGGAGATCTCAAACCAGAGAACGCTTTTGAAATGAAAGAAAAGAAAACCCTCACAAGTGCATTCAGTTTCCTTTCAGAAGCATCAGCACAATCAGCACATCAGCAACTCACAAGCAGTAGGCATTTCTAGCTTCTTTAACAAGATTCTGTTTTCCCTGGAGAAGATAAATTGTTGTTTATTTCTCATATATAAAGGGATTCATTGGAGAACTGTTCATTTTTTTCTCTAATAATATTTTTTTGACTTGCACTATGCCTCTGACCCCTACAAATATTTTTCCAGTGACAAATGAGGATAGAAAAAGGAAGCCTGCAGAGTGCAAAGGCTCCTAAGGATTAGTAGACAACCTCTGGGGCAAGGAGTGGAGACTTATGCTATTGCTTATTATTACTACATTTTTCCCTAGGTGGAGAGAGTTGTTTGAAGTGGTTTCCTTGCTAATGCAGTGGCAGAGCAAACTATTTACTTTGCATGTATATGTGGTTGCTTCAGTACCTCTCTTGCTGTTCCTGTGGAACACCTAAGATGCACTGTTTTCAGCAGTCCACAAGTTCTTTCTGGTACATCTAGATTCTCCATATTTTCCCTGGCTTTGGCAGCATCCATAGGTCTGTAAGCATCTTCCCTGACAAGTCTTTGCTGGAGAACTACTGCAGCTACTCAAGAATAACAATACAGAAAATTACAAGAAAGGTGGAAAACAAGCCAAAGCTAGACTAGGTGTCTACAGCAGCTCCTTTTCACCCAAGACACTTTGCTAAAATTTAGATATGGCATTATTTTGTCAAAGACAGAATAATAGGTTAGTATTTCTATTCACATTTTTGCCATCAAAAGCTTTAGCCTACTTTCCTGTTAAAAGACTATGCAGGTTGATATGTCAGAAAAGCTCTTCAAAAGGAGGAACAGGTCATTTCCTCAGCTCTCTGACCCTGATACACTGTCTGTGCTCATAGGGGACTTCTGAATTCACTTTGTTGTATGCTGGGAATCTCACTGATAAAAGCCAATGAGAATTTTGACCAGTTGTCCTCAGACAGAATGCTACTTGGTGGATAGAAATGGAAATTCTGGCTCATGCTGACGGCTGGAGATTTCATAAAAAAGGAGCTGCTGGGTTCATTATTCCCAGATTTCTATCAAAAGTAGGAAAATGGCTTTCTTCCCTCTTTCCAACTTTCAGTCTTGTACTTCTTTAGTGCTATTTTCAAATCTGCTGCCTACTTTTGGGCTATGTTTCTCTTGGGCTCAGAACAGTATCTTACTCCCCTGTCAAAAGCACCTTCCACTTTCCTTCTTCATAACTGTCACTGCTACAAGTTTATGTGTCTAGCTGCAAAGCTGTGTAAGTTTAAAAACAACTTTAGAAAAGCCAGGAAACACTTCACTAAATACAAAACATAACAGGTATGTGAAGCAAACATGGTGGGGTGAGAAAGATGGTGTACAAGCAGCATGTTTGTTTCTACAGATTAACTACACATACACTTTCTACTTATAAAACATTTCTAGCTTCTTATAATCAGTAAAAAAGGTATTATTAGCTTTAGTTTAGCACTGGTTCAGGGATTACTAGTGTTTCTACAACGGAAGTCATTAAAGGAGGGGTGGTTGAGGGAAGGCAAATTTATTTTACAGGGCTCCCTTCCTTCTGGAGAGCGTTTCTCCTGTAAGGGATGGCACAAGAAAAAGCAAAGGGACACTTAGAGGGAAATAATCAAAGCTGACAA
The DNA here is from genome assembly GCA_026212715.1 of Elanus axillaris. Lineage (NCBI taxonomy): Eukaryota > Metazoa > Chordata > Aves > Accipitriformes > Accipitridae > Elanus > Elanus axillaris. Next base: position 41,625,435 of record JANZLQ010000029.1, on the reverse strand, counting down.
TTGAGGTCAGCAGTGCTGCCCAAGCAGAGGGGAAGTGGGTGACTCCATCAAGTCGCACAGTGCGCAGCTGGGTGCGGCAGCAGTCTTAAGGTCCTCACGGCTAAAGCATTCCCAGAGCCTAACTCCTTCAAGAGTCCTATCTGTCAGGCTCTTTTTTTCCCATCTTATCTGTCTCTTGTTTCACTCCACACCCTCCTATTCTTGTATGGCTTTCTCATTGTCTTGTCTCACTTATCTTGGATTGCAAGCATTCTGGGGCAGGGAACGCATCTTTCTGTAGTCAAGAGGCAGTGCTTTTATGGCACTATATGCATAATTAATAATAATCAGTTCAGTATATAAAGTGAAGCACTATATGCATAGTTAATAATAATGAGTTCAGTATATAAAGTGAAATGTCTCAAATAAGCATTAAAAATCAGTTGTCTAGAAGAGAGGATCTCTTCAGTTAATGAAAAACATTACTGAAAATCTTGGGGTTAACCTTAAAACGTATGCTTAAAACAAACCATGACCACTGTTAAACACACAGGTTGCACATGTTCTGGAATGCTGATTGAGCAGACTTATGTGGGATCATCCAAAACCTTTGCAAGCTGATGAATCTGAATAAGTAAGCTCTCCCTCATTACAGGTCTCCAAAGCACATTAATCAGGTCTCTACAAGAGAAAAGTTCACTCTGGAGACAAGAATACATCTTCGACTAGCTGGGTGTTTTGATCAGCTGGATTTGGTAAACTGAGGCTGCGTTTGAGATATCAGTATTGACCATATACAATATTATATGCTCCCATATAAGTTAGGGGTTATGCTATCTGCATACAGATCCAGAAACAGATCTTACAATGTACATTATTTTACACTATTGCTTTTTATTTTTGACAAGTGTTAATTTCTAAGGACCTTATGAAATGCTTTCTCCTCTTCCAATAAAACACAAATGGAGTGGAGTTTTTAAATTTTGTTTTGTTTTTTAACAAATTTGACTCTGTCTTATGATCCTGACCATGAAATGAGCTCTACAAGAGCAGTACCAGCAGTCCTGTTGATTGTGTTGAATAGTCATCCTCTTGGCCCTAAGTTCGCAGAAGGATGGAAATCCCTCTTTACATATGCTGCTGTCATGGCTAACATCCTGAGAAGAATTTTGTCTAGTCTGTTGATCACACAAAATTTAGAATTTAAGTAATACTTAGACAAAGCATATCCATGCATGAAAAATCAAATACAATTACAAATACAAAGTAATACAAAATATGCCTTTGAAGATGCAGGGGAAATTTTATTTGGAAGAACATAATTAAGAATCCTGCTCACACTGATCTAACCCCCTGAAAAAGGTGGAGAAATCAGGCAGTACTAACATACTAAAACTGGTATAAACCAGTAGCATTAGCACCACCCCACTGCACTCTTGCTTTAATCCTGCAAACTTGTCTGGCATAGGTAGCCAGAGGCAACTTTTCTAATATGCAACATTGTAAAGATCTAGTTATTGGATGCTTGAACATTTAAAGTGGGTTGAGCATTACAATATTATAAAAACTAGTTTCTAACTGAAATCTTAGTGGTACAACAACACGCATTTCTTTCCAAAAGAAATTAACTGTCTTGAGATAATACACAGCTCTAATGCTACATGTAAAATATTTTGAGATAGAGCACTTAACCAATACTAGCAACTTATACTAAAATATGATTTGAAATTATGAAAACTTCCTTATCAGAGGCCAACATCAGATTTAATCCATTGAGCAATACTTGTGATTAGTACACAAATAGATGGGTGGAAATGCAGAGAGTTATTAACATTTCAGAAATTAGGAAACCTTATAATCTTTACAAATTGATGTAAATACAGAAGAGGAATATGTTCAGGCAGGTCTATTTCAGACATTTTATTTCCCTTCGAAACTTAACAAAAAAGAAGAAGCCAAAGAAGATGACAGACATGTCAATGGTTGAATGGGTGGGTGGGTCTTCCCATGAAATGAATCATACTTTTCATTCAGTTTTATGAAAGTCTTGCTTCAAGCATGCCTGTAATTACTATTTGTTGCAATGGCACATTGGTCTGCCATGCAGCACAGTTTTACAAGGATTGCTAGTTTTCTGAGGGTGCAAATCTCTTTTGTGGACACAAATTGCAATGTGGGTCCCTTCCTCAGCATGCACGTGTGGGCTTGGAGAGCTGATAAAGAAATTGTAGTATAGGGTGGTCAGGAAGGTTCTTTGTTATAATACTCCAAATTGCTAATTAAAGATGTATAGTAATCATCAGTATAGATTGAGATAACTATCTAAATCCTGTGGCCAAAGTTAGCTCTGCCTTAGAAGCTCTGACTACAAGGACACACAAAGCAACCAAGATCATGGCCTGTCTTTGTCAGTCTTCGTGTTTTATACAACTTTCTATTAATCCCTTTCTTGGGTACCTGCTATGTAAAATTAAAAGTTATTCTTTTACTAGTGATTCCACCAAAGGAGCCCAGCAACTGCATTGGCAGAGAGAGCACCAAGTTAGGTGCTAAAGAGTCTTACATAGTGCTTCAGGAAAGTCAGCTAACTAGCAAACGGATCTACAACTACCACCAACCTTGAAACTGCTAAAGATATCACACTGCACATGTTGATGACAGCACTTCAAATCTCTCATATTTGGGAGTTTGGTGCTTTATGCTGCAAAAGCCTCCTACCAACAGAGATTTAGAGTTCTAAGGCTTTTCTGGAATTCAAAGCTTTTTCTTTCAAAAGAGTAGGTGACAATATTGTTTCTTTCAAAACACTTCAGGAAGAGAAAGCAATAGTACCACTCTTTCCCTTTCTTTCAATAACTAAGATAGAAAAAAAGTTCTGTTATTCTTGGTAGCTTGCAGTCCTACTAAGGAAGAAGTAGCGGGCCACTCTGATGTCTCCTGCTGAAGCTGGACCTTGGTGCAGCTGGAGGAATGGGTTGAAAATGAGAGCCAAAAGTCCAGAGCATGATTTTTCAGCTCCAAGAGCAGTGCATTCAACTGGGAGGGAGAAAGTTTTGAGCTTCTCCCTTAGCTCCCTGGGTTATTTTTAGTATCTACTCACATGCTGCCTGATGTAAAATGCAGTCTTTGGCATTCTGAGAGCAGTACCAGTGCCAACACCTAGCTGTCATGCCCCAACCACTAAAAAGTAAAAACGTTACTTTTTGCTTGGTCTCCTCCTGCCACCCCTGCTCTTCTTGAAGAGAAGAGAGCAACAGGGACCTACACCCAAATAAACAAATGCTGCATCTCAGTTCAGGCTTCTGGATTATTCACTGGAGACATGGAAGTCTCTCACAGGAACAGGACGTGACACAACATACTAGCTGCATCCATGAACAAGGTACCTGTGCTTAAAGGAGACACACTGTTTCATCTCCATGTAGCAGTCCAGATCAGGTAGGTATTCTAAGTATTCTGCTGCTTCAGTTTATTATGTGTTGTAAATCCTATCCTTAAAGGTTTGTTTTCATTTCAGAATGTGTAGGTGCCTAAGTCAGCATTAGGCATTCTACTATATGACTTGGTCTTCTGATGCTTTGAAGGAACATATATCTAAATCTACAAATGTCTCCCCAACCACTCTTTCTTTTTAGATTGACTCTTTCAGGGTCTAAATCCTTAATGGACTTCATGGAGTCTATGGCATATCTCTCTTTTAGCATAGATTTGTGTATTCTACGGTAATCTCATTTGAAGTGCAGATTTTGCGCGTTCACTACAATGAAAACAAAGAATGAGGGGGAAAACAATAACAAAAAAAAAAGCTTATCATCCAAAACTACACTTGTTTAGAAACTAATTGTGGAAAATATCCAACAGCTGAGCTATAGTGAACATTTTTTACCATGTTGATCAATTCATTCAATTATCCTTTTTTCCTTTCTGCAACTACAAATACTGCAACATAGTTACTTAAAAAGATTTTTTTCCTTTTTCAGGTTATCTGTGCTTTATATATTCAAAATATATAAAACATTTATTGTAAAACTTTAATCACTATCTCCTTTTAGGGTGCTTCATTAGTATGCAAACAATGATAGAACCTTTAGAGGTAGCTTGGAAAAAACCTCCAAACCTTTCACAGACTATTTACAGAACTCCACTAATTTAACATTTCTGTGTCACAGAGACAATTCATATCTTTTGTTACTAACCTTTTACCAGTCAGTGACCTCACTCACATAGCTTCAACTACTATCTGCAGTTCATACATGTATTGTTCTTTTTCTAACCTCCCTCTTTTCATTTGGTCCTGTATCTCAACCCATCTCTCTTTCCTTTACATACCTCAACACTGAGATCAACATAGAAAGGGCAGAAATACAATTTTTATGCCAGAATCTATTGTTCAGACAGATTTGCACAACAGCCTTTGAAATGAAGAATAATAAAGTAAAAACTATTTAATCTCTCTAGAGTCCAACACCAAACAGGAATTAGAGAAACCACACTGTCTGCCTGGTCTTGAAGAGGGCCACCAATGATATCAAGGGGCTATTCTGGAGCCTGGTGATGACAAGAAGACAGGGATGCCTTTCCATTGATGGCCCCTTACTTCTAAGAAAGTCACAGAAGCATCCATTATGCTCCTTAGAACTGGGAGTCCAGTGAGTGAATATTGGTTTTGTACCACTGGAGAGAGAGCACCCCTTACATTTCCTCTCAAACCCCTATACTTCTTCCACTACCTGCCTCTAGTCATGTCTTTGGTAACCTGTTTTAGCATGGGCACATTAGCCTGAGCTGGTCTAAAAATTCTGTTACCAGTATTTGCACTACCCAGTTTAACAAATTGCTTCTGCCACTTTTGTGATGACGGAATATACATACTCACTGTGACAAAGCCAAATTCTGTCTCTTTCAACTTCTCTCAACTGATGACAAAATTAATAGGAAAAGGGAAATAAAGATGAAAGATACTATTCAACAAGCAAATATGGAATATAAACTCATTAGAATCAGAATATAAAGAAAAGCATATACATAGAAAAACTGTAGGAAAAAAGAAAAGCTTCTGTATGAATAGAAAACCTATAGAAGAAAGACCAACACCTTGAAATTTGTCTAATATACTATTTGCAGACTGATTTTTAGGCACCTGAACAAAAATGTCCTGATTCTTGATGTGCTCATTTATGTGTAATTCCTTTCACTTGGGCCTCAGTGTTTCAAAGAAATCAGGACACCTACTCAAATGTCTAAATACTGGGTCAGTTTATGCCAGTAAATGCTGTAACAGTCAATCAGCATCTCTTCTAAGAAACGGTATTTCTAGTTACCTCATGCATTGAATGAAACCTTATGTTAAAACTGGCCTTCAGATTACAACATTAGTTATCTACAAGCTCAGAAGTATCTATCCATAAATTATTTTCCTGTCTTCCTACAAAATATTCCAAAAAAAGTAATTTTTTTATTCACATACCAATGCAATTATTTACACAGCCTCCTTCTGCAGACTTGCATTACTGAGAATAAAACAAAATCTTTAAAAGTAAACAGTTACCTAAGTATTTTTGCAGTGCAAGAGTGGATTAACAGAAACTACTGATCTCAGAGGGCTCAAGATCGTTCCTAAAGTTCAAGGGAAAACTGCAAAGATAGTTAAGTATTCCTACCTTATTACTAAAAGCACAGTTAAAAATGTTTGAACTTCTTCCTAGCTTTTAAATGTTTTTATTCACAACAAAAATTAACATTGTTTCCTCTTAATGACTTTGTCTTGGAATATCAGCCCTCTGCGTCCTGCCAATAGTTTCTGGTGAAGCTCAGCAAGGCCATAGAGCAATCTTTCTTTGCCATTTGTGGAGGCCTGCCAGAAGAGGCCAAACAGGAGTTAAGACTTGATTTAAACAAGTCTCAGTTTCCGTACAACTCCCCGATTAGCTCCTTTGGCTAGTTACCACCATAAACTGTATGAGAGAATTATGCTCCGGGGTGGGCAAAGTGAAAGAATGGGAAGGGGAAAATTTTCACTATGTATTTTACCTGGTAGATACATGAAGAAGGGTTTTAAGTGCAGGACTAAAAGTGAATTAATTTGTCCTGCTCAGATTGTGAAAGGCCACTTTTCTACAGTTCCAGCAAACAAAGACCCTCTAAACTCTCTGGCCCTCTAAACTCTTTGTCCTTCTAAAACTATTCATTTAATATACAACTTTGTAAGGATTCCTGGAGCTCCGTTAGACCAGAATCATTCTCAAGAATGATTCAACTGAATTAATTAAACCTCACACTATCACTGTAAATTAGCTACCTTTCTTCCCAAATTATGTTTTCAAAATTTCATAGCTTTAATCCTTTGCATCACTTCCCAGCAGACTTATAATGTGAACTTACTAATAGGAATCATGGGCAGAATGATAGCAATTTTCAGCAGATATAATACTGTTAAATTGTAAGGGTACAGACAGAAATTTTCTGAGCCAGCTGCCTGCCCATGGCTGATAGATATGTTTTGATACCAAATCCTGCAAACATGCTACAAGTCTGTTCTGAGATTAAATTAGGCTAAAACACACAGTAAGAATCACAAAGATTAGCAAAACTGTGTTGTAAATGATGACTTCAAGAATATCCAGTGTCAGATATTTGGCAATGAAAGGGACACCGTCATGTCATGGATTTGACACTTGGCACCCCCACATATAACTTGGCATGTTAAAAACATAGCAAAAAAAAAAATAAATTTTGCACATATCTTACTAAAGTATTATTACTATCTTACTAAAGTATTATTACTTAGGAAATTAAAATTTCTACGAATTTCCTCACAAGCAGGAGATGAGGTGTAGAAGGTTCCACTTCAAAGATTATTAAAGAGATTACGTTTCTGCAGGACTAAGGAAAGATGCTTTTACATAATGAAAGTTGGAGAAAAGTCAGCAGTAGGATCAGTGATTCCTTCTAGGGATCCCTGCTGAAACCAATTTTATTCAACATTTTCACTAATGACCCAGAGAAATGAGAAGGTGGTGAAATCTGAAAGTGTAAGGATGTTGTTAAACTCTTTCAGGTAGTCAAGTGCTGCCCTGATAATGAGAACTACATCAAGATTTTACAGAAGTAAGTGGTCAAAAAGGTGACAAGAGGAGCTTCAATGTAGACAAATGTAAGGTGATTAACCTATGAAAAATAATGTAAACCATGCCTGCACAGTGCTGAACTGACATCACCAGGAATGGCATTAAGAACATGACTGAGTGCCTTCCTGCCTGTACATAAAACACTGCTGCACCCACATTTAGGGTGCTATGCACAGTTCTATTTTTTGCAACTGAAGGATGAAGTGGAGTTACAACAGGTACAGAAAAGTACAAATAGAACGATCAAGGACAGGGACAAACTACTTTACATGGAGAGACTAAAAAAGCTGAAACTCTTCTGTAGCCTAGAATCTGAGTCTGCAGAGACTATGAGTGAATGAAAACAGGAAACTAGGAATAGAAGAAGGAAGGGGACGCAAGGCAGATTTGGGTAGCAAGTAAGATAAGTGGCAGGAATGCCCAAGGTGGATGAATTAGGCAAGAATTAGGATGGTAAAATGAAAACTATAGTAGCAGTTGGGTTGAAGGAGAAGAGGTGGGAGTGACAGGCACAAGCAGGGCCTAGGTTGAAGAATGTCAGGAAAATCTGCAAAGGGTAGCAGGGACAAATATCCAAGGCTGCAATAAGAGAGTTTCTACAAACACAACATATTTTCCTCAAGTCTGTAATTAAACTTGGAATTCCAGAACCTCAACACTGGGAAAATCTCTCACTAGCAGCTGGTCAGAAAACAAAACAAACTGTTGCTTCTGCAGGTATTTCTTTGCCTTAGTGGCAGGGGACACCATATACCCCGATGTTCCAATCAGCTGATAATGTACAGGCTCAATAAAACTTTATCTTTTCAATCGTTTCTGTATGGTTCCATGTGAATTAAATTGCCTGCAGTAACACACTGAAAGAGAATTTCTTTGACAGTGCTTGATCTCGCCCCAGCAGGTCTGGGGGTATCTTCTCAAGAGGTGAGGACAAGCCAGCTGCACCATTCTGTTTTATTGCTTATAATGGAATACAATTATTCAAACATTTCTGGCATTTCTTTTCATCCCATCCCATGAAAATAAGTCAAATTTGCTAGTTTTCATTCCGAGTCAGAATAAAAAGTTGGATTTTTTTGCTCAGCCAATTCTAATCTTAATATATCTTACATGAGATCAAAACCAATACAAACCCCCCCAACCAACCCAAACAAAACAAAAAGCTAAATAAAAAACAATGTCAGTTCTTGTATTTCCTAAGTTTAAGTGCTAAAGTTTTCATCTTGCAAGTCTTGTAAGAGATTTGTCATGTTCTGGCATGACAATACGTATGAAGTGGGGTAGTGGGCTAGCAGAAGGTTGGTAGGTGGAAAAGAAGGGAGGAGTAAGGCATAACAATGAGACATATTTCTGAAGTTTTATAAGGCTATTTCTGTGACATTTCAATGAATCATTTTCCAACATCAATAAAACTTACAAAATACTCAAGCCTGTTTATAAGCTGTTGCAATAATGGATAATAAACTAACAAGGGATTCCTTACATCCCTAAGAGGGAGTTGTCTAACTCCACATATGCTATTCGGTATACTGTCTTCATGGAAATACAATAGCTTTTGTTCCATTAAAAAAAAAATCAAATATTAAGCCTTAAAAAACCCACCTCTTTTTGAAAGTATCTCCATTTTCCAGTTGAAATACTAGTACTATTTGTGGTAAGCATGCCTTAACCCTTGTAAGAAAAGTGGGAAGCTCTGTATAGTTCTGATAAGATCAGTTTAACAAAAGAGTATGTCTAAATACTGCTTACATGAAAGATTTCAGTTTACAGGAAAGAAAGGGAAATCCCCGCTGAAGGAGTTGCACAAGATGTACCAATTACAAGGTATAACGTTATGACATAGGGATATGTTTTCATTTTGGTTTTTGATGACCATATGAACCACAAAGACAAGACTTGCAACAGGTTGCATTCTGCACGTGTAACTGGTGTCAGGAGGCAATACACTCACTACAGCCACCTTATACAGTCAGATATTTTTAGCATTACTATGAAAAGAAATGGGTATTGTAAAAGAGAAGGAACACTTGTAAATATAAAATACAAAACACCAGGCATAACGTTACAGAATCAATCACTTTTTTCTCATTAGAAAAACAGAAAATAGATTTACTTTGATGAAGACTGTGACAAATCTAGTTCTATGAGCTGCTTATGTACTCTTTAATAATAAATATTCCTAAACAGAAAATAACACTTTTACTATAGCATATATGGCTGAGAATTTTACTGAAAGCAAATTCAAAATCATGGAAATTAAAAATGTTAACCTATGTAAATATATTTGTGGTTTCTCTAAGCATTTAGAATTTACCCTTTTGACCTCGTGTCTAAGTAAATAAACATCTTTATTCAAGATATTATCAAACTAAAAGTTTTCTAGGTTGATTTGCCACATCCAAATACAATTCCATTCATATTTATTCATATCTACAGTTTTTACTTGAATAATAAAATATGTCATAACAGTAAGTGTGATTAAATACTTCCACCTTGAAGTGCTGGAATTGTGCAATATTCTTCTGAAACATCTTGCTAGAACACTCCTTGATACCACTTGTCTTGTCCTTCATTTTAAAAACATACAATCAAAAAAGTATTCATACAAATCTTCTTCCAGTCTTAAGTGACCCTGTATGTTCACTTGGAAAGACATTATCCATCCAAGTAGCCAACATAAACTTCTTTCTTTATATATTTCTTCCCAAATTATGATTCATTATACTGCCTGTCTCTATATTTTGTGTTACACTTTCGTAAGTCTCAGAATCCAAAGAAAAGAGTAGGAGATATCATATCAAGAACATTTGTTAACAGAATAACTGTCCAAAGTACTCAATTTCTTTGTTAACAGTATTTCTACATATCATAAAACTCTCAGGCAGCAAGAGAAATCTATGCTGTTGCTACGAAGAGAACTACCAACTCAATTAACTTCTTCTTCCTGTGAGTTTAATGACTACTCATCTAAAATTCAGTGATGTAAAACTTCAAATAAATCTTAATAATAGCTGCACTGTATTCACTACATGAGAGTCCTCCAGCACTCTGTTCCCATTACCATCCAAGTATTTCACAATTATTTTGAATACATGAATGGAAAGAGGAATCTAACTTTGACAAGGCTACCATCTCCTATGAGGACAGCTTAAGGTCTGTTTAATAGTTGTGATGTTCTAAATGCCTTAGATATAACTTCATGCATCATTTGCTTCTCAACTGTCCTCTCAGGTTTTGTCTTGGCTTTTTCATATTAAAAGCTTCTATGTAAGCTTATTTTTTTTAATTAAGTCAATAATTTAACTTTTAGCCTTATTTTCTGCCTTATTTTAGCTTATTCCACTTACTTTAGACTTATTTTAAATGTCTTATTTATTGTTTCAGAAAAAAATATTTGGGTTGTTCTTCCTGTAATGCATATTTTTTGTGTCTCTCTTTCCTGCACTGAGATTTTAAAAAAAGTAAAACACAACAGTATTAAGCTACTTCAACATGAAGAAAAAGAAACTCATTGATTTTACTCTTTTATTTGCAGAAATCTAAATTTGGGAGATTAGTACTTGTCCACAAATTCTCCAGAAAGTTACAAAAAGAGAGAAAGCTGAAGAATCTCTAATACACATAATTTATTTTTTCCTCTTACAAACCAAGTGAATTTTTGACCTTTGAACCTGAAGCTAAATGAATTTTTTATATTTGTTTTACAAATTTTGAATTAGTTTACTTGCATCTTCTGAAGGATGACATTGGAGCGCATCAAGTGTTACATGTCCACTTTTAAAAAATATCTTTAAAACATCACTCTTTCCTGAAGATAAGCTGTCACATGCATTACAAAACAGTCCTTTAATTATGCAGTATCATACTTTAAAAAAAACCACACAAGATCTGTGTTACTGACAGCACAAGATAGCTGCAGAGCAATAAATAGATGAGTCTTTAACATTTCATTCTATCATCATAACTCAGTGTGTGGTTCAGTGTCTTATTCACTAAAGCCATCAAAACCAGAATTACAGAAGATCCATTTCCTCCTAGGCTTTTCTATGCCATTGGCCTGTATTCCTGGCACTGCACTGACTGGTGGGGTGACCTTCAGAAAATCACTTTCCCTTTCAGTATCTGAATGTCCTCATTTGAGATGCCTTTGTTGGTAAAACACACCAAGACCTAGTGATTAAAAACAAGGTACACATGCAGCAGTAATTCAGTAAAAGCCAGTTATCTTGTACTTAGGGTGCACAGGCTTGTAATGTCATCAGCACACCCACCAGTCTTGACATAATGACACCCATGATAATGGCTACTGTTCTTGTTAATACGTGAATATCAAAGAAGCTATTTTATGTATAAATGCTGACAAATACTAGATCAGAGTGATGAAATTCAACATCATGTAAAGAAGGATACTAAAAGGAATGGACTTCTGCAAGTTCATTCATTATCTGTAGTGTTCTCAGTGAATCTGCTGAGAAGGAACTAATTTTCTTAGTTTTTCTCAAGTTTCCAGCCTTTTAAAGAAACTCCAAGATATATTCAATATATTTATTGGAGTAGTATGTACAATCAAAAGAAAAAAATACAAACAGTAGCAGTGAAAGAAAATAACCAAGTAATGGCGTTTATTGCTGGTTCTCGTCCTAAAAAGCCCATCAGCGCATGGAATGTCGTAGTGATGAACAAAGGTGCAAGAGAGAACAGAAGAGCAGTAACTTGCCCTGTTGCCACCCAGAGAAGATTTTACAGATGCCTCCCATTACACCCCTATAGAAGATGATCTTTTAAAATTAAAATATATTCTATAGTGCTAATACTTTCTGTACAGTAAAATGACAAAACTGCTGCTAGAAAAAGGGACTGCTGGATATTTAAGCATAACAAAGAGAGCTCATATTACAAAAGATTCAGAAAGTATATGAAACCTGACTTCCAAGTACTTATGAAATAAAGCAAGCTTAATGAAACTTCTGCTGAAAATTAGTAAATAGCATATGATTATGCTTTGCTTCTCTATTTTAGTATAAATTCTTCAATCTAAAAAGTTGACTTCAATTGAGAAATTATTTCTGTGACTCTTAGTGTTCTGCCTCACAATTTCTTACAGGATACTTTTGCTTGGTTAATTTAGATTTGGACCTTCCATTCACCATTTTCCACCTTGTTTTCAGAATATTAATTCAAAAAAGGACTCAAAGTGTGTAATACTAATTAATTACTTACAAAACCAGACTAAACCCCGTGTCATTGCCCTCTCCTTCTCTAACCTTTACAAAGTAATAATAATGAAAAAAAAATCCAAACAAAAAATTAGTAGAGGCCATCAATATTTCTCCCAAGGAGCACCCCAAAGTAGGCATTAGTCTTGTTGCAATGGGTAGTTTGGAACTCAGAAGATCTGGGCATTATCATGTGTAACTTTGGGATGTTGCTTTACAGAAATTAGGAACAGTACTGAATCTCTGACTGTCTGTTCTGCATCTAGACTATAATCTATTCTGAGCAGGGATTATTTCTTATTATGCATATGTGTAGCACCCAATCTGATGTGATGTACATTTTAATTGAGATGAATAGAATTTATTCCTGTGAAAAACATGAATGCATACATAAATATGAACAGTTCGGCTACAGGAACAGATTGGTGGGTGGGGAGGAACTTGAAAACAGACACAATAGGAACAACAAAGCAATCACTCAAGAAAACCCTCCAAACAATACTGAAGATTTGCCTAATAACTATGCAGTCTGCAAAATACAAGTAGGTGGCTTTATTTTCTACAAAGTGGAAACACAAACGGGCACATGAACAGTGCAGTAAACACAGTGCTATTGACATTGCTCACAGGATTTCTACAGCACAAACACACACAGTATTTGCAGATTTCACAGTAGAAATCAAGATCTTGAACTATTTTCCCTTGTTTTTAATATGTAAATTGCATCCTATTTTTTTAAAAGTACAATGTTGTTTTCCTCTTTGTAACCCTCCAACAGTTCTCTTATTGCAGCAAACATCTACAAATGTCAGTTAAAGGTTCATTTATTTCCTTGCTGATTTCCTGTAAAACTTATGACTCAGCATGTCATCTGAACCTGTTACTCTGTGTACTGAGAGGACAGAGAACACTCTTCCAGCCATGCTCCAGCAGCACACTTTCTACCTCCTTTTCTGTGAGCAATGTACAAGTCATTACTGAACTTGGGATTATCATTACCCTGTTACTAAATTCAGCCCTGCACATATGAATGCATGCACACACACCTTGCTGACTGTGCCAGAACTATTGGTCATCTTTATTCACTATAGATGAAAATACTTTTTTCCTATTCACCATAGAAGAATGCTTTTTTTTCTCTCAATAGATCTGATGTTAACTACCGTCTTGAGTAATTCCCTTGCATCACCATCCTCGAATAATTCTTTTTGAATGAGATCTACTTTAAAAAATGTAGCTATCTTTACAAATGCAACCTAGAATCATTCATGTGTTAATTTTTTAGTATTTACTGGAAATATTTATAAGACTCTCCTCTCTACATATTTACAATGAACTCATTCATTCTGAATAGCTGGCTATTTAGTATCATAGACTTATGACTAAAATCATTGCGCCCTTAAAAAAACTCCTCTCACATGACTTCTTCCTATTTGGTCTTTGATTTTCTGTAAAGCTTTGGCTTCTGGGTTTTCAGAATATCTTTTGTTTCCTAATGTAAATACATTTGTTTCTGGAAGCTACTTATAAAGTTTTTTTTGTTTTATTTGAGGAGGTATTCAAAATACATACTTTAATTATTGTTTTTAATATTGAATTACTCCAAGCTTCTGCATTTAAAATGAAAGTGCTTCACTCTACAGGTTTAAACAGAACCTACTTGAATACTGTACAGCATATCTCTATCTGAAATAAGGAGTAAATTGTATACTCTAATTTGTTTTCTTGGCATGATTCATCATTTTACGGGCCTCTCTTCTGTCATTTCATTTCCAGTCTAGATTTCTTCATAGAAGAAAAGTTTTTTCGTGCCTTTAATAGTTTTTCCCGCTTCTCTCTGAACTTTACTTTAACTGCCTTCTCTTTGAAGATAAGATCCCTGCAGATGAATACAGCATTCATGGTAAGGATACATAATTTGTATATAATCTCTCAGCTTTCTCTATTAATTTTTAATACGATCCTTTTCCTCTTGCTGTACTGTGATAGGCCTGATTTGGGGGACCTAGAAAAGAAAGCACTCATTGTTTTGGGCCCATCTTGTCCATTTGTTAGTAACAAAACAAGGCAACATCTAGCTGGAGAGGTTTAGGCTGAAATTATTTCTGCTTCTAAAGAGCTTGGGAGGAAAAGCCTGCGATCAAGAAGGCTTTTATACAAGGAAGCTAGTGTGTTGCTGGGATCAGTTCTGGGGGAAGTCAGAGCTCTCCTCCACAGAGTTATTCTTAAGAACACAAGTGCAGAACAACAAAGCCATCTGACTGTTAACATCTACTTGACCTCATGAGCTGAGTCTGTGTTTTAAAGTGTACTGACTTAAGTAAGAAAATCTCTTACAGAAAAGAACTTAATTTCTTCTTCTGAAATGCCTTTGTTTTCTGTACCAACTCCTTTGGAAGAGGAGTCTGCTGGCTGCCAAGCAGAAGCACCTCATTCTGCTCCCTGTGTTTGTGCCAGGCTGAGGGACCTGGGTCGACACTTCCCAGCTGTCCTTTGGGCAGACAGAAGGTTTTGAGTCTAATCACACATATGCAGACTTGTTCTCTTTTCTGTAGGCGTTACACCTAACCTTATCCATGCTAGCTAGAATCAATCTAAGGCAATGCTTACTACAGTTCACACAGTTTTTCTACTCTGGTCTAAGTTAATTTTTTTTATTATTTTTTTTTTTTTAGATTTACTCAATAAAATAAGTTATTATGTTACAACCTTTTTTCTGAATGGACCCCTAAGTCACCTGAAACTGACTCTCCTTCATGACAAAATGTGTTACTTATTCCTGTTCTTTATTTTATCCTCTCCTGGTCCATATTTAATTGCTTTCTGAAATAAAAGGCTTCTCGTTTGCCATAGAAAGGGACTTAATTTTTCCAAATCTGATAAAGACTTTATTATTCACAGTAATTTCAGATTTTGTGTCACGGGTTAGGAGTCCAGACTAATTCCGTAGTTTAATAGTAGTCTATTGAAATTATTCTCATGCTTAGAAAATTCAACAATGTTAACTTGTTCACCACCTGAACAGAAATACTTTAAAGGCTTTCTGAAAGCTTTATGGGTTCTGGCACTCTAATTCTGAAAATTATGTCCCTGTTCATTAGGGATAAGTTTAATTTGCACAGCTTTACTCCTGGTGAGCAGGAATTTTACTACGGCTCCATGTGGCCAAAGATACTGTGCAGCAAGTACTCTGCAGGTATATGTTCTGCTTTAAGGTGTGTATAGAGACAGACTGACAGAGTAAATAAGGAAAGATATGGTTGAGAAAGGATGATTTGGAGGAAAAAGTATTAGCTTGTGACAGAAGAAAAGTGGATTAAATTCTCTGTTCTGACACACTTTCTGAAAACTCCTGTACAGATCACTTCAACCCAGATCTACAAAGAGAATGCCATGCTTAACTTCTGCTGAAACCCCTGAGAGTTAAGGCCCCGAAAATATTTTTGTGAAAGTAAGTCTTGTTTTTCTGGGTCTCCAGTATCCATCTGCAAAATAGGTATTACTGCAAAACAGCATTTCTTCCGAAGCAGCTCACATGTTCCTCATTAGTATCCACAGTACAAAAGAATTTGAAGACAGTACTGGTTGTGTGGGATATTGCAGGACAGGCAGGAGAAAAAAAGACCTAGAAAAATACATTTCAGTCCCAAAGCTGTACTTGTCTTTAAAATAAACAGTCCCAGTGTCTCACCAGTCACCATTTCTCTGACACATGCTGCTGTGTTAGGAAGATTCCAGAAGAGCAAAAACTTCTGTGGCTCTGCTAGCATGGGAAAAAGAAAGATAACCAGGAAGGGTATGACAACCTACCCTTCTTTTAAAAAATTAATAGAAAGACGAAACATTTCTATATTTGAAACAGAATCAAACATTTTCTGCCAAAATATTGTCATCATTAAGTTTCATGCATTTGATTTATTGCCGCTTCCTACTGTTCCTATTTAAATTCTCCTTTCCAGCAGGCATGTAATCAAAATCATATTAAGTGTTCCAACAGCTTGCTTGTCATGGCTATTTATAGTAAATAATTATTGATAGGTACTGTAAGAGAAAAATAAAGTCCTACACATGACAATTATTTGGAAAATACTGATCAAATTCAGTTGGATAAACACTTCAGTTGAGGTTCAAGGCAGAATTAAATTGATTCACATTTTGCTTATTTTTAGCACCTATTTCATGTTGCCTCACTATGACTCCACAGTGCAGTCATATCCTAGCATGTCATGGAGAAGTGAAGCTGAGACATTTTTGCTGCATTGAGTTACCTCATTAAATATGAAAAAAGTTTTCTCTATATGAGCTCTCACATTGGTGAGAACAGTCATCATTTACTCAACTTACTCACAATCTCTTCTAATAGACAGTGTAAAACAGGTCTTAGGTTCGATGACAGCAAAAGTTTTTCAGAAGCCATACTTTGGAGTTTGAAGAGTTTGTAAATTCCACATCCTGCTAGAAAAGGAAATGTGTATGTTAAAAAGTTCAGTGACATACAATGGAAATCACCATGTACAATGTTCAATAGTCTGCTGAACAGCTGCAACTTGAAGGCTGTGAGATTGTAAACTAAAGACTACCCAAGCAATTTTTCAAAGAAATGCATTAATACAGCAAGCTTGTGACAGTGCCAAAGCCCCTTATTTCAGGGCTTTTCAGAACTTAGGCCTCTCATTTCATGATTAAATTGTCAACTGAATTTATTTAATGCTCATTGTCTCAATACATTAAAATTGTGATCAAGCTGATGATTTAAGAAGAAATCACAACGGACTGCCTAAGTGGCAGGCAGCATGAGTACATATGCCTCCATGGATGAAGCTAATGAAGGTTTCATGTATTAGATAAACTAAAGTGAAGGTAATGGATACCAGTATGAAGAGCTCAAAAGAAACAGATACACTACGAGAATGTGCTTCATTAAAAAGAAATGGTGCAACTCTAAGGTTAACCTGTTACTCTGGCAACAGTACAAAGAATCCAAAAACAAGTCATATGTGTAAGGGTGCATACAAACTGGTGAGCAGCTGTGTTGGTGATTCAATGAATTATGGGCAACAGAGAAGCCCATCTGTAGGTGCTGATGCATAAGGTATATGCTGCTATTCTGATACAATTACAAACAAAATAAAAATAAACCACAGACAGCAAAAACTGGGTAGTGAGAAAAAAATACATCCTAACAATCCCACACAGAAGATTTTCTGTGAAAAGGGCATGGTCCTAAGAGATTCTGAGATCTTTAGCTTGGCTTTGTTACTTGTGAACACATAGCCTGGATAAACAGGGAGACAAAGGCAGAATAAACCTCCTTCTATCAATGACCTTTACTCAGCAGCAGCACTTTAGTTTTCCCAGGGTTGAAAATAAGGTAGCTTTAACACAGCCAGCTGGCAATATCATCCAAGCATTACTTCACAAGAGATGCTGAACTTTCAGGTTCTTCTGAGTAAAAGAGAGACACGTCTGTATTTCACCAGCATACTGATGAGCCTCCTTTCTAAATTCTGAAGTGGTGGCTCTACAAGGCATCATATTAAACTACCTGGGAGGCAGAATATGGCCTTAAGGGCTGCTGCATTTCAAAACAGTTGATGATGACATATCGTTGTCTGCCAGTACCTGTTAGGACCTTTCTCAGAAATGCAGTGAAGAGCAAGAAGAATAGCCTCCAACGTATCAGCAATGTCCCTCATTCACCAAAGCAATAAACCACAATCAAACGTGCTTTTAGACATTCAGGAGAAATGTGATGATGAGGCAACCTAGATCTGAGAGTGAAGAAATTAATGCCCAACCAACGCACCTAGTACAAAACACAGAGGAAAGCCAAACTTGGCCCAGAACATTTCCAAATGCCATTGACAGGCAAATTCAAACTATTCTCTACTCTTTTTTTCCAAATGGATGAAATCTTGGTATTACTTAAGTCAAAAGCAAAACTCTCTATTTAACAGTGTCTGTAATTTATCTGCAGGAAATTAACTGTCAGGCTTGCAAGCATTTTTCCTCTTGGGTAATACTTGAAACATTCATCAACTGTGTAGCAGGATCCCAGCATCTCTGTTTAGTTTTCCTCTTCATAGATAAAGATTGCAGCAGCTTCCATGTTGCTGCATCTAGCTATATTTTGAATAATAGAATAATGATCTTTCTACTTCCCCTATCAGGATGGCCTTTTTGCAGTCTGAGCTCTTCACGCTTCCTCATCTGCAGCTGTTAGTAAGAGAGAAGCTGCTTTGGATTGTTTGAGTATTCTACCACTTTCTGCTTAAGAAACATGATTCTGGGAACAGACAAGTCAGCTGTCCAGAGATTATTTCACAGATGCACTTGGCATCATGTGAAGCCATTTTCAGCTGGCAATAGCTTGAATAAACATGTAATTCCACCACAGAAAAAAGCAGGCTTAGGAAAAAGTGATGATGAAATCAAGAGCAAGCAACGTGCACTGCTGAACTGTTTTTTGATGTTCAGCATGCCCTTCCAGAACTCAATGCGTATCTCACTTCTGTTTAGCCCTACAAGACCACACTGCCTTTCATGAAGCCCAAGCACAGAGGCAAAAGGAGACTTAACAGACCACTGCAGGGAATTACGTAAGGGTATCAACAACCTAGGCAAGAGGCACAGAGAGCTATGTAGGTTTAGTGCCTTGTTTCACCTATCAAACTCCATATTTTATAGGGCAATAAAAATATTTCCTTGATTACACAATAGATGGACATTCAGCTTTGCTGCTTACACCAGGAACATGCTTATGCTCTGATTTCTGTTAACAACTATGAGACTGACAAGCCTAAAAAGTGTAGAGAACACAGAGTATTTGATTTTGAACTGTATATTATCTTGCCAACCACAGTCTACACAACAGATCAAGTTTGATTACAAACGAGTAACATTTCTCACAGGATGTTTTATGACCTGAAATATTTTCTGATCATTCTGTGTAGCTGGAAAAGAATAAGCGAGTTTGTTATTTATTACTTTCCAGATTTATTCATATTTAAGTAGCACCCAAACTGTGCAAGGTGTTTTACCTGGAATTTTTGCTCGTGTTCTCAGAAGAGTTTCAAATCAAAGGAAATGCAACAGAAGAAAGATCCAGCTTACAGAAAATTCAATTAAGCACTTTTTCTTCGAATAAGAGGCTTATTCACAGTGCTGTAAGAAGAGACTGAAAATGTGCCCTACACTGGGTGGATAACGAATCCATAGCTAATCCTATATAAATGCACCAAAGTGAATATTCCAGAATTAACAAACAATGTGCATTTTCCCTTGCACATTGCATTCCATAAAGTATTTGTACTGTAAGCTGCTTGGAGCAGAGATCTGTCACTGTTAATTAGTCCATCAGAACTATGTACATTAGGGACTGCATTTAAGACTTTTTCTTCCTTTCAAAGTTCCCAGAACCAGATTTGATTTTACAGTTCCCCTATGAATTAGAGGCTAAGGAAAAGAAAGCAAAATCTCATTTTAAATAATGTAACTGATTATTTGGGTTATTTTTATTATTATTTTTATTTATTTATTTGTGATTTACATTAATGTAAATGATAGGACAGTAGCTTTTGGTGTTTGTGTTTAATTTTTGAACAGGTGTTCACACTAAAAAATCTCTAGTCTCCTCCAGATAGACCATCTGCATAATATCTGGAAGAACTTTCAGAATCACATGTTCAGAACACATCCTGAGCTGTATCTTATATTCACAATTGCTATAGTCATTAAGGGGTAAAAATGACTCTTAGATAAAAAGACTTTGTTGAATCAAATACTTGGCTGGGGATTACAGAAACAATAATTACTGAAAGGCCACATTTTGGTGAATGCTGGGCTATATATTTTTCTTTCTTAGAAAGAGAAGACAACGTATATACAAACTCCCTTAAAACTCAAGTAGAGGAGGTTAAATCTTCCAGCTGCCCAAATTCATAACTAACTTGAAAACTGATCTTTGAGAACAAATAATGAAACATCAACAAAATCATTTATGCCCTTATTGTTCCTCCCATACTGCTGACTACACTGACTCTTTCAATATGCAACTCTGAAGGAGCCAATACAAAAGGAAAATATTCCTGAAATGCAATTATTTTTTTTTTTAAAAAAAGAGGAACCAGACTGGGCACACACGTTCCAAAAAATCTGACCTTGCATGTAAGTTTCTGAATCAAAATCTGTTGTTGTTTAATAGCTTTCACATGAGTTACTTCCATATCCAGAACAGAAAATCCAATTGAAATGATCAAACTACAATGTGTCTTGTCCCAGAAATTGTATTCTTAGATTGCTAAGATGATAAAACAGCATGTACCAAATGTAGAGTTCTTTAATGTACAGGTAAATCCATGATTGCTTATCTTGTGAAATCAGCCTCTCGTGTAAATGCGAGTCTACATATGGATGTAGTTGCAGCAAATCAGACTCTCTTCTAATTTATGCAAAGAAAGGGTTCCCACTCCTGCAGCTTTAACCACACTCCCTTTACACTTCCAAATCCATTCCTTCTCAAGCAATTCCAGCATTCATCTCTCCTCTGATACCATTTGTTTGCCAGAATGGCAGCATTTAAATTAAAATTCAAACCCAAACACTCCCCAAGGGAGCGGAATACCCTTCAATCCTATGCATATATGTAGTTACGCATCCTTTACCTGAAAGGTTTTGGGCCAATACTATCATGAGCAAAAGCATTTTTTAAGAAAGAGGTCAACTTTGAGTGTATTTTGCTACAGCCAGATAGAACTATTGCAAAAGCAAATATTTTCAACAATAGGTGTCTGCACACCTGGCCAGCTGAGAAACCTTAGGCAATTAGCCAGTACAGAATGTAACTTTCCTTCAAAAATCTCAAGATAATAATTCGGACAATTAACCTTAAATATAATGATATTTTTAATATATATCTGGTTATGCCATGTAAGGCACTTGTGAATTTTTAAATTCTGAAAGTTCCTTTAGTTTAGTACCATTTATAATACAAGTCCTGAAATGCTATTTTCTATTGTGGTGCTTTGTGCATCCATGCCATTTAAAAATATCTTAAAATTAACATTTCTGTCTTCGAGGATTTGTAAGGTAAGGCCCCATTCATTAACGGGCTGTAGGTCAATGGTTTTCAGTGTGTCATCTGGGAGACTGTAGGGTTTAAAAGAAGCAAACTAATCTTCACGAGACTTAGGCTTGTCTTCTAAGGGCCAACACTTTCATTGTGTGAAGCCTCCATCTGAAATTGGTAACTACTGCATTAGCAATAGACAAATCACACCAGTATTACTAGGACCAGGATCTATAGACCAGCCCTCCCACAAACAAGAAGCTCTTTATGAGAGTCCAAGTGTTCTGGATTTCCCCTAATACTCTCTTCATTATTTAGTCCATACTATCTACTGGAATTACTAGCTCATCAGGCTGTCTTTGGTGATGGGTCTAGACTTCTGCTTGTCAAAAAATTTCACTACCTTCTCTTTTTCTGCTTCCAAAAATGGGAAAAGATCTCTTTTCTTACAGTTGTCAGTCACTACTTGGAGTTTGCCTTAAACCTACACATGCATCTCTTCTCAGTTTGCCTTCAGTTAGAGAAGTAGAAACTATTTCTCTAGTAAACCCTGTTAATCTTATTATCTGTCTCATCCAGCACAAACAAAACCTGTGATAGCAATTCAGCCCACAAATTCAGAAGCTATGAATTGCTACATGATAAGATTTCTCTTTACAGTACTTTCAGATAAACAAGCCATTTGTTACAGATGAAACTTGATTTCCCTTTCTGGCCTCACCAGACCTGATGCCCAAGAAGTACATAATTTCTGCCACTTACAATATATTCTGTTAAGGTATGAGGGCATCATGCAGAATTCCCCAGTATTTCTGCTGTCCTGCCAATACTGCTGGTGCCAATATCTGAAAGCAATAGTTGTATAGATGAACAAATTGTCTGAGACAGGATGCTATTAAAATATGGATAAACTCTGACCTGTAATCTTTCCAAAGTTTGCTGCTAGACTCTTGCAAGTGCTACAAAAGGATTGAACCCTAGAATACATCATCACAGAGGATAACTATATTCTGCATCATCCCCAAGACTTTGTCTCTCCTGTGGATACTTAGGGTTTTCTGCCACTTTTCTTCTGTATCTATGAAGAAGAAGCTAAAACACTCTATTGTATACAGTGCAATAATATAGTAGCAATTTAATCAAAGACTAATTGCTAAAGAAAGAGATCTACATATTTCTTTCATGTCCCAATGTAAAGTCATCTGACAAAGCTAGTATCAAATAAGCTAATGATATTTTGTTCTCAAACATATACACAAACAGATCATATTCAGCAGTTCTATTAGAAATAGCAGTGTTAGTAATACAGCAATATAGGGCTTATAAGTTTGCTAAATGGTACCCACTTGGACTGAAATTGACTGACTGAATTTCAGTCAAAAAAGTGCATTCAGAGCACCAAATTCACAAAGCTAAGGAAAATTATGCAGTTTTGCCTCCATAATTCTGACAATTTGTTCTTTGGACAGCTCCAACATCCCTTTGTGCTGAAGCAGGGATGTGAAGTTGAGCTCAAGTCCTCTCTATGTTGGGAATACATTTTTGTCTTTTCTATAAGAATCTCTCAATTTTACCCAACAATAACTTTCTGAAAATTAAAATGTGCACATTCTCTTCTGGGCTTCTGGGCTTAGTAACATTGAGATTTCATCTAGACTGGGCATGAGTCCAGAAAGAAGAAAGGAAGATAATCAGTCCCCTGCCTAAACTAAAGTGGACTAAGTGGAGGACGAGGCTTTCTGATCAAAACAGAGTAAGACGCAAGCCTTGGGGAAGAAAGAGGAAGATTAAGAAAAGCAGCTTGAAGGGGACTGAACAAATAGAAGACTGGTAGGGAAAGGAAAAGGGAAGTTAGGAAGGGAGTTTCCTTATTCCAAATTTAGAAAAGGAGTGATTCAAGATGACCTATGAAACCTGACGTAAGACTGCAGTGTGCTTTGCATAAATGCTGAAGTCAGTGGGAACTGTGTGCCATATAACATCAACAACTGATAAACCAAGTCATAGGTTTCTCAAAAGCTACCAAAAACATTTGTTAATCTCTCTGAATTTCAGTTTTCCATCTGTCAAGTGGGAATAATAATAATCCTCTCATATGGGTAATGTAAAAACAAATTCATTAATGCTTGCAGATACTGCAGTAATGAGTACCATAAAAAAAAGCACAACAGAAGCACTAACTCTGCATTAAGAACAGGGTTTAATTAGTCTGCAGTAAACAACAAATGGGCCTTTTGTTCTCTGCCTATGTTTATATCTTAACACAATGAAGTCTTGGTATTTAATAACTCATAGACTGTAAGCAATACCTGTAACAGCAGTAAGAAAAAGGCATTGACCATATAGCCAGCAAGGTAGAGAATACAAAATAGTGAATCAGAATTGAGAGGAAAAAGTAAATTGTGACTGTGTAACTTAAAGGCTATCTGACTGCTTATGTGTGGGGGGAAGGAGTAGGGGATAAAATAATAAGTTTTATTCAGACACTTAGTTTGTCAGGATGCCCTTAGAGCCTTGAAAATTTCCTTTTAGCTCCAAATTATTTGTGTGCACATACTGATATTCATGCAAGCACTCACAAATCTTCCACACTGACACTGTGTGTACACCTGTATCTATATATTACATAATTTTCAGTTTAAACAACAAAATACATCTAGAACCAATATATGCAGTGTTACTGCATCATGAGGTTAACAAATTCACTTATAGCATCATTTATTCATGTACAATAGCAGCTTCAAAATACATCTTTCAATTCTTATGACCTTAGACTAATCTTAAAACAACAAATGATGAAAGTTCAAACAAAAGCTAATTTTGTTTAATGAACTAACCAAGGAGGTATTGTGAAAGTATTGTGCAACCAAATGTTAAGCTAATTATTGTGAGATCAAATAACTGTTGCCATAGTTACTGGGCAGTGTTTTCCATAACCACTTTTATCTCTTCAATAAATCTGTGATGCAACAAATATAAAAAGTTGACTGTAAAATGACTATTATGTTTTGAACAGCATTTAGTTATGACTGACCCGTCATTGTGCTTGTGTTCCCAAGTTTGTAAGAGGATAATAAAAGAGAAGTATCTGCTCAATTTAACAGAGAAACAGTTATAACTATAGCTATAGCTTGGGGACTGCAGTTCAGGTTGTTGATTTTAGCATAAGATTTTTTCTTTTGTGTATCTTTTGTGTATTTGATTTGTTTGTCTTGAAACTGTAAAGTATCAAGAAAGCCAGTTTGTTGTCTCATTTCCCCCACTAGTGTATTATTCTTTTATGATAGTTCACATTAGATGAGGAGGTGAACTCTACGGTAACTGAAAGCTAAATCCAAAATTTGGGTCATAAATAAATGAATATGAAAGTCAACATCAAAAGCATATACCACTGCATAATGAAACAAACCCTGCTGCTCTGATTGAATGCCCCTGTAAGGGAGTCTAGTCTGTTTCACGTCATAGACTCAACAGCTGGTTTCTGCAAAAATTGTCCTGAACAAATAAATATTTTACATTATCTACATTTTTATGTACACAGTTATACCAGGGGATTAATTACTAAATCTAATGCTTGGAAATAATCTAAATTTGAAAGGTCTTGAGAAAATACTGGTTTTGACTGGTGAACTCGAGAAAATAAAGACAAAGATCAATACTGGAGACTAGGCTATCTCAGCCTCTCAGTGGAATTTTCTAAATTCAGCATTTGAGTATAGAAGCTGAAACAAAATCCTCAATAGCAGAAATTGCCTTGCAGACATTTGCATTAAATGACAGTTCTCTGCTTCTCTGATACCCTGCAATTTCATGTAACTCCTGCCAGCTTACACAGGACTCTGCAGAAAGTACCCCAAATGTGGCTCCAAATATGCTTCTGTCTTAAATTCATGAGCAACTGATGATCAGCTAAAGCTAACCACAAATTCTGCAATGGAAAACATAGTTGACCAACTTCATATGTTTCAAGAAAACATTGTGGATTTATACACCTTTTTCATGTCATCAGCATGTTTCTGATTTTCTGATGAGTTGCTGGGGAAAAAGGAACTTCTCCAAACACAAAACAGCCTTGCTGTACTAGATGTCCCAAATTTCCTGCTGCAGACTCAGGAATCTAGCCATTGCAAGGCCCACAAGATCCTAGTCTTGCCAGACTTTGCGGCAGTAAGAGGCAAGGAAGCCCAAGGGTCTAATTCAAAGGCATGTTGTATGGGAGAGGCTCCATTGCCACCGTACTGTCTCTGACTGCTCTGACAAAGGACTGCAGGTGTTCAGGACTTGGCATATGGCACATCAGAGAAGCAGGAGGTAAGTTTTGCAAGGAGCGTTAGAGCAGTGTTAGGGTTCTTGAAGCTAGAAGTGCCATTCCTGCCAGTCTCATAGTGGTTACACAAACAAGAACACCACAGTTCAAGTCAGCTCTGGGACATTGCATATCATTTCAGAGCAATAACGTCCATTTTTTTCCAGCAAGTATTTTCACAATTTTCAATACATAGGAATTTTTCTATTTTAATCAGTTCAACAAACAAAATCCTATTTTGGGCTGTTTTCGCCGTATCTGTCAAGCACAAGGACAAAAGAAATGCGATGGAATTTATGACCCAAAGAAATTCCAGTTCTAAAATAAGCTCTCAATAAAATTACAGGGATTTCCATCAAGCTTAGATCTGTGCAGACTCCACAATGTTTTTTAAACTTTGCAGCTCAGCTAATAAAGCTCAAAATACCACCATTCCTGTCTGAGGCACCTGCATGGCTCACAGAGGAGATGAGTGGCATGGGCAATCTTTGCATTCCACTGACTTTTGCTGCTCCTATGGAACCCCAACAGCCTCACAGCATCTGAGCAGTTCAGATCTGAGCCTAGAACTGGGAATCAAAACCCTGTGCCATTTATCCTCCTGCTTCTCAACTGAATCAGAATTTAATGTATTGTGTTAAATAATATAAGAAAATAGATGCATATAAAAGCATCTGATCAGACAGTTGACAGAGGAATGAGGTAACTGAGAAGGCACAGCACAGAAAATAATAGCTTATAAAATAAGATTTGAAAATAGCAAAGAACAAAGAGGAAATCAGTTCTGCAGAACTACAGAAGAGATTTTCATAGTGCTACAAGGGACTCTAATGCTGAATTTTGGAACACAAGTCAATGATTCATGCATTGTTGGGTATTCTTTTTCTCCTTTCGCATTTTCCCAGCCTAGTAAGAAGCTTCATTATTAATTTACCTAAGTTTGAATGCTCAATTTACGCTAACCTTTAGCATGCTTTTCAATGTTTCTGTAACAAAGCTGCCATCTTGATATCACATGCCTGCAATACAAACTGCCACTTACTAAAACTTTTTTTCAGGTAGAAAATAAAACACTCCATGTGTTCCAAGGATAACTGTTTAAAGAAAGAGATAAATTGGTTAGTTACATTCATGTCACCTTGAAACAATGAAATTTTAGAAAGCTAAAAAACCTTGAACAAATAAACAATAATACACCCTGTCAGTAGCTTAAATCTCCACAGTCCTTCCTCAGGCTAAATGTATGTTTTGTTAGAGAAAGGATAAGGTTGCAAGCACTGTATTCAGAGGAATTACAATACCAGCTAATTTTACAGCAACTCTATGTAGTGGTTGAAAACGTTCATTTTTTTAATCCAGGATGTGTTGGAGATGGAGATACTTACTGTAGACAATAAAACTTTTTTTTAACTATTCTTTAACTGTTCATTTAACTAGAAGACTGTGCAGATCTAGTGCTGTGATGGATTTTAGCTTTGATGATGTTAAACTGCAAAGTATTCAGTGTGTTACAAAATTTCATGAGGTGAAAAAATTTACTCTGCAATCCCTGTTCATGGGAGCACATTTTACGTTGTGAGCTGTGCTCCAGTTTTGAAGATATTTCTGTGCTTTTTGCTTCTTACAACACTCAAAAGCACAAAGTTACATAGACTTACGCAGTGCATCTCAGAGACAACATCTCCTTCTCTATGAATCACTAAGACCTTGATTAAACTTTGAGCACCAGCTTGTAGGGCATTTTGGAACTTATTTCTCCAATAATTTGAACACAACCCTTATGAACCCAGATGATAGAACTGTATAACCTCTGACAATACAAGCCATTCCATGATGCCAGACAGCCCTAGAAAGCAGACGGTCTGGTTCAGAGAGCAAAAGAGGTGAAGTGAGGAAGAAAAATTGAACAGTAGTTGAAAGAAGGAATTCAGGCTTTAGTGGTTGGGGAGATTATTAGATTTAGGTCAACAGCCCCACTGCAGTGATTCCTAAGCTTTTCTTTCATAACCCCCCTTCTAGGATTGCAATCCTATTTTCACTGCAACTTTTGATAGTGTCCATTACTTGTGAATCACTGCTTTTAATAGTAATTTTGAAGTTTTTATAAAATTGTATGAAGTTATTCCAATGCATTGGACACAAGAGAAACAAAATACACAACTCCTAACTCTGCAAACACTTGCATCACTTGTTTAGTGGAGTTTCCCTTGAATTCTAGCAGTGTAAACAAAGAGGGGGATGAGGCTCTGCATCTCTTATAAATAGAAAACATTCTTTGTACCATTACATAAAACTCATTTTGCAAAAGACTTTTTCTAAAGCTTTTATACTATTTTACTTATTTCCTTGCCCGATTAGCTTTTAACCAAATGTAGATGTTTTCCCTGACCTATTTTTCAAAGCTAACTAATCCCTAAATCTCTCAGTTATGCAATCTTGAAGGATTAAATGTTTGTCATGAAAGAGTCTGGATATGTTTAGACTGAATAAATTTCAGTGGTTTAAATACAGTTCATTGATTAAATTGCATTCATAGAATGCTGGCTCTTGTCACAGGGAGTCTGCCAAAGTAGCTCTATTTAGATGTGTATGATATAAGCTTCTGCTCATAGTTAAGCCCACAAAATATTTGCATGTGGTGCATCTTGGAAGAGAATGAAGCTCTTTTTATATAAAACACTTGTTCCATCTCTGCAGAAGTATTACAATTATATAATATCTATATTGCAGTAGCATCTGAATGCCAGCCTGATCAGGCCAGCATTATACTAGGTAAAATGACAATCTCTGCTCTGAAGCATGCAACCTAAAAGGCAAGACAAACCAGGTGGAGGAGACAAACAAGTGGGTTGGTCTGGGGGTGGTAGCAAAGACGGGGTAACAAATAATAGGATGCACAGGATTTGCAGCCAATGAGGAAGAACAATCACAACATGCCATCTGCCCACCTGTAATTAGATTAGAGTGCTCTCTATGCAGTACAGCAGAGCAGTTTTGAAGAGACACTTGGAGGAGGACAGGACTTTGTCTTGGAGCTTCTCTTATGCTTAGTAAGGTGTCATGAGAGAAAGGATAAAGATGGCCAAGGAGAGCTGGAAGATTGAGACCAGCAACAAAGGCAGGTGTCAAGGATGTAGTGAGGTAACGGGTCACAGACAGAAAGAGCTAAATGGTCAGAAAGGTATATTCTGCTTGTTTAGGTTTTGCTCACACAGAACATCCTTTAAAAGTCACCTTCATGGTGGTTTAAGCTAACTGGTTTTAATTCTCACTTACAATGGACTGGGAACTGCTATTTCCAGTTATGCTATATTAGTTGAAAGGGTATAACCTCAGCTTCTTGGCATTGAACAATTGCTTTGTACTTCTTAGAATGCACTGAGATCATCTGCGGTGAAGTGAAGATGTCTTTATTGAAGTGTGAACACCAAGAGAGTGATTTAAAAGAACTGAAAACGTATTTCTTCAGGGTTATACATAAACCTCTCTAAATGAGGAAGTCAAGAATATTTTTTTTGTCCTTAGACTTAATGATCCCTGCTTGGGTTTCTACCCTTTCTTCCAAAACAGTATGTCTGTCTCCCTCAGGACAGGAAACCTGAATACATGAACTGCTTTCATGAACTGCTGCTTTCATCTACTCTAGCAATTGCTATTTTAAACAGTTAAAATAGAATGGCCATACACATTTAACTTTCAAACCTTCTAAATCTGTAGATTCAGAACTTATTCAATGTGTCTAGATTTGTGCCCTTCAATTCTGAAGTGAAGAACTTGGGATTTCATTTTCAATTCATTCTAATAAATCCATCCATTATGTGAGCAGGACCTATGGATTAAATAGTCATGAAATTCAGGTTTAGCAAAAACAGTTATTATAGCATTGCAACATATCTACTGAATATAAAGATGCAAAAATAGTACTTTCCACATTCCATGACATTTTCTGTAAATACAGTCTTTTACACAATTACATGGTCCCTTCTTTCTGGAAATGTAAGTCATTTCCAGTTTCTGCTAGGACAGGAAAAACAGCTCACTGAACTTGAGGCCTCAGTATTGCAAAATTCTGTACGGATAAGCCAGCTCTCAAAAAGAAAAGTCAGACTACTTGCTCACGTTATGGGTGGATACCCTGACTGGCTGCAAAATACAACTACAACCATTACCCTGTAGCAAGCAACAGATAACCACAGCTTTACAATAGGTACTGACAGCAGCAGATTTGCTGTATTTAAGACAAAATCTGTGGGAAATTCACAGCTGTCACAGCTGCGTGTCTGCATTTGTAGTATCCCAAAACAAAAATACTGATCAAGGATGAACAATAACTGAGTAAAACTGAAAGTAGAAAAATAAGACTCCTTTTGAAAATAATGGGAATGAAGAAAATTAAAATGAAGGGAAACTTAGTTACAGTGAAGCGCTGGCAAGCCTTTCGAAATAAAAGGAACTGTGCTAGTACGTATGCTTCGTGCTGGGCAGCTTTGCCATGCAATATCTGAACAGCTAATACTTTCAGAATATGGCTTAATATTATAAGTAGTGGTGGTAAGCAAGAGGATTTAGCACAAAATCTATTTCTAGGAAAATTAGTTCACAGAAGTAAATCAAGAATACAAGTTAATAAAAATAGCAGCAAAGGCCATTTTTTTGTGTTCTATTTTCCTAACTTTTAAAACAGGTATTTTGAATCCACTGTGTTTTTTTTCCTAAACTGATGCAGTCAGAATACACTGTCAAAACAGTTTGATTTATTTACTATTACACAAGCTAGACTGCACATTAAACAGCTTTTACTGTAGGCTCCATACAGAAGAGTTAAAAAACCTTGCTGGATTATCAGCCTAATTAGCAGGAATCACCTAGAGTGTTCCTCCTGTTCTTACTTCAACAGCAGGCAGGATTTATGAGCAAGGTTACAGGACTCATCATCAGAGATCTCAGTGTAACTCAAAGCTTATGCGTGACCCTCCATGTACCTGGTGACACACCACAAGGGCAGTAGATATCTAGATACTCAGTGAGGACAAACAAGATTGAATGTCTGGAGGGGTCTCTGGCACCAGGATGTTTCTCAAGGAAAGGACCTTCTAGGACAATCTTCTCAAGTTGGGATCTGGCTAGATGGCACTGCCATGGTGAAAGCAACACTTCAGAACACATCCATCAGCCATTGACCAGAAAAGGAAAGACCGCAGAGATAGATGTGCTGCAAGGAAGGAGCGTGAGATAGGGCTCAAATCAGTGAATCCCCCATGGCTGGCACAACACTTGACAGGAGTAGGTAGCAGGCACAGTTACAAAAGTGAGCGTATACAGCGCATGTAACATACACATGGTATCTTAAAAACATTAGTAAAAGGGGAAAATTCCTGCTTAAATTGACCACAGTGACAACTATAAAAGACCATAAACACAAATTTTAAGAATAAACACAAATTTTAAGAATAATGGTGCTGGATCAAGACCCATAGTGGCCATGGGTACAGGCCTAGCTCACATATTTTGCATTCTTCAGTGTTTCTGGACAGACTTTGAATTAGTTGATAGTATGCTCAAACTTAATACATGCCTTTCTAACAGCACTTCAAGTACATCATTACTTCCTTTGATGTGTGCTTAAAATGCTTATTTCTGAATGTAAAATTCATACGTCTTATCCAGGAACAGCAAGTCATTTGTGTATTTACTCTCAAACCCAGCAGAATACTGTACTTTTGTTAGGTTTTGGAGAAAGAACAGTCAAATAGCTTCCAGTTCAGCTCCTGAATGAAAGCTGAGAAGTAAAAAGACTGTCAATGTCAATGATTACAACAGGATCTGGGGAAATGACATTGTCAATGGTTACAAAAGGATCCCTGTGCTCGATGTCTAACCAGTTAAAAGATGAAATTTCTCAAAAAAAAAAAAGTCCACTAACATCTCTTTGCCATGTTTACAGTCATCAGGTTTCACTTAAATATTATTTTCCACCTGAATTAATGTTGAAACCAAACATTAAACCCAATGTGTATAGAACTTTTGGAAAAAGTTCACTATAGAGTAGGGATGACAGTTACCTCAATGCTGATGACCTGCATAAAATCTAGGCATATTTTATGATGGTGTGAAGTGCTTGCTGTGGCACATATTTTCCTGTAGTGTCTCATAAGACTTAGTCCGTGCAATATGCAAGGTTCTCCAGATTAAACTCTAGTGCTACATATATAAAACAGCCCTTATTATTTAATTACTGTTTATGAATTAACCTCTATACAGGAATTACGTTTTGCTGTTACAACACTACCATCAATTTAAAGAGAACTGCCTAGAAAAAAAAGCAGAACAGAAAGCATTATTTCAAGTTAGATCTTTTGTTCAGGTCTTTGGTTGTTTATTTTAAAGAGAGTATCTTAAAACAATTTTTTGCCTAAAGACTGCTTTTCTATTTTAAGTCTTAAACAATCTGTTCCGTGAACCACCTGGAAAAAATGTGTTGAAAAATAGTTGGAAAACATCCTTTCATGATAATTCCTGGAAAAAATGTGACAGTCATTATCTATGACGAGACTTCTGTATTTACAAAGAGTTAATTTAAATATTGTGTTGATGTCTCCTTCCCCCTTCAAGCAGTACTGAACAATCAGAATTCATTACATTGTCTATTATGGATCAAATGCCGTTATTTCTCATTACAATGAAGACAGCATAAAAATCACATCAGATTAGAAAATATCACCTGGTAAAACTGAAAGACATTTTATATAAAAAAGCACTTTTCTATTCTTTATACTTGGATCAGACCTGCACTACAGAGCACTGGCTAAATACTGCATGGCAGTTTTCATGATCCACTCTCAAAGGTTGACTGGCCCAAAGAGATAGTATCAGGGCTTATATTACTCAGCCACACATCCTAATGAGAAACTTTCCCATTCCTGTACCCGCAACCACTGACAGGTTGGCTCACAGACACACCTTTCTATGCATCATCCAGGCAGGTCAATGGATTGTACAGATGGTCTGAGAATACCAATGTAGAGAAACCAGGGAATGCTGCAGTGCCTTATGTTTCAACATGGAGATGTTCTGTGCTTTTATGCAGCTGCTTCTAAGGAGGTTAAGGAGCTGTAATTAGCATACATCACCTCTCTGTCAGTGGAGCTAATCAGGCTGAAAAATCCCAAGCGCCTCCACTCCTGAGCAGTCCTGCTTCTTGCGATGGAATTTTCAAGCTCTTCTCACTAATTGCTTACGCTGCTTTCAGACTCACTGGCACCACAGAAAGATTCCTTCTGGTGTGGAAACTGGGGGGAGACCTTCACTATGCAAGTGACCTTTTTTCACTGCTAGGAATCTCATTAGAGCCATGGACTCTTCCGAAAGCATCTATTGACACTAACACTACAGACCACTTTGAAGCTAGTGTTACACATTCAATTTAATTCTCACTGAATTTCAGGGGTAATTCCTGGCCTCCGTCTATACTGTAAAGTCAACAGCTGTTTGAAAGCAAAGTCTTCTAGGTGTCATGGCTGATACCATGCTGCCCACTGCCAGCACAGCTGTAGCTCAGGCTCAAAGCATCCAAATTATGATTACAAACAGCAGAGGCTATGTGATCTGCTGGTGAGTTGCAGTTGTTAGGTCATCAGATCTACCTGCACCTGATCAGATCAGACCACATGATTGACAGCTTGGGGTCAGGCTAGCAGCCTCAAGCTTTTCTCATGGAGAGCATCTCCCAGACGCAGACCTAAGTCTGCACCAGAGCACACACCCAACATAAACAATGTGGATGATGGGCAAGCCTGTAGCTGAGAATGGGCTTAATAGTTACTATTCTGTTATCTTCTACAGGCATTTACTCAAGCTTCACAATCTATATACTGTTCACATAATGCCTGCTCAGGTCTAAATGGGATGTTCACAGACCTTTGAGACACAGATGATCTAAGACCCAGCAGTTTTAAGAAACTATCTAACTAGCTGCTCTCTCCTGGTTATGCTTAGTGTCAGCTGGGCTTCTCTCTACCTTGCCTTCCCAGGACCAATAGCAAAATATTTTTCATTGCAGATCTGGCCTCTTCAGCTTGCTCTCAGGTTGTTGGATACTGTCTTCATTTATCAGCTTCAAAGTAATTTTTCACTGACATTATTTTGAAGATTACATAACAGTTTCACAGTATGAAGTAAGAGTGTACTTGTAGCAGAGTGCTTCATGTTATTAAAATTCAAACTCCAAAATAAGTCACTATGTAGGGAATGTCATAAGCACAAAATAAATTGTAACAGCCAAGAACTAAATAATACTTATATGACTTTTTATATCTTTCCTATATCATATCATGTTAACATTACTTTATTTTTTCTTTGTAGCTATTTTTTCTTAAAAAAAAATTATTTTCTAAAAATAACTTTTAGAAATCAGGGCTTCAGGAAGTTCACCTTGAAAAAACCCCCCACATATAAAGTAAACAATAAATAAATTTGTTGTGTTGATATGTCAGAAGGATGATATGTAAATTGCTACACCAGAAGAACATACTTGTAATGTCAGTCTCTCAATATCAGAATTACTTTTTTTTACAGTTAACCATATCGCCAATGTAAATGCAAACCTTAAGTAGATGTACACATTGTAAGTTTAATAAAAAGGTAGAAAACACAAAAGCTTCTGAATACTTTACTAGAGAACATAATTTAAAAATGTCAGGGACAAAATCTGCTATGATGAAGTACGGCACTGCACTATATCCTCATTCAGTTTTTAAGTTTAAAAAAAAAAACCAACAAAAAAACAAACCAGCAATCTCCCTTCTTTATTGAAAGGTCACTGTAATGCAATAGGACACAGCAAGCAGTTGTGAAATTAAGCCCTCCAGAACCTGGTTGCAGCTTTGGAATGTGACCATTGTTGTGCAATGGAGTTTGTCACCATCATATGAAAAACCCATTGGGAAATAAATCTTTTGTTTACCTGCTCATCACAGATAACCATCGACTGATTCACATTCTGTAGTATTTTACTAAGGTCTAAAACAATACCTGAACTGCAAACATGTTCTTTTTATTTAAGCAACTCTATTCAAGCAGTTTTGGAATAAACTCCATATTTCCTACATACAGAATGTTTTCTTTTTCTGTGTGTTCCTCTTTAAAGAGAAGGTATTTCAACAGGTTCACAGCTTATTAAAAATTTTTAAGGTCTTGCTACCTATTTTTACCTGCTTAAAAAATAAAATAATGATGCTGTGCTAGATATCCAGTGTAGTATTAATCATGCTGATGTCTCAAGCAGAGGCTTGACCTCTGCTCAGGAGGAACAAGTAGTAAAAGCAAATTAACCCACATGTAGAGACATCTATATAAGCAGAAGTATGAGCTTATTGTTCTAATTACATTCTTCATTCTCTGGAATTTTGAAGAATCTGACAGCATATCTGCATAGGGTGGTGTAAACAGAGCTCCTTCGCCCATTCCCTTGGGTGAACTGATGGAGGCTAGTGCTGATTCAGAATTTGGATAGCCACATTTGCATGGCACTGAACTGGCTAGATGTAGAGACAACGCAGGCAGAGGAACTCAATATGTCTGCACATGTCTGTAGACACTCATCCTGAGCTGCAGACATTCCCTGATACGCAGAGGGCAACATAATAAAGATGATAATCACACTTCTCTATCAGGGAGATAAAGAGATACTCTGAGTTTATATATAAACTAAAAATATGTCTCCAGATTTAGATTCATAAATGTGGATTTAGGAAATTAACTTTGTAATGTGCGGTGTTGATGAAGAAAGTTAACTTTCAGTATCTTCTCAATGGGCACAGTTGATCTGAAATACACAAACTAGTTATGCCTTAAAGTAGGAGTTTCTAACTTGCTTAGTAAAAAGCACATCTCTTCATATCGCCTCTGGGGACTTGACTCCTCCAAGACTAAGCACTCTCATGACCTGGAAGATCTTTTCAACTGCAAACACCTCTTTGGAGTTTCTGGTCTGTAGTTAATCTCAGGACAAATTTGACTACTAATACTTCACAAAAACACCTGTCACCATAAGAATAAAAAGCTTGCCATAGATTTTAGGTGTGGAAAAACCAAAAACCAGAAGCAGTGAAATCTGCTAGACTAATGGCTTTTGAAAAAGAATTTGGCAGCTGTTTAGAAATGAGCAATTTAATATTCAGTCTCTTCTCAAAAGGTGACAGTGATTAACAGTCAGTCCAATGATGCTACTGGATCTTGTATGACTATGCTTGTGAATCAACCTCAGACAAACTGCAGCAAAACGGGCTATTTTTAAGATTAAAGGATCACAGGACAACCTTAGTCAGTAAGGTTGGTTCTATAGGGGCACAGTCACATAACAAATAGTGCAACAGACAAAGAACAGATTTTTTCTGGCTATCTGTAGCTCATGCTATGGAAGTACATTTAATATCAAAATTACTTAGTAATAACTATATTATTCACAACTCATGAAGAATAAGGAATTTAAGCATGCCATCCATCATATATGAAAAAGAGTTCCTCGATTTAGATGTACCTGATAAAATCAATTTGAAGGGGGGAGGAGAAAAAGCCTCCATTCTGCTATTAAAAGCAGTGCTGAAAGTGAATATATCCACAGAACACAGTTTGTTAGTCCAAAATTCCTATCACTTTTCTATCATTAACTCGCGGACATATTCATTCCTATACTGTACCTCAAACACACTTCAAGACCCAGGAGAAGAATGCAACAAGATGGACATCCTCACAGCCTGTAGTGGTTAAGTGGATATAAATCCTTTCAGCACTGTGCCTGATTTCCAGCTTTGCGTAATGTGTTCTGTTTGTTCTATCATATGAAAATATTAAAGAAAATCATCTTGGATTCATAACTGGAACGGAAAGTGATTTGAGAACTGAGAGTTTTCATCTGTCATTTTAGGATGCACATGTAACACAGGGTGTTGGTTTCAGTTCAACAGAGTATTTCTTACATATTTATGGAAAACAGTTAATACTTTGTAATGATGGTCACATTCAGTGCTAGACTATCGTGCTCCTGTGCACTTAATCTAGAGTTCAGCACATGGCTGTCTGATATGCCTTAAAGAGAAAGACTCCATGTCACTGCCCTGCCCATATTCTCTGTGTCAATATGTGTGAATGTGTACATAGAAACACACATGTGAGGGGAATAATTTGCTATAGCTTAATAGAGGCATTAACTTACATGAGGTGTATAGAGATGCCCAACAGTTATCATGCCTTAGGCAGCCCCAATGTTTCTGATGATCCTCAGAGCAGAAAAACCTCCTACACAGAGCCATCATTTAAAAGGC
The DNA here is from genome assembly GCA_026212715.1 of Elanus axillaris. Lineage (NCBI taxonomy): Eukaryota > Metazoa > Chordata > Aves > Accipitriformes > Accipitridae > Elanus > Elanus axillaris. The sequence goes on along the minus strand of JANZLQ010000029.1, from coordinate 41,588,419 downwards.
ACAGTCTTACTCCTAACATAAATTCTCATGTCTATATTATGCACAATATGTCTGGAGGTGTGGCTGATGTACAGCCTATTCAGTAGCTATGAAGAGATTGCTAAAGAGCATATACCATGAGTAACTACTGAAACCATTTTAATAACAGTGATTTGGAGGTCACTGTCAAAGAAGTAATAGAAAAAAGTCAAAACCCTGTCCTGCTTTACACTGTTTGATATAACACAATCATTTTTTTATTCTAGGTTTAGGAAAGTAACATGGTATCATGTTTTTAGTATGACTGTTAGTCAGGAAAGCTTAAAGAAAAATTATTTTACCCTCATTTAAGTTTACTGAACAATTTTAAGTTTTAAACAGAAGTCTCTGCAGTGCAGTTATGTCTGTACTTTATTCACAAATTCGTGTTGAAATAATGTAGAATAGTGCATATCAGGACAATGTATAGGAAGCCACTGTTAAGCTTAATTAATCATTCTTATTTCTCTCTTGAGTCATCATAATGAGATTTTTTTACAGGGAAACCACTTCAAGAGAAAGTTTTGAAGTTGGTGTTCTAACAGATTAGATGATAAAGAAAATGCTTTAGCTTATAAAGATCCTGCAACAGCATGTATTATTAAATGTACAGATGAATGTACCATATAGACTCTATTTCCATCATCTGTAGTTAAAGGAAGAGATACATAGCAAGCTTTTTAACCGTATCCAGGTATGTGGGATTTTACTTTTGCAGATGTTTTGAACGTACATTACATTATATTAGTATTTTAACTCAATTTATGGTACCTCCTTTAAACACATGCAGAAGGTTCTATGCTGATACCATAAGATTTTTCTTCAATTATCATAGTAATATTTTAAGTAGAAAAAAATATGGAAAATTTATTAAAGGTTTCCTCATCTAGTGCTCTAAGAACTGGCTTTTAGTGAGAAATGACATTTGGCTGGAACCAAAATTTTATCAAACTGAAGAGTGATATTTGGCCCTGCCCGTGTATTTCAGGATATCATCACATGGTTGCCTCAGCAAGTTGCTTTTGGTTTCAGCCCTCTCTCATTACCCCTTCACATCTGACTGAAATCAGCTGATCTTTTATAGGCATTCCCATAGTCAGCCAGCAAGCTACTTGCTGTCAGATACCAAGCACCATATTTAGGGTGTGCCTTTTAAATACAGAGGCCAATAGGAATACAGTTGCCTCATTTTGTCTGCCTCTTAAGAGTTGACTGCCTTCCCATTATAAAACCTTTGCCAACCAAAGAGAAAACGTTCTCAACCCACAGGCTTAGCCTTCTGATTACATGTATGCCTTTGCTGAAAATGCAAGTAATTTGTTTTTAAAGATATCTTAAAATGTTTAAAGTATATCTTACATAATCTGGATAAAATGTAATTAACTTTTAACATCCATGCAATCCTTTTGTTATTGCAGCTAAAAAATATTTCTCAGAATCCAGCTCTTCCAGAATCTCCAAGAAAAATACTCTTTGTTTCACCATTTTCTGATTCATTTGACTTTGGAAGCAAAATAAACACATTGCTGTGTTTAATATTGTTGCACAAGAGAATTCACAAGAATGAAATGTGTTCAAAGTTCCTAGAAAAAAATGTAGCAATGCAGGCTGCCAACTTGTTCAATGTCAAGCTCTAGGCAGTATAGCAGGACTAGCAGTAAATGACTCATAGTGAGTCACGCTTTAGCTATTTTTGCTTTTAAAGTAATGCCAGGCGCTCTGTTAATATTCAACCCAGAGTAAATTTAGCAATGCAAGAAAACAAGTGTTTCCATGGTTGCTCCTTCACAATGTTTATGGTATATACACAGCCATTAGGCACAGGAATTAAGCCAAATTAAGAATATGGAAATGTTCCTCTTTCATTTACAACTGAATTTTGCTACATTGGGTTTCGTGACTCACTCAGCTACTAGTTTTTCCAACTCTAACAAAAATGTAAAGCCATAGCTAGCACGCCACCAATCATACTGTTAGTGGTCAATAGCCACTACTTTCTTCTAAATTATGGCTTGTGCCGTGTACACAATTGAGCTGGCAGCATGCTGGCATATCAGTAACTGTGCTTTCAAAAGCAAGTGTAAATGAACCAAATGGTTTATCGTGATAATGAAGTTACACATATTTTTTTTAGGACAAAACGAGATTGACATGAAGGCCTCACTAGTGAAACTAAGTACATCAGTCATGGGTAACATGTTCTGTGACACTTCTAAGGAGGAGCTAGCAAGGAGGAAAGCCAAAGAGGAGCACTGAAGGGAGGAAGGAGGTTGTGGCGTCATGTGAAAAGGGAAAGCAACTGCAGAAAAATGAGGAAGGATGCTGGTTCAGGCTGGGGAGCAGTTGAGTAAAATGTGAGAAGTGGTAAAGAGAGTATGACAGAGCTGGAAAATATCTTTCCATGACACAGCTGTGATATGACAAAACCCATATGCAGGCATGATTTCAATGGAGCTATCTGCACAGCCCTTTTTTCTTAGGTGAGCAGGTATTTGTGGAATTCTGGAATATGAGCCCAACTAATGTAGACATCTGACATGGCATAACAAAACTCTGCTGGAGAACAGGAAGGGAGAATTTAATCTGGGTTGTAGGGAGAAAAAACAACAAAACCCCCAAAGCAATGGATGCTACAGCAAAGCTTAGGTGAATAGCTTACTTTGCCCACACTTATAACAGAGCTGCCAAATGATTACATATGATTGCTTGTTAAATATTTTTGTTCACATTTTAATACAGTGATTTATTCATTGG